>VDFB02000003.1:384587817-384680634 GCA_007258455.2 Sequoia sempervirens | reverse complement strand
CTCCTCAAGAAAATATTGTTCACAAGTGATTTGGCTTGATAAATCTCACTTAGCTTCTTCCAAAACTTCTTTGGAGTAGATTCTTCATGAACATTAATCAAAATTGAATTTGCAAGACACAATCTAATGAGACCTTTAACTTTTCTATTAGTCACAACATATTGTGTGACTAAAGTCGGATCTGCAGGTCTTATCTTGTTCTCATCCACCACATCCCATAGATCTCAATCAATTAACAAATCTTCCATCTTCAGCTTCCACATTTCAAAGTTTTTTCCATAAAAATTTTCTACATCAATCCTCCTCGATATGCTTGTCATCTTTGCAATCTTGCAATACAAAAATGAAAACCTCTGCACAAGCTCCCACTCAAACCTTGATTAGCTCAAAAAGCCTTGTACCCAACAAATAGAACCAAAATTGGCTAGGCTCTGATGCCACTTGTAAGAAAGAAAAGGTGCGTGGAATCACTTCCTACACTAATCTCAAGAGGATGATTATGCAAATTCAACTAACTATTACAGAGGTTTCAATGGACAAGTAAACATGCATAAATGAAATATCACAATAAACACATAACATAGTAATTACCGTGGGGAAACCCTTCTGGGAGAAAAACCCCACCCTCCAAATCCCATGCAATGTATTATCAAATCAAGAAGATTACAATACACTTGCAATACAAGTTCTTATAGGAGCGCATCACCACAACTAGAACTAAGACCCAAAGAGACTCCTTCTAGCACCAAGTCTTGCAAACTGAACTCGATGATACAAACACCTCCCCAAGCCCTCCTTTTATAGTGATTTACAACCTAGAAACCATTTGTGGTTTTACAAAACCATGGGAAAAATAACCATGCCACATGTTACCCACTTGTCATTTGTAACTCCAAGATGGGAAAACAACCAAGTTAAAATAGCATTTTCGTCCATAATTTTGTCTTCTAGTTTAGACCCCCATAAAAGTCATACAATGAGTTGTTTATACTCTAAAAATAGCCCTCCTATATTCTACTAGGGACAAGGCACATTTTTAACAACTGATACACCTTTTTCCAACACATAAACATGTGGAGAACTACCACAAACAAATTCTAGAATTTTTCGGAAAAAGCTTGCAAGGTTGGGACACAATTCTCAACAAAAGTATGCATCATATGTGGTATTGGTTTTAGTATATGGGGTTGTCATGATTGGTAAGAGTGGTACATGCTTGGTTCCGAAGTTGCATCACTTTCTTCCCTAGCTATTGTTGTATATGGTCATGATTGCGATTGTGTATTCATCTTCAACTAGTACATTCTCTCCTAGATTGTTCTTAGCATCCCCCTCTTTAATTCTTTCTATACATCTACAGGTCCCCACCATTTAGACTTGTCCACCTATCGACTCATCGTTGCATGCCATTGCATGCAACTGATAGTTTATATAATATAATCATTATGTAGATTATGATTTATTTAATTTATTATAAATAACTATTTGTTGTTACTTTTTAATACACCTAATATATTTTGAAATATAAAATTTTCTTTATTTTTCAAAAAATCATGTAATATTTTCCATAGAAATATTATTATTATTATTTTTATTCAAGGGTAAACGCTTTTGACTGGAGCTATGAACCAGATACAACCATTCAACAATACCACCCCTCCATAGAAATATTATTGAAATTAATATCTTTTTATTATTTTACTTATTCAGTTATTATCATTTCTTTTTAAATTATTTAATCTTCTGAATGAAATATAAAAACTACAAAACTAAATTATGATAAAACATGGAACCATTGATATTATATTTTCTAATCAAAATTTGTAAATCTCGGCTTTGATGTTGTTCAGCAGAATGAACTTCCCAAGAGATGATCGTTGGCTTTCTATTTATAAATTGGATTATGACAAAATCTTAGGCATTTATTTATCCATTTAAAAGACGTTGATTGTAAATTCTAAATTATACTATTCAATTAAGCCTATTTTCTATACTATAATTATGAATTATGTTATTTTTAACTGGAACAAAATGCAATGCAATACTGTTTTATACACAAAATAAACAAGGGAAATGATAAACAAAGTGCATCTGAGAAGATAAAAGAAAGGAAGAGAAGATGATCTTCAAGTTCCTTTCAGAGCTCGTATCTTGCATATTGCATTGGTGGAAGAAGACCCCCATGCAGATACGTAACCAACATCTGGAGCTCCCTTTGGTGGACTGTATTGGACTGTATTTTCTGCAGGAATGGCTCAACATAACCCACGTCACTCAATCCTGAGGAGCTTATCCATTAACTCTTTCTTTGGAGAGGGTTTTTTTAAATTCCTCTTGAAAAGAACTAGTATCATATGCAAAACATTTTTCTTTCCAATTCCTTCCATCCTAATTTAATCAAGCAATATTTCACACGAAACATTAATCTTAATGAGAAATTTAAAATCAAGTTGCTTTGAGAAGATAATGTAGAGAGTCTCTGCATTGCTGTAAGTATATTTGTGGGAGAGCATCTTATGTACTATCATATATTTCAATTTACTATTTTTAATTGATCTCAACGAATAGGTAAAAATAAATAAAAGTATCGAAGGCATGAACCGCAGAATACAGTTATTTTGCCTCTCTTCATATTATTGGCTACTTTGATATTTGTCACTAACTTTTCATGTTGCCGACTGATTTCATGCACTTTCCATGAGTATACGCAATATTGATTCTCATTTTATTACTTTATAAGGGAGGGAGCAATTTGTATTCTATCAAAACATGAAAATATTGTTAATTTTTTTAATTTTTTTTAAGTTTTAAATATTTTAATGATTCAAATTGAACAGTTATTAAGTATAATAAGATAATATACAATTTTCTGTATCGTCATTGGACAAAATATTATTTTATGAAAAGAAAAAAGGAAGGCACAAAAATTACAATACGACTAAATTGAGTGACATTTGGTTTCTACTTTGATGGGTATTTTTCCTATTATCAGACAATTTCTTCTTGAATACATATAAGCTGCAAATCAATGTTCATAAAAGATAATGGATTACATTTGTTATTTAAAAATATTTAATATATAAAATTATAATTTCATTTATAGAATGTTCACTTTTTTATTTTTTTAAATATTGTTTAAATTGAAATAAAATATACTTAAAAACATATCTAAAATATTATATTTAGTTAATAATTATTTATTTTATTTTAGAATTATTTTGTTTAGTATTTGAAGACAAAATTGTATTTTAGTTTTGATATTTTAATTTTTTATATCTCACCAACTTTAGATATTTTAAATACATCCATCTAAATAATACATTAAAAACCACACTTGAATGTATTTATTTTTAATAAAAATATTAACATATAGTCACATATATATTAGGTTTAGTATATTAAATATAAAATTTTAATTTTATTTTAAAATATATTAAATATTATATACTTATATATTATTTTTAATAGTTTCTTTTATTTTCTTTTGGTTTAATAATTTCATGTTTATTATTGATATATTTATTTTATATTTATATATATTTTTGTTTATAATTAATTATATTATAATTATAGTTTTAAATATATAAAATATTATATTTTGATTTTTACATACTTAAAAAAAAACCTTAATTTCATATATAATAAAAATGTCAGATATATAAATATTAATGATTAAAAAAATTAAAAGCCTCTTTAAAAAATTTAAATTATAAAACTATAATCTTATTTATAAAACCTCATGTTTTGAAATCAAAATAAAGATCATTTTTTCATTAAAGACGGTGTAGGTGTGCAAAAGTTTGTCCCCACTAAAAGGTGATCATGAGTTGTTTTCTATTTTATAAAATAGAGTATTCTTTTATCATGTTATAGAAATAAAGATACTTGAACCCCTCCAAAATATGAGATAAATACTGAAACGTAGGTGTCCAAGAGTCATTTCTCTTACACTTTACACATTGCCTAGAATCTAAATAAGTTTATTTTTTAATCACTATATAAAAACAACAAATATTTAAATACCTTTATCAATGAATGGAATGATTTTTTTTAATATCTTTCTACAAATTCAAGTGTGGTATTCATAATTGTACTTCGTATCTTTTGGATTAATATAAAAATATAGGTGAATATAAAAAAAATATGAAACCTTTGAATAATGATTATATTCATTTTTACGCCGAAGTGTCTTATATGAGCTTGTGAAGCTCACTTTGCCTATCAAGGGTTCACAAGCCCCGAGAGGCCCTGCAAGGGGATAAATAAATTTGACTCGTGCATCGTTTTTGTTGGCCATCGACATCTCGAACAATGTGAGGTGCAGATCGAGGGTGTAAATTGTATTTGAGGCAGAGGACGAGCATTGCAATGATCAGAGCCGCCGAAGGAAACTTGTAATTTTCCAACTGCCATTCTGCAAATTGAGGCTGTATAATCTCAGGTTGCCGTCAATATCCAGTGTCAACCTTCTGAGGGGCCCTTCACCATAGTCCCACACCTCAAAACTGAACTCATCGCTTGAGTTGAAACCACCAGATCCGTCTGGAACTGCTACATGAGTAATATTATAAATGTTTCTGCCGATATCAACTGGATATTGCCTTGGATCAGGCCAATACTTGCTACAGACATCCAACCCTTCATAAATGTAAACGATAGTAGCCAGAACTGTAGTTTTTCAATCCCATTTTGGAAACGAGCTGACAGTCCTTTGTGAAGCGTTGGTGGGGAAGGAGCGTATCGGTAGGCCAGTCGAAGCTTTTCCAAATTATTTGTCCAGAATAGCCATGTAGAACCAGATTTTTGTTTCTTAGAAGCACCGCTTCTTTCACACGAAGGCCTTTAGTCTTCATTGTCCATACAGTGCTTCGATCTGCATCTGAAAGTATGAAATCTCTGTCTTTCTGAAGATAGAGATGGGAATCCTCGCCATTTACAGATCAGTCCCTGTTGGCCATCCAAGCAACTGTATAAGGTAAGAGAGTTTGAGAATACCATATTGGAAAACCACAGGCGTTGATACCAACGGCATAAAACCCAGCTGAAAATGTGCCATCAACAGACTGTAGGATAGTTTGATTTCTTTTCGGTGAGAGGGAATGTCCTAATTTCAGCCTCTGTAATCCATGACTCTGTTGTGCAGAGATTAGGGAGAGGCAGAAAAGTACAGAGAGTATAGAGTGTAGACGTAGAATAAAAGAAAAAGAGCCCATTGTAGAGAAGCTCACTTTAGCCCTGCAACTGAGGATTGTTCAGAGGATGCTAGTACATATAGGAAAACTACAGAGAGAGTCTGCCCATGGAACCAGTTGGTAGGAAATACGAATTTAACAACGGCGTGAAAGGAGAAATTCTGCAGTTTTGTGTAACAATCTTTCAATAATTTCTCATTCTTAAAAAGATCCAACATCCAAAGTGTCTCTTTCCTTTGATAAACATGTATTCTTCATGCTATTAAACCAGAATTGCCCCAAAAAAGTTCTATTGCAAATTGAACTCTCTGAATTTATTTTTAGTACTATAAATGCTATGATTGCTATGATATAATATAAAAGCTATTTACTTTTTAAAGTTCCAATGAAAATTGTAGATTAGATTGTAGTGGTATTATAAATGCTATGATGTATATTCTATCAAACAAGAGGTCTTTAGGAATACTAGCACTAATTAATAGGAATTTCACATGTAATGTTCAATTGTTTGTTGTCCAAATTTATATATTATGCTATGGTATATATAACAATTACTTCTTTGCATATTAAAAAAAAATATAATAATATTATTTTATAATAGAAAATAAAATAAAATTAGTAATAATATTTAAATCATTTTCTAAATGACCTACCAATTGATTTCATGTACTACACAAACTTGTGCAAAAAATAAACCATTTTTTTCCTAATTAACCTTCCACACCTCTTCAGCATACCCATTGCACAAGGTGCCATAGCTAGTTAATCATTATTTTATTTTTAATTTTCCTCAATGCATGTTTAAGAGGTGAGACTTCTTGTAGGTGGGGGATGTTGCCTAGAGGGGACTAAGGGGATGTCACCTACAGGGGACTAGTCTCGCCCTAGGTACCAAAGATATGGGTTGTTCGGCCATTGGGCTAGGTCATGGGGACAACCCTATTGTAAAGAAAAAAAAAATACATAGAATGCAAAGTAAAAATTGAAAATATTTAAAAATTCCACATAATTGTTACATTTTTTAATCATTATATAAAAAAAAGGAATCTTTAAATGCATTTCTCAATGGAAATACCTCTCACTAAGATCCAAATATTTTCCAATATAAAAATATAGATGATTATAATATTTTTTTTCTTATTGTGATAAAATTAATATCATTTATAAAATTTATCATTTTGTATAAATTATAAATTTCACATTTAAGAAATACTAATTTTTAAAAATATAAAAATTGGTCATATTAATGAATAATTAAGATATGAGAGACTATATTTACACAATGACCATTAAATCAAACAATTTTTTTTCAAATATTTCCATTGTAATAGAAATAGAATGGATATGGATAGTTTTCCAAAATGTACTCTTGAAAGATCTAAAGAAAAAAGAAAAATATACTCAAGATGCTAAGCTATAAATATAGATTCCTCTATAATATCATTGAATCTCAATCTTTCATTTTATAGATGTCAAGTCCTATAAGATAATGGTGGGTTTGGCCTCAACTTCTGAACCTTTTGCATTGTGTGAAATGAATAGTCTCTTGGTCTTCAAGTGCTAACAAATGTCCAACTTATTTATTTGATATATACCTTATGAAAATATATCCTCAAACAAATTATCCCTCATTGTAACATATCACATGTGATTATAATTATATGAATTGTTGATCTAAGAGGATCTACAAATCATAACTCTCATTGTAAATTAACCCTAATCCAAAATTATTTAATCACAATCCAAATTGAACCTTGATTGTAACCCTAATTGAACTTTAATTGAATCACACTCCTAATTTAACTTTAATCCTTACCCTTACCCTAGTTCTATTTGATCCCCATTCCTAACCCTAACCCTAACCCTAACCCAAGTGAGTAATAAACCTAACTGAACTCAAGCTTTTAGGCTAATTAAACTCTAACCATTATTAAACCATAAATAAAATGGAAAGATAACCCTAATTTAATTGTAACCTTATCCTTAATGAATTCCTAACCCTAACCCTGATTCTAATCGACCATTTATTAAGCTCCAACCCTAATTTAACTCTAACCTTAGGGTGCTATCACAATAGTGGTTTACAATTGTTGAGAGGAACGAATTTTAGCTGAAATCACATATTTTTAGAAAATATAATGATTTAAGCTTTAAAATATTCCATTTTAAGGATTCCAATTAAAGAGAGTTTGATCAAATCACCTTAGATCAAACCCCCTTGGATAGAACCTTGTTAGTTTTAAACCATACCTATAAATGCGTCTCTTTTACACCTATCAAAATGCTTATAAAAAATCACTTTTGATTTAGCTTTGGGGGATCAAATGAATTCATTTAAAATTTATTTAAAATGATTATGGTATTCCTCAGAACAAACTATCCAATGAATATAATTTTAATATGTTTTGGTTTTGTTATGTATTTATTTTTTAAGTTTTATTAAACATAGGTTTTTCATTGAAAATAAATTTCTTTGTTCTTCACATGTCAAAAAATAGAATATTATCAAAAAAAAATTTGAAAAATATGAGTGCACCAGATATTGAAGTCCTTGATCCAACAAAAAAAATAAAATAAAATTTTGACATATACAAAAAAAGTTACGCATTATACGATCGTGCTGTGTTTGAATTGTAATTTGTTTGAATTTGAAACTTGATTAAGGAAAAAATATTCAATAAAAAACTATATAACCAAGTATAAGCACTAGATATTAAAGTTACAAATCTAAATTTGAAAGAATTAGAATTTTATCCTTCCTGGAAAAAAAGTTATGCAGTATACGGTGTGCATCACTTTTTAAAAATGTTAAAAACTGCATGCAATTGGGAGATGGAAAAAGAAGTGCAATTTGATTCCAAAAATTTTGAAAAAAATAATTTTAGAATCTAGAAACAAAATTTGACGAGACTCTAGTTTGCACCATCTTCAAATTCCTCACAGTTTAGCCGCTATAGATGCCCAAATGTGAAGATTTAGTTAAAAATAATAATTTCAGTGTCTAGTTTGGCCAAAAATTGTAAACCACTATTATGGGATCACCCCTTAACTTTGAACCCTAATTAAATCACAACCTTAATTGAACCTTGACCTTAACCATAACTAAACAATAAACATAATTGAACTCAAAATTTTAGCCTAATTACATTCTAACCTAGAAATAATAGACATTGTATAGAAAGGAAAATAATTGTTTCTATAGAAAAAAGGAAAAGAAGTAGTTATAAATAGGTGATCAAAGGTTTTCATATTTGGAAAAAATATTTCAATCATATGCCTCATCATTGTTAAAAATTAATATAAAACCACTACTCTAAATTTTCCTTCACTTGAAAGAACAAAACAAAGCTTCACAACAATGTAACCTTGTTCATGTGTTGAATTAGTTTAACAATTTTTCCTTCTTGTAACTCATATCAGAGATAAAAATTTGAGACATTTGTGAACTTATAAGGTTTCATTGATAATAAATTATTCTTCGTAATCTAAATAGTTTAGTTTTAAGAAAATTATTATTATTGAAATTTAGATTATTTGTAAATTTCCCTTCCATTAAAAATCTTCCCAAACACTATGTGGATGTTGTGAACTTCATATTTGTTTGAGTCATAATTAATATAATTAAAGAAGTGATAATCCAAATATTGGACCTAAGAATAGAACTCTTGGGATCCCATCACTTCAACCAAGCCTTATATTTTTGAGATTTAAACTTGTTTTAGATAAGGTAAAATTCAATCAATTAGTATTGTAGCAAAAAAGAATGTGAACATTGTTGCATCTAATAAGCCTTGAACTTAATAGTTTTTTAAAAGGAAAAAATAGGTTTTACAGGGACCTGAAACCGTAGAGTTATTTAATAGTTAATAGTTAATATTGGTCTATATTTTCCTAAAGGGATCCAAAAATGATGTCGGTTATTTAGAGTTAATATTCAATTTTATTGTTTAAAAGAGTTCCAACATTTGTGTTAGTTTTTAAAAGTTCAAATTGGGTTGTATTTCTTATAGGTTTTGGGTGCAGTTACAAATCAATGATTTTATAAAAAAAAATTGCATTTTGAAACCAAATTTTTTTTTTTTGCACATACCATGTAAAAAAAATTCAAACTAATTTGGATTTCATACACCATTATCCAATTAACACATTCCATTGACCATAAAAAATTGAAACAAATCAAGGAAATTATTTAATTACTTCTTCTAGTTGGTTGAAGGTAGATACATATCACCATCTGTAGTTTTAATTTCATTCAAATTCCTCTTCCAAATTTCTATTCAACCACCACTCAGCATTGGAATTTCTCTCTTTCCAAATTCAATTTGTTCAATCCTTCACTATGGTCAAATATTTTTGCAATTCAACTTGAATCTCTCTATTACTATCCTAAAGCATGCGCTTGTAATCTCCATTCTGCAAATATTTTAATTCAATTGGATCTTTATTCTTAAACTACTTATTTCTCTTCGCTAAAGACTTCCTATAGATTCTTTTCTTTACATTAATAAAATTATTTTTTACTGCCTCCTTGTCACTTCAAGCATCATGCAATCTGGAACTTATCAATTGTCAAATACTCTATTTTTATAGCCATCACACCTCCCATCTTCCTTTGCATAGGTTGTAGACTCCTCTTAGCACACATTTTTTAATTATTTGTTATTATATTTTTCATTCACTACTCAACCTTCCACCATGCATCCCTACCCCTCTCTCTTGTTGCACCACTTCTCATTTTTTCTTCTTTCAAATATCCTCCTACTTTTTCCAATCTAGTTGTGCCTTTTCCCCTTCCATATGGAGTTGTAACAAAAATGTAAGAAGAGATAAAATAACAATACAAATGCTACAACATACAAAATCCATTTTTATTCATTTTTTAAAACAAGTTACAATTACCTCTGTATTTATAGAGGATTTGATGCAAATGATTTAGGAGATAAAATAAAAGTAGAAAACTATGACTAAGTATGTGAGATGTGGATAATAGAGTAGGTAACATGGAGGATGGAGTAACAAACAATTTACACAACTAGATAACAAGTAAACAAACTTGTTGTTCTCCCATAACTGGTAGCATACATGGGTAATAGCTATGGAGATGTGGAGGATGAAATTAGTAAATAGCTTTAATCAATGGACAATAGATTTCATTTAAGTTTCAACTACTAGACCATGTGGAAGAAATTAGACCATTTCAACACTCCCCCTTAATTTCTACCATTAATAGCTTCAACATTAGTTATACCTAGATTTTCTCTTAGACACTCAAAGTTCTCCTTCGGTAATGCCTTTGTCAAAATTTCTGCTAACTAATCTTTAGATATGAAAAATTCCAAATTAATTTCTCCATTATTCACTATTTCTCTAATGAAATGGTACCTTGTATCAATGTGCTTTCTCCTTTTGTGAAAAACATGATTTTTTGATAATACAATCACTAAATTGTTGTCACAAAAGATTGGTGTTGACTCCTCTTATGCTTCCAATAAATCTATTAATACTTTTCTCATCCAAATTTCTTGGCATGCTATTTATATAGTGTAACATAAAAGTTTGGGACCCAAATTCTTTCTAGCACTTTTAGGGTTTTTCACCTAAAAGGAGAAAGAAGGGCCAAAATGGGCAATGTTACACTCCAAGTTAATGTGATAATGAATGGAAAATGGATGTAATATGCCTATATGTAATGTTTTAATTCAATAAACTAATAATATTAATTGATTAATGAATAGAAGCTAAAGGAAAATAACTTGTTTGAAAACACATTGTGTAATGCAAGAACACTTGGAAATGAATAGAAAATTGTAATAGAAATGGACCAAATTGAAAGTGTGCACCTAGAATGTGGATGGATACTAGAAATTGATTCAATAATTATGCTAATGCTGATTACTAGGCCTAATGGAACTCATACGCCATTCTCGATGAATTTGTCTCAATTTTGCAAAATTGTTTTGGAACCTATTTTAGACAAAAGGGTATCTAAGAATGAAAAAAACCAAAAAAATAACCTTGGAGTGGGAATCATTCACCACCCATGTTGAATGATTCCACTTTTGAATTTCTGAATATTCAAAGGTGGAATCCAGAGCTCTTGGTTTGCACTTTGGTTCTCCACATGTGTTCACTTTTGAAACTCTAATTTCTTAACCTTAAAGTGATTTTTGTTGATATTTTGACTTGTTGAGTGAAGACAAGACTTGAGGAATGTTTAAACTTGATCTTTAATGATTTTCAAGCCTCTAAGAGTCCTAAATCTACAAAAAGACAAGACAAGAAAGAGAAATGTTCAATGTTAGGTCATGGGGGTTTGCCTTGGTCAAACCCCTTTTAGGTAATTAAAAAAAAATGATAAAAATAATATAATAAAAAAATGTAATAATGGAGTTTATTACCTTTCCTTGATGTTTGATCTTGAAAGTCTACAACAAAACATGAAGAATCTACCCTTGAATGTTTGAAAATTGTTATCTTGATGGCTTGTAATGTTAGAACCCTAGCTTGATTGAGAAGATAAATGATGAATGAGTTGTAAAAATAAGTTGAGAGATGTAAATTAGGGCTTATAATGTTTTATTTATAGGAAATTCTCCTAATTTACCCATAATTTGAATCCTTAAGGCCAACATGTGAAAATAATAAACTTGAATTTCACTTTCTCCCACTCAGAGGTCAAATTTGA
This sequence comes from Sequoia sempervirens, assembly GCA_007258455.2. Lineage (NCBI taxonomy): Eukaryota > Viridiplantae > Streptophyta > Pinopsida > Cupressales > Cupressaceae > Sequoia > Sequoia sempervirens. The sequence continues at coordinate 384,668,757 of VDFB02000003.1, read as the reverse complement.
GCTGAATGGGACTCATTCACCACCCATGGTAAATAGGTCCCACCTGGATGGAACTAATTCACCACAGATGGCAAATGGGTCCCATAGGAGCCATTTTGACAGCTAAGATGCCAGGAGATAAGGAAATGAGGATTAAATTGCAACTTTGTCAGGTATTTGATCAATTTAAGCCTCAAGATGCACAATATGGGTTAATAGGGGCCTATTAATGATTATTTGAAAGTCAATTAGGGCTTGGAACATAGAATTCAATGTGAAAGTGTGATTAAATACACTTTACAACATTAAAATGAGGTCCACATAGCCTAGGAAGGCACAAGAACTAATTTGAATGTGTGAGACACCTTACAACACTAGTTTAATATTAAGTTTATTTTTCAAGCCTTCTAGATTGATGTGAAGATCCAGCTAAATATGTTTTATAATGTGGAATTAGGGAGAATGGGTTTATTATGTCTAGAAAAGGTGAAAGTCCTTTACACCACTTTACAACACTTTTACAAGACATCGTTAAAAGCATGTTATTCAATTTGTAAGGGTCCAAGACCTAGTGTGGATGCATAAAATGCCTCCCAACATCTGAATCAAGGTATCATTAAGTCTAATTTATCCTGAATTATTCCCATGCCAAGCAAGAGGTCATTTTTTCTATTGCACACATGGCTACTACATACTCTACTTTAGCTGATAAAAGTGTTACTATTGGATGCTTATTTGATGCTCATGAGATTGCACCTAGAACATAATGTAATACATATCGATAAGTACTCTTCTTATCATCCATGCTACCTACAAAATCACTGTCAGTATAACCAATCAAATAAAAATAATTAGTTTTGGAATACAAGATTCTATATCCTATTGTTCCTGCCCCATATCTCAATATCCTCTTTCCAACACACCAATGCAATCCTTTTGGTGACTCCATGAATGCTGGGATTAAACTAACACCATACATAATATTTGGCCTTGTAGTTGTGAGATACATCAAACTTCCAATTAATCTTTTGTAGATTGCATAAAAAACATTAGGCCTTATGTCTTCTTTTCTATATTTAGTGCCTATTGCAACTAATGTAGATGTTGAATTATAATTCAACATCCTAAACCTTTTCATCACATCCTTTGCATATTTGGATTCACTAATAAAAATTCCTTTATCTAATTGAACAACTTCAACTCCCAAAAACTACTTCATCAAACCCAAATATGTCATCTCAAATTCTTTCTTCATTGCTGATTTAAATATCTACAAAGAAATTTCTAGTGAAAATTAAATCATAAACATATAAAAACATAATCAAAATATGGCCTTCTTTATTGATCTTTATGTACAATGTGGGCTCACTTGTGCTTCTCTTGAATCCATTTGTTTGCATGTGTGAATCAATCCTTCTATACTATGCTTTTGGTTCTTGTTTAAGACCATAGAGAGCCATTGATTTAACATTAGGGTTTTCTTCCCCCATTCTCGAGGATTCATCCAAATGATGATTCAAATCTCCCATTGTGATTGTTGTACATTCACCACATTCAATAGTCAAAATGAAGGATCCATAGGGACTTTACGATGGTTAGTTAATGATGCCCTTGCCCTCGACTCACACAAGGATGTTGGGGTGACAATAAAATGAAATAAAAGAAAGATGCCAAAGATTTTAAAATAATAATCACAAATTATCTTCATTCAATGAAAAGAATAGGGAAAAAGGAGGGTGACATGGAGAGGAATTCAAACCCTTTGATGGCATACAACCATCAGAAAGTTTCCTTGAGATGAGTGCCCTTCCTCACACTTGTAGAGCCTCCACAACTACATTTAATTTATATTTAATGTTTGTCACATGCAAGTTTAGGGTTGGGATTCAAATAGGGTTATGGTTTGGGGTTAGTGTTAGGTCTTATCTCATAGGCAGGTAGATTAACCTATAAAACAATATTTTCTTTCCTTTTCTAAGTCTATAATTACAGTGTCAAATTGTTCAAGAAAATTAATGATTAAATGTATTGTTAATTAAATTATTTTTATTACAATAAACTTAAAATAGAAAGCTTGATTCATTTTATTTTGTTTACTTTGTAGTTGTTATTTTTAGATTATAATTTTATTATTATTATATTAATATAATATAAAAATAAGATTAATATTTAAAAACTATATTAATATAATTATTTTTATATTGTATTTACTAATATGTAAAATTATTGTATAATTATGTATTTAAAAATAATGTTCTATAATATTATATTAAATATTATTATTATTATAGTATTGTATTTAATTATATTATATAATTTTATGTTTAATGATAAACTAATTAGTTTATTATATAATATATTATATCATCATTATATTGGTATTCTTATTCTTGTTATATTATTGTATTATATTAATATTATATTATATTATTATTGTATTATATTATATTAATATTATTAATACTATATTATATTATTATAGCTTGAACCTTATGTTAAATCAGTTTAGATTATTAGTCTTATTTGAATAGGGATATTAATTGTTTATTAGATTGAATTTTATCCATATTATTGTATTATATTATTATTATTTTAATCTAATTATATGCTAAATATAATATAATCTGCTATTTTGTGGGTTGGTCCATTGGACCTGGGGGCTCCACTTTTGTTCTGGTTGGAGGGTTGGATTTCTGATATGTAGTTGAAACTACTGCTCCATCGCTGCTCCAGTGTTCTGTATCTTTTGCTCTCTCTATATTTAATATATATATATATATATATATATATATATATATATATATATAATATAATTATAATAATAAGTATTATATTATAATAGAAAAATAAACTTAGAGAGTTGGTTAGTGGTTTTAAAGTAAATAACAACACTATGCTAAGTAACAAAATCATAAGTAGTTCCTAAAGAAGGGCATTCAGGTTGAGGCTGTTGAAGCTCTTAAGTTCTTAGGTTAGTTGGGGTTTCTTGTTGGTTTCCTTGTTTGGGTATTTTTGGTGGCCCTTGCTAGCCTTAGGTTGGTGGTTGTTGTGTTTCTTGGGATTTATTTTGATGCAGCTTTTTTGTCTATGGTGACTTTAATGCTTTTTCCTATTTTTTGTAAACTCTATGATTTCAATTACTATAAAACCTATTTTTTCCCTTTATCAAAAACAAAATCATAAGTAGTAATAAAGATAGTTGAACATAATAATTAATATAAATTTAATATATTAGAACATTAATTCGTTATTAGATTTTAGGTAATAATTTTTTATTATGTTATAAAATATAAGTAAATAAGTCTCTTCAAAATGTGTTTAAATATTATTGATAAAATAATCTATTGAAATAGGATAAAATTTTAATCTTATTTTTTATTATTATGATTTTTGTGACAGTAAAATAAAATAAAAAAAATTTAAAAATTTAAAAAGTTAAAAATCTTACATTTTATTTTTAAAAAATTACAATATAATTTCTAAAAATAATAAATTCTTATTATTTGAAAGTAAAGCATTAACCACTAGTTAAAAACTTACCTCCCATGTAATTCCAGAATAATTTTACATGTTTAAAAACTCTTTTATATAATACTTTTAAATGTAATAACCAACAATCAAACTAATATTTTAAAAAATAAAATAAATGTTTTATTGATTATTATTTTTCAAAATGAAAATCACTATTGCGTCGGGTCATTGAAAGTGCATGAAATCAGTCGGCAACATCTAAAGTTAATGACATTTCTATATGAGAAGAAAAGATAGATAATACGTGAAAAAGACAAAGAAATCATGGAAAAGGCGTGACAAATATCAAAGTAGCCAAATATATGGGGTTCATGTCTTTGATACTTTTATTTATTTTCACGTCTTCGTTAAAATGAATTATAAATAGTAGATTGAAATATGCATAGCATCATCTCTCTCAAATATGCATGCATGTTGCAAAGTAGAGATTGTCCACATTATCTTTTCAAAGTGACTTGATTTTAAATTTTCTTTAAACATTAATGTTTTGTATGAATTTTAACAAAATATTGTTTGATTAAATTAGGATGGAGGAATTGGAAAGAAAAAAAAATTGACTCTTCAACGAAAGAGTTAATAGATTATATTGATTCAGATTATATTGATTCATTTTATTGTGTTGTAGAAATCACACTTTAACAAATAGAATTTTAGATGTTGGTTTGACATACAAGTATCTCTAAATTCTTCATAGGACGAAAACTGGTTTTATAAATGGCTTGTTCCACATATTCAAGAGGAAAAATAATAGCTCTGAAGCAACTATTGAAGCCCATCTTCTCTTCCTTCTCTTATCTCTTAACTACAACAAAAGTCGTATTTGTATGTCTGTTATGTTGCCTTTGTTTATACTACTTTATTGTCTCTATGTATAAATCTTAAAACTATATTGATAGTAAAAGCATAATTTAGAATTATTATTTCTTTTAGACATACACCTTGTAAATCGATAAATAAATGTCATGGTTTTGTCATAATAGAATCTTAAATAGAAATTTTCATGTGACCACTGGCACACCTAGTAAAATTGAGGATAGAGAGAGACTAGACCTCCTGCCCTCTTGCCCGCAAAAAAGTGCTTTAACCAATCAAGCTAGGCCCCTAACCGTATAAATTATATTTTTGAAAAATAAAGAAAATGTTGTATTAAAAAATATATGATATGTATCAAAAAGTTAATAAAATTTAAATAAATTTCAATTTAGATAGTTATTTATTGTATAGAAAAGTAATTTATAATAACAATATAGTTCAATGTTAGTTTTAAATAACTATTTTTCCATCTATATTTTATGAGTAGTGGTTTATAATTGATTGATGTAGAGGAAAACCCATCTCGGTGTAGAAACCAAATTTTCACACAAATTCATTTTACACTACACTATAAATTTATGACAATCCTCTATACATTCATCTATGAAAATCAAGTTTGTAACCCACTCTTTTATCATGACATAGGTCCATTCTCTTCTTTAATTTATGCTATCATTTATTTCACATAGCTGGACACACCTATTCTCAAACTGGATTCTCCAAACTTTCATTCTCCTTCATTCACCTTTTAACTCCATGGTGGAATTGGTTTGTTTAAATTTTTACACTATGCATGTTTCTTTGTATGGTTTCTAAATACCTCTCTCTAGTGATAGCACCCCTGCTCTCCATCTATTTTATTTTTCCTGGGTGTCCCTTTTCTTTGTCACTAGCTACAATTTTTCATTGATTTGGTATTTTCATAGTCTTCTCTCTTTGTTGTGACCCTTGACTTCAATTTCCTATTTCTTTTAATTATTTTTTTTATGAATAGGAATTAATCTATATTAATACAAAGATTAAAATAAGTATTTTCAAAAAAAAGGTGGGTGATAAGAAGGCATAATGTGAAAGTCATATGGGCAATGCCCAGAAAATCCAAAAAATATGACCAGTCACATGGGCCTAGCCTAGAAGTCCATGACTACAAACATAACATAAAAATCCATTAAGCGGCCAAAGTAGTTCCAAAAAATCCAAGAGGCTCTCTCATCCAATTTTTTCCCCCATACATTAGTAGGGTCTAGAGTGATGCTAGGAGGAGGACCCCAACCATCATTAGATTCTTTATCTTTATCTTTATCTTCCTCATGCTAAGGCGAGATTGCAACCACAAGCCAAAAAAAACTTTTACCAGAGTCTAGCCAACCAGGGCCAAAAGGGGGAGTGTCATCAGAGAGACACTTAGAACCACCACCGACACTCCCTGAAGCACCACCAAAAGGCAACCCCTAGCAAGCCCAAGGTAGAGGAGAGCAGGTCCACCAAGGATGGTGAGGTCCCCTCTGAAGAGGAGGTTGAAAGTGGGGGCATGAAAACCCACTCTGTTGCTAGCCCTGAGAGGGAGACCGACTATAGGAGGAGGTGGATGAAGTGGGCACCTGAGCAAAAATACACGTGGCATTTCCTGAATGCTCCAAAAGAACTTGCAGGTGAGCAGCTTCAACCACAACTTTATTTTCCTACACTTGGATTTGTATGAGGACATTAGAACAAATAATAGCTTTATATTATAAAGAAATATTTTTATCCAATTGAGTGTGAGAAAATATGCAGAAATTTCTATCTTTCTAGATATTGAAGCGGATTTCTACCCTAAAAGTTTTCCAAAGCTGGGTATACTTATCAGGAAGTTTTGGTTAGTCTCCTAGTATAATCATATACTAGGAAAAGGGCTCCAGTCAAAAAGGCTGTAAGAAGTCATGAATCCAAGTCCAAAACTACTAGGCTATGGGGAAAAACCAAAACAGATGCTAAAAAGACTCAGCTTTCTCACAAAAAGGGTAATGAGGGTCCTAGATCCCTAGGTGAATGAGCCAAGAACCCACAAACAAGCCTTGGAAAAGAATACACCAAGAAAAGTGGGAAAGTTTTAACTCAATACTTGCAGACCAAGTGGTACCAAATCTTTTATGCCAAACATGAATGGGAGATTGAAGAAGCCACCTCTAGTTCAGATCATGAATCATAGGAAAATGTGGTGAGACCCACCTATAACCAAGCTTGGGCTTGCAATTCCTAAAAGGGGTGTCTGGATACCACTTCAAGTCCTTCCACTAGGGCTTGGAGCCACGAATACCCACCTTATGAAGCATTTCTACAAGAATAGAATTCACCAAACCATCATAAGTTGCACAGTCTTGGTTCTGAAGTCTATAAAAGGCACAAAAGTCCTCCCATGGAAAAATACACATTGTGGGTCTATGAAATATCTATTGTAAAGTCTGAATACCTTTCTTATGGAATCTGAGTGTTGTAAGCCAAGGTGATTTAGCCAGAGGCTGACCATTACTAGCAAAAAGAGGAGACCATCAAACATTCTGCCGGTTGAGCAAAAGCCCATCATGAAAACCAAAACCAACCTAGTGGAGCCATGGTGTAACTGCCTCCTAGGCTCCCCAAATTCTTTTAGCAACAAAATTCCCCACAATTTGAACTAGTTCCCCCATGACTAGAAGGGTTTGGAAGCCAATTCCCTTCTAGGCAGTTTGGTGTGCAGGAAAGCCTGATTGAATACAATGCCTGAGGATAATTTTCTAGGCCTCATCTCCCATAAGGTTTTGGAAAATCCCCTTCACACACAAGGTAGTTACTTGTCATTGAGTGGAGAGTAGGCCAAGACCTCCAGAGTCTCTAGGAAGACAACAAAATTCCTAAGTGACATGGTGAAACCCTCTATGTGATTTAGTAGATGCCCAAATGAAGTCCAAGAGCAAAATTTCAAGTTTTCCATAGGTGGCTTTAGAGGGGGCCGAATAGTAAGAATAATAGACATGAGTGTTCATGAGAAATTTGGAGCACAACTGAAATTTTTATGCCAAAGAGAGGGGCTTAGTACATCTAGTAAGCTAGCTTATGCTCAACTCTAGAAAGAACAACTTTCTATAGCTTGACTAGGGATGCCTGGAAGGAAAAGGGAATGCCCAAGAATTAGAAAATTTCTCCTAGTCTAATCCACTTCCAACCATACTACTAAAACCAGGCTGGAGTGGGAAAAATAAACTATCTATAGCACAAAGTTTTGTGGCATTGAATGGAAGAACCAAAAGCAAGACAAAAAATAATGAGACATTCTAGGCCTGCTTTGATATTATCTTTGCCCTCAAGAAGAGTGAGGAAAGAGTCATAAAAGAAATGGCCATTAACCAATTAGGCCTCAAAGTTAGGCAATGAAATACCCTTGACATGCTATTGAGAAACCACATTGGCCAAAAGGTAACCAAAACCTTCAGTGGTGAGCACGTACAAAGAAGGGGCAAGTGGGCATCCTTCTCAAATGGCACGAAAGAGCCCAAAGGTAGAGGATTGGTAGCCATTAATTGTGATACAAGTAGAAGCATCCACAAAGAGCATGTGAAGAACTTGAATGAAATTGGGCCCAAAACCCAAAGCTTGCAGCATCACAAGAGTAAAAGGCCATTCAATGCGGTCATACACTTTAGCAAAATCAATTTTGAGAAAAATAGCCTTTTGGTTTGATCGTTTGGCCCACTCCATACCTTCCCACATGAATATAATATTATCCAGAATGAACCTGGATTTGATAAATCGTGTTTGCTCTAGGCACACAATTTGAGGTAAAAGATGGCAGATTTTTAGAGCCAAAGCTTTGGCAATGATTTTGTAGGAGACATTGAGAAGTGTAATAGGCCTCTAGTTGCAAATATCGTTGAGATCTCTAGACTTAGGTATGAATTTAATATTTCCTTTGTTTATTAAATTAACCAAAGAATTAGCATGAAACACCTCTAAGTAAGCATGATACAAATATTTCCCAAAAAAATCCCAAAGGGCCTTGTAAAACTCACAAGGAAACCCATTGATCCCCGAGGCTTTATCATCAACCATGGAATGAAAAACTTCTTTGAGATCATCTAGTGTCAACAATTGATCAAAAAAATTCCGCTGGGTTGAGGAAATCCTATTTGGCACAACAACAAAGCAATCTTGGAGGGCTTGTTGTCGCATAGGCATGGATTCATGTGTAGTGAAAACCTACTCATAATGGCACACAAAAGCCTAGAGAATGTCAAGAATCTCATATAGCACTTGGATTCCATCTTTAATTTTTTTAATTCCTAGGGATGAGTGCCTGACATGTAGGGCCAGAAAAAAACTCTTTAGAGGAACAGTCGCCAACTTTGAGTTAGTGCAACTTGGCTTTAATTTGATCCCCTCTAGCAACATAATTATCTGCATATTGCTTTTTGTGTCTTAATTTCACTATCCTAACTTGTAATGATGGGAAAAAATGGTTGGCCACCAAAGCCTTCATAGTTGAATGTAGGTTAGAGGTGGTAGCCTCATAAGACTGTTGATAAAAGATAACTAGCTGGTACCCATAAATGTGTAGAAATGGAGTTGTATGAGTGATTGCATCATTCCACCATGTAATCCAACCTATATGATGAGATGGCTTGCACTTGAGATTCCAAACTCTACAAATGTGGGAAAAAGTAGGCTTATGGAAAATCCAAGATGTATTAAAATAGAATTGAGTTTTACACATGTGAGGCTATCGTGTCTCCCATTCAATGTGAAAAGAAATGGGAAAGTGGTAGACAAAGTTACATCCACTAATGGATTAATTGGCATAGAATAACTTTCAAAAGAGAAAAAAGATTGTGCCAAGATCATGGCACAATCAAGGTATTTAAATATTCTACTAGAACTAGCCTTGAAATTGCACCAACTGTGCCAGAGAGAATGAGAATGCCAACAATCAATATTGGGATCAAAAACCCCAATTTATTGCGCATGTAAAACCACACCTCCCATTCACCAACTGCCCCTCTGAATGGCAAGGTGTCATCTTTTTCATACACCATCTCAACCATACTGAAATCCCCACATAATAACCAAGTAGCAACTGGAAATGAATCAACAATCTAGCACTAAAGCAAAGAGTGTTCCACAACATCATTAGAAGTGTAAACATTAATAATCCCAAAGGAATGATTATCAATGTAGAGAAGGATCCAGACGAGATGATGAGTAGGATCAGATCCGTGGCCAACCACACAAGCGTGCCACCTTGGGGAAAAAAGGGTGACAACTCTACCATGCCTAACATTGTGAGTAGTGAAAAACATTTTACTAGATGGCCAAATAGAATGTCAAGTCGAAGCAAGCAAGAATCCATAAATTTTAACCTCTTGGAGATGAAGCACTTCAATATTAGAATATTTTCTTAAAGTATCCTTCACATAATACTTTCTAGAGAGGTCTATCAGACCTCGAATGTTCCATGAGAGGAAATTCATGAATGAAACTCCTCCATATTGTTAGAGTTTTGTTACTCTTCATTTAGAGAAGAGAAATAATTCTGCAAAAACTCTAGTAGAACTAACCCAATTTGAATAGAAGGAGAGGAAAATCTCTACTTTTCTTGCACATATTCACCTACTTCAAGGGGTGGATAAGGAATGCAAGACTACCTTTGAGCTCCCAACATAGGAGGAGAAACATTCAACTGAGCAATCATAACAATAGTAGGCTGAGGTGTTGCCTTTCTCCTAGGTTTTACTGAAACATTATCAGCTCCAACAAGAAATTTGTTCCCCTTCACTAAAGGGTTTGAAACCACCTTTGAGGGTTCAAAGGCCTTAGAGGCTGACCCAAAACCTATGGACTTATTTTTTTGGCTTGCAACCATGGTCTACTTTTCATCAGATTTGGTAGCAGAAGTATCCATCAGACGAGGCTTTTCAATATCTCATGGCAGAGAAGGTGTACAAGGCACTACCAAAGGGAATTCCTTAATCTTGTGATCTATAGACTGACACCCATAACATGTGTTGGGAAGATTAAAATAAGTGATCTTATAGGTGTTCCAAGGAGCTCCAATTTGAGTATAAATGGATTCTTTCAAATCCTTGGAGAGGTCAACTTCCACATAGACCTGTTTCTAGGGTCAGGCCTAGAAAAATCTATTGGGCTCAATACAAATGACCCTCCCCAGTGAGGACACAATATGATTCAAAAAAGGAACACAAGAAAAAGGTAGACCAGGGAATTCAATCTAGACCACGACCTGCAACTTGGTGTCATCTTAGACAGCAAAATCCTAGGGTCATGCCTATAAAACTAACAAAGAAGACATGGCATACCAATGACCATGGGCTAAGATAGCCTAAACATGATTAACCTTCACAAAGTAGAACAAAAAGAAACCCTTGGTTAAATTTTTGACCATATCAAGGAAAACCCTATGAGGGACCTAGCCCTTGCTGACCCATTCCTTAAGCACACTTTCAAGGGGAGTCCTCCCAAAAAAATATCCCACAAGGGTATGTCACTCAAGCCATTGACAAGCAGAATCAAAATTTGGTAAAGGAAAAACCACATCAGCTAGGAAGTTGGAATACTTACCTCCTGAAAGAATTTTGAGACAAATTTCTAGGGTCATTTGTTCAAAGGAGGAGCCATTAAGAAGTGTCTTCAAACAGCTAACACCAGCATGAACTGCTGTGTTAGAGCCGATTGAAGGCATATTAAAACACAAAAACTGCAATAAATATGGCCATACACACAAGAAAAGAGGATTTTCCTGCACAAAATGCATGGTATGAAGCAAGAGGGGCCAAGAGGGATCGCAGAAACCACAAAACCCTAGCAGAGCTCATACACCCAACATTCATAATCTTCTATTCGTAGAGTGTTTTTCCTTTCAATATTTTTCATTTAGAATATGTGTGGCTTTTTCCTTCTCCATTTTTCATTGCATCTATTTGGTAACAATTTTTTTTTTTAATCCTCCTCAAATAAATAGTCTAAATGGCTAAATATTGCATTTGTTCAATTATTCCAATTGATAGAATTAGGTGTCGATAGGCGAAACAAATAAATTTCTCTGATTTGCATGAAAAATGGTGAGTAGGTTTGGATTGATGTTCCATTGTCCCTTGTAGAAGGATTTTTCTCCATCCTTCAAGAATATTGAGATATTTAAACTTTTTGAAAACTACTAATATTTTTAAGAAACTTCCTACTTTAAAATATCTCAAACTAGAAAACATATGAATTTGATTATTTTTGCACATTTCACTTGGTACCTCTAAAAATTTATGTGCAAAATGAATTTATTCAAGTCCTTATGAATTTTAAAGAAATAATTTTCAAAACTACCCTATAGCCTTAAATGAGGTTTTGAAAAAAACATCAAATTGACAATTTGGTTGCACAATAGAGTTCCTTATGTTGAGCGATTCCAAAAAAAATCCTAAGAAAACCAAAAGTAAAACAACCAACTAAAAATATTTTTGGGTGATGCTAATTGCACGTGGACCCGGGTGCTCCTGCATTAGACACACTGGGTAGAAATTTTGTGAGCATAGGCTAACAAAAGTGAAGTTGGATGGTAGATTCATTCTTTCAAATTGAAAGCAATCTACAGTGAACTTCATCGCTATGAAATGTGCATACTAGGATTATTTCTTATTTCTCTTTTTCTAGCACTTCATTGGCACAAGAACCATCCTCCTTCTACAACTCCATTCACCACCATTCTCTCCTCTCATGGGTTCACATCCACCATGCACCATCCTCCTTCGCAAAATTATCCCTTCTCTTGGTTCTTCATTTATGGGATCAATCCCACCACAACCGACCACCTCCACCAAAATCCTAAAATATCCTTTGCAATTTCTATGCTCAAACTTGTAGCATCTAGACACAATCTATATCTACAATATTCTCCATTTTTCTCTACATGATTTTTTTCTCTAACCATCGCTTGTTCTACCATATTATTTAAAAAAAAAATATTATCATAAAATAGATTTACCTCATTTTTTCTTACAACTGCAACTTTTATTTCATCCTCTTTCATTGCAATGTGCATCTTCTCATCTTCATCAACAATCTTCTCAAGCCACTCTTCTTCTATTGCCAAAATTTGTGCTAATAAATCAATCTTCTCCATGCTCTACCAATGCAACCTCTTCGCATTCCACCACTGCATCTTCATCCTCTTCATTCTTATTTCCCACTTCTTCATCTTCCTCATCCTTTCCTTTCATGCCTTTCTCATGTCATACCTTTGCTACAAACTTATTACTCTTTTGGGCCTTTTCATGCTTGATAACTTCTTCATGCTTGCATTCTTCCAATCTATCCACTCTAACATTAATGTCAACCACCATTACTAAAATATTTCTCTTTTCATACTACATCCAATTCCCCCCATATCATGGGCTTCTTCCTCATCAATATTCTTACTTCACTTGCTACTACAGTCTCACCTCAATCTACAATCTATATCATGTGCTCAATATTTTTGCGGCTTCAAGCTATATTATTGCTCAAGACTCCTACTTGCAACAACCCTTGCACATGAATTTTCTCTATTGCACTCTCACTCTTCTCTATCCACAGGTCCTAGTGGATCCTTTCCACTCTCATGATTACCAGCTCTGATACCAATCAATGTAGAGGAAAACCAATCTCCCTATCCAAACCAAATTTTCACCAAATTCATTTTACATTGCACTATAAATCTGTGACCATTCAACTTAAATTAATTCATACTTACATCCAAATTTTCACACAAGGAAAGATTAGGAAATCAATTCAAACTTATTTATTTTAAATTCATATTCCAAGAAATAAAACATTTATAATCTCTATTCTCCAACATCTCATACAATTTTCTCTTTTTCATTCAATTTTATTTGAGTCTTCTTATCTATAGTCACAACCCATCTTCTTTTGCAAACAATGGCATTTTACTATTTATTAATTTTCTTTTGTATTTACTTATTCCTCTAATAGGTATACAAATTCAATTAAATCCTTTATACTTTTAACTATGACAATCAAGTCTATAACTTTCTCTTTTATCTTCACATAGGTCTATTCTCTTCTTTAAAATTCAATCCTCTATACTTTCAACTATGACAATCAAGTTTGTAACCTTCTCTTTCATCTTCACATAGTTCTATTCTCTTCTTTAAATTTTATCATCATTTATTTCACACAACTACACACAACTTTTATTCTCTCGCTATATTCTCCAAACTTTCATTCTTCTTCATTCATTTTTAACTCCAAAGTTGAATTGGTTTGTTTAAAATTATGCACTATGTATGTTTCTTTGTCTAGTTTCCAAATACCTAGAGCTCTATAGTGATAGTGCCCTTGCTTTCTATCTATTTTCCTTTTCTTGGGCATCCCTTTTCTCTATCACCAGTTGCACTTTTCCATTGAGTAGGTGTTTTCATAGTCTTCTCTCTTTGTTGTGACCCTTGGCCTTCAATTTTCTTTTTCTTTTTATATTTTTCATTTAGAATACGTGTGGCTTTTTCCTTCTCCATTTTTTATTGCATCTATTTGGTAATAAAAAATCCATTTTAATCCTCCTCAAGTAAATCATCTAAATGGCTAAGTATTTCATTCATTTAATTACACCAATTCATGGATTAGGTGTCGATAGGCGAAAAAAAAATTCTCTTATTTGTAGGAAAATTGGTTCAAGTTTGGATTGATGTCCCATGGTCTCTTCTAGAAGGATTTTTCTCCAACCTTCAATAGTATTGAGATCTTTGAATTTTTTGAAAACTACTAACATTTTTAAGAAACTTTTGACTTTAAAATATCTCAAACTAGAAAAGATATGAATTTGGTTATTTTTGCAGATTTCATGTGGTACCTCCAAGAATTCCCTTACAAAAGGAATCTACTCGAATACTTACGAGTTTTCCAAAAATAATTTTGGGGAAGGGGAATGTGGAGAATCATGAAAGCTTCCAAGTTAACACACACATTGTTTCAAGGTTTCTCACCTCCTTGTCAAACAATCACATGGCCAAGATGGAAGAAAAGCCCCTGGTGTGAAATCTATTCAAGGAAAATCTATGAGGAGGCTTAGAGGAGATCATGCAAATTAAATTTTTTGGCTTCAGTGCACCACACCCATGCAACATGGATCTATGGAATCTTTCAAGCAAGGTCATCAAGTATTATCCCCTACTGTTCGATTTCAAGGACATTGACCTAGTGTGGCACAAAAAACTAGTAGCATATGGCATGAATTTCCGCATGAAATCCCTGGAATTGGAGCTTGTGAATTATTTTGAGTTGGTCCTAGAATTTCAAGCTTTTTCCAACTTGCTAATGAATTCCTTTAAGTTATTAGTCTAGGTTTATAAATAATCAAATGTTTGGTATAGCTGGCTCATCTCTAGTTTGGTGTTTAGGGTCTCAAGTTCTAGTCTGGTCTTGTAAATGGTGTGGCAATGTATGACATTAAGCCCAATGGTTCTAGTCTTTGTTTTGGTGTATGGTATTTTAGGTTGATGCATGTCACTGGGTTCTCCAATTTTGGTGTATGGTTTTTTGGTGATGATTCCTACATGAGCAGACATTTTGTAAATCTTTTCTACAACAATATAAACTTACTCTTGTGGACCAAAAACAAAATATTATATATTATTACTATTGTATTATATATTATTAATACTATATTATATTATTATAGCTTGAATCTTATGTTAAATTGTTTTAGGTTATTAATCCTATTTGGATAGGGATATTAATTGTTTGTTGGAATTTATTTTATCCAATGGTGAAAATTAATTTACTTTTTAAAAGTTTCCTTTTTAAATTATGATTCTTTTTCATTGGTTTATTGAAATTTTGGTGGTTGGATGTATGAGTTTTGCTAGGTTTTTTTAGTTTTTGTAGTCACCCTTGGCCCCTCTTGCATCATACTGCACATTCTACACAAGAAACCCCTCTTTTCTTGTGTGTACAATTGCATTTAGTATGACTTTTTTCTTTTAATATTCCTTCAACCAGCTCTAACCCAATAGTTCATGTTGGTGTTAGCAGTTCAACAATGCTACTCAATGGCTCCTCTAAACAAATGACCCCATAAATTTATTTTGAAAGTCTTTCACAAGGTAAGAATTCTAACTCCCCAACTGATGTGATTTTCCCTTTACCAAATTTTGATTTTGTTTATCAACGGCTTGAGTAGCACACCCTTTTGGGTTATTTTGTTGGGAGGACTCCCCCTAAAAGTGTGCTTAAAAAGTGGATTAGCAAGGCCTAGGTACCTCATGTGGTCCGCTTGATATGGTCCAAAATTTAACCAAGAGTTTCTTTTTGTTCTGCTTTGTGGAAGTCAATCATGTCCAGGCTATCTTAGCCCATGGTTCCTAGTATGTCAGGTTTTCCTTGCTAGTTTTCTAGGCATGGACTTGAGACTTTGTTGTCTCAGATGACACCAAATTGTGGGTCCTAGTCTAGATTGAATTCCCTAGTTTTCCTTTTCCTTGTGTGCCTTTTCTGAATCATATTGCATCCTCACTAGGGAGGGTCATTTGTGTTGATCCTGGTAGGTTTTTCTAGGCCCGGTCCTAGAAACGGGTCTGTGTGGAAGTAGACCCTCTCCAAGGATTTGAAAGAATCCATTGATATTCAAATTGGAGCTCTCTAACATACCCAAAAAGCCACTTATTTTAATTTTCCCAACATGTGTTATAGGTGTTAGTCAAAAGACCACAAGATTAAGAAACGCCCTTTGGAAGTGCCTCGTACACCTTCTCTGCCACAAGATACTAAAAAGCCTCATTAGGTGAAGCCTTTTACAGCCAAACTTGATGAAAAATGGCCATGATTACAAACCAAAAAAATAAGTCAACTAGTGATAGGTTGGTCTCTAAGGCCTTTGAACCATTGAAGGTCATTTCAAACCCTTCAAGGAAGGGGACAAAAGCTCTTGTTGGAGCTGATAATGTTTCAATGCAGCCCAAGAAAAAGGAAACACCTAGCCTACTGCCATTATGATTGCCCAATCGAGCGTTTCACCTCTCATGTTAGGAGCTCAAAGGTGGTCTTTCTCCACCAATTAAAGTGGGTGAATATGTGTAAGAAAAGCAAATATTTTCCTCTCCTATTTAGATTGTGTCAGTCCCACTAGAGTTTTTGTAGAATCATTTCTCTTCCTTGAATGAAGAGGAATTAGACTCCGACAATATGGAGGAGTTCCATTCATGAATTTCCTCTCATGGAATATTCAAGGTTTGATAGACCTCTCTAGAAAGTATTTTGTTAGGGATACTTTGCGAAAATATTCTAGTATTGAAGTGCTTTGTCTCCAAGAGGTTAAATTTTTTGGATTCTTTCTTGCTTCATCTTGTCATTCTATTTGGTTGACTAGTAAAATGTTTTGCACTATGCATGAGGTTGGACACGGTGGAGTTTTCACCCTTTTGTCGCCATGGTGGCATGCTTGTGCGGTCAACCATGAGTCTGATCCTACTCATCGGCTCGTCTAGATCCTTCTTAACATTGATAATCATTCCTTTGGGATTATTAATGTTTATTCTTGTAATGATGTTATGGAGTGCTCTTTGCTTTGGCATTGGATTCCTAATTCATTTCCAGTAGCTACTTGGTTATTATGTGGGGATTTCAATATGGTTGAAATGGTGTATGACAAGGATGAAACCCTACCATTCAGATGGGCAGCAGGAAAATTGGAGGCATGGTTTTACATGTACAATAAATAGGGGCTTTTTGATCCAAATATTGGTTACCACCATTCTCATTCTCTCTAACATACTTAGTGTAAATTCATGATCAGTTTTAATAGATTTTTAAGCACTTTGATCATGCCATGATCTCTAGCATACTTAGTGTAATTTCACGATAGGTTCTGATAGAATTTTTCTCTTTTGACAACTCTTCTTTGTCGGTTAAGTTGTTAGTGGATGTGACTTTCACTGACCACTTCCCCATTTCTTTTCACATTGAATGGGAGATAGGACAACCTCACACATGTAAAACTCAATTCTTTTTTAGCATGTCTTTGCTCTATCACAAGCCTACCCTAGCCCACATTCATAGAGTGTGGAATCTAGAGTGTAGGCTAGCTCATCATACAAGCCAGATTACTTGGTGGAATGATGTCATCACTCGCATGACTAGATCTTTGTGTATTTATGGGCACTAGTTAGCTATCTTTCACTAGCAGTCTTATGAGGCTACCATTGTTGACTTGTGCTCAGCTACTAAGGGTTTGGCAGCCAACCCCTTTTCCCCATCATTGCAAGTCAAGGTGGTAGAATTAAGGCTCAAAAATCAAGTTGCAGACAATTATGCTACAAAAGGTGCATAGATCAAAGCCTGGCTACATTGGCTAAAAATTGGTGATCGTGCCCCCAAAGAGTTTTTTTTGGTGTTGTGTGTTATGCACTCATCCCTGAGCAGTAAAAAAATAAAAGATGTCATTCAGGTGCTCACTTAGCTCCCTTACATTCTCTAGGCCTTTGGCACCATTATGAGTAGGTTTTCACTAAACATGAACCCACACTTGTATGACAACAAGCCCTCCAGGCTTGCCTTGCTATTGTGCCAAATAGGCTTTTCTTAGCTGAAAGAGATTTTTGTGATCAATTGTTAACAATTGATAATCGCAAGGAAGCTATTCATTCCATAGCTGATGACAAAGCCCTAGGGATTGATGGTTTCCCCTATGAATTTTACAAGGCCCTTTAGGATATATGTTGGGAAAGATTTGTATCATGTTAAATACTTAGAGGCTTTTCATGTTAATTCTCTAGGTAACTTAATAAACAAAGGAAATATAAAATTCATACCTAAGTCCTAGGATCCAAAGGATATTTACAACTTGAGGCCTATCATGCTTCTCAATGTCTCCTACAAAATTATTTCCAAGGCTTTGGCTCTAAAGATCTTCCATCTTTTTCCTCATATTGTGCGCTAGGAGAAAACATGATTCATCAAATCTAGGTTCATTCTAAATAATATTATTGTTGTTTGGGAAGGCATGGAATGGGCCAAGCATTCAAAATAGAAACTCATTTTTGTTAAAATTGATTTTTCCAAAGCCTATGACCGCATTGAATGGCATTTTATTCTAGCTAGTAAATAACAACACTATGTTGAATAACAAAATATAAGTAGTATGAACACAAGAATTAAGATTAATTTAATATATTGGAACATTAATTTGTTATTAGATACTAGATAATAATTTTTAATTATGTTTTAAAATATAACAAGTAAATAAATCTCTTCAAAATGTGTTTAAATATTATTGGTAAAATAATCCATTGAAATGGGATAAAATTTTAATCTTATTTTTTATTATAATAGTTTTTGTGGTAGGAGAAAAATTGCCTTGAAAAATGCCTTAATTGGGAATAAAAAGTTTATGCTCAGCATTGAAAATCTGTCCTTATTGCTTAAAAAAATTTAACCAGAAATTGAAGAAAATTATTTTAAAAAAATTGAAAAGTTAAAAATCTTGCATTTTATTTAAAAAAAATAAAAAAATAATATCTCAAAAAAAATAGGGAATTCTTATTGTCTGAAAGTAAAACATTTAATCACTAGTTAAAAACTACTTCCCCTCTAATTCCATAGCCAGAACTAAAAATAATAATTTTACATGTTAAAAAAACACACTTTTATCTAATACTTTAAAATGGAATAACCAACCATTAAACTAATATTTTAAAAATTTAATTTAATTTGTATTAATTATTAGTTTTCAAAATGAGAATCAGTATTGCGTACTGTCATGGAAAGTGCATGAAATCAGTCGGCAACATGAAAAGTTAATGGTATTTCTATACCAGAAGATAAGATAGATAATACGTGAAAAGACAAAGAAATCATAGAAAAGGCGTGACAAAAAGTAGCCAATAATATGAAGAGAGGAGAAATAACTGTATTCTGCAATTCATGCGTTTGATACTTTTATTTATTTTCACCTCTTCGTTGAAATGAACTATAAATAGTAGATTGAAATATACGTAACATCATCTCTCTCTCTGAAATATGCATACAGCAGAGATTGTCCACAGTATCTTTCAAAGGGATTTAATTTTAAATTTCTTGTTAAGATTAATGCTTTGTATGAATTTGATTAAAATATTGTTTGATTAAATTAGGATGGGAGGAATTGGAAAAAAAATAAGATCAGATATTCTGTACATTTCATTGTGTTGAAGAAATCACGCTTTAACAAATGGAATTTCAGATGTTGGTTCCGCATACAAGTAGTTTGAAAGTCCTCATAAGAACCAGTTTTGGTTTTTAGAAATGTCTTGTTCCACCTATTCAAGAGGCAAGATAATAGGTCTGAAGCAACCATTGAAGCCCATCTTCTCTTCCTTCTCTTATCTTTTACATACAACAGAAGTCATTTATTTATATATTTGTTATGTTGGCTTTGTTTATACTACTTTATTGTCTCTATGTATAAATCTGTATTGTTAGTAAAAGCATAATTTAAAATTATTATGTCTTTTAGGCATACACCTTGTAAATGGATAAATAAATGTGGTATTGCTAGTGAAAACATAATTTAAAATTATTATGTCTTTTAGGCATATACTTTGTAAATGGATAAATAAATGTGGTTTTGTCATAATAGACTTTTAAATAGAAATTCCTAACAACTTCAAAGTTAAGATTTACAATTGGTTATAAAATATATTATCAATTATTCAAATTTTTATTATAATTTACTTAGTTTTTATTCTATTGACCTATATTTCATTCAAAATATTAAAAAATTTAAAAAGAAATGATGCTAATTGACATCATGACTTTTGTGCAATACCAAGCAAGCTAAGGGGAGACTAGACCTCATGACCTCTTGCTTACGACAAGATGCTTTAACCAATCAAGCTAAACCCCCACCCCTATAAAATAATTTATTAAAAAAATGTTCTATTAAAAAATATATCAAACGTATTAAAAAAAATTAAATAATTTTTAATTTAGATAATTATTTATTTCATAGAAAAATAATTTGTAGTAACAATATAATTAAATGTTAGTTTTAAATAATTATTCTATCAATCTATATTTTATAAATAATGGTTTATTAAGATGTGGTATCTACAATGGTATCCAAAAATATATGTAAAGTTTTTGAAGGTGCATTTAAAATGACAGGAAGGTGGAAGTCATGTGTGTTGGGGAGTGAATTCAAACAGTCTTTGTCTATTCAACTCCCAATCTTTCTTTCCTTTTTGCTTTGTCTCTTCATTTCTTTCAAAAACTTGAAGAGTTCACAATGTGTGTTTAAAAACATGTTAAGGATAATTATTGTAATGAATGAGAGAAAAGCAAAGTGAATAAAATTGAGACATCTCTACTTTTCATGTGGATGTAGCCATTATGATGAACCACATAAATTTGTTGTTGTGTTTTTTTGTGTGTGTGTATTCTATGTTCCCATAATTTCTCATCTTAAATTCTATTTTGTTTTTTAATCCACTCTCTTTTAAAATTAACAATTGGTATCTGAGCGTTGTGGTGTTCAATTTTTTTGGGTGTGAGAGGTTCAAATTTGAGTGGGGGCAATGTTGTTTGATGAAGTAAAGATTAAAAGGTTCAATGGTCACAACTATTAACTATGGAAAATGTAGATGGAATATTTTTTATATGAGAAAGATTTGTGGTGACCATTACATGGTAAAGCAAAGAAACCATGAAGTATGGCAAACAAAGATTTGGACATTCTTAACAAAAAAGCATTGGGAGCCATCCAATTGTTTTTATCCCCACAGTAGTGTTTAACATATCCAAAGCAACAACAACTATTGATTTGGTGAGTACATTTGATAAGTTTTATGAGAAGCCCTCAACATCAAACAACATATTTTTGATGAAATGGTTGTTTAACATGAAAATGGCTAAAGGTAGTTCTGTAGAAAATCACTTGAATGATTTTAATACTATTATGAGTCAATTATCTTCTCTAAAAGTAGTTTTTGATGATGAGATTTAGGCCCCTTTTATTTTGAGTTCTTTGCTAGAAAATTGGAATAGCTTGGTTATGGTAGTAAGTAACTCATTTTTTGGCTCAAATACATTAAAATTTGATGATGTTGTTGGTGCAATTATAAGCAAGGAAATGTGAAGGAATAGCATCGGTGAGACTCCAATGTTGGGTAATATTTTGAGTGCAGATAATAGGGGCAGATCAAAAGAAAGAGGGAAAAATCCAAGTGGTCATGAGAAATCACAAGGAAGGTCAAAATCCAAAGGGAGATAGACTGATTGTTGGTATTGTGGTGAGCAAGGCCACATCAAAAAGAACTGTTGGTCTTTCAAGAAGGCTGAAAATCAACAAATATTTGGATGCTTGATTCAGGAGCATCATTTCATGCCACTCCGTGCAAAGAGTACTTCAAAAATCTACAAAGCGGTGACTTTGGTAAGATTTTTCTTGGAAATAATGAATCTTGTGAGGTTATTGGTAAAGGGGATGTTTTGTTAAAGTTAATGAATGGAAATAGTTTGTTAGTATGGGATGTTAGTGTGCCATAGAAAAATGGCACCTTGTCATTTTCATGGCCTTTTAGGTCTTGTTTCATGGTGTCTAGGCTATTTTGCTATGATTTTATGATGTAACATGGCTTGAACATGCATATTTAGGTACTAAAATTGAAATAATGACATCTTGTGAAGGTGTTGTGAAGTGTTGCAAAACATTTCTACATTCTTCTAGACTCTATTCATTACAATTTACCTAAAAATCACCTTTTCATCACTAAAAAAGTCCTATTTTGATGTGTTGTAAAGTCTTGTAACAATATTTCACCTTTCCTAGGCCCAAATTCACTATTTACACCTTTCTTATGCTTTATTTGGTCCCTTTATGCCCTCATATGCTTTACTTAATTGTATTTTTGAATGTAAGCCTGACAAACAACATTAAATACAAGATAATTCCTGACACCCATTTTTAGGTCCTAGGTGGGACCCATATGCCATGGGTGGCGAATGAGTCCCCCTTGGCTCCAAATTAAAAATATTTTAAATTTGCTTTTGGGGTTTTATTCAAAAACACTTAATGTCGGCCTGTGATGAGGTATGAACAGGTAACAAAGGCACAAGATAGTAGAAATAAGTGGTTTTCATCTCATTTTGCATCTCCTACAATCTTATTCATTCAAGAATTCAATCACACATTATCTCAATCATTCAAGCATCTTAAAACATCTTATTAAGCAATATTCAAGCACTTTGGAGCATCCATTTACACTACTTCAGATTTGCATCATCAAGGGTTTGGTAAGTTGATAGCAATTGCATGTTATTAGTTTATCATTCTCTTTCATTTCATTGTTTCATTAAGGGTTTGATTACTAAAAGTGGGGTTTGACCAAGGGAAACCCCTATTTGCTAACCCTCAACCATTTTCCCCCTATTTCATATGTGTTTGAAAATTTTTGTGTGCATATTTAACAAATTTTTTGGTGTTGAAGATTGTTCAACAAGTAAACTAAGTGCTTCAATTCAAATCAACTTTAATTCAAACTTGGAGAAGGTTTTCTATCTGTTTCCTGTAGAATTGACTTTGGCAACCTGATAAGCAGACATTTCCAGATCTAGTGTTGCAGAGTTATCTCCTAATTTCTTAGAATTTTTGGAGAGGAATGATTCACCACTAGTGGTGAATGAGTCCCACCTTAAGACTCAAAATATGAATTTTGTTAGATTCTAGATCCCAATAGTCAAAAACCTATTTCTAACACTTTTTCACTAGTGGTAGGACTAATTTGCCACCCTGGGTGAATGAGTCCCACAGTGAAATTTTAGTAATTCCAAACAACATTCACAACATTATAGATTAATTAGATCTTTCCTAGGTGCACATTTTTTTATCTTATTTCTTTCTATTCTGCATTATTTCATCATTTAGTTCATTGTTTGCATATCACAGTGTGTTTTAAAACATAGTTTAAATCTTAGCTTTACATTCATTATCAATCATTTAAATCACTTAATCACATTTATTTAATCTCATTTAACTTAGAAAATATTACACATAACATTATTTGAATGAACCCTTAGCATTTTTGGGCCCTATCTCTCTCCTTTTAGGTGAAAAACCCTAAAAGAGCTAGAGAAGTCCATAGGAACTCAAAGATCTATAGTTTAGTTAGATATATCCCTCAACTTAAACAAAATATTGTTTTAGCTGGACAATTGGCTTCTTAATGATATAAATTCACTTGTGTATCTAACAGGTGTAAAGTAACAAAAGGGGCCATGGTAATTGCTTGCGATAGAAAATTAGTCACCTTGTATATAGTTGAGAGTGATGTTGAAGTGGGAATTGTTTGCTCCATGCCAACTCCTTCATTGGGCGAATTTTGGACTACCAGATAAATTTTTTTGGACAAGTTAGATGTTGAAGTTGATTTAGTTGTTGATGAATTCCTTAACATGTTGGAATCCAATGAAATGTCTATAGAAAATATAGAAGAGGGACATATGAATTATGATGCTAGTATTATGGAGGTTAAGAATAAAGAGGAAGTAACCCTTAGATTGGAAGCTCCTACTGCTAATAAACAATTTGGACAGGAATTTTTTTTGTGTTATCTTGTTGCAGATACTTGTATTCAAGTTTTCCCCTAGAATCATACGAATTTCAATAAGGATAATGATGCTTAGAAAGGTTGAGTTGTGGAAATGGAGCCTGTTCATGTGGAGGAGAAGTCATCCCAAGTGGTTGGTATAGAGATAGCCAAGTAGGTTATTGATATTTATCAGGCAGAGGAATATGATGAGCTTGATGAAAAGGAAGCAAAGCATAAATATGAGATAGTGAGGTGACTTCAGGAGATGGAACATATATGTGGCATGATTAGTGATGTTGTTAATGATGTTCTTTCCTTAAAGAGGGATGGCATTCGAATTGTTGTGGAAGATACAACTGATGCTTCCAGAAGTGCATTTAATATAGGAAGAGAGGGCTCATTAGATGGTGAAATTGATGATAGACCTTTGAGGAATTTAAAGAGGGAAAAGAAAAAGCTATTAATGTTGACAAAATTATGAGTACCAATGGAACAAGTTCAAAGGTGACTGAAAGGATGATTAATAAAAGTTTGAGAAGTATAGCTATTGAATTCCTTATGGATCATTTCAAAATGTTTGGTTGTTTGGTAGGACAAATTTTTTTCAAGGTAGTACACTGTGGGAAAGTGATCAGTGGTGAATACTGGCTAGGAAAGTGGATTAAAATGTGCAACAATCATATGACTCTTCAAGATGATGTAGATCAAATAATATTCATGAGTTAATCCACACATATGGTGAATGTCAAGGTTGTCTTTCTATTCATGGGCATGATCAAGAATGCATGAAAAGAAGAGTTCCAAAGTATTTAGAAAATTAGACAGTTAAGGGATTGAATTTCACCAATGAGAAGACTAGGGAAGAAGCTGACACTGGTTTAGGATCTCATAAATTTGACATTGTTGAAGTTTCAGAGGAAGCAATGATTGCTTTTTTGTTTTTTAGTGAACATGAAATATTTTGTGAATTTTGTGCTCTGGAGCAATATGTAAAGACCATATTGTCATCATCTAGAAAAATTATTAACTCTAATATGAGATAGAGAACACTTATCCATAGTGTTCTTGAACAAAATTTTGGGAAGCTCAAGATTTGTAGAGTTTCTCTTGACCTTGTCATGATGTGAAATTGAGCATGCAAAAGGGGATTTCTCTAAGTGGGAGATTGTTGGGGAGTGAATTCCAACAATATTTGTCTATTCAACTCCCAATTTTTCTCACCTTTTTTCTTTGTCTCTTCATTTCTTTTGAAAACTTGAAGAGTTCACAATGTGTGTTTAAAAACATGTTGAGGATCACTGTTGTAATGAATGAGATAAAAACATAATGAATAAAATTGAGAAATCTCTTCTTTTCTTGTGAATGTAGCCATTACAATGAACCACATAAATTTGTTGTTGTGTGTTTATTTTGTGTGTCCATAATTGCTCATCTTAAATTACATTTTTTTTTATTCCACTTTCTTTTAAAATTAACAATGTGTAACTACATTAGATTTGATGAAACAAAAAAAATCAAATAAAAGAGATTTGATTAAACAAAAGAATCAAATCAAAGAGATTTGATGAAACAAAAAGAACAAATAAATAAATAAATAATATTTTTGATTGCAAAGAGAAACCAATTATTTGATCACAAAGATAAATCAATTGAAAAAGAAAATTAGAGAATGATAACTCGTGTATTATCTCCCTCTCTCTCTCTCTCTATATATATATATATATATATATATATTAATATTGATATTTAATATATGTATGTTAGTAATTACCTTTCTTTCATTGTTGAATCCACATACTACATGTTACGTCTCAAAACCAAATGCTTGACCCCCTACAAGTACAAAAATTATTTCATGTAATCCACTCCCTTCTAAGGAACTTTGTGAATTCCCTATTGCCACTTTCCTTTCTAGAAAATCAAATTGAGCAAAGGCTCCTCAACCTCTTCCTCTAGGTTGTTCAACTTGGGGATAATCCCTCTCTACTATCAATGTTTTTGTATTTTCTTATGTCAAATTTGTAACAAAATATCTTGTTTTTTTTTTTGTAATTTTATTTTAAGTATTCTTGTTTCTACTAGGGGCATCATTTTTTCTTTCAAATTGAATTATGTATTCTTAAATTATTTGTATAAAGATTACACATTTTTTTTAACTTTTTAAATTTTTATATCTAACTTTTTATTTTATTTTATTTGTATTTTATTTAACATTTATTTTATTATAAAATAACATAAAAATATTATGTAAATATTCTTAAATATCTACTAGCATATCTATCTTTCAAAAAATCTATGTAAAAGATGTCAAGAGACATCATTATGAGGTGCTTGCTCCACTTAAATCACAAATCCATTTAAAATAGATGCCTTGAGAATTATATCTCTTAGCATCTTTTACATTGTTCTTTTAAAAGATATGTATGCTAATTTAATTAAATTTATTTAATAACAATTTTTTATTATAAATATGTTAATTTTATTTATTTATAATTTATTATTAATCAAGATTCATCCAATAATAGAGTTTCTATTTTATTGAGAAAAATTCACAAAACTAAGCCAATGTTTGAACTTTTATATTTTTAAAGTATTACTGATATATCAAACTATATAATATTCCCAAATACATAAGATCCACTTCATCACTATCATACTTTAGATTTAAAAATAATTTTATTGAAATCACTTGAAATTACATAATAATTTTAAATATATTTTTAATTACTATTGTTACTATTTTATACATTTTTATGTAATTTATTGTTTTAATTATTAAATGCATAAGTTATATTTATACTATGTACTAAAATTCATTAAATTATTTTATATACTATTTTATTTCTACTTAAATATCAAATTTTACTTGTTATTTTATTTAATACGTATAATTTGTTTCTAAATTTAAAAATAAAAATTGAAATAAATTACTTATTAGATATTTAATCATACTATAGATTTTTTATAGATAAAATTAGCCTTGGGGTCTATGCGCATATATTAACTAGCACAAAAATGTTACAAGAAAATTGAACAAGGAGGTCCATATACAAAAATCCTAGGACATATTAGAAAAATCCTCATAGGTGGTATGTAGTTGTTTTGATTATAGTAGAAAAAAAGTTTTGAAGGGACCCAAAACCCTTTAAAACTTTAGGCATAAAATGCTCCTCAAAAGATACAACACTAGATAGTCAGCAACAACCAAAAAATCAAAAACTACAAAAGATAAAAAATGAATACTAGTAGCCAAACAACAAGCCATAGAAGGAAAAGTAGAGCTAAATTACACCTGCAACCTTCCAACCACCATGAGTGAACTTCACAAGGGATTGATAGGATTGATTATGCTTATGAAGACCTCTCTTCCTTCTTTGAACAACCATCCAAGAAAGATCATCCTTTGAAGGAATAGAGCAATGGGAGGATGGGGGACAAGCCACCAAAGGAAAAATAGGAAGAGAATTAGGAATGTCACTCCCACAACCAACAACAGCAACACGAGCTATAGATAAACTAGTAGTCACAACACCATCGACAAAATGATCATCAACAATAACAATAGCCTCACTAGTCACAACAACAACTATAGAAAAACCAACAAAATTGGTAACAATTGCATATGAACCAGCAACTATAGATGAGCCAACAACACCAACAATAGCAACAGAACCAAAATCCCCAACAACAACTACAGAAGACCCAACAACAATGACGAAAGGTAACTAAGAACCATCAACAAAAGAAGCTATGACTTTAGGGGCTAATATATCATCCCCAAAATCATTGTCCAAGGATTCACCAATAGTAAGATTCTCACAAAGAGCATCTTTCCATCAAGTAGCATAACTCTACCAAGATTTCTTAAAGTTAGTAGCCAAATGACCTATAGAAAATAATCTCATACAACGGAAAGGAAGACCTTCATAATCAAGAATCTAATACCATGGTCAAGCCCCCACCATAAAAACAACCTCCCCAGGTAAATCTTTTGAGGTATCAACGTCCACAAGAATGAAAGTGAAAGTAGGATGATCATAGATAAGAGAAGATGAATCAACCATAATAAACCTACCAATAGCATTTCCAATAGACTCAAAGCAAGGAGTCAAAAACTAAAGAGGAAAATTAGGAAGTCTAAACCAAGTAGGAACAACACTAATAGATTCAGAAAGAGGCTTGAAATAAGGGAAGCAAGGCCAAGAGAGAAAGTGAGTGCTTTCCCCACAACAAAACACCCCCTTCCAACACTCGAGCCCTATCCTTAGATTGAAAAGCAATGAAAAAAAAAAACCTAGATGAAGGATAGACTTCAATCCTATCCTCAAGAATAGGCCTCAAAGACTCCAAAGCCCACTTATGCAAATTTGGAATGGAATGCCATAAACCTTTGAATCTAAAAATAAGAGTAGAATAGGAAAAATATTATTCTTTATCCAACACCTCCTGCCCACAAATAAAAATAGGGGTAGAAGAAGATCACCATAAGGGTTTACCTTTAAAAGAGGGAAAAGAAAAAGATGGGATTTTACCACTAGAATCAACCACCTTAGCAAAGGATTGAGAAGTAGGGAATGAAACAGGGAAATCCATGTGTAGTGAACCATACCCTAAAGGAGGAAAATTAGAAGCAGCAAACCCACTTAGAAAAGGTCATGAGCCATCAAGAGACCCAACAAAAGATAGCAGCGGCCCAACAACAAACATTGAGCCATCCACAGACACCTGCGAGCCAACAACACACCAGAAGCCAATTGCACATTAGAAGCCAATGGTACATTAGAAGCCAATGACACACGAGAAGCCAATGGCGCACCATCCACAAAAAGAAAGAGGGATTCAACAAAGGGTGGGATAGCGATTCCAACAAAGAGTAGTGGTATATAGTTGTTAAATATAATTAAAAAAGTGATATTCAAACTTTTAGCCATATGCATTTTGCATAGAAATATATTGTATAATAGAGCACTAGAAACTATACGCATAATTACTCTTTGAATACATTAGCTATACTGATGTAGGAGCATCTAGGGTCTATAGTAATCCTCATCAATCAAAAAATATATCATTTTAAATTTTTCTTTAGGGTATGTGTAGGATCATGATGGGCCAAAAAGTGGGGATATCATAGGTATGTGTAGGGTATGTGGCTAATGATTTGTTTTTTACCCAAAATTGATGAAACAAAAATAATTTTAAAAGGAGATTCTTAGCTTTCCACCAATATAAATTATGCTTTACTTTGAATTTAATAAATGATTATTATGGGTAGGTGCAGGATTATGATGGGCCAAAAAGTGGCAATATGATGGGTATGTGGCTGATGACTTTTTTTTACCCAAAATTGATGAAACGAAAAGGGTTTTTAAAGGAAATTCTCAGCTTTCGACCGATATAAATTATGCTTTATTTTGAATTAAATAAGTAATTATTATTTATTTTCTATCCAAATTACAACTAAAGTCCTGATTGATAGGCTAATTGAAAAACCTCTATAGCTTTCAAATTGTATCGCATTTTTTGAATCCAAAAGATGTGTCACATTCTATGCTTTGCATACTATAGGATTAAAAAAAGAAAAATTGAATTTCTTAAATTTTTGACTAAGTTAAGGTGGTCAGACATACAAGTTTTTATATTTTTTTAAAAGTTAGAATAAAGAATTCATTATTCATTATTTACTTGGAAACAAATTTCAAAAAAATATGCATCACTTCGGGGCATGAGTCACCTACTTATATCTAAAATATTATGAAAAAATATTATCATTTTATTATGGTTAGGGTGGTCAAACAAACACCTACTTCTTATTTTTTCCCTAAAATTTAAGTACCACTGCATTGAAATTTCAAATTTTCACCAAATAGATTTTTTTTTTTATTTTAAACAAACCTAGTAGTTTAGAAACCACATTCAATTTTCTACATATTCTATTCTTACATATTTTTGAAATAATATAGATAAGTTATTCAAATTTTTACGTCAAGTTGCCTAACTCTAATTTTTTTGAATTTTTTTGCCACTTAAGGGCCTATTTTTTCCATGATGATCCTGCACATACCCTTATTCATTTTCTATTTCAATGATGACTAAAGTCTTGATTGATAGGATGATTGAAAAACATATGTAGCTTTCAAACGGTATCAAATTTTTTGAATCTGGAACATGCGTCACATTCTATGCTTCACATACTATAGGATTATAAATAAATAAATTGAATTTCATGAAGTTTTGACCAAGTTAAGGTGGCCAGACATACAAGTTTTTATATTTTTTAAAATTTGTAATAAAAAATTCATAATTAATTATTTACTTAGAAAAAAATTACAAAAAAATATGCATCACATCGGGACATGATTCCTCTACTTAGATCTAAAATCTTATAAAAAAATATTATAATTTTACTGTGGTTAGGGTGGTTAGACAACACCTACTTCTTATTTTTTCCTTGAAATTTAAGTATTATTGCATTGAAATTTCAAATTTTCACCAAATAGATTTAAAATAAATAAATTAATGTACGTAGTAGTTTAGAAACTACATTAAATTTGCTATAGATTCTATTATTACATATTTTTGAAATAATATAGATAACTTATTCAAATTTTTACGTCAAGTTGCCTAACTTTGATTTTTCTAAAAAAAATCACCACTTAAGGCCCTATTTTTTCAATGATTATCCTATACATACCCTTTAGTTTGATTGAGTTTTGGAATTTTTAGTTTTGTTAGAGTGAAATGGAAATATTTGGTGTGGAACTGAATTTACAATTTCATCAATAACATGTATCGCATAGTTTGGTATAGCCCACGTATTTTCTTCTTTTAGTGATATATTTATCAAGCATCATTAAAACCCACTTTCATGTAGACGTTGTCTAATATGAGCTCAAGGCATAGGGAAGTTGTCATTTGATATAAAATTTTCATTCTTCCATATAATGTAATCCTGTTATTATATGGTTCAAGAAGATATTCAAAAGGAAAAGATTAAACCATCGACTAAGTGAGGCAACGATGTCAATGGAGACCATATAGCAAAATCTAAAAGGTCACACCATATTTCTTAGGGAATGAATATTAAATCACATAAAGAGGGTCAATATGATTGCATAGGGAGAATTCAAAGTTGAAAGGACAACATTTCATCATGGTTTTTATTAGGGAGATCAAAAGCCAACTAAGTGAAGATTAAAATACTAGGAATTGAACCAACTCTGTGGGGGTGTGCATAAGTGAAAGGGAAGGAGTTTGAGTGTCAGATGAGAGGAGAGACAACGCTAAACAGAGAAATAGAGAAGTTCACTAGGAATGAATGGGTAAAATCACAAAGTTGTGTCACACTTTATAAAGGAAACAACCAACACTAATCCAACTTTTAAACTTGAATCACTAAAAAGTGGCATATATGTTTTGAATTTTAAAATGATGCAAACTAGTGGTATATGTATTTTTTAGTATATTTTATACTTGTATTTAAAAAAAACATATATTTTAAACTAGTTTTTCATAAATTAACACTATAATTTAGTTGCTAATAAAATGCTAAAAAAGGAAGTTGCATGAGACACCGCACTTTTTATAGTAATTTTTTTTCTTTCAAATACTTTGTGTATTTATAACTTGAAAATTTAGTGCATGGATATTTTTTTTCCAATTTTGATAAATATATATTTTTAAATAAATATTAAAATATGTGTGAATCAAAAACCAGTTGTTTTCACTGGATGCCAACTTTCATATTAAATATTTATCTAAAATGGAAAAAAAAAATACCATCTTGAAATAGATTATTTTATCTAGTGCATCATATTTTATTATTTTTTTTAATAAGTTGTAGTATTTTTCCTTGGCATGGGAATCAACCTAATATTCTTTTTGATAACCTACTTTTAATAAAAATAAAATATAAAATATAAATAATAATTAAAATATTAAAATAAATATATTTTTGAAAACTACACTTATGGAAGTATCTAAGTTAGCTAGAATGAATCTTATTATACCATATGTTTGACCAAAATTGTTTTTTAGTTAGAAATACTTAAATTTAGTTGTGCTGATAAGTTGGCCGAAAGTGTGACACAACTTTGTGCTTTTACCTAAGTGCCTCTTGCTCTATGTAAAAAGGAAGATTTAAAATGTAAGATGTGTGCCAATAGAAGCAGTGAATAGGGGGTCGCATTAGAAGATTAGCAAGGTTGCAAGTAGCATAATTCATTGC
Source organism: Sequoia sempervirens (assembly GCA_007258455.2). NCBI lineage: Eukaryota > Viridiplantae > Streptophyta > Pinopsida > Cupressales > Cupressaceae > Sequoia > Sequoia sempervirens. The sequence goes on along the minus strand of VDFB02000003.1, from coordinate 384,636,633 downwards.
ATACAAGTGAATTGAAATTTAAATTAGAAAACTATGGAGGCACATAGCTAGGGGTGGTTTGAAGTGTGAGGTTGCTTGGTGAAGGAAAATTGAGGAAGAGTGTATGTGGAGTTGATGAGGATTGAAGTCATGAATAGGGCATGACTTTTAAAAGGAGAAAAATGTATATACAGTGAAGCGGTTATACTGATGGAGAATCACTAAAGTTGAGAAGACTCATATTTGAGAGCTGAGTTTATGGGTATGTGAAGACTATGAAGGTCATTTGAAGACCATGTATAATTCAATGTTTGTATTAGAATTAGTTAATAAAATCCATTATATTTTCTACAATCTTGTTTTGTGTCGAGGCAGAGCTTTTCCCATATAATGCATATTTGATATTTGTAAGATTGGAGGAGTGATGTTTATGTGTGTATCGTATTAGGGGAGTAACCTCTTGCATCATATATCACCTTCATCTTCCAATGCAAAATTGCAATCCACAACATTCTATGGCATCACCCTAGTCACAAAATTCAAGAATGTTATCCCCATTTTTTCTTGTTGAATGCATGGGCTATCATTATATAACCTATTGTATAAATGATGAAACCTAAGAAGGAGATCCAACATGGTAATTAATAAAATGCAATAATTTGACTCTAATAGGGAAACATGAGGCTAATATTGTCAATTTGAGGATTGAGCCAAGTCCCAATCTCCATGATTTCTTAATTAATTTCAAGAACGCCATTCTTACCATTTTGATATATTATATTTCCTCTAAGAGAATCCCAACACATATTACAACAATATCAATATTAACATGGTAACTATGGGTAGTAAAGAGAAGAGTTCTATGTGGAACATACAAATGACATGCACTTATAATAGTTTTCATCCCAAAGATGGTCTTAATTCTCAAATTTGAAAATTCAACAAATGATATATGTCTTTTCTTTGAAAATAAACTAATATTAGTATCCATTAATATTGTTTTTGAGAGACCTTTGATAATAATGAGGAATAAAATTATTATAATTTTTTGAGGCCTATCTTCATGTAATTTCCTTTTGTTAGCAATATTTCCTTCATAAAAATCTAGTAATAAATTCCTATTCATTTATATGATTCTCTATTATGACAACATGTGAAGTGTTCTTCTGAAGGGAGTGAGATTTCATCAAATATGGATGGAAACTAAGATAATAAAATATTTGAATCACTCTTGACAAGATGTTCTGTGTAAAATCAATGTTGAAGTTTTCCAATGCATTTGCATGAGAAAATTTCCCTCCCTGAAAACATGTTTGATAATAAATTATTGAAAGTTATATAGGGTGGGATAGACTAGATTTATAATTCTATTTAATTTTTAATTTTAGGCACCTTTCTTTTTTTAGGCGTTTATGATTATTTGTGAATCTCTTTCAATTCAATTTCTTAATACCCAATTGTGTATATGATGTTTGTAGTCCTAGAAGTAACACATAGGCCTCTATTTCATTTTCCATTCATTTCTCCAATCCTTTTTAATCAAATCCAATAATGTGTTCCTCATTATCTCTAATAGTACAACTCAAAAATTTCTTGGCTTGCTCCTATCTAAGAATAATTGAAGGTTAATTTATACCACCTAATTGGTGAGCTTCCCCCTTCACACCTTTTCTAGAAATTTCAAGAGGATTGTCCTCTCAATCCCCATGAACAATGAGTACTTTCAATCTTGACCAAATTTTCATCAACTCATTATACTATAAGGTGTTCATGTATTTGGTTTCTTACTTTGAATTTTAGCCTTATTATTCAAAACCTCCTTAATTACCTTATCCATCTTGGTAATGAAATTTTATATAGATAAATATTTCTCTTGGAAAACCCTCTTTTCCTTTTCCTTCCAAATTTCTCATATGACAAGGGAAGGGAAATAAATCCAAATGTTTGAAAAGGTTTCTAAAGAGAGAGGGCCATGAATTAAAGAGATGTTGATTATATTTTTCTCTAGGTGGACCATGTCAATTGAGTTTCTTTTACACAAATTGTGAGTAAACATCTACAAACTAATATTTTTCCAATAATTTTTTATTTTTTTCCTCTTGTTTACATAATATAGATCTAGATGACCCCAAGAACCCCATATTTTTGAACCTTTCTACTATACAAATATTTTTGTGTAAAGCTAATTTTTTGTTCCAAAAAATATGTGAAGGTCAATAAGCTTTCTTTCCTATTGCCTCTAGTATTTTTTAACCCAACTTTACATTTTAATTCCCTAATTTTGAGTTGACATATCTCTAGCACAATCCTCATCTTCACTTATAAAATGTTTCCTCTCAACAAGAATTTATTCTAAAGTATTTTTTTAATTTTCTTTGATGTGTGTATCTTGGATGATTTTACATCTCAATTTTCTAATACCCCAACACCCAAACTTTGTGATGCTGTCCGTAATGTATATTTTGCCAACATATTTCAATGATATTCCTTATGCTTTGTCTCTTCTATGTTTTGGATATTTTCAAGAGAACCATATCCATTCCATGAGTCCTCCCAAAAGAGGGCCTTATTTCCATCTATAATTTCCCAACCAATGTGTTTATTGAGTAAATATTTGTAACTTAAAATGAAGTTTGAAATTGAGGGTTGCTAGGTTATATTTTCAATAGTGATTATTTTGTCTAAAGAAATAGAATTAAGTTATTTTTTAAAGAATCTTGAAAAACTACCTAATAATTTTTTGCTCCTATAAATTTTTTTAGAATGTTTCATTATCTAAAATCCCCCCACCTACTTCTTTAGGTTTGGATATTTTATCCCATTAATTAAGGGGACATTTTTATCATCTAAAGTACCTCTCCAAAACAAGTTTTTCATATTTTCAAGTGGTTAAGGGTATTTTTAGACATTTTATGCATCTTAAAACAAGAGAGAAAGAAGATGGGAATGAAATAAATGACTACCTTCAACATCAATATTATGCCCACAAATGAAAACCACTAACCCTTGCAATAAATCATTATATTGTTGTTTTTCATAGGTAGGGAATCACAAAGTTTAGATTTGACTACCTTATATCCCAAAAGAGAGTCTATCTTATAACCTAAAATATTTTTAACTATTTCTTGAGTTCTATAATCTATATTAAGAAAGAAAAAGTAATTTTTAGGTAGCTTGGATATAAATTTTCCTCTCTTTTGGTTGAGCTATTTATATACTATTTATTCTCATCTTGGACCTATTTTTCCTTTCCTTATGGAATTTTTTTAAAGGGTAAAGACTTTTTTTAAAACTTATTTTAATCAAAAACTTTAATTCCATGAATACTTAAAATATGCCATTGAAATTTAGTATGAAAATATAATTTTATAAACATGAGTATTAAATAGGGATAACTTTAAGAAACCCCCCGGAAAAGATATGAAAACCTGGTAAATATTTCATTATTTTTGAAAAAATTATTAATTCAATTAGAAAATCTTTCCTTTTTTTGCGAAAAGAAATTAATTTTGATATAATTTTATTTAAACCACTAGTTTGTATAAAATATTGGTGAATTATACTTTTATTCAAATAAATAACAAAATGTTGAGTGAAAAATATGTTTGTATTAAAAAAATTGAAATAATTTTGTTGGAAAATTAAACTTGTATTAAAAAAAAATAAAACATTTTTGTGGCGAATTAAAATTGTATTCAAATTTATAAAATAAGTTAAGTGGTGAATTATATAATATTCAAAATTATTAAATTAATTATTTGTCAAATGTGCTAGTAGGTTTTTAAAAAATCATAATGTGGGTGGAAAAAACATCAAATACTAGATATGCTCTTTCAATATTTCTAAAAAGAATCTCTTGAGAGCGATGATGAGAGTGGTGGGTGGGAAGAGTAGTTTGAAATTTTTTATCGGAGACGATGATAGAAAAAGTTGTGGTGAGGATGGGGATGGGTATGAAGGGGAGACTTTGTTGCTTTCCTATTTTGGGTTGCTGGTGTTCTCTACGTTGGGTGATTGTGTTCCTAGTGGTATCATTTTAGTTGTGATTGTCATTTCTTTGCAATTTTTTAGTTTGAACATTGTTGACATTGTTGCAGTTGGCTCCCCCCATTTGGTGTGGTTGGTGTTGTAGTGGCTGGGTTTTGAGGTTAGGGATGTGCCTTCTTTGGAGATGTTTGTGGCTCTATTGCTTCCTGGGTCTATGAGTGTAGGATTTCCTAATTTGGTTTCTCTTGATGCTCCTATATATGTTCTTGGATGTGTTCTTGGTGCCCCTCTATGATTTCTTCATTTTTTGAAGCCTGCCTCCATGGGTGGCCCCTTTGGGACAATTTCTTTGTTAGTTGGGATGTTTGTTTCTCATTGCTAGTTTGGTTAGTGTCGGATCCTTTTCCTTGAACATTGATGGTTTGTTTTTGAAGGATTTCTTTCCTACTTTGGTAGCCTTCTTGTTTGGTGGGTGCTTGGTTGTTGTTGGCTTCTTGTGTGGTACTCTTGGGTCCTAGATCATGTTTTCTATGATCCTAATCAAAGAGTTGAGTGTTTGTGAGTTTATTGGGGCTTTACTCACATATTGTGTTTGGATTCTTTTTCCTTTTGGGAAGGTTTTCTGGCTTTCCTACGATGGCTTAAACCTTGCTACTAGTTGTGGGTGTTCATGTCTTTGGGCTGGCTCTTGTGGTGGTCTATCGTTTGTGGTTTTTGTCTCTTTTCTGTAGCTTTTGGTAGAGCTTCTTAGTGTTGGCTTTATGTCTACTTTGGCTTGTGTGGGAGTTTTGGTTTTTGAGAAGATACTCCCCTTCTCTCCTAATAATAGGTTGCTTCTTGCAGCTCGGGTGTATCTCTGGGTTCTAAGGCCCTTAATGGGAATGATGTTTTGCTACCTTCGAGCATGCTTTTGAAAGATGCTAGCTACATGGTAGCTTGGTTCAAGATGTTCAATATAGTGGAGATATTGTGTGATGCTTTGATCTCAATAACTTTCCTTTTATTGTTGGGGCTAAAGGTTTATGAGACCATCTCTTGTCCACTTTTGGGGAGATTGGGATTATTGTTGGTGTGTAAAATGGTTTGTGTTGGAGGTTTTGTGCTACTATTTCCTTGTTGTAGGCATGTTCAATGGGGGTTAGTTTTAGAGCTCCTTCGGGAGTCTTGTTTGATGTCCCCTTTGTTTCTTCTGTCTAGATGCCCTGGGAGGAGGTGTTTTCTTGCTCTATTAGAGTGCTTTCTTGCTACAATGTTCTACATATGATGTATTCAATAGAGGTGAATATTGCTCCTATTAAGGTGGAGCCTTGTCCTATTGAGGTGGAGCTAGAGGTTGTAGATGTGGTGGGAAGTGATTCTCTCCTTTTTGACCTTCCTATCAAGGTGGAGTATGCTTGCTTTGGAGTGAGGTTTCTTTTGTAGTTCAAGTCCCCACTTCTTCCTCTCCTATAGAGGGGAGCCCCATCCTTTTGAGGTGTTTCTAGGGTTGGTGCTTGGATGGTTGATTCTTTTTGATGACTGTATATCTATGGTGTTTGAGGATTCTTACCCATCTTTTGGTGGGATTCTGTTAGACTTAGTTTTTTCAATTTGAGTGGAAGGTATGATGCAGTCCCACTGCTATAGGTGGTTTGTGGAATAGTTGTTTCAAGTAGTCTTCAGGGCATATTATGCGGTGGGTTGTTCTTTGGCTCAAAATGTTTCTTTGCAACAACTTGTGATTCTTACCCCTCATTTGGCAAGAAAGTGTTAGACTATTTTTTCTCCTATTTAAGTAGGAGATTTGTTGTAGTCTAGCTACTTTAGGTGTTTTGTGGCCTAGTGGTTTTGGGTAGTCTTTTGAGCCTATAGTTTTGCAGGTTGTTTCTTGGTTCAATAGGACTAGATTTTGTCCTAAGTGTTTGTTTGCTCTTCATTGTGGTACCAAGTTTGGGTTGTCAGTATGTCTATGACTCAAGACTTTTGTTGGTTCTGAGTGTTATGTTCCTGGTCCTACTAACTAGGTGTTGTTTTTGTTTCTACTATTCTACTGTAGTGTCTCCATTTGTACTGTTTCATTGGAAAAGTTTGAGACTTTTCTATTTGGAAGTGTCCTCTTAGTTTTGTAAAAGGTTCTTGATACTTTCAAAACCTTGCTTACCTTATCAAAAACATCAAATATTAGATGACAATGATTAATTTACTTGAAAATATTATAATTTTAAATAGAATTACATGTAACATCATTATATAATCACATATCAATGGAATAAGTTCTATTCTAGGATGATGTTCTAACACAACCAAATTCATACATAAAGTGTATAGATTACAGAAAAGTCTTAACAAGTCCCTAGGAAGTTCTCAAGGTATCAAAAGTTTAACAACTTTATTCCCCTATGGTGAATTAAATATTGAAGGGTTGAATATTGGTGTCTTCAAGGTAGATATACATTTCCACTTGATGTTCTTAATTTAATTTTTCAATGGGAAATGTTGTTGAAACATACATTTTACTCCCTTCTTGGAGATAGTACAATACGTGGCCTAATTTGGACCAATCTTGGGCACCCTTTCATCTATCATTATTTAAAGCAACATTTATAGGCCCCTAATACCCCTTATTTTTTATCTAGAGGTCCATTTCACTAAAAAATCATACAAATCCTGACAAATAATGCTGAAATTATTCATATCTCAAAAACCCACCTTTGAAAACCACATGTAGGACCCATTCACCACCTTGGATGAATGAGTCCCCTCTAGTGTGACCCATTCACCAAGGGTGGTGAATGAGTCCCTTTTTGGGGAATTTTCAATTTTAAGCGAGAAACCCACCAACTTAATTCAATTTTTCACTTGGTGTTGGCCTCTTAGATCTAAATAGTGGGAAATTAGGTATTGAAACCTATAAATATGTGTTTTCAAGTCATTTTTCACATCATCTAGTCATTTTTACCAAGAAAATTCAAAGTCAAGTATTGAATATCTTTCACATGAAGATTCATTAGTCCTTCTACAACAACGTTGAAGCTTTAGGACATCAAGTTAGGGGTTTTTCAGGTCTTTAAGCTCACTTCTTATTCAATATCTCACATTGTGAAGGGTTGATTATGGATTCCTATGGAAAATCATGGAGAAATATAGGCTAAGAAGATGCAATTAGCCATCAAGTCAAGCCTAAAGACTTGTTTTCAAAGGGATTCCATCTTCAATTTTCTATCTATCTTAGAATTTAAGGTTTGGATGCCACTAATATTCATTTAAAATATTGTAGGGTTTATTAGGTTGAAGTCTTACATCATTCAAACTTCATTTAAACATCTTATTATAGCACATTATAATAGGGTTTTGTCTTCATATTTTCCTAGTCTTAGACACACATAGGGATAGGGTTTTATGTAGATTTCATCATCCCTCCAAGGTTTAATTACCAAATTACGGGTTTGAACAAGGAAAAACCCTCATTATAAAACAAACTATATTCTATTTTGTAGGCATTTTTGAAGGTTCAAATTTGGGATTCAATTTGGAAGTAAAGTGCAGGTGATAAAGTGTAGATCTAAAACTTTAATTTTGGAAAAATGAGAAAATGATTAATTTTCCATTAGTTATGAATGAGTCCCACTGGAGGTTTCTATTAGGATAGAGTGCAGATTCTAGTACCCTTTTGGCAGAAACATACTTCTGAGTAGAAACCCTAATCTAGGACTAATTTGCCCAGGTTGGCGAATGAGTCCTAGTTAGTCAAAAAGTCAACATTTCAAGTTTTTCAAAGCATTTTTTTAACCTTTATTAGTCTCAAGGTGCATGTCAGTCATATACCATCTCTCTTGTTCTATTCTATTTATATTCGTAGGGCTTTCTCTAGGACTTTTTTTTGCATATCACAATGTGTTTTCAAACACTTTGCATTTCTTAGTTTTGCATACAAAATCAATCTATTTTATCTATACTTTGCATTTAGATCATCTCATATTGATTGTGAACATGATGCTGAGGGGTGGTAAACACACTCAAACAACCTCAACCTGATCACAATTGAACAAGGAAAACACTCTTCCAAAGGATCTTAATTTTTAGACATCAACTCACCCTAAAAACCCTTATAGGGTTCCAAACACAAAAAACTTGTATAAATCTCTAAAAAAACCTCAAGACCTTAGACCCTTGGAGCTTTAGACACATTTTACCAAGTTCTTCAACATACTAAGAGATTTCATGGGGTTCCTTTGCACCAATATTGAGAAACATCCAATCGACCTGTAGAAAGGCTACTAGGATTAGCCCTATTTTTCAAAAAAAGTACGTCTTAGACTTCTCCTAAATCCTCAATCTATTGGACAGTCCTCAAATGTGTCACAAAATACCCAAATTTATAGTTCTTTGACAATTTCATACCCTCTATGTTACCATTCTCCAAAGCCCTCAATTTACTCACAAACACCTATGACTTTTTGTATTTCTCCCTTCCAAGGCTTTCCAAGCCTAACCAAAGCATTAGAACACTTTCATAGGGTTTTTACAAACACTTTATTCCTTCATAAACTTAGTCCCATCAATATTTCATAAAAACCTTACCTGAAACCACCACTTTCATATGGAAATATTCATGGCTTAGCCCTAGGCATCATCCATTCTCTTCCCACATATTCGCAGATAGTAAGACACAAAAAATAAACATTTTTTAGACCCTAGTAGAAGTCACTCCACTGAGACACAAGTCTGTACAATAGGTGGAAGGCTTAAGACATCATTTTGTTTTCTTCAAAACCCTTAACACAAAAAATAGAGTAGTCACAAAGAAATGAAAATATCTTTTATTAATTCATGTATTAGGACTTCAAACCAACATTAAAATGATAGAAAACACATATAACAATGTTTAAGAAAAAATTCAGACCATAACAAGCCTATACGAACCCATACAAGTCTTGAAAAGATAGGAAAAATAGGAATTTCTGAGAAATAACAGGGCATTTTATTTATTCCTTCTTTCAAATCTCTTTTCTAACCATGCAAACAGGGTTCTCCACCTTCTTAAAGGTTTCTTCCCTTAAAATCAATTGACCAAATACCATCAAATACCTTTTAAACCTCCGTGTGATTGTTCAATGCAAAATTGCATTGCTTTACAACTTTGTTAACAATATTGTTATACAATTTGAAATATTTGCATATATGTCCCCAAATGACTCTAAACACACCTTGTTACAAGATAAATGGTATTTTTAGACCTTATTTGATACCATAAAACATTAAAAAATCCTTCAAATGACCTAGACACCCAAAGAGTCACCTTATTACATATCACCATTTCAAATTGTAAAACATGGTTGTAGGTGCCCTTGCACCAAAACATAGCTAGTTTTTACCCCATCCCTTTACTTTTACGTGAAAGACCTTAGAAGTGAAAGTGAAAATTAGGGTACCAAAACACATGTTTAAAAATATTAAAAAAATTAATAATCTCCTCATTTGATCAAAAGTAAGTGAAATTTATTGAGTCAATATTAAAAACAACATAGGGTAAAATGGGGCATTTAATTCTCACAGTCCACTATATCATCTTTCACTATAGTTAACCACTCCCAATAGATTTCATATATTTTCAATGCTTTGAAGTAATCTTCCTAAATTCATATGTTAATACAAATATCATTTGCAATGGCTCTCCCATGTGGTGACAATGCCTCCCAAAAAAATTAATTAAACCTTACACAAGTAAATACAATTAAATTCTAGCTTTGGTAAGATTTCAAGAATGTGTGCTATCATTTCAAAGCTCTAAAAAAATTGATATCACATGGATTTAAGATATTTAATTATTATATGTAATTAATCATAGAGTGTTAGGTTAATGTAGAAAAAATTCTATAAAGAAGGATCTAGTGAGTTCAATTGAAATTGTTCTTAAGTCCATAAGATGGTTTTAAGTGTAGTGTTTTGAATCCTAATAAGTATTTTTTGAGGGTAATAAGGATAATGTCATGGTATTATTGGGGGTCCTACAAATTATCATGTCTAGAGCTATGTAGTTTCAAAGGAAAGGAGAGAACAATTTCACTTAGAATGGGAAAAATTGGAAAGGACTTGATCTAGTTCACTTGGCCCATGTGCTAAGTTTTGAGCTAGGATGAGGAGCTCTAAGGAAGTTAAAAAATTTTCACTAGGAGTTCAAGAGTAGAAGTATTTTAATCTTTTCTCTAGAGAAATCTACCAAATTATCATGCTCCATTTTGAGAGAGCCTCTTACTATTTTCGCCTTGGTGGACTTTGATGTTCTCTTATCAATTTCGGTGGATATGGATGGTGTGGTGGTCCTCAAATGGGAACTGTGGACTTTCAATGTCATGTTTTTCTATCTCTATGACTTATTCCTACTCAAAGATAGTGGTATAAAAATATACTGCCTCTTTATCTTCTCCTCAAGACCTCCACCTAGTATAAATTGACTATCATTTATGTGCACCTTGAAGTTTAACAATCCAAGATAGTTATATGTTTTCTATGTTCATGGCTCTAATTCGTGATTGGAAAGCCACATTTTATGAGGATATAATCTCCTTTACATATACACACTCCATCACCACTAATGCTTTAGCCACAACTCAAGCTAATTCTCAATGAATCTATCACCTTTGTAATGAACTAGAGAAAATACAAAAAACACTTGTACCCATTCCATTACACCACTACTAGACTAGTATCAATTGTGTCAAATGTAAAGGTGGCATGTGTCATTTATACATGATCTCTCATTCTCTACTCATCTTTAAAAAAATGTAACATTGCAATTCATTTTTAATAAAAAACTGAATGTATTATTCTTCTTTATTCATTTGTAGTAAATAATTATTTTGTGTGTTAGTGTCAACATATTTTTATGTGGAAATTTTTGGCCCATGACCATTTCACTTAAGCAATTTCCCATGTATTTGGCTACATTGTTTTATAATTGATCACATTTTCAAAGTATTCTAATAGTTCTTTTATTTACATGTAATTATGTGTTCCTTTGGTGGCCCTACTTATGTTCGCATGGCATCATTTAGTTGGAGCATAATTTTTCTTTGAAGCACAAACTTCCTTTTCACCTCAAGTTGTAATTTAGGTTACTGTGTCACATGTATTCTTCTTTATATCCCTTTGCATAATAGTGACTAGCTTGTGAGTCCACTATGATGACAAGTTGTCTCTATACCTATTGCATTGCATCATTTATGGAGGATCATCTAGGGCGTATGAGAAATATTGCATCAATTTGTGCTATTTTCTTTCAATAAGGGTTAATTAGCTTAAGTTTACCAAGTACATGAATAGCCAAGAATTGAGCTATAGTGTTAAGGTTTACACCTTGAATCATGCAACTTTCTATGTTTAGTGAATTGGATTATCAACATGACATGAGGATTTTGAAGAAACCCTATTTCATTTCCCATTGACATACCAACGGCAAAAGCACAAAAGTAAATAGCCACTAAGAATTCACATTGATGGGAGGCTAATATATTGGTACAACAAAATTTGAAGTTCCTTCAACATTCTGATGAATTGTAGACATTTTGACAAGATGCATCAAGGATACTAGGGTTTATTGGAGGGATTCATTTGGGAGTCCCTTCGATGGAGTGATAAAACCATATTGAGGTGATGAGGGGATTTCATGATGACAATATTATAGGTCCCATTGACATTCTAATATTGGGGAGACAAAAATGTTTTAGCAAGAGGTCATGAGGAGTCTATTTGACATCCCAATAGGAGCTTCATCAACGAGACCTTGCCTGATTGGGGTGAGAATATTTGAATACCCCATGACACTACAATGGCATGAAGGTGGACGAGGACATGGGTAGATCAATGGTGATAGAAAGACGAGTAAGGTGGCAACACGTGCCATGATGTTTTTTTATTGCACATTATTTTTGTGAATCAATATGATCATTAGCCAAATGATTTCATACATGAATTCGATTGTTGGCAGATGATTTCGTAGCATGAATGAATAGAATTGAAGTCATTAATAACTAGGTAACTACTTGTGGGATCTCGTTGCTTATTAGACAACAATGGTGGTACTAAGGAAATGTAGGGGAAGAGCGATGAAGATATAATCTGATCTGAGAGGGGAAGTAGGCCATCAAGAAGAGACATAGAATGTATAAATAGATGGAAGAAAAGCTAAGAAATACTTTTGATTACATGCTAGTGAAGGTAGAGCCAAGAGTGAATGCTTTGATCTATAATTTTGGCAAATGATTGCAATAAGATAGCCAATGTAATGTTCAAGGTTGAATGTTGTAATTTTCCTTTCATTCTAGAGATAATAAAATAGCTCATTTTCTTCTTGAATTTCATTTGTGATCTTGTAGACTATGGAAATGGAGTCACAACTTCCCTTATCCATACCTAAAAGGGGAATGAAGGAAGAGAAACCCAATTTCACAAAGTTCACACTCAAGAGCAATTCTATGAGATTCCAATGCAATAGAGATTGAAATATATCAAAGGAGGTTGTTATTAAGGTATGGAAGTGGTAAAGAAGATACAATATGGATGCAAAACTAAGAAAAAGCAAAATGTTTGAAAACAAAGTGTGATATGCAAAATGAACAAAAGATGCAAACAAACTATAACATAAATTAATGAGACTAAAGAGGCACAACTGAAAACTAGAAAGTGATGGAGAGGAGCTCTTGAATCTTACAAAATTTACTATTGAAGCCAACTGGGATACTTACGCAAAGCTGGGCGACTTAGTCCTATTTTAGGGAAATTTTGTTAGAATAATTTTCAGACAAAAGGGTACTCAAAAGTGTAGAAACCACTTTTTAGGCTTGGCAGTGGGACTAATTCACCACTTATGGTGACTTAGTCCACTTCTATATTTCAAGAAATTTAAAGGTGAAGTCTGTAGCTCCTAGTCTACACTTTAGCTCTTGACAAGTTTCCAGATCTGAAACTACAAAATCTAACCTATAGGTGTTCTCCAAGATTCCTTTAGGGATTTGACCACTTTGAATTACTTTTGCAAATTATTGACACCTTTTCAAACCTTTCTCTTTGAAAAATCTACACACAAGACCTAAAAAACACATTCAAAGAGGGGGGAAATTGTTAAGGGTTAGCGAATAAGGGTTTGCCTTGGTCAAACCCCAGTTTAGTAATTAAACCCTTAAAAATAAAATGAAATGAAAAGAGAATGATGAATGAACAAAATGAAATTCTACAACTCACAAAACCCTTGAAGTGAAAATCTAAAGATATGCAAGTAGAAGCTCCAATTGATGTAGACTTGAAGATGCTTGAAAATGCCTAAAGTGATTGATTGATCATTCATGGAATGCTTGAGTGAATGAATGAGTGAATGGGGGTGAAATGAGAGAGAAAAACATATTTTATACAAAATTATGTAAAATTTCTTGAAAATACAACATAACAAGCTGACCTCAAGGCTTAGAGAATAATATCCTACCATAATTTTGAAATAATTTTGATGTTTGAGCCAAGTAGGACTAATTCGCCCCTAGTGGCGACTTGTTCCCAATTAGGAATTTTAAGTGGGTGAAAAGATTTAAAGTGTATTGAATAATATTTAATGAGATTATTCTCAAAAATACATTTAAGGCCTGTAGTCATAAAATTAGGCCATTTAATCATAAGTTCAAGGGTCAAATTATTGATAACAATCCTATGAAAGCGTGAAAGTCTGTTACAACACTTTACAACACTTTGAAATAAGGCTTGGAAGGTGATAAGAAGAGGTTATTTAAATGAAATATATTAACAAGACCCTAGAAAAGTGTGAAAGTGTGTTACAACACTTAAGTAAGGTATAACTTGAATTCATTTAATTTTCTAGGGCCCAAAACCTAGTGTAAATGTATTGTCCACATTACAAGATTAAATCAAGGAAAAATTAAGCTGAAATCATAAGGAGGACCCAAACGAGACAAAAAAGTAGAAGGGTTATTTTTTCGTTGTCCACATTTAGCCCTAACTTTAGTGAGAGGATGAACCCGCTTCAAACTCACACTAAAGTAGATCCACAGATCTCAAGAGAGGTTCCAATGAGCTAATGCTAGCATGATGAGACAAAAATGATCAAGAGGGTGATCAAGCCCTCAGGATCAAGATCTCATAACAAACCAACATAAAAACAAGGGAACAAAGGTAAAAAATAAAAGAGAGAAGGAAAATAAGGAAAAGAAGAGAAATTGGATCAAGCTTTGATCATTTGTCCATCCTGATGTGAATCAGATCTAGGCTATTTTTTTAGAAAATAATGATACTCACTCTGAGGTGACAAAACTCATGGTTGTCTACTAGGTGAGAAACATACACTCATGGTTGGTATGTACTAACACACACATAGGTGGCTATTGGGAAAGTAATTCCTTGGAATGGTCTTCCTGCTTAACCATACCAAAGTTTCACCTCCCGATAAATTTAATAAGGTTCCAAAAAAAGAGAATTGGTCTTTCGAGCTTCACGTAATGGCTCCAAAAACATGCAAGTTGTGTTATGAAAGGTGGCCATAATAGTTATTGTAAAAACCAAAATAGTGTAAGGTATGTTCAAAGGGATTTTGCTTAGTTCTTGCAAGGTATTCTTCTTAGGGAACATTGTGTCTAATGTTTCCAAGAGAGGATAAGTCAAATAAATATCATGCTCTTGGAGGAAATCAAGCTCAATGACACCACCAAGAAAGGAACACAACATAGGAAGAAAGAAAATCACACAATTAAACATGAGTGCCAATGTATGCCTCCAGTTTAAAGCAGTTCATTGCATCATTACTATAAGCAATTTCTTTAAAGTAGAAGAGGAGATGAGAGATTATTTAGAAATACCTATTCCAATTCATATGTTTCTAGTAAAATATGTCATGAAAAAGGTACTATGTCATATGCGAGTCAACTTAAGGCATGTCATCTATATCCAAAGCTTGTTCTTATATGTTCATGAAAGGTAATCAACTAGCCAAAAGAGGCTACAACAAGTGACATATGAGGATAGGGCTAAATAACCAATTTCCCCAACTTAGTGTAAGACAAGGGTGAGCCAAATAGGATGAAAGTAAGTATCAGATAGAGGAATTAGGTGCTTCAACAGAAGGAAGAGCACCACACTCCTTGAGCTGCTTAATTTTATTCTTTAAAGTATTAGATGAAAGTGGGGATAGAGGAGATAACCCTAGATATTTCTTTAAAAAGTATGATATGCCAATTTTCTTTGTGTTTTCATTGTATTTATGTGGAGGGCTATTGTATCCAATACCATAATAATCTTCCAAGTTAGATGAATGGGGTTTATGCTTCTAAGAATTATTGGCTTCTTCATGATACTGCAAACCCTTTTTAAATTTTTTAGTCATCTCCCCATGAATGATGGGAGTTAGATAGCCCCCATCATTACCATGGGGTAATTTTTTAGAACTAAGTTGAGAAAATGAAACACGAGGTTGTTTTAGTTTAGATTATGATATTTCACACTCCCCCCTAAAGGTAGGTGTGAACCCCAATCATTACTATAACTTATGTTTGAGAATTAATCATTTGTATATGACTCTTTGGACCATGAGCGTGAGATTTAATAAATTTATTTGAAAGGAGGCATATAATCTAATGACCCCCAGTTATAACTAAAGAGCATTTTTGTAGGTGAAGGGTTAGCATCAACTTGTATAGGTTAATTTTTTGATCTAGGAATGAAAGTATTAGGGGAGTTGGAAATGTTGTGATCATGTGATTCATAGCTTAATTCATCTGCATCAATCATGTATATCTTGTTGTTGCATTCAAATTTCATTGTACAGTGTAGAGTAGAGGGGACACCTTTCATAGCATGAATCCATGGTCTCCCTAGGATAATATTGTATGGAAGGGGTCCTTACATGATATGCATAGAAGTAGGAAACATGATAGGTCCAACCTCAATAGGTAATGTGATCATCCCTAGTGGTTTCCTATTAAGTTGAATGAACAACATTAATTTGAATGAGCTTTTTTTATATGCCAATTTTGTTTAGGAGTTCAATGCTACAAGCATAGATTTAAGCTCCATTGTCTATGAGAGTGTGCCTAAATAAAGTTTCATTAATTATCACCTTTGTCATCAAGGGGTCATTCTTATTTTGAATATCAAGTGAGGGTAATTCATGCTAAGAGAATGTGATTTAAGACTGTGTGACTTGTGTGGAATGAAACAATGATGTTACATTATTCAATTTTATGTAAGATTGGATCTCCTCCTACTTTATTTGCAACATTTCTTGAAATAGACACTTGAATGTAGGTGAGAGTTGAATAATTTTTCATAAAAATATATTAGCAAGAGTATTTTTAGGGTCTTCAATACTAGGCACACTATGTTGAGGAAAAGGTAATGGAGTAGAAGTGATGTGTGGTTTCTGACAAGTTTGAGCAACTAAGTTACAACTTAGTTGTTGCAAAACAATGTTGCAATTATATTGCATCATGGATTTCAAGAAATCGTTTACTTTCTTACGTGATTCACTAATGGGAGGTGACTTAGGGAGTTCACTAGTTAAAGGATATCCCACTTGTGTTGTCATAACCTCAAAATCCTTTCTTTATTTGCATAATTTTTTAGTGAAGGAGATTCTAATGTCACTTTATTATCTTTACCTAGGAAACATTTAGTGTTTGAAGGATATGTGTCAATGTTCACATTTTCTTGCACCATGATATTCTCCCTAGAAGGAGAGATTTTAAAAAGAGAGTTTGTAGCCTTGGAAAGAAACCTAAAATGGAGGTTTAAACTTTCAGTTGAACTCCAAATCTTGAAGATTTTCAATAGATTGGATCAACAACATGAAGAAATTTTTTGAGTTTGAGGAGATTGAAGACCCTCACAGAGTGAGGTTTTCAAAGAAAAAGTTAAAAGGTCATGCAAGTATATGGTGGAAAGAGATCCAACTTGAATCTTGAGGAAGAAAATGGAAGGATAAAATTTCTAAAGGGGATAGAATGGTGGAAAAATTGAAGAAGCAATTTATTCCAATTGATTATGAGCTAGAGTTTCTTTAGAAGATGTAGAGATTTAGACAAGGAATGAGGATGGTGAAAGAATAAATGAAATAATTTCAAGGTCTTGATTTGAACAAGACAAATTCTAAAGAAAATAGGGAGAAATTTTCTTTTTATATTAATAGGTTGAAGCCTAGAATACAAGAAGAATTGGCATTGGTAAGAATGACCACCATTGAGGATTCTTATCAATTTTCCTTAAAATTTGAAGAACAACTAATCAAAAGATTTGAAAGAAAACAAAGAGGTGGAGGCTATGGTGGAAGGGCTGGTAGATAGCCATATGGAGGGCGAAGTGGAGATGAAAGGAAGGGTGAAGGATCTAGTACTATTCAAGATTAGAAAATAGATAATTCATATCAACCTCATGATCATAATAGTGGAGACTGAAGAGGTAGAGGAAGATCTAGATGAGGAATAGGAAGAGGAGGCTTCTATGGAACCTATTTTCAATGCAAAGATGAATGAAATAGGGCTTATGAGTGCCCTCAATATCAAGGGAATAAAAATAGAAGACCTGAAGGTAATGCTTGAGTAGATCATGAAGACACGCAACCCTCATAGTCCAAAGATGCTAAATGAGGTGAGACCCTTGTATCCAAAGGAACTGGATCATAGGCTAGACCTATTTTGTACTCGATGTAATTGTGAAGGTAAAGTTTGAGATGTTATCATTGATGGATGTAGTACAAATAATCTTGTGTCAGAGGAAATGGTCACTAAGTTATAGTTGGAAAGGAGAAGCCATTCAAGTCCATATCGGATCACATAGTTGTAGAAGGACCAAAGGGATCTGGTCAATGAGAAATTTATGATAAATTTTAAGATTGGTAACTTTAAGGATGAGATTTTGTGTGATATCATACCTATGGATGTTTGTCACATGTTTTTAGGTAGACTTTGGTAGTTTAATCAACAAGCAGTGCATGATGGACATCCTAACACTGGATCTTTGACCAAGGATGGTGTTCATCATAAGTTAAATCCCTTGAAGGATGCTAACAAAAAATTATGTAGTAATGCAACAATTTGTTTGGTTGATGGAAGAAAATTCATGGAAGGTATGATACATGAGCATATGTGTTTTGTATTAATCCTTAGAGTTGATAAAGATGGTAATAGTGATGTACCTGTAGAAGTTTCAGATTTGTTGAAAGAGTTTCAGGGTATTGTTTCTGAAAACATACCTAAAGGTTTGCCTCCAGTAAGGAAGATTAGTCACCAGATGTATTTTATTCCTAGAGCTAGTTATTTGAATAAGGCATCTCATCGCATGAATCTAGCAGAGAATGAAGAATTGACTAAACAAGTGCAAGAGTTGTTGTGAAAAGGATTTATTAGGGAGAGTTTGAGTCCATGTGCAGTACCTACAATGTTAGCAAATCAAAGAAGGATGGGGAATGGTGGATGTGTATAGATTCTAGAGCGATCAACAAGATTATTATCAAGTATAGGTTTCCCTTTCCAAAGATGGATGAAATTATGGATTGTTTCAATGGAGCTGAGTACTTTTTGAAGATAGATCTAAAGAGTGGTTACCACTAGATCTAAATTAGAGGACATGAAAGGAAGATAACCTTCAAAACCAAAGAATTTTTTTACGAGTGGTTAGTCATTCCTTTTGGTCTAACCAATGCATTGAGCACATTCATGTAGCTCATGAATGAGGTATTAAAATAATTTCTAAGTGATTTTTTTTTTTTATGACATTTTAATTTTTAGCAAGACATTGGAGGAGCACTTGATGCATATTAGAAATGTTTTGAGAAGTTGAGAGAATAAAATTTATTAATCAACTTGAAGAAGTGTAGTTTTGTGAAATGCGAGTTGGTATACCTAGGATTTGTGATCTCGGTAGAGGGTCTTAACATTGATATAGAGAATGTGAGAGCTATTTTTGAATGGCCTACACCAAGGAGTGCTACAAATGTCAGATATTTCCATGGTCTAGAAAGTTCTTATAGGAATTTTAGCAAAGGTTTCAGTAGTATTTGTGCACCCTTGATAGAAACAATGAGAGGGGATAAAATAATATTTTAAGTGGAGTACAAGAGTAGCAAAGATTTTTGATTTTCTAGAAAAGAAATTTATAAAGCAACCTATTTCAGAACTTCTGTATTTCAATAGGGTATTTTAGGTAGACTGTGATACTAGAGGTAGTGCCATTGGAGCTATTTTGAGTAAAGGAGGTAAACTCATTGCTTGTTTTAGTAAAAAGTTGAATGGTACAAAGAAAGGGTATTATTTTTATGATCAAGACTTTCTATGCTATAGTTCAGTCTTTGAAGAAATTGAGACATTAATTATTGCCAAAGGAGTTTTTTTAATTTATTGATCATCAGGATTTACAGTATTTAAATAGCCAAGGAAAGTTGAATCAAGGGAATTTAAAATGGGTTGAACTTCTACAAAATTATACATTTTTTTTAAGCATAGGAGTGGAAGATCTAACAAAGTTGTAGATGCCATAAGTAGGAGGCGAAATTTGGTAAATAAAATACAGATCAAAGTTGTTGGGTTCAATGAACTCAAGATTTTGTATCATAAGGATCTTGATTTTGTAGAGGCTTGGAAAACTTGCATGGAGCCTATCACTCTAGATGGGATGAGATGGTTGGATTTTACAATCCAAGATGGTATGTAGTTTTGAGGGAATCGGTTGTGCATTCCAAGGAGTTCCATGAGGGAGAACTTGATCAAGGAGAAACACAATGGAAAATTAGCTACACATTTTGTTTGGAATAAGACAATTGCTATTGTGGGTGAGCATTACTATTGGCTGTAAAAACTGTAGAGTATGTCAAAGGTGAAAAGAACAAGTTAGAATATGGGGTTATATCAGCCATTACCTATACTAGAGAGGCCATGGGAGGACACGAACATGGATTTTTTTCTTGGTTTTTTTAGGACACAACAAGGTCATGACTCCATATTTATGGTGGTAGATAGATTTTTTAAGTTGGAACACTTCATTCTAGGTCATAAGACAATTGTTGTTATTCATATTGCAAAAAAAAAATTCATAGAGGTGGTGAGACTACATGGTCTACCCATGAGCATAGCTTCAAACCAAGATATCAAGTTCATTGGGTATTTCTACAGGACATTGTGGAAGAAGATGGAGACTGATTTGAAGTTTAATTCAACACACCATCCATAGGATGATGGAAAAATGAAGGTGGTGAATAGGAGTTTGGGTAACTTGCTGAGATGCTCAGTAGGGGACAAACCCAAGGGATGGGATTTGATTTTACCATAGACAACATTTTCTTACAATAATTTTGTCAACGGGATCACTAGTACATCACTATTCCATATTATGTATGGGATTATTCCTATAACTACTTCTAAATTGAGGAAGATGGATAAGGGAGAGAAGAGTAGTGCTAAGGCTGGAGATTTTGTTGAACACCTAAAGAATGTGCATGAAGAGGTTAGGAAGCATATCCATAAGATGAACACATAGTATAATCCTAAGGAAGATCAGAGAAGGAGACATAAGGAGTTCTAGGTAGGTGATCTAGAGTCGGGTATGTGCAGGATGATCATCATGGAAAAAATAGGCCCTTAAGTGGCAAAAAAATTAGAAAAATTAGAGTTACGCAACTTGACGTAAAAATTTGAATAAGTTATCTATATTATTTCAAACATATGTAAGAATATAATTTGTAGAAAATTGAATGTAGTTTCTAAACTACTAGGTTTTTTTTTTAAATAAATCTATTTGGTGAAAATTTGAAATTTCAATGCATTAGTACTTAAATTTCTTGGAAAGAATAAGAAGTAGGTCTCTGACCACCCTAACCACAATAAAATGATAATATTGTTTTATAAAATTTTAGATATAAGTAGAGGAATCATGTCCCGATGTGATGCATATTTTTTTAAATTTTTTTCCAAGTAAATAATTAATTATGAATTTTTTATTACTACTTTTAAAAAATATAAAAAATTGTATGTCTGACCACCTTAACTTGGTCAAAACTTCATGAAATTAATTTTTTCTTTATTTTTAATCCTGTAGTATGTGAATCATAGAATGTGACACATGTTTTGGATTCAAAAAATGTAATATCGTTTGAAAGCCATAAATGTTTTTCAATCAGCCTATCAATCAGGACTTTAGTCATAATTCAAATAGAAAATGAATAATAATTATTCATTAAATTCAAACTAAAGCATAATTTATATTGGTGGAAAGCTAAGAATCTTCTTTAAAACCCTTTTTGTTTCATCAATTTTGGGTTAAAAAAAAGTCGTTAGCCACATACCCATCATATTGCCACTTTTCGGCCCATCATGATCCTGCACATACCTAGTCATGGTTCATTTGTAAATGGAGAGGTTTCTAGTTGGCACATACAACAAATTAAAGATGAAGTTTGGACCATGCAAGATCCTAAAGAAGCATGATTTAGGAAATGTGTAGGAGGTGGAACTGTCGAGTGAGATTCATTTTTTACATGTGTTTAGTATTTTTGATTTGATAGAGTACCATGAAGGAGATAGGAAGAATGAGTTGATAGAGGCAGACTAGACAATTCCAACACTGATCTGTATAGGATCTAGACTATATGTAGTATTGAATGCTTAATTTTTACAATGATTATTCCAAGTTTACGAAATTTGAATTCATGCATACATTAACAAATTTATGCATTAGAACTTCAAAAGAGAAACTGAATACGAGAGAGAGAAGAAGAGAAATGCAAACAGTGTTTGATTACAGAGTTTGTCACAAACGTGACTACGTCTCCAGGTCTGCTCCAATGGAGTGTGACTGATCCAATTATCTCCAAATCAAAATTACAATTGCACCAAAACCATTTCTTCTAGCACTTCGGCAGCATATCCATACTCCGATGTACAAAAATGGCTCCAAGAATCTCCTAGAACTTCTCTCTGTATCACCTAGGACCAACTTTCCCTGAAAATTATGAGTACCCAACTCACTCACTCTCTCCCCTTTAAATACATAAAAATTGTTCAAATTGGCCTTTAACCAATTGATTTACAAAATATTCCTTATCTCTCCAAATTACATAATAATATTTGTAAATCTGCCTTTTACACAAAAATCTTTTAAAAATCTCCCTTATTTGAATATAAATCCCCCATTTATACATAAAAATCTAGAATATATATCTTTTAATCAATCTAAGCCCTTTTTATTAATCATTCTCGGGCTGAGGGTTATTGGAAAGTTTTGATTTAACCCTTTAAAAAGATTATTGTCTAATTAGTGGAGGATTTTTTAATCCAAATTAAGGCTACCAGGTTCAATAATTACTAAAATACAACTGATGTCTATTGTATAACATAGAGATTCCTTGGCTCGTCGGTGATATACTATTTTGGGGAACCCGCGGTTCCGAGTTCCACTCATGACATTTGCATTTTGTCCAAACCATCTCAACAAACACACGACAAAATCGGTAGCCAAATATGGTTAAGCGCGAATGTATAGGTGACTTGGTCGGAGGTGGGCGCGGCAAATGAGAGGTTGGGGGATTGAATCCCCCCAAAACCATTTTAACCGTAAAACAAACTCAATCCCGTCGGTGTTGTTCACAGAGACCCAGGTGTCAGATTCTTACTGGATGATGATGCCGACATGTTGTTGACAGGGAGCTGACATGTCTGATGACTATGCAGTGACGTGTGCTAACTAGACTTACCACCTCACCGCAGACTGTGCCTGCCACGTATTGCTGACTGTCGTACGGGACAGACACGTGTCATGATTTGATTGGTCCTTACTGATGACTCAACCACCATGTGTCATGCTCAGATTCATTCATTTATATTCTGTACAGTATGGACTGATTGCTGACGTCAGTATCCATATGGTCCACCTCAAAAGTCAACTGAAAACTTTGACCAGCTGTATCTCGAGCATACGATGTCGGATTTCGACGAAATGAGTTGTGTGGGAAAGCTTGCGATGAGCTCTTCGCGATGACGCCAACTTTGACAAATTTTGATGATGCCATTTTTTTTGCTCCCTGGACGCCCTCTGATCCCAGTTTGACCCAAGGTTTGACTGTCGATAACTTGCACAAACGGACTCCTTTTCGCTCCGTTCGAGTTACATTGGAATCAGGACGCTGAGATCTTTCTGATGGTGCAGATTCTAGAGAGAAATGAGAT
The DNA here is from genome assembly GCA_007258455.2 of Sequoia sempervirens. Taxonomy (NCBI): domain Eukaryota; kingdom Viridiplantae; phylum Streptophyta; class Pinopsida; order Cupressales; family Cupressaceae; genus Sequoia; species Sequoia sempervirens. Next base: position 384,613,483 of record VDFB02000003.1, on the reverse strand, counting down.
ATTTCAATTTTCATTGAAAATATGCACTGGATCAAACACCTACTTTAGAAAAATAAAAGATTGAAGAAATTTTGGATAGTCATGTGGGAAGAAGCACAAGGAATAAGCAGTATGTAGAGTATTTGGTAAAATGGAGAGGAAGCCCTGTTGAAGATTCAACATGGTTGATTGAGTTAAAGGCTAGCCATCTTGGTTTTCTTCTAACTCCTAAGGACTGATAGGGTCACTTTTCAAATTACCTTGGGTGTCTTATCTAGGATTATCTAGGGTGTACAAGCAATATTGCATCAATTTTTGTTGTTTTCTTTAAATAAGGTCTAATAAACTTATGTTTTCCAAGTCTGAACAATCGAGAATTTTCCTATAGCATTAAGGTTTACACCTTGACTTCATTTGGCATTCTATGTTCATTGAACTAGCTTATTGACATGAAATGAAGATTTTGAAGAAACCCATTTCGATATAGCCAACATGTTGTTGACAAGGACCTGACATGTCTAATGACTATGCAGTGACGTGTGCTAACTGGACTTTTCACCTCACCGCTGACTAGACTGAGTGCACACTGACTGTGCCTGCCACATATTGCTGGCTGTCGTACGGACGGACATGTGTCATGATTTGATTGGTCCTTACTGATGTCTCAACTACCATGTGTCATGCTCAGATTCATCCATTTATATTCCGTATAGTACAGACTGATTGCTGACGTCAGCATCCATACAGTCCACCTCAAAAGTCAACTAAAACCTTTGACCAGCTGTATCTCGAGCATATGATGTCGGATTTCGACGAAACGAGTTGTGTTGGAAAGCCTATGACGAGCTCTTCGTGATGACGCCAACTTCAAAAATTTTTGATGATGCCTTTTTTTGCTTCCTGGACGCCCTCTGATCCCAGTTTGACCCAAGGTTTGACTATCCATAACTTGCACAGACTCCTTTTCGCTCTGTTCGAGTTGCGTTGGAATCAAGACACTGGGATATTTTTGATGGTGTAGATTCTGGAGAGAAATGAGACACTTCAATTTTCATTGAAAATATCCACCAGATCAAACACCTACTTTAGAAAAATAAGAGATTGAAGAAATTTTGGATAGTCATGTGGGAAGAAGCACAAGGAATAAGCAATATGTACAGTATTTGGTAAAATGGAGAGGAAGGCCTTTTGAAGATTCAACATGGTTGATTGAGTCAAAGGCTAGCCATCTTGGTTTTCTTCTAACTCCTAAGGACTAATAGGGTCACTTTTCAAATTACCTTGGGTGTCTTATGTAGGATTATCTAGGGTGTACAAGCAATATTGCATCAATTTTTGTTGTTTTCTTTAAATAAGGTCTAATAAACTTATGTTTTCCAAGTCTGAACAATCAAGAATTTTCCTATAGCATTAAGGTTTACACCTTGACTTCATTTGGCATTCTATGTTCATTGAACTAGCTTATCGACATGAAATGAAGATTTTGAAGAAACCCATTTACATGTCCCATAAACATATTGATGGTGAAATAAACAACAATAAATGGTCACAAAGAATTCACATTGAAGGGAGGCTCATATATTCATAGGATGACATTCCAAGTCCCTTCAATATTTTGATGAACTGTATACTTTTCAATAAGATTCATTAAGGAGACTTTGGGTTACCAAAGGGAATCATTTGGGAGTCCCTCTGATGGAGTGAAATTGCATTGAGGAGATGAGGGATTTTAGGATGACAAGTTTGCAAGTACCATCGATATTTTGATATCAAGGAGGCAAACATGTTTTGATGGGAGGTCATGATGAGTTTGTTTGGAGTCTCGATGGAAGATTCATCGACAAGACCTTACTTTATCAGGGTGAGAAGGTTTGAAGACCCCACAACACTATGATGGTGGGAAGGTGGATGCAGACATGGGTAGATTGATGGTGATAGATAGAAGATTAAGGTGGATACACATGGCATGATGTTATTTGTTGATTGCACATCATTTTTCTGAATCAACATGATCATTGGAGAAATGATTTCAAACATAAATCCAATGGTTGGAAGATAATTTCCTAGTGCAAACCAATAGAATTGAAGTAACTAATAACTAGGTAACTACCTATGGGATCTCGTTATTTATTGGACATCAATAGCAATACTAAGGTAATGTAGAGGAAGAGAGATGAAGATATAATCTAATACAAGAGGGGAAGTAGGGCAGAAAAAAGAGAGCCAAAAGGTAGCAAGAGAGGGAAGCAAAGCTAAGAAGGAATGCTAAATACTTGTTGATCATAGTAGATCTAAGAGTGAATGCTCTGATCTAAAAATTTGGCAGATGATTGTAATATGATAGCCCATATAATAAGGATGAATGTTGTAATTTTTTTTCATTCAAAAGATAATAAAATAGCCCATTTTCTTCTTGCATTTTAGTTGTGTTGTTCTATGTTATGGTTATGAGAACTTGTTTGTAAGGGGTGTACCCTTCATCAATCACTCATTGCAATGCAAGATTCGATTTTCTTTTTTGTTCTAATTTTTGATCTTACACTCAGATACCATGTCTACTTTCTAAATGATCTTTCATTGATTATTTCAACCCATAACGCCTCATTAAGTCACAACAATATGTATTGAGCTTCATTTTTAATTGCCCCTATAACTTAATAACCAATTGAGCCATTTACTTTTATTCCTTTTCTATGTACCTAAGTCTAGGGTTAATCATGGTGGCACTAGCTAAAAGTTCTATGGTTATTGCATATCTTCAAGGGTTATCTTTTTGGAGCTTAAACACTAAACCTTAGCCCTAAACCCTCATACAACCTATTACTTTATTTCTAATTTTGTAGTGAATTATTTAGTGTATGGTCATCTCATAAGTTATTTCTTTGAGAATTTAAATTCATTAAATAACTAGCCCCTTCATCCTACTAATCGAGTCAATCAATCAAGCCTATGTGCTAAAAATCCTTCTTTTTTTTATGTGTGTGCCTTAAATAGTGGTCCCAACCTTCATCCTACTTGGAATCCACATGAGATGATTTCATTGCATCATGAATTATTAATCCATTGGGAGTTATAAATCCTTAATCTATGCTAATCTATGATTCTACATTATGATGTATAAATTTTAGTGGTTGTTCTTGTTTAACAATTGTGTGAAAAATCATGTATGTGTGATAGCTTCTTATTTGTATCAAATGGCTTTAGATTATTACAGTATCTCAAGAGAATCAAAACTCAAGGTTACAATAGCACACTTTCATGACATATTATATTGATGTTTAGTGGGCATAAGATACTTCATAAGTGTGGGTGATACTTCAAGCAAGAGATAAAGAATTGAAAGAGGTGATGTGACTATATTAGTAGCCCTTGAATGATCTTCTTCTTCCTCTTGTATCATGTGGTTTAGGCTACCAATTTTAGGATCATATATTTCCACATGAGAATTTGACATAGGTTTAGCTCTAATCGTAAACCTTGTTATGTACCTTATTCTCAAAAGAATGTAAGACTAGTCAAAATATGAGCAACCACTAATTTTAACCATGAAATATCTTGATAAGAAAATAGAACGTAATGGAGGCATTAAATAACTAATATATCCTTACTAAAGTTCAAGTTTGGACAAGAATGAAGCATCAAATCTTACCCCTTAATCACTCCCACTATATTCACCGGAGTACCATCAAGTTGCAACACACCTTTAGAAACTAGATTGTATTCAATACCTTGTGTGTTTTCCATCTTCTTGGGAATAATTGAAACATTAGCCCCTAATTCTATCATGTGCTTATGAATCAATAATTTACCAATAATTAATGATAAGTAAAAATATGGTCGATTCCTCACTTTATCTTCTTGTTCCTTTTTTTTTTTTACAAGGACGATTTTAGTCTTTCCCCTTTGGTTTTTATGTCCATCTACAACAAATTTCTTTAGGGAATCTCACAACAAGTCCCCGTAAGATGGGATAGATAATGAATCCCACATGGATTCTTTCAAGTTTTTTTCTTCATTTGGTCTACAATATTTAGAGGCCTGGTTGTTGGATTAAGCATGAATGACATCCAAGTTCCTTTATTTGATTTTTCTATAGTGTTTTAAGGATCTTGTGAGGAAGATGGGATCTTCATTGTAGCTATGGTTTTGCTAGCTTGATTTTTGTTTGCAATATTCACCACTATCTCTCATTAGAAAGAGGCTTCTTTTATGTTAAATTAGGTACGAGAATATTTTCCAAATCCCTTTTATTTGACCTTTTATTATTTGCAACATTATTTGGAGGTAAATTTAAATTGGCTATATGATAATTAACTACACAATTATCTTCCATGCTGCAAAATATGATATTTATTCAAGGGAAACCTCTTGAGCTAATGAACTATTAGGGGTTGCAACCTATGATAAAGTCTCCTAATAACTTAGGAATTTATTTGTCATCAAAGCATATCCCTACACATCATTTGTAAGTGGATTCTTTATGAGGATGAATATGGCATGGATAACACCACTCAACCTCCTAAGCCATATTTTTTTGGACAAGGACAAGGGCCTTTCTTGTACTAGTATCTAGGATTTGTTGCATGGGATGACTAACTTGTAGAGGAAGATTTGGGTTAATATCATTATATCTATTAGGCTAATAAAATAGTAATTTTATTGGTCTTGATTTGCATAAAATTTTTAAGGTCCTCATCATCAATTGAAAGTCTAGAGGTGGAAGTGGATGCAAGGGGATTATACTATGGGATATGGGAAATGGTAGGTTGATTAAGCATATGTATCTCTAGAAATATAGGGATAGGGTGCCTAGGATCTAAATTTCCAACAAGTTGTATTAAATATTTCTTAGCTTTAGGGTAGTACCATAGGCATCAAGTAGCACAATTCTTCCCAATACTAAACCATGATGGCTATGTCACTATTCAAATATTTTAGGTAGTAAAAGAAGGTGGTTTAATGGGAAGACTTCACCAAGATAGATTCTATCCCAAGTATTATAAAATATAAAATTAAAATATACCATGAACTTGTGAGGTTCTATTTTTAAGTATTGTAATTTGTTTGATAAGGGAGAAGTGGTAAGTCTTATTTTCAAATTATTTATAAATATTTTCTCCTAATTCATCCTATTTTTGGATGGAATTGGGTTGCATTCATTTGTACCACTATAAATAATTCCCTTTCAAAGAGGAATCAAGAATCCTAAGAACTACATTATCCCATGTGATATGATAGACAAAGAATACATGTTTGAAACATCCAAAATATGTTTAATGGGGGTAATGGAATTTTCACCAATGAAATATGAGATTATTTTTAGAGCTAAGGTTAGGATTTCATCATATTTTTAGAGAGAAAGAAGACTAGCCCCATCAAAGGTCACACTATTTCTATTTCTTGAGGCAACCATCAAAGGGGTGTGAAATAACATTATGGTAAAGTGGGTAGCAACTATCCTAAGATTGAGAGATATTCTAATAGGAGATGTGGACTGGGATCTATGATATGGTGACATAAAAGCTCTATTTAGACTCCATTAATTGGTGACATAACAATTCTACATCTTTTAGAAGAAAAAAATTATCATTCAACAAATTAAAAAATTACCTCTTGTGGAAGATCTCATTAGAATCATTGGGAGGAATGATCAACATGGTAGATAGAGCCAAGATAATGTAATTTTCTAAAAAGTGAATTTAGTTACTAGGTGTTATTAAATTTATTCAATTACAACACATTATAAGATCATACCAATATCCCAAAAAGATGAAATAAAGTTCATCACACTAGTCCCACCATGCAATTCAAAAAATGTTGTCAATCTAAATATGTACCCTTGTTGAGAAATCAACTCAACTATTCAATGAAACATGGGAATTAATTCAAGGTGTGGGACCTTTATATTCAAATCCATGTAAAATTTCCCCCTTGGGAACTATTTTTTTATGTTTTGAATTCACAACATCTACCAACTTAGATGATTGAGCACCTTCCATGAAGCTTAATAGAGTTAATTTTAATACTTCTCCATTCCCATGGTTGTATCAACTCATTAATGCCATGTTAACTTCAATACTTCTCCCTTCCCATGGTGACATGAACTCATTAATCCCAATTATGTGCTTACAAAAAAGAGTGTTAAGGTCCCAAGGTTAAGGTCTTTATTAACCTACAACCTAAGCCTCAAGGGTTCATGATGAACCTACCTATGCATCCCCTCTTGGGAATAAAAGTCTTCGTATTTTTCCCCACAATAATAGAGGGAGTTCAATATTTCCTCTTATATCAGATCTATTATCTCAAATTTGACCCATAAATATTAATTTAGTACATGTAAGCTATTAATATAGTCAATTAATATATGATGACAATAACTTTCTATCAAGTGTTGGGTCCATATGAATCATTACCAGATTTTAGTGTACAAAAATTCACAATTTTCACAATAGGTCATTCATACCATAATCTCAAAGATTATACACAATGGTTGTCATGAGCATACCCCCATATATAGATGCTAACTAGCTCATACATAGTTCACACACAACAATGAATGGAACATACACATACCAAAAGTATAATAGTGATAGGATCATAGATAGATCACAAGTACAATCATGACTAGATCATACACAAATCACAAGGGGTATGTTCAGGATCATGATGTGTCAAAAAGTGACAATATGATGGGTATGTGGCAGACGACTTCTTTTTAACCCAAAATTGATTAAATGAAAAAGGTTTTTAAAGGATATTCTCAACTTTTCACCAATATAAATTATGCTTTACTTTGAATTTAATAAGTAATTATTATTTATTTTCTATTTGAATTATGACTAAAGTCCTAATTGATAGGCTGATTGAAAAAAATCTATAGCTTTCAAATAGTGTCACATTTTTTGAATCCAAAACATGCATCACATTCTATGCTTCACATACTATAGGATTAAAAAAATAAAAAATGAATTTCATGAAGTTTTAACCAAGTTAAGGTGGTCAGACATATGAGTTTTTATATTTTTAAAAAGTTGTAATAAAAAATTCATAATTAATTATTTACTCAGAAAATATGCATCACATTGGGACATGAGTTCTCTTCTTATATCTAAAATATTATAAAAAAATATTATTATTTTATTTTGATTAGGGTAGTCAGACAGACACCTACTTTTCTTTTCCTGAAATTTAAATACTACTGCATTGAAATTTCAAATGTTTACCAAATAGATTTCTTATTTAAAAAAAAAAAAACCTAGTAGTTTAGAAACTACATTCAATTTTATACAAATTCTATTGTTACATATTTTTGAAATAATACAAACAACTTATTCAAATTTTTATGTCAATTTTCCTAACTCTGATTTTTTTGAATTTTTTGCCACTTAAGGGCCTATTTATTCCATGATGATCCTACACATACCCCAAGTATAACCGTAACTACCACATTTGTACATCACAAGTACACAATGATTTTCTTATATACATATCATATTTACATTAGTGACTAGCTCCATCTTATATTACAAATACATAGTGACAAGCTCCATCATACTTCACATACACAATGACGAGCTCCAACACACATCACAAATACATAGTAATGAGCTTCAACATACATCACAAATGCATAAGGACAAGCTACAACATACATCACATACACAAAGTGATTGCCTAACACATCCACAAAGGTTGAATAGCACATGTCCATGATGCATCCTAGATAGAAAAAATATCTGCATTGCACACTACACTGTGGGTCCTATCCTTTCTTTCAAAATTTTGTACTATACAGTCTAACAACTGGGAAGGGGATTCAGTGCATCCCATACTACACCATAGGTTTGTCCACCATCCCAAGGGTTTCCCCAAGTAGTGAACCTACTGAACTTGGTGGATTCAAACTTCAATCACCTATAGGCCATTGGCAACAAGTTTTTCCACCCAAGAAGTAGCTCCCAAAATATACCACCTTATGACCTTATTGATATTGTTAGATATCTTCTTCACAATCCTAGGTAACATTGGCTTTGGTCACTTATGTGACCTTAATGATAGCCATTGAACCCCCTCAATATAATAGTTATCCCTGGATTACTACTACCCACACAAATGGGTCCCTACCCGTGCAAGGTCGCTATTGTATCTTAATCATAACAAGAATAGCCCATAACAACCTTCACCTCCATGAACCAAGTGAATTTTGGCTAGTCCATAGTAGTGGCCTAAACATCAGTCATTGGAATAGTCCAATGACTTATTTCATTGCTCAAATATCACAGAGGTTCACTCGTGTGTGGGTCATACATAAAATGAATCACAAATCAAAATCAACAGATAAATGAGCCTATACATAGAAACCTCCACATATGGTGTTGATTTTCATAACACATTAAGGTTACATGGAACCAACATGAGATGGAATTTACCCATCATATACATTTATTCAATTACCAATTATAAAGTAGTCAATCTTCACTTACTATAAAAAAACATATTATGTATCAAATACACAATATTAGATTTCTTTAACTCATTCATACCCATTTGACATAGATTCAGCCTCAAACAAAACCCTACTAAAGGGAGAAGGTCAAACATATCAAGAACAATCCCAACCCTTGGAGTTATCCCCCCTAAACCCTCCCCCTAAGGACTTGAGGTCACAAGGATATCCTTCTCGCAAGGACCACCTACATGTACTCACTTTCAAATGGATCAAAGTCACATATAGTTCTCCTTCCAGGTTTCACTCAAGGAACATGCAGTTATATTTTTATATACTTGAGATTTCATAACACTCAAATAACCTTACTGAAGGAGGTTATCTATACCTTATTCAAGAAAATTAATTTTTCCCTCCAAGGTTCATCTTAGTGACATAGGGGTTGATTTTATTACTCAATGCAAAACTACCTTCATTCGTATAATCTGAATAGGTTAAATGAAGAGCTAGACTAGTTCATTACACCCTAATCATATTTTCCAAGGGCATACAATTCTAATATTGTTGATGACAATGTAAACAAGTGGTATCTTATCACACTATGATGGAATTAATAAGCCTTGAGTTTTAATTATGGATATATATATTAGATTCCATGAACCTTATTACCCACTTGTGGTACCAAAGAATTATAATTGAACATGCCAAGTATAAATTTTTCTAATATATGGCACATGATAGTAATAAAGGATAGAATAGTCTTATATGCATTTACCCAATTTCTTGTGCTTTTTTGGCCAACACTATTGAGTCTACTAATTTCCCAATTTAACCAACTTATAAGAAAGTACTTACGTTTGAAATTAACATGATAGATCCATTATTGAGGTTCTTATACTTAAGGGGTTAATAGATATTATGTAATCATATAAGGCCTTTACTTCACCAAATGTCACTCTACAACCATATAACATGTATTATTATTATATTGTGCAAGAAGGATAAAATGAAATTAGAGGACCTTATAATGCTTATTTTCCTTACAATAGATTTTCTCAAATGGTCACATACTATCCTTTTAAACCTTGAAATACATAACACATTAGTTATAAATCAGCTTTAAGCAAGATCAATGATGGATTCATATTTAAGAAATTAATCAAACAATAATGGGATGATCATCATATGTCAATTTAAACTCAATACTATAATTAGTAGTAATACTTTTACATTTATCATATGCCTAATATATATTGAAGGAAATAAGTCAGATAATTGAGTGGGTATGTGCAGGATCATCATTGAAAAAATAGGCCCTTAAGTGGTGAAAAATTCAAAAAAATCAGAGTTAGGCAACTTGACATAAAAATTTGAATAAGTTATCTATATTATTTCAAAAATAAGGAAGAAAAGAATTTGTAGCAAATTGAATGTATTTTCTAAACTACTAGGTTTATTTTTAAAAAAATCTATTTGGTGAAAATTTAAAATTTCAATGCAGTAGTACTTAAATTTCAGGGAAAAAATAAGAAGTAGGTGTCTGTCTAACCATTGAAACCACATTAAATTAATTTTTTTTTAATAAGATTTTAGATATAAGAAAAGGACTCATGTCTAGATGTGATGCATTTTTTTTTTTAAATTGTTTTCCTAGTAAATAATTAATTATGAATTTTTTATTACAACTTTTAAAAAATATAAAAAACTTGTATGTCTAACTACCTTAACTTGGTCAAAACTTCATGAAATTCAATTCTTTTTTTTTAAATACTGTAGTATGTGAACCATAGAATGTGACACATATTTTGGAATCAAAAAATAAGATATCGTTTGAAAGCTATATATTTTTTTCAATCAGCTTATCAATTAGGATATTAGTTGTAATTCAAATAAAAAATGAATAATAATTATTTATTAAATTCAAAGTAAAGAATAATTTATATTGGTGGAAATCTGAGAATCACCTTTAAAAACCCTTTTCATTTCATCAATTTTGGGTTAAAAAAAGTCATCAGCCACATACCCATCATATCGCCACTTTTTGGCCCATCATGATCCTGCACATACTTGAGTACTTGATATATAGATATATATAGTTGCTAGCATATTATTTTATCTTGCATTGGAGCAAAATTATGCTTACAAGTTAATGTCACATGGCTTATGCTCACTTATAATCTTGATGTCGCTAGAAACAACTCAAGGTTTCATAATAACAAGATTAGATAGATTTTTTGAATCATAGAGTTAGAGAAACTGTTTGTTATCAAATCATGAATTCTTACCTATACCCATATACATATCGATAATATTCACTCATGTCCTTATGAGGAGAAGGATATCTATTATATCTCATACACATAAATGTGGAATTAGAATCCCCTTTTAGTAACAAATCTTGATTTTTTATGAACCTTAATGCTTTGGTAGAAATCAAGCTAAGGCCACCAAATAAGCCTAATATTTAATTACCTAATTATTTTCTCTAAGAAAGATTGAGATATAATTATTTTTCACTTTTTCTATTTGCATTTAAATATAATTGGCCTTAACATTTTTAAGCATACGTAGATAATCAATATTATATGAGTGGCACGAAGTCTTTACTGATATTTTGGATGCAATAACTAGCTTTACCCTAGATATTTTTAAATTTTTGTGCCTTCTTTAGAAATAAGAATAACTAGGGCATATTATATTTCTATATGATGGGTATGTGCAAGATCATGATGGGCCAAAAAGTGGCAATGTGATGGGTATGTGCCTAATGCTTATTTTTTAATCCAAAATTGATGAAACGAAAAGGGTTTTCAAAGGAGATTCTCAGATTTCTACCAATATATATTATGCTTTACTTTGACTTTAATAATTAATTATTATTTATTTTCTATTTAAATTATGAATAAAGTCTTGATTGATATGTTGATTGAAAAACATCTATACTTTCAAACGGTATCACATTTTTTGAATCCAAAATATGCGTCACATTCTATGCTTTGCATTCTATAGGATTAGAAAAATGAAAATTGAATTTCATGAAATTTTGACCAAGTTAAGGTGGTCAGACATACGAGTTTTTATATTTTTAAAAAAATTGTAATAAAAAAATCATAATTAATAATTTACTTGGAAAAAAATTACAAAAAATATGCATCACATTGGGGCATGAGTCCTCTATATCTAAAATATTATAAAAAAATATTATCATTTTATTGTGGTTAGGGTTGATACACCTACTTATTTTTTCCCAAATTTAAGTATTGCATTGAAATTTCAAATTTTCACCAAATAGATTTTTTTAAAAACCTAGTAGTTTAGAAACTGCATTCAATTTTCTATAGATTCTATTCTTACATATTTTTGAAATAATATAGATAACTTATTCGAATTTTTATGTCAATTTTCCTAACTCTGATTTTTCTAAATTTTTTTCACTTATGGGCCTGTTTTTCCATGATGATCATGTTCATACCCTAATAGCAATGAAAAGAAAATTATAAGGCTTGCATGGTTAGTTAGGCATGTATTTTCCAAGAGATTTAGTGCTTACATGGACTAAACATAGATATTTGTTGCAGATGTTTTTTAGCAATGACCCAATAGAAGACACATCAAAGTTATGTTCGACAATACATCTTCAATCAATTTCGAGACTCTTTGAAATTATCTTTTCTCTACCATTTGTGAATTATCCTTACATATATTTAGAATTCAAATCATATGAATGTAAGACATATAGTGTTACCTAGAAATGTATCTTTATTCCTCTCTTTTTGTTTGTTTTTCTTGTTTCACTTGTCTTCTCTTCAAGATATTCATATTGTTCCTTTGTGATGTTTGTTCTCCATGTCTTCCCCATTGCACCCTAATTCTCTACATCTCCCTTATAACAATGTGAGTCTCATTTGAAAAATATATTTTATCCTTTAGGATTTGATGGGTGTCCATGACCTCTTCCACTACCCCCATTTTTACTCAAGTAGTGACAATGTGAGTAACAATTGTGGAATTTTGCATTCATGCCTCCATTTTAAACTCTTTTCTTCTCTGTGTTCCCATTCCCAACATGATTCTTATTTAATCAAAGCCTCTGCAACTTGTCAACATCCATATCTTTTACATTTGATGGATGCCATAACTAGTTCATGAGCTCTCTTCTCCTTATGATTTCTTGTTGGTGTAATTAATTATTTAATTACACTTTAGCATAAGTTTACTTAGGCATATTTTATTACCTAGGTTAATTATTATCTTTATCTAGTTGACCTGTCTTTTTTCTCAAGATAAGATTAGGGTTGTGCTTGTCTTGCTTTATTGCATGATTGTCTATTTTAAAGGATTTTGTATTATTTGTGAAACAATTACTTTCAATAGTCATTATTATGGTTTTTGCTTGCACATATTGGCTCTGAGGGTTTACAAAACATCTCTTTCTTTCTTTTTTGAATATCTATTGCATGTGATAGGTGATTGCTTGCAGGTGATTCTTATGGATTATGAAGTTGGTTTTTCAACTTCTACATGTTATCAAAGCTCCAGACCTATTGCTGCATGTTCGTGATTTGAAGATATTCTCTCAGTGTTTTCATCTATGCAACGGTTTGAAGCCAAGTTTGTTTTTGTGGATCTGGGGGTACGTAATTTTTTTATGCATTTTTGGGCCAAACAGATGTCGCCATCACAATGAGAGTGCCCAAAAACCCTAGAAACACCTTTCATTTCATTGATTTTAGTGAAATTCAAAAAAAGGAAAAAAAATTAGCCCCAAGGCCATACGACCCTAGGGCACATAGATCGAGGCAAGAAAATTCAAAAAAAAAAAATCAAAGGTTTTTTTTTTTTGCATTGCCAGTTAGAAAGGCCCACGCTGCCCACTTGCCACCAAGTGGTGACCATCATCCACCACCACAACTCTGCCATTTTTGGCCCCTATAGGCCCTTTCACCGAGATCTTGGTTCTATCGGCATCCGCCCTCCCTCTTTAGTGCTTGAGGTGGTCACCTTTGTGACTAGGTGCTAGTCTTCCAGCCCTCACTGGCTTTATTCTCCCAGTTGGTGGTCTCATTAAGGACTAGGAACTTAGCCTTCTAGCCCCTATCGGAGTTTTTTTACTCAACCTTATAGTGCATAGTCATATGGTGAACCGAGGGCCAGCCTTTGAGAGCCAAAATTTTGCACCTGTTTAGCATTAAAAGTGCCTTTTATAGGCCTTTTTTTTGTTTTGTCATAACTTTTACAAATGAAGGCTTTTTTTTGAAAATGAGATATCGTTAGAAAGCTAGTTTGATGCTCTTTGCAGTGGTGGAGGTTTGATTTCTTGATTTTTCTGTTTTGATGATTTTTCCTCCTATCAAAGTTAGAAGTTGTTTTCACTTCGGGAGGCGTAACTTTTGCGCCCTGACTTGTTTTGGGAAAAAAAATAGGCATTGGAAACCTGGTTCAATGCTCTACACAGATCTTAGACCTATTTTTTCAGATTTTTTTACAAAGTATTTGATATTCCTATTTGATCTTAGCCTTTACTTTTTTAGTTATTTTCTTGGGAAGCATGCTATCAGGCTATTTTTTTGAGATCAGTGAGCATTGTTTTTTTATTTGAGATTATATATTATTTTTTTCTATCATGGATACACATAATATTGCACCCCTTACTCCATTCAACTATTTTTGTTGGAAAAAACAAATAAAGATTGATTTGAAACAAAAAGAGTTGTATAGGGTAACCATGGGTACAAAATTTGAACCTACAGGTGCTACTGAAAAGAGAAAATGGTTTAATAGGTGTGATGAAGCTTATGGTACATTATGTATATCTCTTTCATCTTATCTTCTTTTTCATATTGAGTCTTGCACTACACCCAATGAGATCTGGAGTATTTTAGAGTCTTTGTTTGGGAAGCAGGATACTATGAGAGGATTTCAATTAGAGAATGAGATTTTTGGATTAAATCCTATGGATTTTGATAGCATCCAGGAGATTTTTCACCAAACTCAAGTCTCTTAGATTGCAGTTGTCACAGTGTGGTGTTTAGAAAGAAGACTCTCAGTTGATATTATCCATTCTTTCTAAGCTTGGACCAAATTATTCAATTTTTGTATCTACCTTTTATGCCACTAGGGATGCACTTGGTACCAGATTCACTATGCCACCTCTTGATGACTTTTCTTCATCTCTCACTTGAGATAAAGCTAAGTTAGCTAGCATGGGCATGGTTAAACCTTCTTCCTCACCATAGGAACCTATTGCATTACTGGAGCCTAGAGATCAAAAGGCTTCGATAGGAAAAGGAAAGAAATAGAAACAAAAGGATTCCAAATTTCATGAGCAATAGAAGGAATCCTCAGATTCATCCTCCTCTTCTAAGGGTAAATCATCTAGGAAGGAGAAGACTACATGTGCATATTGCAAGAGGGAAGGACATGTAGAACATACTTGTTACAAGAAGGACATTGATGAGATGAAACATATTCTTCAGAAACATTAGATTGATTTTCCTTCTAGGATATATGCATCATCTTCTTCTCCTCATTCTTCTTCTTTAGAATAGCATAACATAGGCACAACTGGTTTATATAATTCATCAAATATGAAGCGACATGCTCTTTGTGCTTCTTCATATATTGGATCAGGGAGATGGCTTTTAGATTCAAGAGAATCTCATCATATGGCATCTTCACAGTCTATGTTCACTTCCTTTTTGCCTTACACTATGTCTCCCATTTTGATGGGAAACAACACTTACATGAGTGTTATAGGGAAAGGATCTATTAGTTTTCGGGACCACTCCTTTCAGGATGTCTTGTGTGTCCCTCACTTGACAAACAACCTTCTTTCCATCTATCAAATCACACATGGAGGCACTAGGACATCTATGGAGTCCACACCTGATTTGGTTATCATTAGAGACTTGGAGAGTAGAGCAGTTATTTCTACTAGGATAGTGGATCACTCATCTCGGCTATATTCCCTTACTAATTTTGCTACTGATGGTGCTTTTGTTCCTACAGCTATTCCTCACACTTCTAGTGTGCATCATCATTCAAAGGAGAGATTTGGATTCTTGAACATTGGTGTTACCACTTCAGATCCTATTCTCAAGCCTTCCATTCCATCTCCTCCCCCTCCCATTGCTATTGTTGTGGCTACTAATGTGGCTTCTTCTATTTCAGTGTAGTAGGATCCTATTGATCATCCATCTTTGGAGGTTTCTATTTAGTCTTTGACTTCTTCATTTGTTGAGCTCACACCTACTTCTATGGAGACATATTGGGCTACACCTAATTCACCTTTAGAGATTGCATTCATTCAGCCTCTTCCCTCTCACTTCTTTCAGGAGATGCAGTTTCTTTAGTCTTATTGGAGCTACTTCATTCTAGGGGGGCTATGTGGCCTCTTTCTTCCTCTTCTAGGGGGGTTCTTTCATGTATCTTTGTGATGGATGGTGTCCTTGGGGGGTCTTATGGAGTTCTCCATCTTTCATCACTTAGTTTATTGCATTCTATTTTGGGGAGGAGTTTTATTCCCATGTGGTTTTCTCCTTTACCCCGTTTGATTTAGTTTGCATTACATTTGTAAATGAGTACCTAATTAGGCCTTGTTGTCGGGATTCATCTTTGCATAGTAATTTTCTTCTCCCTAAGTTGCACTTATAGGGGGTGTTGTTGTAATTAATTATTTAATTACACTTTAGCATAAGTTTACTTAGGCATATTTTATTTCCTAGGTTAATTATTATCCTTATCTAGTTGAGTTGTCTTTTTGCTTAAGATACGATTAGGGTTGTGCTTGTCTTTCTTTATTGCATGATTTCCCTTTTTGAAGGTTTTTGTATTATTTGTAAAGCAATTACTTTCAATAATCATTATTTTATTTTTTTCTTGCAGATATTGGCTCTGAGGGTTTACAGAACATCTCTTCTTTTTGTTTTGAATATTTCTTGCATGTGATAGGTGATTGCTTGCAGGTGATTCTTGTGGACTATGAAGTTGGTTTTTCAACTTCTACATTTCTCTTTGTTCATGCTTCCTCACATCATTCCCTACCTTTCTCTGCATTTTTATTCTTCCTCTTTCCTTTTGTCTATGTGGTCTCTCCTATGTACTTTCTCTTCTCTCAATCCACAAGTGAATAAAAAATAAGGGGGTCATGGGGGTTTTAAAATCTACCCTACCTTCTTTTCACAACCTCCCCATGTTTCCCTCTTCATGTGAAAAAATAAGACGAATATATGTGGGTGGATAAGGTAGCCTTGCTTTATTAATGACAAGGCCTTATCTTTACCTTGTTCCATCTCTTCTGTAATGCACACTATCTCCCACCATAGTTACCTTCCTTTTGAATTTTAATTTTTTTATTGCAGTTTCAACCACCATGAAAGTGTTGAATATCCAAGATAGTGAGACGGGGGTGAATGAATATCTTATTAAACTTTTTGATTAGAAACCATCCAATTATTCCAATGCATACAAAAAAATATATAATAAAAATGATTAATAGAGCATGAGATCACAAAACACATAAACAATAGGCTTTTTACATGGAAAACCCAAAATGGGAAAAACAAAAGTGGTGTTAACTCACAATATAGTATAACTAGTTATAAGATATTACATAAATTGGTGGCTTATAGCCAAAAAAATGAGCTGATAAAGTACACCTAGTGAGTGTAGATTCAAGGCATGTGCAAGATCATCATGGAAAAATAGGTCCTTAAGTGGCAAAAAAATCAAAAAAATCAGAGTTAGGAAACTTAAAATAAAAATTTGAATAAGTTATCTATATTATTTCAAAAATATGTAAGAATAGAATCTGTAGCAAATTGAATGTAGTTTCTAAACTACTAGGTTTGTTTTAAAAAAAGAAAAGAAATCTATCTAGTTAAAATTTGAAATTTCAATGCAATAGTACTTAAATTTCAGGAAAAAGATAAGAAGTATGTGTCTGCCTGACCACCCTAACCATAATAAACTGATAATATTTTTTATAAGATTTTAGATATAATTAGATGACTCATGTCCCAATGTGATGCATATTTTCTTATAAATTTTTTCCAAGTAAATAATTAATTATGAATTTTTTATTACAAATTTTACAAAAATATAAAAAACTCATATGTCTAACCACCTTAACTTGGTCAAAACTTCATGAAATTCAATTTTTCTTTTTTTAATCCTATATTATGTGAAGCATAGAATGTGACACATATTTTCATTCAAAAAATGTGATACCATTTGAAATCTATAGATGTTTTTCAATCAATCTATCAATTAGGACTTTAGTCATAATTTGAATAGAAAATGAATAATAATTACTTGTTAAATTCAAAGTAAAGCATAATTTATATTGGTGGAATGTTGAGAATGTCCTTTAAAAACTCTTTTTGTTTCATCAATTTTGGGTAAAAAAAGTCGTCATCCACATACCCATCATATTGCCACTTTTTGGCCCATCAAAATCCTGTACATACCCTTTAGTTCCAATGAAGCTTAGTAAACTACCCTAACACACTTCATCATATTCAATATTCCTCATGTTCACATTTTCAACAAAAAAACATCTCACTCACAATCTTTAAAAACTATCCAATATATATATATATATATGATCTCTCTACAAGCATCAATTAGGTCGGCCTAATTAGATGCACTTCTTATTCACCAAAAATACCATCTATCAGCTCCAAGCTTTCACAAAATCCACCAACCATTTCCAAAAGCTACAAGTAATAGTAATCAATAAAAAATGTATGTGGACCAAAATACAAGAGGGTATACCAAAATAGTGAAGGATATAAACATTATACGAGTTCAAATACTGGACTAGAATACTAGAAAAAATTCATAGTTGATCTTGCAGTTGCAACTCATATATCATGGTGGCATCAATGACAACACAAAATAATAAAATGAGATGTTCTTTATTTTTCCAACAATCTCCCCCTTTGTCATTGATGGCAACATGTGCCAAAAATAATATTTACAAAACTTCTTATTTACAACACTTCTCCCCCTAACACTAGCATTTCACAATTGTTCACTCCTCACTCCCCCCCTTTGACATAAAAGAAAAAGGGTGTCCCAAAAAGAACTAAAATTGAAACATGAAAATAAAGAAACAAAGAAACATCTATAAAGCAGATGATGACAAGCCTTGAAGCTCCTTTAGAATACCTTCTCATACTGATTTACTATTTTCCTAGCTATCCTTTGCAGCAATCAACATCCTATTTAGGGATTCCAACTCTACCAGAGTTTCTTCTACAACATTTGAAGTATTAGGGGTCAAATTTATCTTCTCAAGTTTTTTTTTTCCTACCAGAGCCTTGCCAAGTGGAGTGTATTCCACTCTTATAAAGTCACTAAATTGATCAAATTTTTTGATAATCTCTTCCTCCTACTTCTGCAAGTCAAATAATTTTTCTTCATGTAGAGTGATGGCTTTCCAAATTGATCTATCAATGTCTTTGGATAAGCTTTAAGTATCAGAGACAACAATCAGGTGGGACTCAATGGAGTCCATAACAACCTCAATGTTTTGAGTGGCATCTGACCACTTCAAGAAAAAATCAAGAACAACATTTGATTCAGACTCACAAATCTTTACAACTTCTAGATTCTTTTCAATATTTGAGTGTGTAAGAGCACACTTGTCATGCAATGCCAATAACCTTTCTCTTTCAGTTTCTCCTCAACTTCTTGTTTATTATTTTCTCCAAGCCTAGTGGTATACTCCTTGAAATAATCTAAGAACAATCTCAAATTTTGAATAGCGGCGAGAGATGTGTCAATAGATGCACTAGGTATGACCTCTTGTAATATCTTAAGAGCATCTTCTATCACTTTTCCTTTATGACGTGTTTCAAGAATCTCCTTCCCTCTGGATGCTTGGAATGCATCCCCTATCACCACTTTATGTACTAGAGACATCTTCTCCACATCAAAAAATCCTTCAATCATAGGAAGTTGTAGAAGCTCCTGAGGTATTATAAAAATAAATACAATTTTCTTGGGTAGAAATCCTTTCAGAACATCATTACCAGAGGATGATTCTTTAGGATGCTTAAGAGGTTTTACAATCTTCCTTGGAATTTCTTCATTTTTCCTAGAAGATTCTTGGGTATGTGCAAGATCATTATGGAAAAAATAGACCTTTAACTGGCAAGAATTTCAGAAAAAATTAGAGTTAGGAAACTTGACATAAAACTTTGAATAACTTATCTATATTATTTCAAAAATATGTAAGAATAGAATCTGTAGAAAATTGGATGTAGTTTCTAAAGTTCTACTAGATTTTTTTTTTTTAAATCTATTTGGTGAAAATTTTAAATTTCAATGCAGTAGCACTTAAAATTTAGGGAAAAAATAAGAAGTAGGTGTCTATCTAACCACCCTAACCACAATAAAATGATAACACATTTTTTATAATATTTTATATATAAGTAGATGACTCTTGTCCCAATGTGATGCATATTTTTTGGTAATTTTTTTCTATGTAAATAATTAATTATGAATTTTTTATTACAATTTTTAAAAATATAAAAAATTTGTATGTCTAACTACCTTAACTTGGTCAAAACTTCATGAAATTTATTTATTTTTTTAATCCTATAGTATGTGAATCATATAATGTGACACATGTTTCAGATTCAAAAAAATTGATATCGTTTGAAAGCTATAGATGTTTTTCAATCAACCTATCAATCAAGACTTTAGTCCTAATTCAAATAGAAAATGAATAATAATTATTTATGAAATTAAAAGTAAAGTATAATTTATATTAGTGGAAAGTTGAGTATCTCCTTTAAAAACCCTTTTTTTCATCAATTTTGGGTTAAAAAAAAGTTGTCAGCCACATACCCTACACATACCCATCATATTGCCAATTTTTGGCCCATCATGATCCTACACAAATCCTCTTTGTTTTTCTTTTCTTCCTCTTTATTTTCCTTCTCTTCTTCCTCCTTTTTTTCTTCTTCCACTTTCTCTGCCTATTCTTCTTCTTTCTTTTCTTCCTTTTTATTTTCATCTTTATCCTTATCCTTGTTATATTCTTCATCATTTCCATCCTTTTCATATTTTCCATTTTTTATTTTTATCTTCCTATGGATTATTTTTTTATTTTTTTGTACTTCCTTTTCTTTCTTCATGAACCATAGATTTTTGGGTAGGGCTTATAGACTAGTCTTGCACTCTTAGGATGTTTCACCTAAAAGGAGAGAGACAAACCCCACAACAACTATCTAGCTAGGTCCACTCAAATTATGCAATGCATGATGTTATTTAGACTAAATGGAATGATATGAGTGCAATTAGATGATCTATGTGACTGATTATAAATGCAAAACCTAAGATTTATGCAATGTTATAAAACACAACGTGATATGCAAGGATGAACTATTAATGAACAAATACAAAACAAAAAAGAAGATGGCTGATTCAAAGTACACCTAGGCAGAGAATGGAGAATTTGATTGTTTTTTGAGATTAATGAAAATCACTAATGGGACTCATTTTCCACTAATGGCAATCATTCCTACTTCTAATGACAACTATCAGAAACTAGTTTCTGAGTGTCAAGATCTAGAATTTGACAAAATCTAGATTTCCATCCTTAAGGTGGGACTCATTTACCACTGATGGTGAATCAGTCCTCTCCCAAAATTCTATGAAATCAGGGAACAATTCTGCAACATCAGATCTGAGGTTGTCTCCTTGTTGGTCTAATGAAGTTAATTCTACAGAAAACAAACATAATGTCTTCTCCAAGCTTCAAATAAGTTTGATTTGACTTGAAGCACCTTGTTGACTTTTTGACCACCTTTCAACACCTAATTGCTTGTCAAATCTACACACACAAGTCTTCAAATGCACATACAAAAGGGAAAGAATTGTTAAGGGTTAGAGAATAGGGGTTTGCCTTGGTCAAACCCCACTTTGGTAATCAAGCCCTTAATGAAATAATGAAATGAAAGAGGATGAAAAAAAAAATAGCATGCAAGTGCTATCAACTTACCAAACCCTTGTTGAAGAAAATCTGAAGATATGTCAATGGATGCTTTGAAATGCTTGAGTAGATGATGCAAAGTGTTTGAATGCTTGATGAATGTTTGAATGAATGGGAAGATTACATGAATGTGTTAGGAGGTGTAAAATGAGGAGAAAAACACTTATTTATACACACTTTTTCCTTAGTACCTCGATGATACCTCATCATAGGTTGACATCAAGTGATTTTCAATAAAAACCCAAAAGGATATTTGAATTTTTTTTGAATTTGGAGCCAAGACGGACTCATTTGCCACCCATGGCGAATGGGTCCCACCTTGTACTTGAAAGTGGATGTTAGGAATTAAGTCACATTTAATTTTTTTGTTAGGTTTACATTAAAAAATACACTTAATTAAGCCTTATAATGACATAAAGGGGTTAAATAAAACAAGATGAAAGGTGTAAATAGTGAAATTATATCTAGAAAACTGTAAAATATTATTACAAGACTTTACAACACTTCAAAAATAGGACTTGATAAGTGATGAAAAGGTGATTTTTAGGTGAATTGCAATGAATAGTGTCTAGAAAAGTGTAGAAATGTGAACTACAGCACTTTAGAAAACCTTCACAAGATGCCTTAATTTTAATTTTAAGGACCTAATGTGCATGTTCAAGCCACATTACATGAATAAATCAAAGAAAAATGGACCAAAAATCATGAGGAAAGAGCTAATAGGCCATGAAAATGACAAGGGGCCATTTTTCTATAACACATTTAGCCCCCAGTTTAGTGAGAGGATGAACTTGCTTAAAATTCACACTAAAGTAGCCATGTATATCGAGAAGGATCAAAATGTACTTATGTTAGCAAGATTGAATAACAATAATCAATAGGGATGATCATGTCCCCAGGATGAAGATCCCATGGAAAAATAAACATAAGGACAAAGGAATACAACTGTTAAAATGAAGGGATAGGATGAAGCTTTGATCGTCTATCCAACTAGTTGTGGATTTGATCTAGGTTGTTTGTTTGAAAAAGAGAATGCATACTCACTTTTGGGCAATAGAATTCATTGTGGTCCACTGGGTGAGAAAAATCAAAAAGGTAAGATACATATGCTAATTGGTATACACTCACAAACACAAAGGTGGCTATGGGGAATTCATGCCGCTAGATGGGCTTCCCGCTCAACCATATCAAAGTTATACCTCTTGATAACTTTAACAAGGTGCCGCAAAGGAAAATGTTGGTTCATGTTTCATGAGATAAGAAAATATTTGTATTCTTAGAACTCATGAACAGAGAGGATGGTACCACAGACATGGAAGTTGTGTTATGTAAGGTGGAAAAAATGCAAAATGAAAAATGTAAAAATGTAAAATGTAAAAGTGTAAAGGATGTTCAAAGGAGTCTTGTTAGGTTTATATGAGGTCTACCACTTAGGGAACATTGTGTCTAATGTCTCCAAGAGAGGACCAATCAAAGAATAAAATATTCACAACTTAGGGGATGCAATGCGCCACATCAGGCCACTAAGAGGAATGCAATATGCTAAGATCAATCACACTTATGAAGGACATCACACCTAATGTCATCCACAAAGTGATGAATACATCGTATGAAATGACAAGGCTACACTAAGAACCGAGAATGCAAAATGAATTTTGGTAATGTATGCCCCCCACTTTAGAGGAATTGCTACACACCACTCTATGAGAAATTACTTTAAAGTAGTGAACGAAAGAAAATGCAACAATACATGAGATCCAACTTGGAAAGCCCTATGCCAAGTCATATGTTTCTATGTTAGGTTGTGTCATGTCAATGAAAAGGAAAAAAAAAAGAAAAGGGAGTTTCCACCTAGAAAGGAACACACCAAACACATAAGGTATCTATGGATTTGGGGTTAGTATGTTCGTTGCTGCAATGTTTTTATTAAAGAGCTCAAAATTTTCATCACTTCCCAAAGCACATTGAACTAGAAGAATGACACAAAGAGAATGAGAAAGAAAGAAAGAAAAAGTTTGTTTTGGGTCAACATGGAAGAGACATTGTGGTCTCAACCCTTTGTGTTGAAGTACAAGTGAAAAGAAAACAAAAAGTAAAATGAAAAGAAAAAGATTTTAGGTCAACATGAAGGAGACATTGTAGTCTCAATTCCTTGCATCATACCCAAAAGGAAAACACAAGAACAAGAAAAAATGGAAAAGTTCCTTTTGAGTCAATATGGAAGAGACATAGGGCATCTCAATTATTTGCATCATCCTGCAAAGGAAAACACAAAAGAAAAAATGAAAAATACAATACACGACATATAGAAGAATAGAGGTACAAATAGAGGAAGTGTACTTGACAAGAGAGAAAACATAAAATGCATGATACGGGGGAACACGATACACACATACAAGAAAAATGGAAAAAGGATAGTAATGCAAATGTAAGTCAACCATTAACTAAGTTATTGTTTTCTCAATCTTAAGTAGTTAAGTTGAAAATGAATAACACAATTAAGAGACAAAGACAAGTTCATTACAAGGACAAGGATAACAATTGATTGCCCCCCACAAAGCATAGGGAAAGAATGATCTGATATCGGTGATGTGAAAGGAACATGCATGAGTGAGAATATAAAATTATACAACTATGGAATGATAATGGAATTTAGGTTTTTATGGGATAATAGAAAAGCAATCGGTATCAATGAAGTGATACTTATCCAATATGTTCTTCAATGTCTAACATTCTTTGGTTTGATGTCCAAGAACACAATGATATTTGAAAAATGGTATGTTAGAATATTTAGGACGAATGACCAACCTATTCATAGGAGGTAAAAGTATAAGGCCTTTGTTTAGAAGTAGTTGAAGTCTCCTTTCACATTCAGGTGGAGGATGTGTAGGAAACTTGATATTTTTCAATTTATAAGGTTGTTTTCATTTTCTAGACTCTCATTTTTCATGAATGGAAGGAGTAAGAGGACCCATGAGGATTCAAGCACCCATGTCATGAGAATCAGACAATGGTTGTTCATGTGGAAGGAGAATGTTTAATTCAAGAGGAGAATCAAAGATCACTATACCATCATCTTGAAGTCTCCAATATTCAAAAGGAGGTTTATCAGGATGAGAAGGATCTTGATATCCTAATCCTATGGTTTTTTCTTCTATTGGTTTTTGTTCAAGAAGTTGGTGAATGTCATGTTCATGTGTTGTGTCACAACCTTGTTTACTGGGGATAGTAAAGCCTTTACCATACGTTTCTTCAAGGTTTATGGGAGTGTTTGTGACTTTGTGATTATAAAATAGTTGTGAATGTGTTTTCATAGAGGAACTAGGTCCACTTGATGGAGGAACCTTAGGTCCTTCATTTATTTGAGGATGTAAGTATGCAAAGTGATCAGGAGGTGCAACAGTAGGGAGATCTTATGACTTCATGGATGGGTAGAAAGCTACATTGGCTTCTAGGTTAACAAGACATTCATTTAAGAACTTGTTCATGCTAGCATCATCTTCTCCAATGATTTCTACATCATGAGGTTTGGAAGGGGCATGTGGAAGCTCAATTTCATTAGGATCACAACCAAAGGCAAAATTGTACATGTCTACCAAGGATTTTAATTAATTCCAAAACTTATTAAAAGAAAATGTCATGATAACAATGAATGCAAGTAAACTAAGATGTAAGAAATAGATGAAAATAGAGATTCTAGAAATTAGAATAGAAAGAAACTATAGAAAATTGTTATGTAGGAAATACCTTGAAAATGCCTAGAAATGCTATGCAAAATGTGCAAGTGGATTGATTCGCCTAGGGTGGCGAATGAGTCTAGCTATGAGATTTTTTAATGTTTTTCAAAAAAATTAAAGTGATTCTAATGCTTTTCAGATGTAAAAATTAAGGATGCAAATGAAGATTTTCAGTTTTTTCAATGATATGCAATGCAAAAATGAAATCTAAATGAGTCTTTCACTAATGCAATTTGAGAAACCCTAGGATAAAAAAACAAGACAATACCCTTATTGAATGTTGATGCTAATAAAGTATAAGATGTAAGATGCAATTGAAATAAAAAATTTAAAGTGCTCAATATGCAGGTTCACCAAAATGAATCGTAGATTTTTGGGTAGGGCTTATAAGTTACAATTGCGCTCTTATGATGTTTCACCTAAAAGTAGAGAGATAAACCCCACACAAAGAATATAGCTAGGTTCACTCAAATTATTCAATGTATGATGTTATTTAGACTA
>VDFB02000003.1:384300804-384587717 GCA_007258455.2 Sequoia sempervirens | reverse complement strand
TGTTGAGTTATATCATTTAGTTGGATATTGTAATTAGTAAAGAGAGATAGTGGTTTCTCTTGAATTGTGTTCACTAGCATAAGATCCTTTGAAAATTTCATTTATTGCAAGTTATTTCATGCTAGTTGTGAAGATTTCTGAGTGTGACTCTAAAATAAAAGGAGAATTACAATTTCGATGGTGATTAGTTGGTCACATCGGTATCATTCTCTAATGCATGAACTGTGATAGAGCCTTGAACTCTTGGAGAGAGTTGGTTCTTCATGCTAACTGCATAATGCATTTAAGAAATTTGCAGTTGTTCAGATTGTCTTTTGTTGTGCCAAGTTTAGCACTCTCGAGAGGAGTAAAAGATGGAAGAAAGAGTTATTTTAGAATTCAATAAAGATAATTTCTTTATCCCTTCATTATAATCTTTTGATATTTGCTACATGTTTCACTTGTAGGTCGATTTATTTATTCATGTTTTAATATTGTTCATAACACTCTTATGTGTTCATGCTATAACTTGTCATAGTAAACCTTGTATGATTCTAGCCTTGATATTTCTTTGGATAGTTATAAACTGTTTGTAATCTCTCTCTATATTGCTTCCAGGATGGATCGAGAAGTAAGAAGGTGATGAGAGAATGCTTAGTGATGAAAATCTTGAGGCATCTTGTGAGGAAGTCATGTCAACCAAAGAAATGATCAAGCATGAAGTCACAACTTGCAGCCATGGGACTGAGTTGGTGGCTAGAGGGAGCTCACTTTGAGAAGTCTTCTTGGCAATCTCTGAAGTAGGGATCAAGAGGGAGTTTTGTAACTCACTGAGAAGAAGTGAAGATTATTGTATTGCAAGGCTAGGTGCTAAATCCTTAGAGGATCCCTTCAGCTACTGAGATCAAAATTTCTCAAGACAATCATCTGGATTTGATATTGGTAGCTCCACAAACCTATTCAGAATAGAGTGATCTGCAATGAGGTCAAGGAGGTCCACCTTGAACTCTCTATAGTACCAGAGGTGTGCACTGGAAAACATTTATCTAAGGCAAGCATTGCAAGAAATCTTGGTCGATGAGGTCAGAAGGTTAATGCAAGTACTTAAAGATTCAGAGGGAGCCTATTGAACCTAAAGAAGATGGAAGTATACTATTGATATTTGTTATGATGAATTGCAAATCCATGTCTACGTCTATGGAGACAAACTTGCACTAGTTGAAAGAGGTTGTAGCTAGTTCAGATCTAGTGGATCCCACGATGTACAGGTAGTTGTTTGGATCATTGATGGATATTTGCTATGCAGTGAGTGCACTTAGTCAGTTCATGTGTGAACCAAGGCAAATACATCTAGTTGCAGCGAAGCATATCCTGAGATGCTTGCATGGCACAGCTGGATATGGGTTGAGATATTCTTCAAATGTGGATTTGAAGTTGCATGGTTATACTGATTCTGATTAGGCAGAGTGTGTCATCGATCGAAAGAGCACCTTTGAATGTTGCTTCAGTTTGGGGTCTGCTATGATATCCTGGTGCAATAGGAAGCAGTCATTTGTGGCATTGAGTACAACAGAGGCAGAGTACATTGCAGCTTGTGTGGTAGCTCGGGAAGCAGTGTGGCTTCATAAGCTCCTTGCAGGATTGTTTAGAAAATCAATGGAGCCTACTATCATTCATTGTGATAACTAGAGTTGTGCAAAGGTTTATGTCAATCCTGTGTTTCATGATAGAACCAAGCATGTTGAGATCAAATATGAGAGATATGGTATTGAGGAAAGCTATACAGTTGAGGTATATCAACACTGATGAGTAGACGCCAAACATTCTCACCAAGCTTCTCTCCAGGATAAAGTTTGTGTACTTTTGAGATAAGCTTGGTATGGTGGAGAATACAACCCTAGCTGAGAAGGAGTCTCAGTATCAATGATCCTCTTTAATGAGTTCTTCTCTGTGAGAGAAGTTCGAGGTGAAATCCCTTGTTAATGCATTCTTCTCTGCAAGAGAAGTTTGAGGTGAAAGCCCTTGTTTCCACCCTCTGGGAGAGCCATGGTGGATGTCATGTGTGTGACTCAATGACAACATCACGTGAGAGAGTACATGGGAGAGCCATGGTGGATGTCACGTTGAGGTGACAACATCACGTAAGTGATGAACACTTGTGCATACCATACATGGTTGTAGCCATTATGGTTGATATCACGATGAGGTGATATCTGATATCACGATGAGGTGATATGTTTATTTTCCATACATGGTTGTAGCCATTATGGTTGATATCACGATGAGGTGATATCTTTCTTTTCCACATGTGGTTGTAGCCATTGTGGTAGACATCATGATGAGGTGATATGTCTTGTGCAGCTTGAAGAATCCTCCCTATTTGAGAGGGAGTGTTGATGTTTATGGCAGCATCGTGGTCTTCTTCCAACAATCTTCCTTTTACTTGTGATAAATTAAATACAGCCAAGGGGCTATTTAATTTATAAAGAAAATGATTTATTGAAGAGTCACAAATTTCTAAAGATGACCGACCTTCCTTGTAATCAATATTCATTATTTGTAATTATGTTTTTGGTGGCTGACCTAGTTATTATTTGGGATTATATTTTCTTTTGGTAGCTGACCTCCTTCTTGAAGAGGTGTGACCTCTCTTGTAACAATATATATATAGGTCATTTTCTCATATTGAAGAAATCAAGCAAGTTCGATCTCCTTCTTCATTCAAGTGCGAACTCTTCAAGAGAGAAGTGTGAATTTTTCTAAGTGCAAATTGGAGATCAAGTAAGAGAAGATAATTGATTGTTCGACAACCATTTTTGGTGCTAAATATTGGCCTTGTGTGTGGCCTCATTGTAAAGAGACTTGTTGCCATTACTTAAATATATAAGACATATATTTGTTGCCGGGTTTTTCTCCCTCAAGAGGAGGGTTTTCCCAGGGTATCTGTTGTGTTATTGTGTGTGATTTCAAATTAAATTTTTGTGCATTAAATATGATAATAAAAACTAACACCTTTGAGAGCAACAATGACATCACCTTTACAAATATAATAATCCCTACAAGCTCGCTTCCCATCTTTCACTATTGTAGGGAAAAGCAATTTAATAAAGTTTTAACTTTATAAACTTTGGAGATTATTAAACATTGCCCTAATTTCCTCCAATTCATGTGCTTTGTCATTTTTATAACATTTAAAATATTATCTTTTGAAACATTAGAAATTATGCAAATTTTAATTTCGCCTGTCGTCTAAACATGGAAAATTCATTGCACGCAAATAGAGAAATGGGACCCTTAGAGCTATGATTTTTTACGAGCGGTCATAATCAATTATTTAAAACATGGGTTTTAAATCAGATTTTTCCCAACAATTAGAATTTAGGTACCTCCTTTGTAAATTGGGCCTCCAGATGTGTTCACTGCAATCAAAATATATTAAAATAATGTATCATATGGCCTCAGTTTTTGATAAAAATGGAACTAAAGATGTTATAGACCAAAACAAGAAATGGGTTGCCTTTAGAATTGTAAAATTTGCAACTTTTTGGAACACCAAATTTAGCCTGGTCACAGAAAAAGATTAAATAGCCCATCAAAACTCATCCTAGAAGCATGAAACTGAACAGGCGCACTACCATATGAACCAAGAAACATTCTACCATACGGATTTGCAAGATGACCTTTGAGTTGCAAAATTTTAATCGAAAAAGATGGGCTCCAGGGTAGATTGAGTAGTATGCCAACCTAGCCTCTGTCAACACATTGAAAGGATATGCACTTCACATTTACAAAATTTGAAAGTGTCATCATGCCTTTCTTCTAAGTTTGGGGTATCTCCAAATTTCCAAAGCCTTTTTGGTTCCTATAGGGCCATGGGCCTCGCTTGGAACCTAGAACTTAATTCCAAGTTTCAAGTTCCTCCCACGATCCAACTCTTGCTCTTCTTCGCATTTTCATGTTATGACTTTCAACCAAGCCTTGGGGCCTGCTTGGAACTTGTAACTTGGTTCCAAGTTCCTACTTCCTCCTATGACTTGACTCTCAATGTTTCTTCACCTACTTTTTGATGTGCATTTATGGTACATATGGAGGGACTTCCTTGCAAGTTTATAACTCATATTATCTTCCCTTTTTTCTTCACTTTTGGTTTTGTAAGAGAGGGGGACCACCGCATGCAAGACCCTAGGTCACTGAGGGTTGAGATGCAAGAGGCTTCCCTAACTTACCTCAGCTAAGTGCAATGTTTAGGGTATGAGGATGAGAATGACAAGGGCTATGAGGTCATACAATCACTTTGCAATCCTGAGTTTTAAGGTGGGGCTAGGCAAGTTGATTTTCAGGTTCAACTCTGTGCCTCAAGGAGCTCTTTGCTCGAGGATGGAAGCATGGTCTTTGGATGACAGCGTGATGCGTTGGCATCTCGAAAGTGCGATGTCGTTCGTATGACCAGACAACAGCAAAGACAAGGTTAAACCTTCTAAAAAGACTAACAACTCAACTAAATAACTAAAGGGCTAGAATGATACGAATAAATAAATGAAGTATTCTCTACTATTGTAAAGTAAATAAGCAAGAGTGAAGAGGACAAGGAGGATCTCACCAAGAAATTTGTTTGCTAACTGATATTCCAAGAAGCACACACACCTACACACAAAAAGAGGGAAAATTTTGGGTGGTTGAATAGGGGCCCGCCTCAGTTAGACCCCCGTTTAGGTGTTTCCACCTCCATGGATAGCCAAGGGAATGAGATAAAGAAATAGTATAGTAAAGACAATGCAAACACTACAAAGTAGTATTATGCTACTCAACCAAGTGATAGAGGAGAGGAAAGGGAAGCTTACCACCTCCACCAAGAGCACTTAAGGCTGCTTGGGGGAGAAATGAGAGGAACTCAAGCCTCTATTGCAATGACATGGTCCCAAACGTGCTCTATCGAAGTGACGAAGTGAAGCTTTGGCTGCAATGGAATGCTTGGATGCTTGAAGTGAATGAGAGTGGATGCAAAAGTGTGAGTATGGAAGCTTGAAGTGTGCAAGAATGAAAGCTTGGTTTGCTGAAGAGTTGGATTGAATTTTGAAGGGGTGAGTTTGAAGAGATGATGAAGAAAAATGACCATATTCGGGTCAGTTGGCTGAAGGGGGTGTTACAACTTCATTGCCAATGAGAAGTGTAACGTCTCTGTAGGTTTAGTCGTAGGAATCTGCCAGGGACTTAAGTGCGTCGCACGAATGTCTATGCGGTGCATAGGAGTCCCCAATAGAAATGCCTCCACCGACGCTCAAAACAGGTGCCAAGTGGGATGCAAGCAGTGGGCTTAGGTGGAATTAAGCCTCCAAACTTGGTTTTCTAAGGTGGATAAAAGCCAAAAAGGGGATTTGCATAGGGGATGCAAATTCGCTCTTATACAAGTTTCTTGCTTGTTTGTGTTTTTGACTATTTCCTTTGCCTCCTTTCAAGATTTAGTCAAACAATTCCTCAGTTGTAGCTGATCTAGTGTGCTTGGGCATCATTCCTTTATCACATGCATCTTCATTTTCATCAAACATGTGTTGTGAGATAGGTTTTCTCACCTTCCTCTATGTTTTTATGTTTCTTCATTATATCTTTTATTCCTTGGGGTGTGTTGTGTTCCACTTTGTTCTTTCTTTTTCGTGCCCTAGTTTTTTTTCCATACCTAGGGTTTCAATTTTTCTTTTTCCTTTTGGTTTTTGCATGTGTTTTTTTTCTTGTTTTCTATGTTTTGTTTGTCGCTTTGTTTTTGTTTTTTAGGGCTAGTTTTGGGATCATTCCTAGGTTTGGGAACTTTTCTTGTCCTCTCGTGTCACTCAAATTCAATCCAATGACCTCTCCTCGACCACCTTGGGTCACAGGTTTTAAATAGAACTTAGAACAAGAGTTCCCATTTCCATTTGACTTTGATCTCTCCTTCGCCATTTCACCAATAACATTTGACTTGACCATATTTTTCACTTCGGACCTTGGGCATCAGGTGGAACTAAGGACTTGGAACCAACGTTCCAACTTCCCATTCATATCTAATCACCGCCCCTGACCTGTTGAAGTCTCCTCTTCTTCCATCTATATGCAAATTCTATGTAGAACTAAAAACTTGGATCTTAGTTTCCAAAATCAAGGTTCCCTCTGGCTCTCATAGCCTTGAAACATAATAAGACATATTCATGACCATCAAGTTGCAAGTTGAAACTTGGAACCTAAGTTCCAAGTCCTTTCTCTCGTTCAATCATGCCTCTCGTGCATTCTTTTCACTTCATTCACTACTTCCAACCGGGTTTCGAAACTCAATTGGTTTCAAGTTACTGGTTCCTACCAGTCCTTGAAACTTTCTTTCGACCAACTTCTACATGTAATTCTTATCGAACATCGAAACCCAATAGGAACTTGGAACTTAAGTTCTTGGTTCCTTTTCACTCTCACTTATTTCTTCCTTTTTGACTATGGGCTATTTCCTATTAGACTTCAAAACTTGATAGGAACTTGGAACTTCCAAATCCTCAATTCCTACCAACCCCTAAGCCCGTTGATTATAACAAAAGTTCCGAGTTCGAATTGCAACCCAACTCCCAGTCTTGGTCTATTTGAAAAGTATCAAGTTTTTTTTTATGAAAATATATAATTCCCTTGACCTTCTAAGACACCTTTGGTAGGATTACTAGGTTTGAATTCATATCCCTTAAAAAAGCATAACATATTTGAAAACCTAGTAAAACTTATAAGATATTTAAACATGACGATTCATTAGGCTCTTTCTTGCATCATGCAAAATGATTGACAAGGCAACTGACAAGATTGTTGAGAATTTGGACAAGATTCTTCGCACCATGAATTACAAGTTCTAAGGAGTATCTAAGGTGTCTAAGGTCAACTCTACTATTGATATTTTAAACAAAGACTTGGACCATATTATCTTGGGAGATTTCAACAAAATAACTTTGGAGATGAAGCTACTACCTGATCAAGAATCACTGCAAACTTTGGATTAACACACATAGTTGGGTTCCCAACCACACTTCAATGTCCAAAGTTGATTTTGGCATGTGCTACCTACTATAGCCCAAACACCAAGACTTCAAGAAATCAAGATGGGAATGTTGTTCTCGACATTAACCCATAACTTATTTCCCACATCTTTGGTTTTCCTTTCAAGGTATTATTAAAAATTGTAATTGAGGATCATGTTCTTAAAAAAAACAAGGAGAAAGAAGAGCAGAGTCTAAGGCATCTCAATAATTCAAGGCTATCAAAGCAAAGAAAATCCTTCACTAAAAGCCCAAGAACCTTACTAGGGTAGACTACCATGGAGAAATAGGAGATCTGATTACTCTTGTAAGAAAAGTGATGGGGAAATTAGAGTCTTGAGTATACCACATGGATGTATGGATACATTTATTTCATCCTCAAGGATAAGAAATGGTTTGATTGGGCTCAAATAATCAATGATAATCTTCATGATCAACTCATGAATGTTCATGCAACCAAGAAATTCCACATGACATCCTATGTTGTGTATCTACTTGCACAACAAGCCACCTTTCTAGGTTTGACAATAGATGGTGTTCTAGGGGAAGCTGATAGACATAAAAGGGTATGGGAACACTATACCCAATTTAAATTGAAAGAGTTCAAGGTACATTTCAAGAGGTGTAATGATGCTTTCATTCACCCTATCATAAAAATAATGACAAGAGGCGATTCAATAAGGATTTTTGATAAGGAAAAGCAGTTAATATTTGGGTGGGAACACTAGTTCCTCCAGTTCCCCAAGTCCGCTTATATCAAAATCACTAGATTTTATAGAACCCCATTCTTACCATATGTAACAACCACCCAACTAATCGCTATCAAAGTACATGTAAATTAGTGAATAAGCACTTAGTTAATCACTCCTTTAGATTGGTCATTTACTCATCTAAATAAATAAGACACCAAATAAACAATTCATCATCAGTTGCATTATAGAATCTACACCGTTCACTTCAATAACTTGAAGTGGAAAAAATAAATAGAGATCATGTGAGAGAAAGAGCATCATCAAGGTGATATCCACCCTACCATAAAGCATTAGCTTCCCTGTGCTGTTCCATTGGAGAAGCTCGACCCATCACAAAGGATCTAGCAATATGTGCAACATGTATGATGGATTCTAGTTCACTATGTGAATCAATAATGACCTATCATGCCTATATGCTCATGCATCATATATCAAGGCATATGTCCATTTGATACACAAATTATGAAAGAGAACGCAACTCAACCAAGTAATGCACTTATGAATACAATTCAATGAAATTTAATATCTATAACGTAAAATGTCCAATCATCTCATTGTGATAGCTTGACATTCTACAAGTTGGGTAAGATAATATACAGTAAATAAGTATCATACTAACGTTAGTTCAAGCAGCAACATTTATTGAATAATATTCCAAGGAGGCTACTCCACATTCAACATGTTTCATAAACCCACTCACTAGTAAGTGATTTAGGAATCAAAGGTTTTACTTTGTCATTTGAAAATTCTCAAATCTAGAACTTTCCTTAGAATCCAAAGAAAAGTAATAAGTAATTTGGCCATATTCATAATATAATACTCTTAAATAAGGATATTAATTATTTAATTTACAAATATACATCATTTAAATCAAATCATAAC
The DNA here is from genome assembly GCA_007258455.2 of Sequoia sempervirens. NCBI lineage: Eukaryota > Viridiplantae > Streptophyta > Pinopsida > Cupressales > Cupressaceae > Sequoia > Sequoia sempervirens. The sequence goes on along the minus strand of VDFB02000003.1, from coordinate 384,579,067 downwards.
TTTTATTATGCCGATTGCAGCAGAAAGGACAGTGTTTAAACCACCATAACTTTCATGTTATCAGGCCAAGATCAAAACTCCAATATGTTATGGAAAGGTGAAAGAATGGGGATCAAAACCCAAAAATTTCTTTCCATGAATCATAACCATTTAAGAGCAGTTTTAGCTACAAAACAGATCACTATGCTCTTATCAGAACAACAGTTGGACAAAAGATAGCCCTACCATTTCCAAGTTTGAGAAATTCTCTACTCTTACTAGCAAATCATTCCATCACAATTTTCCATATTTACACCAAATCAATGAAGGATAACCCCAAATTTTAGAAGGGAAATCCTTGAGGAAAGCTCATTCAACTTTCTTGATCCTTTATTCTAAATTTCTTTTAGAGATTAGTGAGTTATAGAGATCTACATCTTGCTGTAGATTTATCAAATTATTTAAGCTTAGACTAGAAAATTTTGCATACCATATATTAACCCAAAATATTAAGCTTTCCTGTTCTCACTTCTTTTAAAGAATTGAGCCCAAAACTTACTGTTTAAGCTTTTAAATATTAAATGCAATGCAGGAATTCAATTTTAGACCTTTCTAAACCGTAATCAAAGGAAAATCGATAGAGTTAAATGGTTAGCACAAATAACATAAAAATCCAATGAAATAACGAAGTACAAAGGAAATCAAATGAAAAACGAAAGGAAATATATCACCAAGTGTCTCCATCTTCCATGCTTCACCTTCGTTACACCTTCTTGCTTGCTGGAAATGTTGCCCTCAGATTTCTTACTTTGAGCAATCTAAAATGCCTAAGCCCTACAACAAGATTCGAAGGATTTGATATGCCTATGACTATTGCCAATGTCTAAAAGTCAATGCCTATGCCTAGAATAAATGCCAATATTAATCAAATGCCTATGACAATGAATAAGTGAGAGTAAATAAATGCCTATAGTAATTACGTAAAATGTCAAGATATGAAAAATGAGAAGGAAAGGGCATTTTATAGAAAAGGCCATTTCGAATGGACGGATGAGATAAATTAGTGATGAGACCCTAAAACGAACGATCCAGATTTAACCCAAGAATCCCTAATTAGGGTTAGGGCAAAATCCTTAATCGAATGGTCGGAATAAAATTGGATCGACGGTGGAGAATAAATGAGACAAATTAATTAGATAATGAAGATTTTCAAAAAAATCAAGAAGATAAGATTGCCCGATTTGCAAGATTCGAAAAATCAAAGAGATAAGATTCAGACTGATTTGCAAGATTCGAAAAATCAAAGAGATAAGATTCAGACTGAAGATAAGATTTGGAAAATCAAGAATCTGCCCGATTACTTGATTTTTGGAAGATTAATTACTAATTTGAATTAAAATAATTCAAATTATGGATTTCGAGAGATAATAAATAATCTTTTTCAGATTATTTATCAAAAAGGACTGTCAGTTAGGATTGACATGATATTTTAAATAATTTAATTTATTTAAAATGAGAAGAATATGCAATTAGCAATTAAATAGTTAAATTAAATTATTTAATTCAGCAGATAAGATTAATTAATTAAATAAATTAATCAATTTATTTAATTGGACAGTTAGTGATGTATTAATTAAATAAATAAAATTTATTTATTTAATAGTCAAGGATAATTAAACGCAGAAAGGGAAATTAAATAAATTAAGAAATCTATTTAATTAAAGAAAGACTTAGACAATTAGTGACGTATTTAATAAATAAATTCAAATTTATTTATTTAATAATCATAAAGAATCAAAGGACATGAATTAATTAAATAATTATGAATTATTTAATCAATAGTCGAATGTGGACCAATGACATAATTATATGACTTAATTATACTAGGACGAAAGTGGTAAAATGAAGCTTGCAGACCTAGGTCATTTTTAGGTGTCTACATTTTGCCCCCTCTTGTCATAATGTCGCTATTCGCTAGACAAAGAAAAAGAAGCCAAAAATGCCCCAAAGGCAAAAATAAATAAGATGAGGAAGAATGACGCAGGAGGGTTATGGTGTATGGCCCCCGAGAGGACGCATGTGTTCCAAGAACATGGGTGTGCTCTCAAAATTAATGAGAAGAATAGAATATGAAGAGCCAAAGAAATGTTAGTACAAAAGATATGGATGATGATATGGATGCAATGCCTATATGAGATGGGCGAGAGAAGATGATAAGACAAAAGAAGATGCATAGACCAAATCCTTCAAAACATTTCCATAGGACTTACTATTTATTGCTCTTAATCATTATCGGGAAGATTATTGTGATAGGCCAAGAAACACCACATATGCATATAGATCAAGGTAAGGTTGTACCCATCACGCAAGACAAACAAAGAATACACAGACAAGCGCGATGACTATGAATCCTACTATGAGCATGGACACCTGCTTGTCATCATAATCAAACTTCACGCGCAGTGTACATTTAATGCATCATGAAACATCGGCCAAGCCTTTCTAAATCCCCGCTTTCCTGTAGACATCCTTGGTGAAACTAGTGACATGATTGCCAAAATAAAAAATAACAAAAGTCCCTATCATGATATGTCGCGAGTTTTAAATCCCATAATTAGACCTCGCCGTGGCTAGTAGCGGTCAATTGTCATGATACGTCGCTGCTTCTCTAAATCCTACTTAATGGGATCTCGCTGAAAAACTAATATCATGATAAAAGCTAAAAACAAATGCCAAGTGTTTGCCAAGTGCGTCTGGATGCCGAGTGCATTTATGTGTCAATGTAAATTTAAATGATGCCAAGATGACAAATGTCGAAGGTTGCCATATTCAGGAAGGACACATCCTGAATAATGTCGATGTCTAGGAAGGACACATCCTAAAACACCAATGTCAGAGTTTTGTTCTTCAGAAGGACACATTTGAAAGAACGTTGTTGTCGAGAGGAATGATCCTTAAATGTCAGAAAGGATTCCTCGAAAATGTCAAATGATAGGTACAATGCCTAGGAAGGACACATCCTAAGGCACCAATGACAGAGGTTATTCTTCAGAAGGACCCATCTGAAAGGTAACCAAGAGTTGATAGTTTGACTGGTTGCGATAATTTGACTTATTTTGACTAAGTTTGACTTGTTTTGACTGAGTTTGACTTGTGTTGGCCATATGTCGATATTGTCATGATGATATGTGCCGATGAGATTGTCTTGCTGTGATAATGATTGTCATGATGAGTTTTGTTCGTTTGGGAAAGATTCATGTTGTCTTGAAGACTTTTTGACATGTGTGTCAGTGTAGTGCCATGAACCCTAATGGACTGACCTAGTGCGGCCTCGGGGGCTCATCAATAGATGGCCTTGCCTACATCATACACTCAGAGACCTCGTAGTTCGACACGACCAATGACTTTGTCTTGATGACCAAAGATTGCATCATGATTTTATTTTGACAAACCTAAAGGACTGACCTAATGTCTCAGGGACTCAAGTATGAGTCTTGCCTACGTAGCAAATGCGCAGAGACAACGTAGTTCAGACAGATGACGAAGACTGTTTTGACATGATTGACTTTGACTAGAAATGACCAGATGTTTATGTTCTTCGAGTGGTCTACTGATTTTTGTTTAATGTTTTCTTCAGGACGTTTTACGATTTTTAGGTCTTTCCTCAGGACTTTTTATGATGTTTTTGTATCTTTTTTTCAGGACATTTTACGATGTTTTTGTCTCTTTTTTCAGGACTATTTGCCGATGTTTTTGTCTCTTTTTTCAGGACTATTTGCTGATGTTTTTGTCTTTTTTCAGGACTTTTTGCCAATGTTTTTGTCTTTTTTCAGGACTTTTTGCCAATGTTTTTGTCTTTTTTCAGGACTTTTTGCCAATGTTTTTGTCTTTTTTCAGGACTTTTTGCCAATGTTTTTGTCTTTTTTTTCAGGACTTTTTGCCAATGTTTTTGTCTTTTTTCAGGACTTTTTGCCAATTGTCAAGATCATTTGTGACATCCACTACAGTTGCATGATAAACATTTTGCCCCCAGTCAGGTCTAAGACTTAGCCATTTGCAAGGGACATAGACGGGATGCTGCTGACTCGGTAGATGGACAGTCGTCAGGACCTGATGTCAATCATTTATCTACTATGACAGGTAGGGTAGGATGTGATGGCGATTTGCGGAATAATGGCAGAAATACCTTTCATCCTAGGCCAAGTTAGACCAAGTGATAGTAGATGGCAGAGCAATGATTGATTACGCATGGCGCCTGTTTGCCAGGTTTTCACCATGGTACTTGTCCAAAGTGCCTGTTTGCCAGGTTTTCGCTATTGAACGAATCATTTTTTCTCTTTACTATTTTCTTGACTTTTTGATTTTTTTGGTGTCACCAAAATGCCTGTTTGCCAGGTTTTCATCAAGGTGACGATTTTTATCTTTTTGCAATTTTTTTGTATATTATGATTCTCAGCTCCATCCTCTGATGCTATGCGTAGAACTTTCAGATATGTAAACTGTTGATGGGTTCTGTCAACTGTTCCCCATCTGGAGTTGCCAATTGATAAGCTCCAGAACCAAAAGAAGATATGATAATATAGGGACCTAGCCAGTTTGGTTCAAATTTTCCTGGCTTTTCTCTGTCTGCTTGGTTCTTGGGGTTCTGCATTAGAACTAGGTCACCGATGTCAAACTTTCTGACCATAACCTTTTTATTGTAGCTGCGACAAAGGCGGTTCTGATATGCTTGGAGATGATTCAGTGAGTTTTGCCGTCTTTCTTCCAGCATTTCTAGCTCATGCAGGCGTGATTGTCGGTAGTCTTCTTCATTAGTAAGACCCTTCAAGGAAACTCGTAGCGAAGGAATTTCGACCTCAATGGGTAAGATGGCTTCAGCACCAAAGACCAGGGCGAACGGGGTGGCCCCTGTAGGTGTACGAATGCTAGTTCGATAAGCCCACAGAGCAGGGTTAAGTTGTATGTGCCAGTCACGGCCAGCGTCATTGACAGTCTTTTTTAAGATCTTCACAATGGTTTTATTGGACGCCTCAGCTTGGCCGTTTCCTTGTGGGTAGTATGGAGATGAAAAGTGGTGTTGGATATGGAACCGTTCACATAACTCACGTACGTCTTGGTTTTTGAATGGACGTCCGTTGTCAGTGATGATGGACTGCGGAAGGCCATACCGGCAAATGATGTAATTAAGGATAAACTTTGATATTTGTTTGCCGGTAATATATGTCAATGGAATGGCTTCGATCCACTTTGTGAAATACTCAGTGGCAGTAATAATGAATTTATGGCCGTTGGATGAGGTTGGATGAATCTTACCCACGAGGTCGAGTCCCCATTGAGCGAAGGGCCAAGGAGAGGTGATGGGCCGAAGTTCTTGTGCTGGAGCATGGACCAAGTCACTGTGTATTTGACATTTGTGACAAGTCCTGACATATTCAATTGCATCTTTTTCCATTGTCGGCCAATAATACCCAAGTCTCGTCAGTTTCTTAGCTAGTGTAGGACCACTCGAATGAGATCCGCATATACCATCATGCACTTCTCTTAAGGTCGTACATGCTTCATCGGTGTCAAGACATCTAAGGAGGGTATCGTCGAAACTACGATGGTAGAGGGTGTCACTGACAATGGCATACCTTGCGGATTTTCTAATGAAGGACTTCCTTTGGTTATTTGACAAGTTCGGTGGAAGGGTATGAGACTTTAGGTAATCGTAAATGTCTTGATACCAAGGAGAGTTGGGACCAACAAGTTCACAAACCATTTCTGATTCTGGGATATCATATGCCGGTATCAAAAGCTGCTCTACTAAGAACTCAAATTGTGACACATTTTTAGGGATGTCCAAGAGAGAACTAATAGTAGCCATTGCGTCAGCTGCCTTATTCTGTACCCTAGGGATTTGTTCAAAAGAAATCAATTGAAAGTATGTCAAGAAACTGTCTACCATCCTCTTGTAGGGAAGAAACTTCTCATCCTTTGTTTCATAGTCATCATTCACTTGGTTGATTACTAACTGGGAATCCCCGAATACTAGCAATGTCTGAATTTTCCACTTTATTGCTAACTTGAGACCTGTGACGAGTGCTTCATATTCAGCAATGTTATTTGTACAAGGGAAAGCGATCCTGAATGACTTTGGAATTGAATCCCCCTGTGGTGTGATAAACAATATTCCAGCGCCTGAGCCATGACCAGTATGAGACCCATCAAAATACAGTTTCCATGGTGATGCCGGTTCTGCATGAAAAATAGACTCATCGGGAAAATCAGTTACTAATGGATGAGTGGCTTGAATTGGTGCATCCGCCAATTGATCTGCTATTACTTGCCCTTTGATTGCCTTGCGCTCAACATACTGTATGTCATACTCGCTTAGGATCATGACCCATTTTGCCAACCGGCCTGTTAATGCTGCTCGACTGAGTAGATATTTCAATGGATCAATCTTGGCAACCAGTTGTGTCTGATGACTGAGCATATAGTGTCTTAGCTTTTGGGATGCGAAAACAACAGCGAGGCATGCCCGTTCAATGTATGTGTAGTTCAACTCATAGCCTATCAGTGTGCGGCTGATGTAATAGATTGCTCTTTCTTTTCCTTCATGATCATCTTGGGCCAGCAATGCCCCCAGTGCTGAACTAGTAGTTGAGATGTATAGAATCAACGGCTTTCCATGAATGGGTGGCATGAGTACTGGTGTTGAAAGAAGGTAATTTTTTATTTGTTGGAAGGCCTCTTGACATTTATCCGTCCATACAAAGGGGACACTTTTGCGCAACAGGTACTGGAACGGGTGACACTTATCTGCCAATTGGGCTATGAAACGGCGAATAGATTGTACCCTGCCTTGCAGAGTTCTGAGTTCACTGATCCCTCTGGGCGGAGGCATGTCTATGATTGCTTTGACCTTTGCCGAATCAACCTCTATGCCTCTTCAGGAAACTATGTACCCTAATAGTTTACCTGACGTGACCCCAAAGACACACTTCTTAGGGTTTAGCCGAACTTTGTACTCTTCAAGTCTCTTGAAAATTATGTCGAGTACCCTCAAATGATCTTTCCTAGTTGCTGATTTGGCCAACAGGTCGTCTACATAATCCTCCATTATATTGTGCATCAGGTCATGGAAGATCGTGGTCATAGCCCTTTGATATGTGGCACCTGTGTTTTTGAGACCGAAGGGCATGACGTTCCAACAGTATGTACCCCATGGGCAAGTAAATGTTGTTTTGTGTTGATCCTCAGGAGCAATGCGGATTTGATTATAACCAGAGAAACCATCCATGAGGGATAGCATCTCATGTCACGCTGGTTAGATGCGACTATGATGTGATGTTGGGCAAAGAGAAGTCATCCTTTGGACATGCTTTGGCTGGGTCATCTGTACATGCCGAATCGGCCCATTTGACTGTCACGACACTAGATTGGAAATCCATTCAACGCAATCTATAGACCTTATGAATCCATCCAATAGTTTCTTTTTATTTCGACCAATACGTTACTTGAGGTGCATTTCTTAATACCTTGTTGGTTTAGCATTAGGTAGCCAGTGGCGGATGATCGCGGTTTGGGATCAATCTACGGCATGTCGACATAAGACCATGCAAAGTTGATTTTCATGATACTTGAGAGGGAATTTATGAAATTCTGGTTTCTCTTCATCAGTCAATGATGCGGCAAATAGGACCATCTTGGGGTCTTCTACAGTTGAAATATTATCCTCTATTGTGTCTTCAATAAGCATGGCCGATTTCTCCTGTTGCACGGGGAGAAAGTTCAGTCCTCCATCTTTGGGCGCCTCAGAGAGGTTTTCACCCGCAGATACGTCCTTTATTTTTACTATTTTATCGTCAAGAGGTGCCTTTCGGTTTTCACCTAGAGACGTTTTATTTTTTACTTTATTTTTACTTTTGCGACTAGAGGACTGGACCGTCTCGCCGAAGTATGCGGTGCAGTCTAAATCAATAGCAAATCCTGATTTGTGGTCCCCACTAGGGATGCCTTCTCGTAATCCCATGAATTCGGCAATGGCTTCATCATTTTGGAATGTGTCCAGAACTGGCGGTCCTTGTTGGTCCCAATCGACTAGTTCAGGGTAAACTAAAGAGATGCCATCATCAAGGCTAGTGAATTGGGGTGAGGATGCAGATAGCATGTAGACGGATTCGCTGATGTTGTAGATGAGGTTATCATCATCCAACTCTACATCGGACTCTAGCCAATATTCTCCTTCACTAATGTCATATTCATTATCGTAATAAGGAGTGAAGGTTTTAGAGTCCTAGTTATCAATATCGTCTGACACTTCGGATAGATTGGATTGAGGGGGGTCAAATAATGGCTGTTGTGTGTTGTGGGAAGTGGTAGTAGGGATTTGACTATTTGGTGCTTGTTCAATTTTGAATGTTTGCCAAAATCGTTGTTCAGAGGTCAATTCCCCTGGTTCGACAAACAAATCATCAAGACAACAGTCACTTAGGGATCGTTCTGAGCCAAATTCCCACTCGTGGGAGTCAGTTTCGGTGAGGGGTTCCCTAGTAGTCTCGACACTGTCAGAAGCATGTACTCGCTCATTTAAAAGTCTAGAGGTACGTCGATCGCCATTGGCAAGTGATCCAAGCCCTAATCCAAGATACTTCAGAATTTGAAAAGTTTCTATGGGTTCCCTTCGGCCAGTTTTATTTTTTCCAAGGCCACTAGTACCATCGTAGCCTTTAGCCTTCATGAAGTCATAACCTTTGCCATATATTTGAACTGGTAATGGGGGTAATGTGACCGTATCCTTATAGATCCATCCCGTGATGTCAGCAAGGTCTTCCTCACTCATGTCTCCCCACTTGATAAAAACTGTATTTGGTGGGACTATGAAGGTTTCCTGAGGTTCCATTCGGAAACATGGCCGACCATAGTCCTTGGGAGATCTAGGCATTGTTGTTATGTTGTAGGCTGTGTTCAGTTTGAATTCTCCGCAACCGAGGTCCTGAATTTGACAGTTGATTCAGTCTTAGGGTTGGTGGAAGGTGGTGGCATGGTGGAAGATGTGGATGGAGTGGATGTGTAAGATGACGTGAGTGTGGAAGGGTCGATGTACTTGGATGACGAGGAGCCAGGTGCTTCTCGATTAATAGGTACTCGGTTTTCGGAGATACCCCTTAAATTGGTACAATATTGGAAAGGGTCGGGGTCTCCGTATATGGTTACTTCTGTACCGTCAAAAGGAAACTTGAGGCATTGGTGGTATGTTGATGGAACGGCTTTTAAAGCGTGGATCCATGGTCGGCCAAGTAAAATGTTATATGGTAGTTCCAAATCCAGGACCTGGCAGGTTGTGTCCACAATGACCGGTCCCACTCTGATAGGGAGAGAGATAACACCCCTTGAAGAGCCTTCCTCATCATCGTATGCTTTGATCACTATGCTTTTTGTTGGGTCTACGCACGCATCAGAGAATCCAAGAGCCTTAACCAATTTGAGGGAGCATATATTCAACCCTGCTCCACCATCTACTAAAACCCGTCTAACTTTGTGCTTGTGGACGAAAGTTTCTATGTGTAATGCGTCATTGTGGTTGGTTTTATGTGATGAGTAGTCTTGATCCGAGAAGGTGACATGGTGTGGCATGGTGAGATATCCCACCATAGTTTCAAACTGATTGACATCGATGTCCTTAGGGACTGACGACTCTAGGAGAGTTTTGTCTAGGATTTCTTTGTGTGCCGGAGAGATACGAAGCAGCTCAAGGATAGATATTTGCACGGGAGTCTTTCCTAGTTGGTCAATGAGGTTGAACTGACTCTTGGGTTTCCACTGTTGTGGGGTTGAGACAGGTTTTGGCTGTTTAGTCGATGCAGCAGGTTGTGATTGTTTAGCCGATGGGCCCGGTATTATGATTTTGGCTTGTGTAGGAGGAGGCGGACCAGCTATAGTGACCTTGCCACTGCGAGTAGTAGCATTACACTGGGGTGCTCTCTTGACCGTAATGGTATTGATGTACCCATCTTCAGTGCAGATATTGTTTATAATTGGTCCACTAGAATAATCGTACTTGACTCGGGCAAAGTTAGCTTGGTTCTGTGAACCTGACGTGGACACATTATGAGAGCCATGATCCTGTAGTGGATTCTTGTGAATAGTATGATCTGCGTTGGAGGTGAATTGTGATCCCCCTACTTCGATTGTGCGATTTTCAATAAGATCTTGAATTACATTTTTCAGTTGTCGACAGTTAGCAGTTGTATGTCCTTTGGCTCGATGGTATTCGCAAAGTGCATTGTCATTCCACCATGATGGTTTGAACTGTCCTGGGTCATAAGGTTTTATTTCCGGAAGTGTGATGACCCCATGCTGAATGCATTTCTTAAGGACTTCTTCAATGGGTTCACCCAAATGGGTGTATGTGCGACCCTTGGGAAATTGTCTCATTTGACGATATTGCCCTTGACTGTTTTGACCATTTTGGTTGTTTGAAAAAGTATTGGGGGGAGGTGTCAATGTTGTTGTTGGTCTATTTTGTTGTTGAACCCCTTTCAGGGCTAATACGGGACCTACAGTATTTGCAGTCTTGGCATCAACAACACCGTCATTTGTAATATGCTTATTCTTAACCCAATATTTGTTTTTGTCAGCTGGTGGATTGACGTTCGTGTTTTTGGAACCATATCTCAGTTCTCCCTTTGCGATAAGGGCTTTCTCAATCTGGACCCCCTTTTCCACTAATTCTATGAAGTTTGTGCAACAATGTATTTGCAATGCGAATTTTAGGGGTCCTAGAAGTGTTTGGACGAACATGTCGACTTTTTCCCTTTCAGGAATGTCAATGTGACATCGACTAGCAAGGCTTCTCCATTTTTGAAAGAATGGAATAAATGTCTCACCAGAGTCTTCTTGCGTGAGATTGCACGTAGTGATAGAGGTATCCATGTCAATGTTGTACGGTAATTTCTTATGAATTTTTGTTTGAGTTCATCCCATGTTTGGATATCTTTTTGCGTTGAGAACCATTCAAGGGCTTGGCCTGCCAAACTTTTAGAAAAAAGTCTCATCAAGTATGTTGGTTCGTAGGCGATATCCATACAGTTGGTTGCGAATTCGCAAACATGTTCAATGGGATTTGTTTTGCCTCGATATTTTGTGAAGTTGGGTGATACGTATCCTGGTGGAAATGCAGGCATACGTAAATTCATGTCGAAAGGGTATACATCTAGGTCATATGATATTTCCGATTTCCTGCCTGAAATGTACATGTTTTGCATATTTTTCTCCATATCTCTCATTCTTGCTTTGAGTTCATCTATGGTAGGGTCGTTTACATTTCCGTATGTTAGGTTACCTGGTACACCATGTGTTCTTGTCTGGTGTGCGTGAATGTTGGTATATTGCGGTGGTACGGATTGTTGTGGTATGTACGACGTGTGTTGTTGGTATTGGAAGTTATGATTTGGTGTCTGTTGATGAGTATGAATGTTGGATGAGTATGTTGGGATATGTCCCCCAGCCATGTGTGTCGTTATTTGGGGGATTTTGTGAGCATGACTGTTATAATGTGTCAATGAAGTCATGGGTTGTGTTATTTGACCACCTTGTGTAAATTGGTGATTTTGCACAAGAGGAACATTTGTGTTTATACCTTGGGAGGCAATGACGTTTGACTGTGTTGTCGTGTTGGCATTTTGTTGTTGTCCTTGAATAAAGATACGTCCTGTGGGTCCCCCCAAAGGATTTTGTGAAATACCACTGGATGGATGTGTCGAAGTTGTGTTCATGGTAGTAGATGTAGTTGTCAAGGGGGGATTGTTTTGACTTGATGATGCCCCCGTGGCATTTGCTGTCATGGCATTGACTGTCGTGGTATTTGTTGTGGTCCCAAAGGAAGTATTGCTTGTAGTATTTAGAGGTTGACCACTATGTGACATGTTATGTGCGTTATTGGCATTAGGGTCATGAAGTGTCGAATTTAGCGTGTTGGCATGAAATCCTGGTGGTAACTTAGCTCCTTCACTCAAGAGCATAGCTACAAATCTGTCTCTATCCTGACGAGCTATTGTTTCAGCAAGCTGATAGACCTCCGGGTCTTGTGTCAATGCCTCTATGTTTTCCTGAAGTAGTTGGCCATTTTCGTCTCTTTGCAAGTAGAGTTCGAATGTACTGTTTGCTGGAAGTTGATTGTCTTGTTTGGTAAATGGATCATAAAAGGTCCAATTCGGGTCATGTGGAGGACTGTTGACACTAAATGGGGGGTCTTGCCTAAAGTTTTCCATTTGTCTCTTTTGTTTTTGAAGTCTGGTTTCAACCATGAACTGATTTTGCTCAAATTGGAGTGACAACTAAATGCAAGTATGACACTATGTGAAGTCTAAGTTCAAAATGACGCCTAGAATGACTAATGTTTTTGGATTTTTGAGAAAAGGGTATGCAATTTGTATGCAATGTAAGACAAGGTTATCTAAGCACTTCTAAGCTCGAACTTTGTTTACGATTTGGACTGCTAAAGGACTTCATTGGAAATGACAAGTTGACAAGGTCTAAATGACTAGTGAGTCTTCCTAACTAGGCTTTTGAGTTGGAAGAAATCTCACAAAAAAGGACAATGACTAAAGGAGGTTTGATAACTTAGTCCAAGAGGGTCTAATGTCGAAAACAATGTTTTTGCAAAGGTGTGCTTAAGATTTTCCTAATCCTAAGTATGCAAGTATGGACCTTAAGGACAACGTAATGCTGAATGTACTAAACTAAAAGGAATGAGGTATGCAACCTATGGTGACTAATGCAAGTTTAGACAAGACTTTGAGCAATATCAAGTTTGGTTTCTGACAGAATCTTTTTGATGATAGTGTTTGACGAATGGTTGACAATTTGAAGACCTCAGGTTTCAGATGCGTTTTGACAAATCAGTTGTGTCGTCGAAAATCACTTGCGGTTTGACAGATGCGACTCAGTTTAGTTTTAACCTAATTTTCGTGTTGTTTTGATGGAAGTTTTGACTTGTTTTGATGAATGTTTTGTTTGAACTGTGACAAAACCAGAATGCACTTGACAAACACAGCGTTTTAAAAGGTATCCAAGCACACATGAGATAAGCACAATCCTAAAAAGGCCACTAGGCCTTGGGTTTGTATACTTGATATAGCCCACCAGTTATACCCCGGATTGGTGATGAACACCTTTCCTTCTCGAGAGCGGACAACTTAGAATTTGGTGGCATTGGCTCCCCTCCACGGCTCATTAACGTCATTCGAGCACACCAAATTCGGATTCATTGGGTAGTGACATCCCAAGAATTGCTATCTCTACTCAAGGGGATTGGTAGTGAGTAATCTTCGGGCATGATACTGTACCCTGCACTATATCAAGCAACGGCCAATAGAACGGTTGGATACTAAGACAAGGGTGTTTAATTCGGGCATTCCGTTCGTGGGGCGTGATCCATGCGGCGAGAGTCCCCTTTCGGATCCATCTCGTCGGAACCACGCTCGTGATTCTTGGGCTTTCCCCAAGAACCCACTTTTTTATACCGGCTGGAAGTCCCTCGGTGTCAGGGTGCTACCGGTCTGAGTCGTCCTGGGGTGAGTACTTTTTCCCACCAGGACAGGCCCAAGTTCTAGAGTCGATAACCGTTTCTCTTACACCCAGGATCGCACGAATGCGCAAGGGGAGAGGATACTCCGATATACCGAATCGTGAAGGGTAATTAACAAAAAACAGAATGGGTCTGGTTTTCTGATCACAAGGTTTTCACCAAGTGAGAGCATACTCACCTACCACTCCACAAGCACAATCAGACACAAAAGACATGATTCTTTTTATAAGCACCAAAACTAAGTGTTTGCTAATCTAGAAATAAACAAGCACACTGTTTGTTTGTTTCCCTCTTTGACATGCGAATCTGCAAACAATAAGTTAGTAGTTTTTTAGATAATGGTCTTGGACACACAAAAAAGATCGCCACACGCTACCAGAAAAGATTAGTAACAAAAATAATAAAAAAATAAATAAAAACTTAAATGAAAACAGCAAACTTGAAATAGTGATAACTTCATCCAAACTTAACAAAATTTCAAGTGGTAGATATCCATGGAAAGCTAAATGATAGACCTTCAAAACCCAGAAATTTTTTTCCACAATTCTGCACAAAACAAATATTATAGACAAAAGAAAACGCGGGTTTAAGAATTAAATTAAAAAAACAGCGAACAGTAAAATACCCATAACTTTATCAAATCTCAACAAAATTTAAAACCGTTTGATGTTATGGAAAGCTGAGAGTGAGATCTACAAAACCCAGAAACCGTGTAAAAATATTTTATTCGCCCATTTTTCTGTGCTCAACTGAAGGTGACGGGATTTTGTATGACGTTTTGGCTATAACCTGCAAAACAGTGAAAACAAACAAGAACACACATGAATTTTTCTGCAAAATGTCGGGTTCACCAATGTAATGAAGGGAAATCAGATAGAGTTAAATGGGTTAGCACAAATAACATAAAAATCTAATGATATAACGAAGTACAATGGAAATCAAATGAAAACGAAAAGGAAATATATCACCAAGAGTCTCCATCTTCCATGATTGATCTTTGTTACACCTTCTTGCTTGCTGGATAATGTTGTCCTCAGATTTGTACTTTGAGCAATCTAAAATGCCTAAGCCCTACAACAAGATTCGAAGGATTTGATATGCCTATGACTATTGCCAATGTCTAAAAGTCAATGCCTATGCCTAGAATAAATGCCAATATTAATCAAATGCCTATGACAATGAATAAGTGAGAGTAAATAAATGCCTATAGTAATTACGTAAAATGTCAAGATATGTAAAATGAGAAGGAAAGGGCATTTTATAGAAAAGGCCATTTCGAACGGACGGACGAGATAAATTAGTGATGAGACCCTAAAATGAACGATCCAGATTAAACCCGAGAATCCCTAATTAGGGTTAGGGCAAAATCCTTAATCGAACGGTCGGAATAAAATTGGATCGACGGTGGAGAATAAATGAGGAAATTAATTAGATAATGAAGATTTTCAAAAAAATCAAGAAGATAAGATTGCCCGATTTGCAAGATTCGAAAAATCAAAGAGATAAGATTCAGACTGATTTGCAAGATTCGAAAAATCAAAGAGATAAGATTCGGACTGAAGATAAGATTTGGAAAATCAAGAATCTGCCCGATTACTTGATTTTTGGAAGATTAATTACTAATTTGAATTAAAATAATTCAAATTATGGATTTCGAGAGATAATAAATAATCTTTTTCAGATTATTTATCAAAAAGGACTGACAGTTAGGATTGACATGATATTTTAAATAATTTAATTTATTTAAAATGAGAAGAATATGAAATTAGCAATTAAATAATTAAATTAAATTATTTAATTCAGCAGATAAGATTAATTAATTAAATAAATTAATCAATTTATTTAATTGGACAGTTAGTGATGTATTAAATAAATAAATAAAATTTATTTATTTAATAGTGAAGGATAATTAAACGCAGAAAGGGAAATTAAATAAATTAAGAAATCTATTTAATTAAAGAAAAACTTAGACAATTAGTGACGTATTTAATAAATAAATTAAAATTTATTTATTTAATAATTATAAAGAATCAAAGGACATGAATTAATTAAATAATTATGAATTATTTAATCAATAGTCGAATGTGGACCAAGGACATAATTAAATGTCTTACTTATGCTAGGACGAAAGTGGTAAAAATGAAGCTTGCAGGCCTAGGTCATTTTTAGGTGTCTACAATACAATTGTATAACTCATACATTTCAATGTCATTGATCTTCTTCTTCATCCAACTCTTTGTCTATATCATCCAATCTAGATACAACACTGTAAGGATTGGTCATATCATCATCATCGGCATTGATATTAGTTTCAATAATGTCATCATCCACACAGATATCATCTTCATGAACATTAACTCCTACATCATGATGATCTAGTTCCTCCTCTTCAAAATCTTCATTAGGAACATCATCAACTAACTTTTGATCTTGATCATCATCTACATCATCTTCTAGTTCTTTAGTATCTTCTTCTTACACTACAGTATAGTTTATTGGCCTTTCTCTTGGATCATGTCTAAAAAAAATGACCAACCCAGTTTACCTGGAACTTTTGAGTAAAATACCTGCTCACATTGGGTTGGAAGAACATAGGGCTCATTTCCAGCTTGCTTTATCGACCTTGTATTAACCATGGTAAATCCATTATCATGCTCAATAACAGTTCTCTCAGGATCATTTTCATTCAATCTTAGCCTGTACCATAGGATGAAGAAAAAAACTAATTTGAAGGACTTAAAGTCACACTCCAGTATATCATCCAAAATCCCATAGTATCAATTTTCTATGACTTCTCGATGTATTTCGCTTCTAGATGAAACATTAGCCACTTGAAAGACTGTAGTTATCCCAGAATCACAAGTTTTCTTTGTGTCATCCAACTTTTTGATTCAAAATTTATGACCATGGCACCACATAGCCTTGTGGTGTTTCACTTGCAATATGTGAAACATGTAAAAATTATTGCAATATCATTAGTTGATAAACATATTTATTCTTGACTAAATGTATGCAAAGAAAAAAATCTCAACATATATATACATCAATATAATTGAAAATAATTAAATAATATGTGTGATTAATATATTTATATGCACATGTTTATCTCTTAAACCATATGCTAAATCAATTTCCCTTAGTGTAACATTGGAATCTCAATTACGATGAGCTTCTTTAACTAATGAAGCCACACCTTCCCATGTTAATGCATGACTAGATTGTTGACATCGTTCAATCCATACCATCATCCAATCAAGATTGTTTGCAACATACAAATGTAGTGCATCCCACTCTCGACCAACTGTATAAAAAAAAAAAAAATTCACAAAGATGTATAATTAGTTAATTACCACAGTATACGACCTTAATTTATAATTTATGTATATTGAAGATTAATAATTAAATAAGTACAATATACATAAAAATCAAATTTAAAATGTATTATAATTAATCTCCATGACCATCTTATAATTACCTCTCACTTTCCTCAATCTACTTTTCCCCATTAGGTACTCCCCTTTGAATTTGTTAATGGAGTTGGGTTCCCAAATGTGATCTACATGAATCTTTGCTACAAACTTAGGAAGATATTGAGTAATCTACACCATGGTTTGGTATCCCATATATCCCTCCACCATAGAACCCTTAAGATGTGCTCTTTGTCTAACCAAAGCCTTCAAAAATTTCAAGTGCCTCTCAATCATCCACATTGACCTTGTGTGTATAGGTCTACTCAATTCAATCTCTTCAACTTGGTGTATAAGGTAGTGTTCTTGTGCATTGAAAAATGTCGAAGGTAAAAATTTTTTCATTTCACACATTAGTCAAGGAATTTTTCTCTTCGAATAATTTATATCTTTTTTATGGATTTCTTTAGATGAAAACCATCTACAAGTGATTCAAGGCACAAATATATTAATGAGATTTAACAAAAATATATAATATATTGCATAACAAGTAGAAAAAATAACAATTATAAGATCTATATAATAAATTGAACAAATATTGCTACTTACCTCATGTATTTTCCAAGATCATATATAACTTGCTTGACATTGTTGTTGAAGTTTTTTGGGAGAGA
Organism: Sequoia sempervirens; assembly: GCA_007258455.2. Classification (NCBI taxonomy): domain Eukaryota; kingdom Viridiplantae; phylum Streptophyta; class Pinopsida; order Cupressales; family Cupressaceae; genus Sequoia; species Sequoia sempervirens. Next base: position 384,561,431 of record VDFB02000003.1, on the reverse strand, counting down.
TAGAGGTGGAACATACTGCAACAATTATAAAATGATATTTTTATTATTTTTCCAAAAGTAGTAAACATAATACGCTAAAAAGTAGATGTAGTATACAAATATATATAATATACCAAAATAATTACCTTAATGAAGGTATGGAAATCATGCGTTTTCATCCCTAGCCTAAATTCACCTTTCTTTGTTATGGTATTGTTTATGTTCGCAGTAAATCTTGTGGGAAATCAATTTTTTTGTATGACTTCTTTTATAGCATTGCTTTGTTGCTCCTTTAATAACCAAGAAAGGACACTTATATTAATTTGGTCTCCATCGCTATTTAATTGAATGAAATTTTTCATTGCATGATTGGCTTCCTGAATGTCACTAAAATTTTTGACAATTTTTTCTTTGTCATACCTTCCATCCAATATTTTTGATAACATTTTTGTTATATTCTTTCTGATATGCATTGTATCAAAAAAATGCACAAATTGTAGTTGCTCATAGTAGGACAACCTACTAAATTATCTAGGATAAATTTTTCAATCCTTGTGGAAGCCAACCATTAATGCCTTGACAAACTTAATGAAGCATATAAGTTAAGTAAATTAACAATGACAATCATTGTCAATTACAACATGAGTAAACACAACACAATATAAAAATATAAATTCCAAACATATCATATATGATAGATAAACAATTTGATCTGATATATAGCCTTGACGATTAATTCTATTATATTCCAACTTCCATCTAGGCGAGGTTTCATTCTTCATAGTTTTGATGTAGTCTCTTTTTTCCCATTGAAAAGATATTTTTTAGTAGTTTGGTACTTATGATTTATGTGGAGGAAGTGCCTATACTCATCAAATACCTACTTTCCTAAAATTGTTGAATGACAAGATTTCATCATTGGACCACAAAGAGGACATGCAAATTTTTAATTTATTTGAAGACCTGCAAGATCATATATAATTGGATTAAATATGTCAATTTTTATAATTATATATAATGAATAGATTATTTAAAAAACATGCATGATATCTACTTCATAAAATTAAATATCGTTAAAGTGCATTTGAATGTTAAAACATACCACAAAAATATGTTAGCCCTGGGGCATCATGAATTGTCCATACAAGCATTGCATGGAATTGAAATTTCATTTGTCCTATTGGTCTAGAGACGTCATACATAGTGACACCATTCCATAACTTTAGTAAGTCGTCGATAAGAGGCTTGATATATACATTCATATCTTTAACTTGCTACTTACCTAGTTGAATGAACATAAAAATTACATAATTATTATAACCATTTTACTGCAATATATATAAATTAATGTAGATGACTATTAAATGAAAAAAATATAAGTCATTATGCAACAGATAAGACAAATGAGATGCTAATACATTAAAGAAAATTGATATAAACAAATACCTAGAACAATCATTGCCAACATTATGTGCTCCCTCTTCATTGAAATCTATGGAGGAATGTTATTATTGATAACAAAAATAGGCCACACTGAGTAAATAGATCTTAGCTCTCCAAATGTATTGACACCGTCCGCTGCCAATGAAAGCCTGAAATTATGAGGTTCTTCTTTAAAGTGTGGTCAATTTTCCTCCATGTCCCTAAATGCAGAACCATCCTCAGGAATTTGAAGAATTTCATCTCCACTACTATTTCGTGCATGGTAATCTATAAATTGTGCTCAACTTTCACACCTAAATAATCATTGCATATGTGGAATAATGTGAATATAACGAAAAACCTTGTGAGACACCTTTTTTGTTAGTTGATCTATTTGATATCTACTAATATGACATTCCAGGAATTCTGCTGCAAATTCATGTTGTTTATGATATATAATATGATCATTGGGACATGTATCTATTACTTGATACTCCATTCCAATATATTTTATAATGGAAAATAAATCTCAGTAATGAGTGAGGTAAAATATTTGATGGTGGTAATAAAAATTCACCAATCAATCTACAATAAAAAATATTTTTTTAATATAAATAATATTAGTGGTACATATTTCATCTTTTATTTACTAGTGATGAACTAACAACAATTAAAATAGATGAAAAAAGATGGCATATATGACATACCTTAACATCCGTGAGATTGCTATGTTAGATAAACCATTCATAACATTCAAGTTCACCAACAATAATACACTAGAGAGAAGAGTTGTTTGGGAGCCTTCATAAAGGGGCTTGTATGCCTTCTCAAGTACAGGTAAATCATGAACATCATCAAAGTCATCTTGATCATCATGAACAACTGTGCTACTAAATGTGTCATGGATCAATGTATTTGTACCATCATCTTCAACTGTGTTTTCTAGCAACACATGATCATCTTCTTCCATAGGATCATTAACTTCATCTTTGTTATTCACTCCTCTTGTTCCTTTGCTTGCAAAACCACATTCTCCAGGCCTTGATAATCCATATCATGTGCCCTAGGATGCCCCACCTTTATAATAATGGTAGACAAATAAACCATGATCATGATCAAGTGATTTTATATATATATATATATATATATATATATATATATATATATATATATATATATATATATAATGTTAAAACGATATAAACATTTAAAAATTCAATCAATATAAACACATATAATGAAAAACTTACCAATGGACGATAATCATGCCCCCTTCAATGTGACCATGCTACCTACAATGTTTCTCGGCTATTTTGATTAAAAGTTTTCTCGTCTTTAAGCGTTGGCAATTATTGCAAGGACAATAACATTTCCCATCACCCTTTCTTTTTAATCTAGCCCACAATCTATCAAGTGTCTCTTCATTTTGTTCTAGATTAATATTATTTGACATGATTTTTCTTTAGTAAGCTTAAGTATTTAGATCTTGAAAAAATATCAAATTCACACTTCAATAATTTTCAATAATAAACAGGCAAGAAAATCTAATAATTATGATATTTTACTCCAAAAAAATATGGCATGCAACCACCCCTACAAAAGAGAAGATAGTTTGAAGTTAATGACCCCAAAAAAACTTTAAAATGCTAATTAAAAAACTTATTAAATTCTAATCAATTTTACTATGATTTCTAGCAGTTAGACTCCTAAAATAAGAATATTGAACTTGCACAACAAAATCAGGAAATGAAATTCTAAAAATGCACAAGTCTAAAAATGAAATATGATGATATTTTAGCAATACGAACATATTGAAGTAATTGGCGCTCTGCAAGTCCGTAATGAAAACGTAATCTTTGTTTTTCTTTTAGACGGACAGGATATTTAGAAGGTTTAGGAGGTTTAGAATGTTTTTTTTTACTAGGCTGTTCACTTCTGTTGGGTGTTTTCTTACTTAGTCCTGGTAAAATTTTGAGACGATTTATTATTTTTAAACGAGGTCCGCGATAACGGGACATAAAAAACTCCTTATTTCAAGAAATGAACAAATAATGTTGGAAAGAGGAATAATATAAACAGTACGAATATTGGAATGATTTTCTCTAGAAATAGAGAAACAAATTATTTTCAATTTTGTTTAGATCGTCGAGAGAAAAAAAGAAATGTTTCAATCATTCATTTCGTTTCTAGTTGAAACGGATCATGCCACGACAGACCCGGCGGACCGACGATCAGAAAAGGAAGAGTCTTTTCCCTATTTCATAGATTTTAACAATCTATGGTTGATAATGGAAGAAATGAAACCAAAATATAAAGTCCAAAAACTGCCACTAGCTCCTTGGTTTTATGATCAAAAATTTGTCCGTTCGCCCCTCTTTGATTCCTAGAGAACAAAGAGGATCTGTTGAATCTCAAGTATGTTATTTAACCAGTCGAATTAAAAGACTTACTGAACATTTGGACCTGCACGGAAGAGACTACTCGTCCCAAAGAGGTTTGTGGAAAATTGTGGGTAAACGTAAACGACTTCTGATTTATCTGTTCAAGAAAGATAGACTTCGTTATAAAAATTTAATTGGTCAATTAAATATTCGTGGGCCGCGTTAATTTCGAACGAAATTGTCAGATCCAATTGTGGTTTATTAAATTTCGGATCCTAATGAGTCATTCTTTCTTTTGTTCTCATTGATTTTTGAAAAAACCGGGGAAGAGTTATGATTATGGTTACTACGGAGAAGGACCTCATGATGGTAAGTATGGGTCCTCATCATCCATCAATGCATGGTGTTCTTCGACTTATTGTTACTCTAGATGGTGAAGATGTTATTGACTGTGAACCTATATTAGGTTATTTACATAGAGGGATGGAAAAAATTGCTGAGAACCGAACAATTGTTCAATATCTCCCCTATGTAACACGATGGGATTATTTAGCTACTATGTTCACAGAGGCGATAACGGTTAATGCGCCAGAAAAATTGGAAAATATTCAAATACCTAAAAGGGCTAGCTATATCAGAGTGATTATGCTAGAGTTAAGTCGTATAGCTTCTCATTTGTTATGGCTTGGACCTTTCATGGCTGATATTGGTGCGCAGACTCCTTTCTTTTATATTTTAAGAGAGAGGGAAATGATATATGATTTATTTGAAGCTGCCACGGGCATGCGAATGATGCATAATTATTTCCGTATTGGAGGAGTAGCTGTAGATTTACCCTACGGTTGGATAGATAAATGCTTAGATTTTTGCTATTATTTCTTTCCAAAAGTGACAGAATATGAAAGGCTTATTACACGCAATCCTATCTTTTTGAAACGAGTGGAGGGAGTAGGCATTATTAGTAGAGAAGAAGCAATAGATTGGAGTTTATCAGGACCCATGCTACGAGCTTCCGGAATCCAATGGGATCTTCGTAAAGTGGATCATTATGAATGTTACGATGAATTGGATTGGGAAATCCAATGGCAAAAAGAAGGAGATTCATTAGCTCGTTATTTGCTTCGAATCGGGGAAATGAAAGAATCTATAAAAATAATTAGACAGGCCCTAGAAGTAATTCCGGGAGGTCCATATGAGAATTTAGAGGTTCGACGTTTCAATAAGGGAAAAGATTCGCAATGGAACGATTTTGAATCTCGGTTTATTAGTAAAAAACCTTCCCCTACTTTTGAATTATCAAAACAAGAACATTACGTCAGAGTAGAAGCTCCCAAAGGTGAATTAGGAATTTTTTTTATAGGAGATGATAATATTTTTCCCTGGAGATGGAAAATCCGACCACCTAGTTTTATTAATTTGCAGATTCCTCCTCAACTGGTTAAAAGGATGAAATTAGCCGATATCATGACGATTTTGGAATATTTTCAAACCTAGAAGTGCAAATATGACTTCACAAATGAATTCTAGAAAAAGAAAATGACTACCATCAACCTGGCAATATATTCTTGAATTTTTTCTAATTTTTTGTATTGAATATAGTTGATCAACAAGAAATACATCTTCAGTTACATAAATGCCTAAAAGGATTTTGCTCATACTTTTCTACTACATCTTCATACAAGTTTGAATGCTATAAGAGAATTGTTCCTACAAAAATAGCCTATATAATATCTATGTTTAAAGAAACTTTCTATACAAAATTCCATACTATATAGATATTGAAACCGTTGTTCTTTTTACAGATTTCTACTATTGCAAGTTTCATTGAATCCTCTATGATACATTCTTTGAAACTTATTATATTCCTCCCTGAATGGTAGGTTGACTTCACCATTGAATGGTAGAACTCTTCCTTGCTGGTTTCAATCTTTTCATTATTTTCCAACTTAACAAACTTAGCTTTTGAGATCTCAAAGTTCAATTAAAGAGATAGAACAATGTGCTACATGTGGGAAATAAAAGTAATGTCATTGGTTGTATTCACCTTCAGAATTTGATCCACCTTCATTGTTGGTTGCAGCATCATCCAAAATTACTCGTCTACAAGCCTTGAACATTTGAAACAACATCCTTAGGTATATGAGGACTGAGCTGATAAGGGCCAAGCTGCCTTTTTGGCCCAACCGCATTGTTCAAGTGCTACTTTTTGCAACTACTCAAACACCTTATACTAAAAATATTAGTCTCTTCAAGGTTGAGTCTGCAAGCATGGCCACCTTTGACCTCGTCACTGGCAATTGGTGTTGCGCCTTTAGTGTTTAGGTTCATGAACTTCTCCATTGAAACTTCCATATGGATTAATACCTACATAGCAACATTAGCACAAGTGAGTCTCCTTAGTGACTCAGTAAGGCCCCTCTTTATTCCCTTAAACTTATCATCATTCTTGGCTTTCCAAATATGCCACATAATTTCATTAGAAAGAAGAAACTAGAAAAGCTTACAATCAGCTTTCATCTTTAGCTCACATAAAAGAATATCATACCAATTAATTTTACCATTTTTGTCCTAGATTTTTAACTTATGATAGAAAAGATTCCAGATTTCCTGGGCATAAAAAAATTCAAAGAGAATATGTTTAACAGACTATGGGGTCCTGTATATGCTACACATGTCCATGTCCACAAGATTAGATTTAAAAGGAATATTTTCTAAAATAACCAACCATCTAAACTATGGCTTTTTGGGCTCCATACAGCTGTGCTAGACAAAAGTGAGAATTCTTTGCCAATCATTAAAATTTAGAGAGATAGACCAACTGTTATTAACATGCTCAAGAACAAGATCACTATTAGTAAGCACATTATAAATAACTTTAGCCTTAATGTTCCTAATATTAGACCCATCCTTCCAAACAATTATATCACTGATACTCATCTCCTCCTCAACTGCTTTAGGGAAGTGAGCATCCTTGCAGGCTTCTAGAACGTATGTGTAGGTTCTGGTATTCAACTTAGGTAGGTCAAACTTCTCTTTAAGACTATCCCAACAAGAGATGATACCATTGGAAAAAATGTTCGCAAAGGTTCTTATGCATTTCTTATGCCAGATCTTTGAACAGAATCCTTGCAGTGGGGCAAGGGTCTTCCCCTTATGCTCCAAATTCCACCAAATGGAGTTGTGGGAGAGACAATTCACATTGTTTTTAAGGTTATTTTTTCTAATTTTTCCCCAGAAAATCATCCTTAGTTCTCCAAAAACTGTTGCAAGTATAGAAAATTCGCAAGTAGAGAAAATTCACAAGAATAGCAAAACACTATCACAATAAATAGGCGAACTCACTTTTATTTATATCAACCACAATTTGATTTTGCATGTTCATCAAAATTTTGAAAAAAACTTAGGTTCATCAAAATTTTGACGAATGTCAGGGATAAAATTTGAAAATATTGAAAATTACACATTAAATATCACAAGTACTTGACAATACATCAAATTTACATCTTTCGTTGGAAATTTTCATTAGATTTTGTAGTCAAATGAGTTAGTGTGCCAAATATGCCAAGATTCTTCTTAGCCAAATAGCTTGACATGCTACTTCATTTGCTACTATATATTCAGCTTCTACTGTAGATAGGGAAATTATGGGTTGTTTCTTGGAAGCCCATGAGATAGCTCCCAAACCCAAATGAAACACATAGCCTAATGTGCTCTTCCTATCATCCAAAATTTCTGCCCAATCACTATCCATGTAACCAACCAACCCAAAAAAATTTGTTGATGTGTACAAAATGCCATATCCTTTGGTGCCATTCACATACCTTAGGATTCTTTTACCCACTTGCCAATGGGTGTCTCTTGGAATCTCCATAAATTTGGAAATAAGATTCACAGGGTGCATTATATCAGGCCTAGTTGTAGTTAAATACATTAAGCTTCTAACCAAACTCTTAAACATGGTTGGATCCACATTGTTGCTACAATCTTCCTTGCTCAAATTTAGACCTATGGTTGTTGGTGTTGGGGTAGGCTTGCTTTCAAGCATCCTAAATCTCTTCAAGGTCTCATTTGCATATTTTTCTTGAGAGATAAATATACCATCATGCATTTTTTTTACTTCTATGCCTAAAATATATCTCAAGAGATCTAAATTTTTCATTTCAAACTCTTTTTTCATGGCCTCTTTAAAATCAACAATGAGGAAATCATCATCCCTAGTGAAAACTAAATCATCAACATACAAGACAACAATCAAAATCTTACCATTTCCTGCCTTGATGTAAAGATTGGGCTCACCATCGCTTTTGCTAAAGGTATTGCTCATCAAATATGAGTTAATCTTGTTGTACCATGCCCATGGAGCTTACTTCAACCCATAAAGAGCTTTCTTCAGCCTATACACCTTGTGTTCTTGACCCAAAAATTCATATCCAAAAGACTGCTCCACACAAATTTCCTCTTTCAACTATCCATTTAGGAAGGTGGACTTCACATCCATTTGAAACTCTTTCCACTTGTACTGGGTTGCAATTGCTATGGCTACCTGCATAGTTTCCATCCTTGCAATAGGGGAAAATGCCTCATTATAATCTCTCCCAAACTGTTGTTTGTACCCCTTGACAACTAATCTTTCCTTATGCCTCTCTATCCTTCCTTAGAAATTGCATTTGGTCTTGTAGTCCCATTTCACTCCAATAACTTGCTTGTTAGGAGACAGATCAGTTAACTCCCATGTGTTGTTCTTCTCTATTGCATCTATCTCCTCATCCATGGCCTCACACCATTTCTCCTCTTTCACAACATCCTCAAAATAAATCAAATCACTATGAGAAAATAATACAAAATTCACACTCTCATCAAATTCTTCATCATACCTTTCATTTTGGTAGATATCACTTAGATTCTTGGTCTTCTTTGGCATTAGGGAGGTGAGAGTGGGATCTGAACTTTCACTATTGTTGCTGCCCTACTAAATAGGTAGGTTCAGGAGCTCTTGGGAGCTCTCTAGAGCTCTTTCAAAGCTTTCAAAAGCTATCCAGAGCTGAAAGGAGCTGTCAGGAGCTAATCTTCTAGCTATCTCTGGCTGCTTGCCTTTCTATTTTCTCACTTCAAGAGCTTTCAGGATCTTTCAGGAGCTTTCAAGAGCTCTACTGATGCTTTCAAGAGCTAATCTTCTAGCTATATGTGACTGTCTACCTATTTCATGAGCCTTCAGGAGCCATCGAGAGATTTTAAGATCTCTTCTAGAGCTTTCAAGAGCTCATTCGATGCTTTTAGGAGCAACTGGAGGCTTATCTTACTGAATTTCTTGTTCTCCTCCTTCTTCAGGAACTTTCAAGAGCAGTTCTAAGCTATAAAAAACTATCACTCCATGCCATGAATCATCCTCTAGGAACTCCACATCCCTACTAATGACAATCCTAAGCTATAAAAAATATCACTCCATGCCATGACTCATCCTCTAAGAACTCCATGTTCCTACTAATGATGATTTTCTTGGTGATTGGATTATACAGCCTATGGGCTTTGGACTCTTTACTATAGCTCATGAAAATACACTTTTCACCCTTGTCATCCAATTTCCACCTCTTTTCTTTAGGTATGTGAGCATATGCTACACACCCAAACACTCTTAAGTGTTCAACTGCCCACTTACATTTTGTCCATGCCTCTTAAGGGATTTTGTCACAGACTGCCTTTGTTGGACTTCTATTTATCAAATAAACAGTTGTTGCTACAACCTCTCTCCAATATTCAACTAGGATTACCTTTGCTTTCATCATGCTCCTTTCCATCTCCATGATGGTCCTATTCTTTCTCTCAGCCACTCCATTTTGTTGCGGAGTATAACTGGTTGTTAGCTCCTTCTTGATGCCATTTTTCTTGTAAAAATTTATAAATTGATTGGAGGTATACTGTCCTCCTTGATCTGATCTAGGACCTTGATAAAATGTCCACTTTCTTTTTTAGCCTGGGCCTTAAATAACAAAAACTTATCAAAAGCTTTAGACTTATGTTACAAAAAATAGACCCATGTCTTACGGTTGTAATTATCAATAAAGGTCATAAAATTTTGGCTTTTACCAATACATAAGGTTTGCATAGGGCCTACCAAATCTATGTGCACTAGCTCCAATGGTGCTTTTTCCCTTGTAGAGTTGTCTGATTGAAAGGGCTGCCTATGTTGCTTGCCCAAAATGCAAGCCTCACACTTAACATTAGGCTCTACTATTCTTGGAAAACCATCAATCATTTTGTTCTTGGACAAAAGACTTAAACCGACATATCCTAAATGTCGATACTTGAGATTCCATAGCTTGGAGGGGTCTTGAATGGTTCTCTTAAGGGTTACTTGTTGTACCGCTGTACATTTTCCATTCATGAGAGGTGCAACAATAGACTGAGATGAGAAACACGTCTCAATCTTCAAAGGAAACATCGATTTCTTTGTCATTTGAATTGCTGCAAACACTTTTGACCTCTCATTCTTTTCATAAATAATGCATTGACCCTTCTCCATCAACACTTTATATCCATTTTGGATCAGCTATCCAACACTCATGAGGTTATGCTTTAACCTAGGAGCAAGAAATACATTTTGTATCTCCTTCTTCTCACCTTGCTTGCTACAAATCATAATAGATCCTCTTCGCACAACTGGAACTAATCCATTTTTCCCCATTCTAATCTTAGACTTAACATTTTTATAAATGAAATAAAACAAAATTTCATTTCCACTCATGTGGTTGCTGCAATCACTGTCCAAATACCAGACTTCGGGGTTTCCTTCTTCAAAAATATTGCACATGATGAATGCTATAGATTGATTTCCTTCAGCCACATCTAAATCAACCACATTTGTATTTTTTTTTTATTGATCATTGTGATTTTTCTAGCACTCACTTTAATAATGACCAAATTTATGATAGTAGTAGCACTCAACATTTCTTTTGTCATTCTTTTGATTCTAACTATTATTCTTCTTTCCTTGTCGCGGCCTAGTCTGAGAGTTACTCCCTCCCTCTTAGCTATTTTCCTTATTGGGAGTTGCCATGGCGTCTACCTCTTGAGCTCCTTTCACCATTGTTTCTTCTCACCTTCCTCTTGCATTTGTCTAAGCTTTAAAACCTTGCTCTTGGGAAGAAGTAGCAGACCTATTTAGGCATTGCTCATGGGTTTGTAGAGAACCCATCAACTCATCAAAAAACAATGTTGTGAGATCCTTTACCTCTTCAATGACAATCACCACCACATCAAACTTTGTGGGTAAGCTCCTAAGGATTTTCTCCACAATCCTATGATCATCCATGAATTTTGCATTCACTCTCAACTGGTTTATCAAACTTGAGAGTCTTGTGCAAAAAACTGAGATGAAATCATTTTCCTTCATTTCAAGAGTCTCAAATGCTCTTCAAAGCATCTAGAGCTTCACCAATATGACCTTATCAGTCCCTTTATAGTTGGTCTAGAGGATTTCCCAAGCTTCCTTAAACTCAATACCTTAGCATCCTTCCTCCTCAACTCCTTCAACTGGGTCTTTTGGATGTTTGTGAGAACTGCATCTGTTGTAGGATTAGTTACATCATTGAAACCATTGATCACAAACTCCCACAAACCATTTGCAACCATTATGGTCTTCATCTTCTTTGTCCAAACATCATAGTTTTGTCCATTAAAGGATGATTGTTGTTGTGACCTCTTCCCTTCATCTCCAACCATGTCTCCGAGAAGAAAACTTAATACCCAAAAAAAATTCCCTAACTCATGAGGAAATGGGGCCTATGGCTCTGATACCATGCCAATTTTTTAAAGAAAATAAAAGCATAGAGTTGATGTTCTATTTTCTAGCCAAATTGGAAATACCCAAATAAAAAATGTGGAAGCACAAGGAGACATGCACCTTTATTTTTTTATTCAATAAGTTGGAAATGACAATACATAAGGGACTAAACATAGAACTAAGAAACTAAACTCTAAGCTATAGATTTCAAACTGTTGGGAGTGTTCATGAGCTGCTCAACCACACAAACAATTTCAAGAGCTACTAGGAGCTCACTGTCATGAGCTATGCAAAGCTCTTTTAGGGGCAATTACTAATCAAATACAAAACACATAGTTTTTGTTGTTTAGAAACTTCTCTAAATCACATAGAGAACAAAACAAAATATTCCTTCTTTAGATTGCTACTGCTCAGGAACTCTCCTACTCCAACTTGACAGAAAATTATCTACCTTCAATTCTTTTTGTCTCTTCAACATTCCCTCTCAAACATTAAAAGTTACCTACCACCATTAATTTTGGAATTCAAAAATTTCTACCACATTTACTTCTGGAGCTATCCGGAGTTGGAAGGATGAAGATCTCAAAAACTGCCATTGAAGTTGGGGACTCCTAACAGGTAGGTGAAGCAACTGGTGGATCTGACGTGAGAGCAGGTTAAGGAGAAATAAATTCCAACAAATTTGGTTACATTCTTTCTATCACTCCTATAGATTTTACTTCCATTTAAAAACTTTGTTTGGGTAGATGACCTCTCATAGGTTGTTCAAGCACAACTTCGACTGTATAACATTTCATAGGTTGTTCATGAAAAACCTGGATTTAAGTTACAAGTAGTAATTTTGATTCTAAATTTCCTTCTCAAAATTTACTTGTATGCACCAAATGTGATGTATTGGATGTTAAATTATCATGTAATACATATCATGCTATATACCTTATCAACAATGAAACATTTAAAAACATTCTTTAAAGGGTTCCACAATTACAAGATTGGAATTTAGCAGGCCTTATGGTGTTTGCTAACAATGTAATCCAAATTTGGGATGTCAATTATGAATATACTTGAAAATTAAAGATCTATAAGCTATCATGAAGTAGAATAGTTGGCTACGAAGAGAGTTTTCATTATTATTACAACCATCCAAAACCAAAAGAAATAGTAGAATTATATTGTTACCATATTCATACATACAAAGAAATGAAAGTAGAGAATCATAAAGAATGCAATAACAACAATTCATAAAATTGCTATATTCACTATTCAAAAAACAAATATTCCATGGATCAAAAGAAAATTAATTATCAAATAAAAGATCATTGTGATTTTTTCAATAATAAATTTTATTATTAAAAACATATTTTAAATAATAAGTCAAAACCTCAATAACTACCATCAATGTTTAAACCCTTTAAAAAATACAACCCAATATCAACTCTCAATAATTAACACAAATGTTGGAACCTATTAAACAATACAACCCAATATTAATTCTAAATAAATAACACCAATATTAAATCCCTTTAGACAAATACAAACCAATCTTAATTGTTAAGGTCAAGGTTTATTAGATGCAACAACATTCACATATTTTGCTACATCTGTGAATTTGATTGAATTTTACATTATCTGCAGCAGGTTGAAGGCATGGTTGAAGTGATCAGATCCTAGTTCTATTCTCAGATCCAATGGTTGGGTTATCATTTCTCTAATTATATTACCTATGACTCAAAGAAATATGAAGTTTACAACATCCAAATATTGTTTGAGAAGATTTCTATTCTAAAGGAAATTTAATAATGATCTAAATTTCAAAGATAATAATTTTCTTAAAATCCATTCTATTTAGATTAGGAAGAAGAATTTATTATCAATGAAACCTTAAAACTTCACAAATGTTCTAAATTTTTATCTGGGTAAAAGCACAAAGTTGTGTCACACTTTATAAAGGAAACGGCCAACGCTGATCAATGTGAGCTATGAGAAGGGAAAATTGTTAATTTAATCCAACATATAAATATACACATATGAACAAATATTACCATTTTACTTATCCTACATGAAAATTTTAAATCACTCCCAATATTTTATAGCAGCTTATTTGGCAAGTCCCCTACTTATAACTAAGGTTTCAGGGTCACATCATCAAATATGATGACACATTAGCATGCTTTTTGTCAAGGTGTCAAAAAAGGCCCAAAAAAACAAATGAGACCAATACTTGGGCATTCATAACATGTTTTATTGAGCGTTGACGTGGAATCACATGACTAGTTGCTTTTTAGATCAAAGGAATACATTTTGTTTAATTATGGGTAGTCATCATCAACACTAACAACTTTAAAGTCACAACTATTGGTCCAATATTGATAAAAATATTGGATATTATAGAAACAACTACTATCATAACTATTGAAACATGTTGGGTTCTCTCCTCTCTATAGAAATTATTCTTAATACAAATAGAAAAAATATGAAATTACCGCATACATATTACTATCACGGCCATTGCTAATTAATATTCAACATTCATCCAAATTATTATTAAATATTATTGGCATATCCCTTGCTGCATACATATTACTATCACGGCCATTGTTAACTGATATTCAACATTCATCCAGATTATTGTTACATATTATTGAGTGGATGCTTCCCATAGTGTAAACCATGCATCTCCTTGAAAGGTAAAAGTCTATTTTCCTTCTCCCTGCTCATTTGCATGTTTTTAATTTTCGTTTGGGTGGGAGGAGACAAATTAAAAAAAAAAAAAACATTACTTAATAGTGTGAGGATGAAGAAGCTTTGGATAGTCAAATATTGGATACTCTGTTAGCAGTACTTTTTGCAAAAGCGAAAGAGAAGAGAAAATTGGGTATCAAGCAGTTTTCATTCCCCAATTCAAAACCAGATTTTGGTTTGGACTCAATAAAGAGGGGGAGGAGATCATTAAAAGAACAAAGAAGCAGAGAGGGTGATACTGAGGGGAAAATTAAAATCACTGATCTTATGAAAGTAAGGAAGGGAAGCTCCCTTCCTGAAGAGTCATGAAAATATTTTCGTGGAATGTTAGGGGCCTCCATGCCCCTAACAAGAGGAGTTTGGTCAAAAGAAGGCTCCTATTGATCAACTTAGAAGTTTTCATGCTTGAGGAAACCAAACTTAGTTTAGAGGAAATGACCACCTTTGGAGAATATTTGAAAGGTCAATACAGTGGCTATAAGGTGGAAGCAGTTCAATCAGAGGGTGCTTCAGGAGGTCTGGCTATTCTATGGAAACCTACTATCTTAAGCTTTGAGAAGCTTGCAGAAGGAAATAATTGGATTGTAGGCATAATAAAGAGCTTACTAAAAAACCTATCCTTTATCCTTTTGAATGTTTATGGTCCTATAGCTGCTGCTGCCAAAAAAGACTTTTGGGTAGAGTTAGACACAATATTATCCTCTTTTTCTCATCAAAACATAATAATTGGGGGAGATTTTAATGTGATTCACAACAAAAAGGATAAAAGAGGTGGGTTAAATAGGCTAGGTAGATCTCACATGGATTTCAATGCTTGGGTGGAAAGGAATGGTCTTATGGAACTAGAATTAGGAGACAACATATTCACTTGGAACAATAGAAGACTTGGTTTTAGCAATATAGCAAAAAAAATAGATAGGTTTTTTTTTGGTAGGGGATCTCTCTTCCTTTCCTTTCACCTCTGAATGTAAGGCTAAGCCATGTTCAGGATCAGATCACTTCCCAATAATGCTGCAGATTCTAGGGGAAAACAAACCTATCAATCCCCCATTTAGGTTTGAGTATATGTGGTTCAAAGATCCCAATTTTTTGGTGCTTATAGATAAATGGTGGAAGGAGGGTGAATTCGTTGGTTCCAAACTTTATTGTTTCATCTCCAAATTGAAACTCGTTAAGAGAAGACTGTTAGAATGGAATTAATATCATTTTAAAGATATCTTTCAGTCCAAGAAGACATTGGAAGATCAATTGAATGAGCTTAATGAAAAGGTGATCAAAGATGGGATGTCTCAAATTGAATTCTTAAGAGAAAAGGAACTCCCAACACACTATGAGGATATATTAGCCAAAGAAGAAATCTTTTGGAACCAGAAATCAAGAGAGGCTTGGTTACAAGCTGGAGACAAGAATTAAATTTTTTTTCATAATGTCACAAAACAAAGAAGATCTATCAATAGAATCACTAGGCTTGAACTGGAAGGAAACAATTCTATTGAAGACCCAGTCTCTAGCAAGGAGAATATAGTTAAGTATTATGGTAATCTGCTCAATAATGTGGAGGGTTCAAATTGAATAGAACAATCTAAATTGTTGTCTTTTATCCCAAAGCTTATCTCTGAAGACCAGAATAGAGCTTTGAATGAGATTCTTTCTATGGAGGAAGTAAAACAAGCTCTTTTGCAACTTCCCTCTCAAAAAGCACCAGGCCCAGACGGCTCCCTACAGGTTTCTTTCAAAAATGTTGGGATATTATAGGGATTGATCTTGTTGAAGCATTAGAGGCATCTAGAAGATCAGGGAAAATCCTCAAAGAAATCAATAACACATTCATAACCCTAACTCCCAAGAAGGAGAAGGTTGATAAATTAGAGGATTTCAGACCAATTTCACTCTGCAATACCATTTATAAGATCATGTCCAAAGTCATGACTATTAGGCTCAAGCCTTTGCTAAATAACATTATTTCGGAGGAGCAGACTGGTTTTGTTCCAAGCAGATCGATACTTGATGGCGTAATCATTGCTCAAGAGGAGATTCATACCATACAAAATACCCAAGAATCAAGCATGTTGATTAAGTTAGATTTCTCAAAAGCTTATGACAATGTAGATTAGAGGTTCTTATGCAAAATGTTGTAGGAATTTGGGTTTAGTAGACAATGGATAAATTGGATCTTTCAATGCATTTCAACTCCAAGATTTTCAATACTAGTCAATGGCATCCCGACAAGCTACTTCAAATCATCCAAAGGACTAAGACAAGGGGATCCTTTGTCTCCCTTCCTTTACATCATTATGGCGGAAGCCCTGGGCAGAGTTATTAAGGAAAATCAAAACATGAGCTATATTGAAGGCATTAAAGCAACTAGAGGCATCACTTCCTCTCATCAACAATTTTCTGATGATACACTATTGATGGGAGTAGCTAAAAGGAAAGAAGTGTGTCACTTTCAAGAATCCTTTCCATTTATGAGAAAGCATTAGGTCAGGCAATTAATAAAAACAAGTCAAAAGTTTTCTTTTTCTCTACGCTCCCTGCAAAAGAAATCTAGATTTTGAATGTATTGAAATTTAGGAAAGGTTCTCTTCCTTTCCTCTATCTTGGCATTCCCTTAGATAAAGGTCTAAGGAACTCTAAGCTATGGGATCCATTGAAATCTAAAATAGAGCGAAGTTTGAACTCTTGGAAAGGGAAATGGTTGTCTTGAGCGGGTAGATTGGTAATGCTCCAAGCAGTGATATCAGCATTACCTATTTATCTTCTATCTTACTTAGCCTTGACAATAGGTATGAATGCCTTCTTAGTTCAAAAAATGAGAAACTTCTTTTGGCAGAGCACAGGGGAAAAAAACAAAATTGCTCTTATTGCTTGGGATAGGATATGTAAGCCAAAATCTCTTGGAGGCATGGGCCTTAGAAGCCATGACAAGCAAAACCAGGCCTTGGGAGCTAAACTTGTATGGAGGATGATAAAAGACCCACAATTGAGATGGGTTAAACTTATGCAAGCCAAGTATTTTAATGGATCAGTTTCAAGCGATATCATTAGACTCAGTAATCCACCAAAAGGTTCAAGAATCTAGAATTTTATCCTCAAGTGTAAGGCATTAGGTGCTAATTACTTATCTTGGGACGTCCATGATGGTCAGTCTTGCCTTTTCTGGGAAGATTCTTGGGGGGGTTATCCAAGTTTAGATAGCATTATATCATTAGAAAATACTAAGTCTTTTCTTAAACAAAGTTGGGGAGACAAAGTCAGAGATTATGCTTTCTTCCCTCATGGTGATCCAGCCCTACGTTGGGAATGGAAAAGCTTGGATGGCCTTCCTATTCCTCACAATGAGGCTCTTAAGCTATTGGAAGCTATTAAGAATAGGCAACTAGCTTTTAGAAGTGGAAAAGATGTATTAATATGGGCAGCCTCCAATCATGGTCAGTATAATGCTAAAGATGGATATAATTTATTAGCAAGTCAAGATGAGAATAGGGATATGGGGATATCTTCTAATCTTTTTTGGAGCAGCAAAATTTTACCAAAGGTAGGAGTATTTTGCTGGTTAGCGTGAAGAAAGAAAATCTTAACAGCTAAAAGGTTTAGGAAAATGGGCTTTGAAGGCCCTTCAAGATGCACATTATGCAAAGTGTAAGAGGAAAACACTGATCATCTTCTTTTAACCTATCCTTTCTCAACAAAATGTTGGAGATGGCTTTGCACGAAGCTAGGTTGGATTACAGCCCTCCCAAATGACATTATATCCTTATTTCAGGGTTGGCTAATTAGACCTCAAGATGGTCTTCTTAGTTGCCTTTGGGAAATCAGCCCTTCAGTCTTGGTATGGGAAATTTGGAAAGAAAGAAGCAAAAGAAATTTTGATAATAAAGCTCGTTCCATAGAATCGGTGCTTAATTTGGTAGAAAGCTCCATAGTGGAGAACATAAATAGTAAGTTGGCCTTGAAACTTAACACTAAGGGGATCTTTACTGAATGGGATGGTAGAATGAGATTCAATTGGTCAGGTCTCAAAATTCCCCCTTTCTTAGGAAATTATGATGTTTCCTCTAAGAGAAAATAGGCAGTTTAGTTTCCGCCACATGAAGGTTGGCTGAAATTAAATTTTGATGGGGCTTCCAAAGGAAATCCTGGCCCTTCGGGAGCAAGTTGCATAATCAGAAATCACAAGGGGTTCACCATTGGTAAGTTAGAATATCCTCTTCCAAAAGATATCAATAACATTGCAGAATTCAATGCATTATATCTCAGACTACTTGAATGTAAAAAGAGGAAAGCTATGAATCTTGAGATTGAAGGTGACTCAGACATAACAGTCAATGCAGTTAGATCAGCAACAACTCCAAACTGGAGATTAAAAGCTCTTTTGGAAAAAATAATGTCAATCTTAGCTTATTTTGAGTGCTACACCATCAACCATACCTATAGGGAGGCAAACAAGGAGGCTGATGAGTTATCTAAGTTAGCAGTGGAAGGCTATGAAGAAAATTGGTGGTTAGATATTGATGGAAATTGCGGTTATTCTTAAACCCCTTTGAATTGCTCATCACTTGAAGTCTTCTAGGTAGCAGGAAGAAGTAAATGATGGAGGGTTTATGGTTATGGTTGTTCTTTTATAGAGTGTTTTATATCTTGATGTTGTTTATAGTTTTTGAGCTTTATGGTAAGATTGCTTTGAAACTGTGTTTAAGTGCAGCATTTGCATGATACATATAATCTGCATATTATATGTTTCCTGGTGTATTATTCTTGTTTTATCAATAATTTTGGCCTTGGCCTTTTATTTACCAAAAAAAAATAGTGTGACCGGTGGTCTAAAATGTAGAAAGGATGGGTTAAAAGGAGGATAATTAAAAGTGTTGATGAGTTACTGCAGATTAAATGAAGAAGAAGATTGCAGAAAAATAAACTCAGACAATTTTACAATATTCAACTATGAAACATTTTTCTTTCCAATTCCTCCCATCCTCATTTAATCAAAATCAAACAATAATAAAATTCACACAAAACATTAATGCTAACCAGAAATTTAAAATCAAGTCACTTTGAGAAGATACTTCATTGCTGTATGGTTGTATATTTGAGAGAGAGAGGATTTTATGCACTACTATATATTTCAATCTACTATTTATAGTTCATCTCAACGAAGAGGTGAAAATAAATTAAAGCATGAACCGCAGAATACAGTTATTTCATCTCTCTTGGCTAATTTGATATTCATTTCATCATTGTCACGCCTTTTCCATGATTTATTTCTAACTTTTACGTATTATCTATGTTCTCTTCTGGTACACCAATGTCGTTAACTTTTCATGTTGGAGAGTTATTGCATGCACTTTCCATGTGTGTATGTAAAAGAGAATCACATTTTAACGTCCAGTGTCATAATTCAATGTGATTCATAAAACAAATTTATAACATATCTAGAGATGGGAAAAAGGAATTAATAATATTTTAATTTTGAATTTTTAAATATTAATTTGATTGTTGGTTATTAAATTAAAAAGTGTCACATAAAAGTGTTATGTTTTGAATCTGTAAAATTATTATTTTTATCTTTGATAATTTATAAATTATGTTGAAAGATCTTAGCAAAAAATAGAGTGTAATGATACAAATATGTTAAAAAAAAATATAAAAGAATCAAACATATTAACTCTAGTAAATAACTATACAATTTGATAAATAAAATGATAGATATATAGAAAATCAATACTTTTAAAGTACCTATATTATAAGCTTTAATTTCAATGTTTTTAGATAACATTGCAAGTGTGGTCTCTCAAGAACAAAACAACTCCATCATGAGGCTCTCGTATTCTGAGATATCCCGCCCCTTCCAGAGATATTTGCCAATTGAATTTGCTCAATTAATTTCAGTTTTGATGGTTTGACATTTTGTCAGACACTTTGAATGCAAGGTAGCTGAATCTTGATTTTAGGGTGTGTAGGTGTTTGATTTGTTGTGTTTTGATTGATTTTCAATACCACAACATTTGCCCAAAAGATAGTAATGATAACTAACAAATCTGCATAACCAATATTAAACATTCAACCTCAAATCTGGTTCTATTATCACTATGACAGGTCTAAATAAACAGATATCAGGTTTGATATACTTTAGATCAGACTGTAAACATCATATGATAGCAGATACAAGATGTAAAGAGTGGAATGCCAAACTAATCGTAACATACCTGTGAGTTATTCCTTCAACAGTGTGACTTCTATAGTGAAAGAATGAAGGCTGAAGGGGTATGTGCAGACTGGACAATAAACTTTAGACTGCTGTAGATGATCTTGTAGCTGAAAGCCAAAACAATGATCTATTCCTTCTTTGGAAAACTTAACAGCAGACCCTTACTTATGGACACCTAGCAGTAGATGTTGGTTTCTCCAACATTAAACTCATGCACATTAGATGCCTTTCCTTAACCATCCTTGATGATGATGACTGGAGCAGATTGGCTAGGTGTTTCATTTCAAAGATTCACAAGCCCAGCTTGGAATGAGTATGGCCTGAGCATTATCCACACATGGCTGCCAATAGTGACTACTAACAACAATTAAAACCCTTACTCAACAGATATAAAACTACTCATAGCAATGTTCTCCTTATTATCTGTAGTCTACACTCCCAACCCTTGAAACTCTTGTAGATAGTTCTTCAGCTATGCACAATAAAATCCCATGTACCAAATCATGAAGATCATTGACAGCAATATATTTCTGATCTGCAAGTAATAATCATCAAAAACTCTTGAACAATCTTTGAAGACAATCACTTTCTGATTTGTATAAATTCCATTAATGCTCAACTATGATCTCCGTATGAAACCACTGACACAATCGAAGAGAGGCTACGTTCTCCATGATTGAATTTATTGTGAAACTCTAGATTTTTTCTTCAAAGCCAAAACTTCTTTAGAATAGACTAGTGTTGAATGATTTCAAGAATGTTTCAAATCCCTTTTCAAAAAGCCTTTATATAATATTCCACATCCTCACAATCAATCTCTCTCTCTTCCTTTATGCTTTCTCTTTTTCCTTTTTGAGTTATCAATCTTATCCTCTGAGTTGTCATCTTTATCCTTTGTGGATAAGATATTTTCAATCCTTATCCCATAAGATTTGTCTTTTTGCTTTATGAGTTGTCAATCTTATCCTTCGTGTTGTCATCCTTATCCTCTGTGGATAAGATTCACATTTTTGCTTTATGAGTTGTCTATCTTATCCTGAGTAATCATTCTTATCTTTTGTGGATAAGATATTTTGCAATCCTTATCCTTTGACTTTGACTTCCTTTGAATTGACTTTCTTCCCTTGACTTTCACTTTGACTTTCTTCTGTTGACTTTGACTTTGACTTTTCAAGAATATTTTCCTTTTCCTTTTTAGCAAGGAACTATAGGTGTGTCGTTACTAACCCCGGTGTTACTTACTAAAAATAGTAAGTAGCAAGGAACAAGTCCTGAAACCCCTCAAAATGATCCCCTAATCATCTTGTTAGCCTATGAGAACCATAGTAATAGGCTAACCCTGTACCTCGAACCACTGGCTAGAAAGGGCACATTACATATTCAAAGGAGATAAAAAGTGTCACTTTTTAGCTAACACCTAACAAGGCTCCAAATTTAGATGGATTTCTAGCAAATTTTTTTAACAATGTTGGGATATCATTTGCATAGACCTGATGTGATAGAGAAATCTAAAAACAAAAAATAACTCTCAAAGATTTAAATAACACTTTTGTTGCACTAATACTAAAGAAAAACACTATATAATCATTGGATGATTTTAGGCCCATTTCCATGCAAAATAATTTATAAGAAAATATCTATCTAAATAAAAGGGCTCTAGGAAAATTCACTGCCAACAATTCACAGTCCCAAAATTGACTGCCAACAATTCACCACAGGAAAATTCACCGCCATAACAAATTCATCTCAAGGAAAATTCACCACCTGCAATTCACTGCCACGGGAAATTTTCCTTAAGGTGAATTTGTCATGGTGGTGAATTCGATGAATTGTTGGGGTGAATTTTCCAAGGTGAATTGCTGACGATGAATTTTCCTTAAGCCAAATAAAAAGAATACATTCAAAGATAATTTCAGAAGAAGAGAGTGTTCACTCTAAGAAAATCCAACACAAATGAAATAATCATTACTCATGAAACTATACATATGCTTCATAAATGCAAAGAAAAAAGGATGTTGGTTAAACTAGATATAAGAAAGACATATGACCATGCAAATGGGAGCTTCCTTAAAGAAATTTGGCTTTAATAAATATTTGGTGCAAGGGAATTCACAATTGTATTTTGACACAGATTTTTAATGTTGGTTAATGGAGAACCTTGGAATTTCTTTGGATTAGATGAGCTTTATCTCCATTTATTTCTATTATAATGAAATTGGACAAAGGCAGAACTGGAGATGAATTAAAATTGTTTCAAATGCAAGTACTATTACTTATTAAAAGATTTGATGATACCCTTCTCTTTCCTGTCACTTGCAAGAGGGAAGCAGAGTCAATAAATAATACCTTGGATGACTATTGCAAGGCTTCAGTGCAAAGCGTGAATATATATAAATCATAAAGTTTCTTTTTAAATATAGATCGTATAACTCAACAAATGGTGGCAAAGATTTTGGATTATAAGATGGGGTTTTCAGGCTTAGATATCCCTTTGCTTTTGAATAATTTATAATATTCACTAGCAAAGTCGACAAAAAAATTAACTTTCTCAGTAAAGATCATTATAACTGAAAATTAAAAAGACCGAAAGGAGAGAAAAATCTGCACAATATATATATATATTTTTGTCAAATGCTGAATTTGCTGCCAAATTTGAATGAACTTCAAATAGAACACCACCACACATACCAATATGATATGATCTCCATTGTTCTCAACAAAAGAAATAATTGCTTACAGACTTTGTCAAGGAGACGATTTTCTTGAGTCTGAAGAAATTCGCCGGAAAACCATGGAAAGAGAATATGCAATATTTAATACAACATTTTAATTTTATTCCTTCCACAAGTGCCGAACAAATTTTCCAACACAGTTGACATCTGGATAAGCGACTTTCACTGCATTTAACCTCCATGTAAATGCTTCGAGTTAGCCAGATAATGAATTGCTCTGATATTGCAAATTTTACACAATACTTCTCTCCTCAATTTCATATATAGGATTTAATATCCTATATTATAGAAAGGTTCTTATAAAAATTTCATTATTGTGTGGATAATAAATAAAAATAAACTCTTAAATATATTAATTGTTCTAAAAGTTCATAATATCAACAAATTAAGTACAACTAATAAATAATTATCATAAAAGATGGGTAAAAATTTATTAGAACAACAAAAGATTACAAAGTAAGGCCATTAAATAGTCTTATGAAGCGTCACCAAATGGTCCAACTGTTGAGACAAGTCTGGGGTAATTGACCCCGATCCATCAAGTTCCAATCCTGAATATGATCAGAAGCCCATTTAGCCAAACAATCAGCAACACCATTCCACTATTTAGGAATATGAGTGAAAGTAATAGATTCCAGAGAAGTGCAAAGGTTGAGAATATGTTCAACAACCAAACCTAGGTGCCAACTAACATCACTTAATTGCTGCCTATTCAATAAGTTCACCACAACCTCAGAATCAAATTCACATATGATCCTATGCCAGCCCAAATGACTCTCATGTTCTACAGCCAATAAACTTGCCCGAGCCTCCATAAGATTATTAGTATGAAGACCCTTATAAACAAACTGCACATCCCTAGAACTATCTCGACCAACACCGCCAATGCTAGCATGACCGGGGTTTCCACAAGAGGAGCAATCCGTGTTAATTTTAAGAACTCCCTGAGGAGGAGGGGACCATCTTCCCTCTCTATCACCTTTGGGGTAGGATGTCTACATCTGTTGTGCATGAGCTGCTATTGTGGAGGAGGGAGATGAAGATGATTAAAACAACTAGCATCAGAAGGAGCCGTCGAATCTGCCAGCTAACACTTAGCTGCAACCGTTTCGCCCAAATAATGCAAAATCTTCCACCACACATGAGGGGCCACTAGCATCACATCCTAAAAAATCTGACAATTCCTATCCAATAAAAGATTCCAAATAATAAAGGATGGGTCAATAGCCCAAGTAGTTTGAAGAAAGAAGGTAGAAACAGGGGCCCTACCCCATCGATCCACAAACTTAGCCAACAAGGAAACATGTCTACAGGGCATATTCCACACCCTCCACCAACAATGCCAAATCTCGTGAGCATAAGAACATTGTAAGAATAGATGAGAGACACTCTCCTCCGTAGCTTGGCACAACACACAAATTGAGGGGTCTTGGAAACCACACTTACATAAATTGTCCAAAGTAAGACACCAATGATGAGCCACTAACCACATGAAGAAATTGCACTTGGGCCATGACAACTTGTGCCAAACTTTCTGCCACCAAGGGACCTCAATATCCCCAAACAACTGCCTAGACTCAATTGCTTATAACTAGCAGACACAAAGTACTTTTCAGACCTATCAGAACCATCCCAAGCCAAAATATCTAGACCCCTCAATGAATTACAAGTGTAGGAAGACAAAAGCTGAACAAGCTCACACCTATCCCCCTCAAACCCCCCAGGTGGCCACTCAAAAGGGCGTTTCCAACGAAAAGTAACAGTAGAGCCACAATGCTTCGTGATCTTGTAGTGCTCCATAGTATCCCAACCAGCAGTAGTAAAAACATCACAAAGGGGTTGAAGATGAGGAAAAGCAGAAAGAATAGGTGGGTGACCATCCCAAGAATCCAACCGAAAGAGAGCCTATGACCCCGAGTGGCAGATCTAGAAAAGCGCATGCTTAATCAAATGAGCCCCCACTTTTAAAGTATGCCAAATCATAGAACCACTCCCCTCCAGATGGTGGCGAGGAACCTAGAAAAAAACACCTCTAAGATACTTATAGTTAAGAATACGGGCCCATAACTTATCCTAATTGGTACACCAATGTTGGTACAACTTTGCAGCAAGAACTTGTCCATTCAAATTAGAAGAGCGTAGACCAAGACCACCCTCTTGCTTCAGTCTACACACAGATTTCCATTTAACAAGGCACAACTTATAAGACATCAAGTTACCACTCCAAAGGAATTGATAAGAGAGGGCATCAAATTCCTTAAGGAAATACATAGGGGCTGATTTGTTAACAAATAATTATAGTATGACAATTACAATCTATGGAAATGGTTTAATATTCCCAACAGATAAACTCCCTGCAAGTTTTTGTATGGATTGTTTTTATTGTTTTAAGTTTGAACAAGTGATGAATATATACATGTGAAATGTCAAAGTCATTGAAAAAAAGACCTTACCATTATCAATGTTGGAAACCAATGGTAAAATATGGTTTAATGTCAAAATCCACCATCAAAGAGATGTTGTCAACATTGAAACTTGTCAAAAGGCCCGTCAATGTTTTACTGTTGTAAGTGTGCAAATTCATTCAGCGTTTTGTTGGGTTTTATGTTCATACTGTCAATATGGGCTATGAGAAGGAAAAACTGTTAAGTTAATCCAGCATATAAATATAAGCAGACGAACAAATATTACCATTCGAAAGGTCTATGGATCAGAATCATACAACATTTGAATCTTGGAGATCGACAAAGGTGCCATATCAGTTCAAAATAATATTTAAAGTTATTCTCAATAATTTCCACATACATATTACTACGACAGCCACTGTTAGCTTGCCTTCACCATTAATGAAAATTATTATTACATTTTATTAGCTATACCAGTTTACATTAACTGGATCACAATGCCTTATATTCGCTTCCAACATAAACTCTGCAGTGGAAGGTAAAAGTCCCATTTTCTTTTTTGAAATTTAATCAAAGGGTACTTTGATAATGACACTCACACAAAACATTAATAGGAGAATCTCTTCATTGCTGTATACATATTTGGGAGAAAGAGGATCTTATGCACTACCATTAATTTCAATCTACTATTTATCATTCATCTCAACGAAGAGGTGAAAATAAATCAAAGGAATGAATCGCATAATACAGTTATTTCAACTCTTTCACGCCTTTTCCATGATTTCTTTCTCTTTTTCACGTATTATCTATCTTCTCTTTTCGTACACAAATGTCATTATCTTTCCATGTTCGTCGAGTGATTTCATGCGCTTTCCATGAGTGTATCGAATATAGATTCTCATTTTAACGTCCGCTGTCACAATTCAATGTGATTCATAAAACAAATTTATAACACATCTAGAGATGGAAAAAAAGTTTATAAGATTTTAATTCTATTTTTTAAATCTTAGTTTGATTGTTCGTTATTAAATCAAAAAGTGTCACATAAAAGTGTATGTTTCTGTAAAATTATTATTTTTATCTTTGATAATTTATTAATTGTGTTGAAAGGTGTAACTACACATAACAAGGGTAGAGTGTAATGATGTGGGTATGTTAACAAACAATATTAAGGAGGTCATTTATTAACTTTAGTAAATAATATAGTAAATAGATATGCACTTTTGTAAATAAAAAGATAAATATATAGAAAATTAATACTTTTAAAATAACTGTATTATTCAATATTGACAATAGCAATGAAACTGTATTTCAAATGTGGTCTTTCAAGAAAAAAAAAAAAAACGCCACGATAAGACCCTTCTATTAAGAAGAGATAAGAAATACCACTTTTTAGCTAACACCTAACAAGGCTCTTATGGATTTCTAACATCACCAAATTTACTTCATCCATAGGGAGATATATGAGGACCTAGTGGTGGTATGTGTCTTTAGAGGAATCAAATTGAGTAGTAAAATGTCTCCCCTATAGATTTTATTTTGTACTATTACTCCTACTAGGAGCCTAATTTTTTCATTTTTCCTAATTTTTTTTTTTTTGGTTTCCATTGGTTTATGTAATCTCTAATACTTTTATACTAAATAAAGTATAGGTGGCCACCTTTTATGGCAAAAAAATACATTTTTAAATATAATATTTCCTCTTTATCTATATATAGATCATGTACATTGCTTATTTTTTAAAATATTTTTTTGATTTTGTGTCTTATTTTTATTTTTACTTTTTAGAATTTTTTATTTTATTTTATACTTAGTATTTTACTTAACATTTATTCTCTTATTAAATGATATAAGAAATTTATATTTATTGTTAAATATTTATGAGCATACTTCTCTTTAGAAAATTTATGTAAAAGATGTGAGAGATGATCTTGGGGTGCCTAGTCCTTTTAAATAATGAGTCTAGTTAGAAATAGGCACCTTGAGAATAATATTGTTGAAAATATAAACTATATTTTACACTCAAATACATTTTGTTATGTAAAGTCATGTATCATGGAAAAGACACATCTCTCGAACAATGATACATATTTAAAGATCTTTCGATTTGTCTATTTGAATGTAGAAAATATAATATCAATTTATGTTCTCCAAAATTTTCAACATGATATGACTATATGTCAAATCTGAAGATAGCATTGAAATGTTTTGCAAGGTTAACGTGATTTATAAGGACAACAATTCTATTAAGATGATAATTTGATTTGAAAGGAAACTATCTATAATGTGAAAGTTGTAGAGGAATTATTTGTTGGGATGTGAAGCCCAATGATCACATGACCATTTGTATTCTCCAATCTTTTCATATTCAAAGAGCTTTGTATAAATACATGAGTATAGACCATGTATCTGATAACTATTAATAGAGATTATTCCTTGCTTTCCTGTGTATGTAGACAATTTTGGTGAACCACGTAAATATTGTGTTTGTTCTTTGTTTTGTCTATTTTTCTTCTGTTTTATGTATTTCTCTACTTGTTTAAGATTTAAAATTGTTATTAGAGCTTGGTGAGGTTGAGTAGATATGGAAGAAGATAATGAGGCTCAGTTTGTCATTGGAGAATTTCTTAGCAATTTAGTTTTAGCGGAGAGTGATGTTGTGTATATGAAAGTTGTAAAGAAACATCGTGTATACTGGTGGGATGGCTGGAAAAAAGAAGAGGTTGAGGATGTTGGGTTAATTTATTTTCCCACTCTTGATGCAATTGTGGCATATATTGGCCAAAATTTTGTAGAGGACACCCATGACAAAAAGAGATGGCCTTATGGGATGGGTCTCAAGCTTATTACCCCTGTGCAATTGTCTCAAGGTCCAGTTGGTTTGGACAAGATGGTGGTTGATGATATTGATTTAGAAGATGGTGTTGTTGTTACAAATAAAGAAAAGCAAGTGTGGGACCTCCCGCTAACAAATAAGTATGTGGATATGGCCTTTGTGCAAATACCATGAGATGCCTAAATGGAGGTGTGGGATCACCGTCTATTGTTTTGTGTTCCTAATTTTGGAGAGAACATGTGGGTAAGAGATGTTTTGCAAGGGGAATGAAAGTCTATGAGAGATGAGAAGTCCGATGTAGAAGAAGATAAAAGGGTTGTGAAGTCACGTACCCTGTGCGAGAAGATGGCACTATAAAGGGCAGTGAGCATAGTGGAGTGTTGGTTGACTAGGATTGTGCATAGTAGGAGTGAATGATGGGGATGTGTGAGTAGCTAGTGGCAATTATGAGCCACAAGTCTAAAATAGAGGATTTTGTGACATTTCATGAGGGGGTTAGTCAAGTCAGAGAAGAGGATTCAGAATTGGTAGATGTTTCCACTAGGAATTGTGATGGTTAGGATAGTATAAAGACAACCAAGGAGGTTATTGATGTTTCTTGGGTAGAGGAACATGATAAGCTCGGTGAAGTGGAAGCAGAGCATCATGAAGCTATCAAAAATTGACAAAAACAAAAGGAATTTGAATTTTTTGCAGGTGGGTTTAATAAATATGCAAACAATCTTGCACAAAGGAAGGCAGTGCAAGCGTCACCTTAGATAGGCTTTGAGGTGTTGGAAAAGCAATCCATCACCATGTCTGATGGCACCATACACTTTTACTATGCTATACCCTAGCCAAGAAATAAGTAATTTGTATAATTGGCTTGAAAACCCTTTTCTAAGGGAATTCAAGATTGAGAGGTTTTACACAACAAACCATGGGCTTGAGGAATGGAGAGATCATCACCATTGGTGTTAGCATTACAGTGATGTCAAACCGGAGGAAGACAAATATTTTGACATTATTGGGGGAGAAAATGGAACATTCGGCATTGCAGAATGGCAGAGACAAAGATTTGGGTATAGTTCAAAAGTAGATGTCATGCTTTGAGATGATAAGATAATACAGATAGAAGAAAAAGAAGAATTTTGAGCCCCTCACTCTATTTTAAAGGATAATGGTGAAGTTGGTGTGGATGAAGCCCTAGCAGAAGAATTTCTTAGCCCATTGGA
This sequence comes from Sequoia sempervirens, assembly GCA_007258455.2. NCBI lineage: Eukaryota > Viridiplantae > Streptophyta > Pinopsida > Cupressales > Cupressaceae > Sequoia > Sequoia sempervirens. The sequence goes on along the minus strand of VDFB02000003.1, from coordinate 384,531,732 downwards.
ATATCTAAAATAGGTAGCAAATTAGCCTGGGTATGGGATTGTCTTTTTGTGTTGCTGTCCAAACAAGTAGAAATCCGACTAGTCAAAAAAAATTAGTGGACTAATGTGTTGGATGTTTTTCATGACATTGAATTTATAGGGGATGAAAAAGAGAGTGTAGAATTTTTGGATTTCCATTCCAAGAGAATGAGTCATTTGGTAGGGGATAAGCTTATTTCTAGGTCTTTAGTTCTTCCTATGGAAAGCTTCAAGGTCACGATATATCCTCTAGTTTCTGCATCTGAGACAAAGGCATCTAGGAACTGTAGGGGAAATGATGGAACCCTATGGGTCCTTTCAAGTTTGATAATGTAGAGATTGGCAGTGATAACTATGAGGGATTTTAGTATTATCTTTGATGTATATACGTAGTTTGAAGAGAGCATGTTAGCAAAAAATATGGAGAGAGAAGTTAAAGATAATGCTAATGATTTTGCAACTGGTGGAACTAGAGGAGTTGCTCGTGTGTTTTGGCTCGTATTTAGATGGGCGGGTGGCAAAGATGATAAATATTTTGTTAGGATTGTGTTAAGTTTTGTTCTATTTGATTTGGCATAGAGAATATTGATTCACAATTTTTGTGAATAGTATTTGGCGAAGTTAAAAACTTCCAACCTGGCTGCGATGTGAAGACAAGATGGAAATGTAGGGGATGACACAATGCATGGCTATGTCGATTGGACTTCACGGGGGGAGATTGTTGGGATGTGAAGCCCAACAGTCACATGACCATTCGTATTCTCCCATCTCTTCGTATTCAAAGAGCTTTGTATAAATACATGAGTATAGATCATGTATCTGATAACTATTAATAGAGATTATTCCCTGCTTTCCTGTGGATGTAGGAAATTTTGGTGAGCCATGTAAATATTGTGTTTGTTCTTTGTCTTGTCTATTTTTCTTTTGTTTTATGTGTTTATATGCTTGTTTAAAATTTACATTATTTACATATGCAACAATTATGATCTTGAGAAGAAATTTATTAGTTTTAAGAAGGCAACAATGTTTGGAGAATAAAGTGACTAAGGACAATGATAAATACAAAGAACAAGGAAATTATATATTAATTTCCCAAATCAAATTGTATAATACAAAATTCTAAGAGAAGCGATCAAAGTCGGTTTATTACTATTAATTTTTGTAGCTTGAACAGGTGTCTCCATTCCCAAGAAATATATTTTTTTTTTCTGGAGACATCTAGAAAGGAGTTAGTTGTCTAGATAAGTATTTAATTTATTAATTGATTCCTCTAGAGACTTCTAGAATCTAGTTAGTTAACATTGTTAGAGTCTAATTAATCTTATCCATTGATTGAGATTAAATCATGGCCATTGGTTTTTCAATGAGAAAAGTATAAAAGGGGATCAATGAGCATTTGGAGAACACACTTGAGAAGCATTTGCAGTAATAGAAAATAAATTTGTAGCATTAGCAAATAGTCTTGTAGTGATAGTAAAGGCAGTGATAGTGTTGGGGACAACAGCAGTGGAATTTCAACAGGAGAAATTGAGAGAAGAATTTTAGAAGAAGAATATTGTTGAAACTCTACTAGTAAGAGGCAAGCAACTTATGTATCTCTTAATTTGTTGATGTTTAATAAAATTCCTCATCTATAGTAGTAGTTTTCCCTTTGGGTTTTTTCCAAGGATAATTTGTCCAAAAATATTATGTTCATTATTTTGCATGTTTTTTTCTCTATTCATGTGGTTTTATTTGTGAAGTTGCAGTTGTGTTATTTTTCAATATTTGTTGTGAATTAATTTTTTTGATAGTCAAATAATCTATATTAGATAGGAGATTAATAATCAATAACTACAATAGAATTTTCACATGGTATCAGAGCTGATCCAAGGGCAGAAAAGACTCAACACAAGAAGGAAATATTGAGGGTTTATAAAACCCAATTCTACCTGTTTAGTTTTATTATTATTATTATTTTATTTTGAGATGGCCTCAATAGGTTTAAGAGATAAGAACAAATTGGATGGAGCCTCAAATTTTGATGTATGGAAAGCCAAAATTTCTTTATTGTTGGAAGAGAATGGTATCAAGGAATATGTGACCAATGTTGTAGCTTTACCTATAGATCCAACACAACTCTTAGCATATAAGAAGGAAGATGACAAGGTGAGGAGATTGATTCTTGATGGTGTTAAGGACCATATTATTCCACATATTATTCTTGAAAATGTTGCCCTAGCAGGAAAAGGGAAAGTGAAGAAGGGGTCTAGCAAAAGGATCAAATCCAAAAATTGAGAAGAAGAAAAAGTACTTGTCTAAGATCAAGTGCTATGGCTATCACAAGTCTGGCCACTATGTCAGTGATTGCCCACAAAGGAAGAAAAATGAAAGGAAAGGAAAGAAGTAGATGACAACTTCAACAAGTGCAGATGAGCTCTCTAGTAGAATGGAGGATGAATTTGCACTCATAGATTGTATGGTTAGCTCAATCTCATAGGGTTTTTGGTATATAGAAAGTGGGGTGTCATTTCGTATGACAAGAGTTAGAGAATACTTCTCTAGTTATAATGAGGAGGACATTAGAATCCAAATTTCTATGGGGAACATGTCCAAAATCAATCCAATTTGGAAAGGGATTGCTCTATTTCAGAGGGAGAATGGAAAGTTGATTGTCATTCATGATATGTTGCATGTTCCAAACTTGGTTATGAATATGATTTCCATATCTATCCTTTAGGATAAAGGCTCCAATGTACTCTTTAGAGGGGTGAATGTGTTAATCAAGCATAAGGATTCAAAATCACCCATAGCTATTGGAGTTAGGAGCGGTCAACTTTACAGGTTGTAGTTTGATACTCATAAGGAACTGATGAGCAACAATAATCCTAGAGATTAAGGAGAGCTATGGCATAGGAGGATGGGTCATATACATCATGGAGGACTTAAATTGCTTTGTGAGATAGTGGCATGTGTTCCAAAGGTGAGCACAATGCAAAATGATGTATGTAAGGGATGTGTATTAGGGAAGTTTTTGAAAGAAAATTTTCCAAGGAGTGACACTAGATCTAAGGGTGTTCTTGATCTAGTACATTTAGACATATGTGGACCAATGTTGATGAAGTATCTCAGAGGGTACGAGTACTTTGTTACTTTTATTGATGATTCTCTAGGAAGACCTGGATATACTTCTTGAAGACCAAGGATGAGGTTCTCAATTGATTACAAGAGTTCAAAGCTCTTGTGGAGAATTCAATAGGCAGGAAAATAAAGGTTCTTCAGTCAAAAAATTGAGGTGAGTACAAAGGGAAAGAGTTACAAGAGTTCTATACCAGGGAAGGAATCAAGAGAGAGTGGACTATTCCTTACAACCCATAGTAGAATGGGGCTGCTGAGAGGAAGAATCAGTTTATATCAGAATGGCTATGTTGGATGACCAGGATATGCCATGTTACTTATGGGCATAGGCATGCAAGACAACATTATACATACAAAACAAGGTTCTACATAAGGTATTGGGAAAGATGACACCAGAGGAGGAATTCTTAGGGAAGAATCTAGATGTTAGCCACTTCAAGATATTTGAGAGTTTGGTGTATTGTCACATTCCAGGGCCTACACATTCCAAGTTAGATCAAATTGTAGAGATAGGGAACTCTTTGAGGTACAATGAAACCTCAAAGACATATCAGATATTTATTCTAAGGGCCAAGAGGATTATAGTTAGGTGTGATGTCAAGTTCATGGAGGACAAGGAATTTAGGAGATCCAGAGATTTTCCAGCAGATGATCAGAATGAGTAGCCAGAAGAAGCTCCAAGGATCGTTCAACTAGATTAGAGGCAACAAAGCTTGAATATAGTTACTAGTACAAGCACAGGATCAGATGCTAAGAGTTTCTAGAGTATGTAACAATAGATGTAGTAGATCTAAGAGATGCATTAGGGAGACACGGAGGTTGATACTTCATCCTCTATAGTTGGTAATGAGAACCAATAGATACATAGAGATACTTAGGATTTTGTGGGATCTCCTAGGACTAGTAGTAGATAATGGAGACAACCTACCAAATATAATAACTATATGGCATTAGTTAGTCAGTTGGTAGATAGTGAGCCTTCCAGCTATCAAGAGGCCGCACAATAGTAGGTGTGGCAAGCTGCTATGGCTGAGGAATATACCTCAATAGTGTAGAATGATGTGTTGGAGGTTTTGCCTAGACTGATAGATAGGGTAGTGGTTAGATCATTCTGGATCTCTAAGATCAAACACGGTGTAGATGGTAACATCAAGAAATACAAGGCGAGGTTTGTGGCCAAAGGGTTCTCTCAAAAGGAGGGAATAGACTATGAGGAGACATTCTCTCTAGTGGCCAGGTATACTTCTATATGAGCTATGATATCACTTGTAGCACAAATGGGATGGAAGATCCATCAAATAGATGTCAAGACAATGTTTCTTAATGACAAATTTAAAGAGGAGGTATACATAGAATAAGCAGAGGGATTTGTAGCACACAATAGTAAAACCCACATGTGCATATTGAAGAGATCTTTGTACAGAATCAAGCAGGCTCCCAGGACATGGTATGAGCACATTGATAGATACTTGTAGGGAATGGGATTTGTGAAGAGTGAAGCGGATGTGTTGCAGGAGCATCCGGTGGTGTAAGGGCAATCTTGCATCACCCAAAACATGTATTGCATTTATATTTCCTTTGGTTAGCTTTTTGTAGATGTATTTTAATTTCTAGATACCCTTTTCATCATTATGCAAATCCTCACTTTCAGTTTTGTTGTTTGGCTTTCTCTGGTCAACTGTTATTTTTATCAGCTTTTGGAATTTGTTGCTATTTTTAGCAATTTTTGGGAATTGAAGGTGTTTTGGAACAAAAATTGAACAAAAATTATATGGGAGGATTTAGAATGAAAAAATAAGAATATTGGTGAGAGAATCAAGCAGAAAGCATTCCCGATTTGAAAGATATTGCAATTTTAGTCTCCTAGAAAAGCACTTAAAAACCTTCCAGATTCAGTTTGAGGAACTAAGCAGCCCAAAAAATTGTTGAAATTGGTGAAGCAAATTTTGAACACATTCTTGACTCCGAGACCTTTCCAACGGTTCAAACGGTTCAAAAAATGGAGTACCGGATCAAAAGTTATGGCTCTCAGAAGTTGGTACACTTTCAAAATGTGCTAATTTTTGAATGGTGTTTTAATTTTTGAGTTTCAAATTGTAATTCTTGGCATCAAACCGCCAAAACTCATAAATTGAATGTTTTTTTTGGACTCTAAGGGAAAAAGGGCTATTTATGGGGGGATTTTTTCTGATTTTAGTAGCTTATTGGGGAAAAGAGTCGCATGCTGTGAAAAGGGGAACTTCTGTAATTTTTGTAATTTCTAAAATTTTTGTAGCTTGCATGTACCACAGAGCTTGAGGATTTGGGATCCTCTGCATGTAATATTTTCCATTATTGAATAATAATAAAGTTTGCTAGTTGTGTGTATTATTTCATTGTCTTAGGTTTGCTTCCTCGTTAGGATGCTAACCTCTACAACTTGGTGGTTGGGGATGAGGTTCTCATTCTTGTTATATATGTGGGCAACTTGTTTGTAACAGGTTCACTAGGGATCATAGAGAAGTGAAAGAGGAACCTTGCAGAAAAGTTTGAGATGAAGGATTTGGGGCTTATGCACTACTTTCTAGGTATGGAGGTATGGCAGATAGATGGAGAGATTTTCCTTAGACAAGGGAAATACTGCATTGAAATCTTGAGGAGGTTCGAGATGGAGAATTGCAGAGCCATGTCTACTCCTATTATCTCGAATTGGAAGAAGGTAGACTCATCTAGGGAGAAGGATGTAGACCCCACCTTATCCAAGTAGTTGATTGGAGCTCTCATGTATTTGGTCAACTCTAGACCAAATATATCCTTTGTAGTAAACTCTCTTAATTAGTTCATGGTTGAGTTGAAGAGAGTGCATTAAATGATGACAAAGCATGGGTTGTAGTATTTGCATGGTACAATCAAGCATGGGATCATATATACTCAAGGTGATGGTATCAAGTTGATAGGATATACTGACATAGATTGGGTAGGTAGTACAACAGACAAGAAAAGCACTTTAGGGTGTTGCTTTAACTTGGGATTAGGAGTTTTCTCTTGGTATAGCAAGAAGAAAAAGAAGAAATAGTAAGGCGATATGGCTTCGAAAGTTGTTGGTAGCCTTGTTTGGTCAGAGGGTTGAGACGACGGTGATACACTGTGACAATCAAAGTTGCATCAAATTGTCTAAGAATCTAGTGTTTCATGATAGGTCTAAACATATAGACATTAGATATCACTTCATTAGGGATTGTGTACAGTAGGGGATTGCTTAGCTACAATATATACCTACAGATCAGTAGGTAGTAGAAATTTTGACAAATGCATTAGGGAAGGTGAAATTCATCTTCTTTAGAGATATATTGGGTGTCATGTAGAACACCTTCCTCACTAAGAGGAAGTGTTAATTTTTGTAGCTTAGATAGGTGTCTCCATTCCCAAGAAATATTTAATTATTTAATTTTTTTTGGAGACTTCTAGAAAGGAGTTAGTTGTCTAGATATTTATTTATTTAATTAATTGATTCCTCTAGAGGCTTCTAGAATCTAGTTAGTTAGGGTTGTTAGAGTCTAATTAATCTTAGCCATTGATTGCGATTAAATCATGGACATTGTTTTTTTAATGAGAAAAGTATAAAATGGGATCAATGGGAATTTGGAGAACACACTTGAGAAGAATTTGTAGTGTTAGCAAATCGTCTTGTAGTGACAACATTGGGGACAACATCAGTGGAATTTTAGGAGGAGAAATTGAGGGAAGAATTTTTGGAGAAGAATATTGTTGTATCTTTGTCAGTAAGAGCCAAGCAGTTTATGTATTTCTTAATTTGTTGAAGTTTAATAAAATTCCTCATTTGCAGTATTGGTTTTCTCTTTGAGGTTTTTCCAGGCACAATTTATCCAAAAATATTGTGTTCATTATTTTGCATGTTTTCTTCTTTATTCCTATGGTCTTATTTGTGAATTTGTAGTTGTCTTATTTTTCAATATTTGTTGCGAGTCACATAATTGATATTAGATATGAGATTAATAATTAGTAACTACAATAGAATGTTTACAATTAATGATCACTTATTAGATTGATATGCAACAACTCTAAAAGACCACAAATTATGCAATGATCAGTATTTAAAAAGGAGCAACAATGATCCTTATTATAAATAAAGTTTTAGTCATTAATAAGAAAACTATTAGAACAAACTATTAGAGAAAAGTTCTTAATCATCTAGGAACAACCTGCAAAACCGAGAAAATAAAAATCACAAAATATGTGATAAGCTTTATTAAAAGCTAAGATGATAAAATACATTATAATACAGACTTATAAAGCCATGAAAAAAGTTAAATGAATGAAAAACCACCAAATACTGGAATAAAGAAAGAAAACTAATTTCCCCATTTAATAAATTAAATGCAACTAAACTATATTCTACCTAAGTAAAAGTTAAATAAATATACATTTACTCTAACAAAACAACTATGATAAAAAAATAAATTAAAAAGAGTAAGCGATTAAATTATGTACAGTATATTATAAGAAGAAGCAATTAAACTATGATTCTTGTTTTAATTATGACCTGACTTAACTATGATTCTTAGTCTTCCTTTTGATACTGCAACTTATTTTGTGCAGCGGTATCTTTGACTGGTGACCTTCTTTTGAATAGGTAGCGACTCCTTTAGTGGCTTTTTTCTACACTCTTCTTAACGAAGATTCTTCACTTCAAACTAGGAAATTAGTTTCCTTGTGACTTCAATCAAATTACAGAGACTTCTACCAACAATTTCTAACTATACTCTGCAATCTTTTTTATGCATACAATGTTCTAATTGTCATAGGCATGGACATTAAAAAGAGATGTGTTTGGATCTTCATCCATGTAGTATCTTGGATTGAAGAACCATTATGAAAAATTGTGTTGGAACAAAAGTGGAAGAAACAACCTTTAAAAGATAGTACATAAATTGATTATGGATGGATTGGTGTAACAAATTGGAAAAAGGTCACAAATATGTTCAAAATGTTATACAAATATTCTCATGTCAGACAAAATAACAAATTATTGGTACAAGATTTGAAGTTGGAGAATTCATATATGAGAGATTTGACGTTGGAGCACTCATATATGCAAAAGTTGTATAGTTGATTGCAAACATTGTGGATTGCAAAAATCATTGTTGAACCTAAAAGTTGTGCTCTTGATCACAAAGATCATTTTTTGAATGGTTGTGATTACAAATATTATTTTTGAACCTAAAAAGTTTTGAAGTATTGATTGTTGAGATCATTGTAGAATAGTTGTACCATTGATATTAATGATGGATAAAAAATAATCAAGGCTATTTAGAAGAAGGATAACTTTTTATACTTTCAAAAATATATTGGTGTTAAATATTTTTTATTTGTACATGGGTAGCTAACAAACCTATTTGTTATAGGTGCCCCTCATCATCTAGTTAAGTTATGTGGTAAAATAAAGTTTATGGGAGGGGTGGGGGTGTTAAAAATATAAACTATATTTTACACTTAAATACATTTTGTTAAATGAAGTCATGTATCATGGAAGAGACACATCCCTCTAAGAATGGTACATATTTAAAAATCTTTGGATATGTCTATTTGAATGTAGAAAATACAATATCAATTTATGTTCTCCAATTTTTTCAACAAATGTCTCTTGGCATCTTTTATATATAGATTTTTTTAAAGAAAAAATTTCTAGTTTAATTAAAATTATTTAATCATATTTTTAATATAAATATATTAAATTTATTTTAGTAATAATTTATCATTAATCAAGACTCATCAAATAGTAGTCTATTTTATTGAGAAAAATTACAAAATTAAGCCAATGTTCAAGAGCTTTTAGCTTTTTAAAGTTTTAGTAATAAATCAAAGTATAGACTACTCCCAAATACTTAAGAATCACTTCATTATTTTTTAATTTAGAATTAAGATTATTTTATTAAAAGCACTCAAAATTAATGTTATTAAATTTCCACAATCCATAAGAATCAGAGAAGCATATTTCTGGATTAGATTGTGTAAGCTTTTTTTATCCAAAAAAGCTTACACAATCTAATCCAGAAATATGATTCTCTCACTCAAAATTACATAATAATTTTAACAATTTCTTTAATTATTATTTTTATTGTTGTATATTTATATGTAACTTATTTATCTAATTATTAAATATATAAAATATATTTATGCTATGTATTAAAATATGTTAAAATATTTTTATTCTATTTTATTTTTACTTCAATATCAAATTTTACTTGTTATTTTATTTTAAATGTATTTTTATTTTCTTATGAACAAGTGTCTAAATTATTATTTATAAAATAATATTACACATATTCACAAAAAATTGGGTGGAAAAAATCATACCCCTAAAGTCCACATAGAGCTAAATCCTAGAGCATATAAACATAGAAACAAGCTAAAGTAATAGCAGAGAGGTAAAGAAGAGGGTTTAATATTTTGGGTTTTCCCATACATCAATGAGGTCTAGGGTTTTTCACAGGAGGACCTCCCACCCATAGTCATCTTTTTCTTTTTCTTTCTTCTTCTTCTTAAATCCAACCAGTTGGATACACCACTAGTAGGCCACCTAGAGGTTCTTCCCATGGGTGGGAGGAGGTAGACCATTAAAGAGCAACCTACAACCAACCTTTCTATCCATTTCCCTTCTTGTGATCAAGCGAGAATTCATGAATGAGTCTCCTAGGCACCTCAAATAGAAAAAATCCTCTCATGATGGTGCTCCTGAGAATGCAAGAAATCCCTAGAGGAATTGTAGCCATTGCACAAGCGTCATTGCACTAGTGGTTGAGGAACACCTATAAGTGGGTTACCTCAAGTGCAAAGATGTTTTCTTACACTTGAATATGTAATAAAAATTATTACATAACATAAATTTACACTAAACTAAAATATGTTAATCAATAGAGAAATTAGAAAAAAAGTTGAATTTATATCTCTCCATATGTTGAAGAGAATGTCCACCTTGAAAGCATGTCAAATCCCATTGAATATGTGAAGGATGCAAGGCCAATCCCTTAATAGAACCATGTACCATGAAAGGGGTACTAGTTTGAAGGGTTTAAAAAAATATTGAATCCAAATATAAACATTTTTTGGCTTTGAGACAACCAAAATAGATTCTTAAAATACTTTGACTACCCACACAGTAGGCAATAGGTGTATAAGACCCTCAAATAGGATAAATTGGAGTAAAAAAAGGCATTGGAAAATAAAAAAACTAGGATAAGTGAACTATTTGAGATCTAATATGATTAATCAAATGGTTTGAAATTTATGTTTCCAAACATAAAATAGTGATTGCAAATGCCACCATTGATTCAATGTGGGAACCATAAAAAAGTGGGGAGAGAGCCAAAGATATCCCTTTCCATAGTTTGTAATTATGTAAAGTGATGTTTGGCATTGTTGATATTTTTGTTCCCCTTGGTCCATAGTTTCTAAGAAATCCTATTTTTTTTTCCATTGTAACTATTTTATCTAGGTGTTGTATAATTTTAAAGATAAAAAAAAAAGATGAGCCTTAGGTACCAAAAAGAGAAAATAACTTTCCATGAATGCCAAGAAAAGAAAAAGATGAATATTTTCTCTAGTTGAAAGATTAAGGATGGATCCATGTTGCATGAAAGCTTTAGAGTTTAGCTTTGTGGCATTGGAACAACATTTTATGCTGTATCATGGAACATTGTAGAGTTTTCAAAGAATAATGAGCACATTGCAAGACCAAAGTGTGGAGATGTAACGTTGAAAAAGTCTAAAGGAATGAAAAACCATGTGGAGATCAATGAAAATGAGGAAATATGTTGTCTTTTGGTTTCTTTCATTGTCATAGAGAATCATTCATAACCAATAATGTTAGAGTATTCTGATGTGAAGACCTTCATCTCAATTTATTATTCAACCACTTGCAAGTTCATGGAGTCCTTGGTAAAATAGTTACATGTTGTATAAGGTTGTAGTCACTATACTAAGCTCTGTAAGGTTTCATTTCAATCACCTATTGTTACTAAGGTTCAATAAAATCATGTGCATTACTGTCATTTTTTTTGCTTTATCTCCATTATTCATTATTAGTGTCAAGGGTGAATGCATGTCTTGATAAGTACTAGAAAATTTCCAAAACCCTCTTTAATATAACCATCATTAGAAGTCAATAACATGGAGATTGTTTTTAGAAGCACAATATATTAGCAGCATGTTCATTGTTTTGGTTAAAAAAAATTCAAAGGTTTTCTGAAAAGTATTGTTAGGACTTATCAAGGTCTTTGTCTTAAAATTTAATCCCTTGTGTGTAAATGATTTCTTCCACCATGTTTGTAAATTTTGGCAATCCTCAAGAAGGTTGTTAACCTATGTTACACAAGGAAACGTCCCTTGCCCCAGAAGGGGCCTTCCCCATCCCCAACCATCCTTGAGATGGGGGGATGCAAAGGGGACATCCCCTTGCCATCTCCAAACTAGGAAAATCAATAGGAAATAGCCAAAAATGTCCTTGTCCATTTGGGGACATCCCTTGTCATCCCGGGGATGGCTGCCGTCCCAAATTGGACGAACACTTCAGTAGCAAAAATAACATAAAAAAAATGCTTTTTCTCATTTTTTGATGTAGATTTACATATATTTTGTGTGTATGTTACTATGTATTTTCTTTTTGTATATGTTTGCATCATATTTACATATATTTTGCATGTATGGTATTGTATATTTTTTGTGCATGTTATTGTATTCCTTATGTGTTTTCAATGTGTGAGTAGATTTTTGCCCTACTTTTCTATCCAGAAGCCATTTTAGTACTTTGAAGAATGTTATAGGCCTAAGAAATGTGAGGTTTCCCCATTGCATACTTGTTTATTGGAGCTCTTTTTGATAAAATATCTATGCACTTTTAGTTATCAATTTTAGGAAGCATACTTCTCAATCCATCTTTAGGGTAATTTTCTTTGTGTGTCAAGAGTAGTTTGAATAAATGATAAGCATCAACCTCCAAGGCTAAGAAGTTATGTACTCTACCTAAGAGATTCACACTATTGGGGTTTTCTTATTTTTGTTACTTTTGAACCATGGTTTTATTGATGTTTGAGACTACTGTTATAATGCTTTATTGGCATTTTATTACACTGTTATAGTACTACTCTCGTGATGTATTTACATATTAATATTGTTGTTATCAGTTATTGACATCTCTCTCTCTCTCTTTCCCTCTCTCTCTATAATAGATTAATAAATTTTGAAAAAATCATATATATATATATATATTTGTATATTGTCATCCTCTATTGTCCCCCCCTCCCCATCCCCAAAATGTTGTGGAACATAGTTGTTAAAAAATTATCTACTCCTCCATGAGATGATAGTGACAAGAGACCTGCAAAAGAGCCCTAGGAACAAAGATTGAGGAGATGACAGATAGGGCAATTAGCATGGGTTTTAAAGATTTTAAAAGGAAGAGAAAAGTTTTATCTCTATTCATCCCTCTATGGTCTAGTCATCACAAAAAGGTTTCCATCAAAAGATAAAGGGGTGTTAAATGTATATGAAAGTTTGTTGAAGATATTTCCATTGAGAATAAATAAAGGAATCAAGATGAGGTCTATTTAGTTCAATAACATGGTAGTGTTAGACACCTAGAGAGAAGATTGAGATCATGAAAGAATAGGCAGAAAAATGTTTTGAATAGGCAGTTTGCAAGGAGGAGATAATGAAGAGTCCAAAACTGTCAGCCTACAAGAGATGATATGGTGATCTCCTACAATCAATAAAACTATGAGGGGTGCTTGCTTCATAGAGATAAGGCATAGGCCAATATAGGAGACATTCAACAATAGATAAAGACAATAGTGAATAGAAGATACAAAGATTAATGAAGTATTCTAAGAGTCTTTTACAAATGGTTAGAGTTTGGAATCAATATCAAGAAAGGTTTGTTGGATTTGATGGCCCATGACCACTCATCAAATCCACCAAGGGTTTATTACATTGTTCCTTAGAATTGTCATTAGGTGGATAGTTAGACACCCTGAGTTTAAAATATCATCTAAGATGACTTCTCAATCCTTGAGGTTATATTTAGTCATAAGATTTATACCCTATAATTTTAAGCAAAACCAAAATTAACGATGCCCTAATGAGGAATGGTTGGATTTGTTTGAAATATAGGATGATAGGTTATCTCCATGCCAAATGAAGTCATTTTGTGTTGCTTGTGACAGTCATAACTATTGATATTCTGAAAATGAATGATGCCAACTATACTTCAATACAAAACAAGACTGTCATAAACTTTACATTTCTATATTTGCCACAGGGGACAATCACTGTCAAGAAATGATCACCAAACAATACATTGATAGTCATTATGAAAGATAATATAATGCTAATCCATAAGAATTAAGGGCTGCCATAACTTCATAAGGAAGAAAATGATAGTTAGACATGGGTAGAATAGTTAGAGAGGTAAAGAGACAATATATGATGAGACGGGGGTTTAGGAGGCACTAACACGTGAGCCACAGGAGATAGGTTAGTCTTGGGAAAGTTTTCTTAAATATTTTAAAAGTAATTGTATTGTTATTGAAATCGATGATAGGTGTTGTTTGTTGTATTAACATAAACCCTAGTCAAAACTTGTCAAGTGAATGTTGCTGTTATCAAAATGATACTCCCTACAAGTTATGTATGGATTGTTTTATTGTTTAAGTTTGAACAACCAGCGATGAATATATACCTTTGAAATGTCAAAATCATTGACAAAAAGACCTTTGCCATTATCAATGTTGGAAACCAATGGTAAAGTATGGTTTAATGTCAAAATCCTAGGTGTCAATACCACTATCAAAGAGATGTCAACATTGAAAAAACAATGTCAACTTTTTATTGTTGTGAAGTGTGCAAATTTATTCACTGTTTTGTTGGGTTTTATTTTCATATTGTCAATATTAAATGTTGAATGCATAACATTTTAGGGTCCATGAAGATGAAAATTTATAAAAGATAAATGACAGTGTCTTAGACAATGACCTAATGCAAGGGAATTCAAGGGGTAGAGATACATGATAAAAGACTTAGACACAACAATCAAAAAGGAAAGTCTTATGAACTAGTTGCAGGTCAAGTGTAGTCATAATGACAATCCCATAAAGAAGTAACAAAAGCATTAAGAATAAAATGCAGAGATAGGAAAACATGCACACTTGGAAGTCATGGTTTTAAAGGTAGGTCATAATGGTTATAAGAGGGAAGAAATCAGACTATGTGAGATAGTGGTATAATTGAAATACACATTGTATTGTATAGTCAAAAAGCATAGTATGACAGTAAAACATGGTGACAAATGCTAGATATGAGCTCCATAACAGTGATGAAGAGCTGGAGTTTCATGATAACAATCAATAGGATCATAGTTGAAGTTGTCAAGCATCGACAAAGGAAGAAGATTACATTCATATAGAAAGAACTAAGGATAGTTCATGAGATAGGCATTAATATTGAAATATTTAACAAGATAAGTCATTCAAGAAGGCTAAAAGAAATCATATGTGATAGATGAACAAGATGGTGGAAATATGAAGGCTTAAGAAGCTACAAATAAATGAAACATATCCTGTATCAAGAAGGTCCTAGAATATCTCCCACGCCTTCCCAGGTACTTTAGCCCTTCGTACCTCCCTTGCACAAACCATATAAGAAATTTTGAGGGAGTTGCAATAGTTAAGGAGGTGTAATGGTAGTTATGAGCAAGTGGAGAGCATCTAGGAAGCATTTTGGTGGGCTAGGGAGGCGCATGAGAGAATATAGGGCAGTTTGGGTCACTCACAAGCATCTGGGAGCTTATCTAGACAAAAATTCATAAAGAAAGTCAAAGTAGACAAATAATTCTTCAACATCATGGAGCAAATTTCTCGAAGCAAGGATATAACAACTCAGCTGGACGCCCAAGGAGAACTTTGACCTAGCTAGCTAATGTAAACACTTGTCAATTTTCCCTCAAAAGCATGTTGCTAATCTTTAGGAGATGGTTGTAACACAAAGAGAGATGCCTAGGTCAACTTTCATTCACTTAGATAGCTTTTCTTGACAAAGTATTGTAACTGAGAATAGTGCTTTCTAGGTACAGATTAGAATAGTAACTCAAAGAAACTCAATTCTTAGGCAGGTATAGTAGCTTGTAAACATTTTTTATTTTTTATTTTTTCAATAAAGAAAGTACTTTTCCTTCTCTAATATGTGTTTTTGTGTACAAACATAAATGATTGATATATTTTTTAAGATATATATGCAAATCTTCAATGTATGTTTCATTTTTTAAGATATATATACAATGTGATTATTGATGGTACATTATATAATTTAGAACAATATGGAATATCCTTAGAGTAAAGGTTACAATTTTAAACACCAAAAAATTTTAATCTTCTTTTTTACACATTAAAATGTGAGAAGGACAACTACTAGCACATTTCATAAAACATAAAAATAGTTTGTCTCTAATGGTCTATAAATGTGTTATGTTTATAGTGTTCATCATAAGGAAAATTTGTAATAAATTTTTAAGTCAGCTTACCTATTAGAGTTAGTTATTTAAAAGCTTCAAAATTTATTAGCATTTATAAATCGCAATTGAAGCAAAACTTGGATTTAAGTTACAAGTAGTAAGTTTGATTCTAAATTTCCTCCTCCAAATTGACTTGTATGCACCAAATGTGATGTATTGGATGTTAAATTAGCCTTAACCTCTAGTTCATGTAAAACATATCATGCTATGTGTCTTATCAACAATAAAATATTTAAAAATAATTTTCAAATAGTTCTACAATTACAAGGTTGGAATCATGGGGTTTGCTAACAATATAACCCAAATTTAGGATGACAATTATGGATATACTTGAAATTTATAGATCTATAAGCTCATGAATTAGAGTAGTTGACTACCAAAGGAGTTTTCATTATTATTACAACCACCCAAAACCAAAAAAATAGTAAAATTATATCATTACCATATTCATACATACAAAGAAATGAAAGTAGAGAATCATAAAGAATTCAATCAGAGCAATTTATAAAATTGCTACATTTACTATTAGAAAAAAACAAAAAAAATCCATAAATCAAAATAAAATTAGTTATGAAACAAAAAACTTGTGTGATTTTTCCAATAATGTAATTTACTATAAAAAAACAAATTTTAAATAATAAGCTAAAAGCCTCAATAATCACCACCAATATTTAAACCCTTTAAAATACACAATGGAATATTAATTTTGAATAACTAACACAAATATTTAGATCCCATTAAACAATACAACCCAATATTAACTCTAAATAAATAACACCAATGTTAAAACCCTTTACACAAATACAAACCAATCTTTAACTGTTAAGTCAAGGCTTATTATATGCAACAACGTTCACATCTTTTGCTACATACATTATCTACAGCAGATTTAAATCTCAATAATGTTAGAAGGCTTGGTTAAAGTGATCAGATCCTAGGAGTTCTATTCTCAAGTCCCAACATCCAATGGTTGGGTTATCACTTATTTAATATTTTACCTGTGACTAGAAAAATGAAGTTCACAACATCCACGTAGTGTTTATGAAAAATTAACAATGTTCTAAGGAAGAATTTGTTATCAATGAAACCTTAGAACTTCACAAATGTTGCAAATTTTTATTTCCAGCCTGAGCTATGAGAAGGATCAAATATTACCATTCAAAAGGTTAATGGGTCAAGTTGGATACTTAAACATTAGTGATATATTTTATTAAATCTCTGTAGGGATCTTCAACAATATTCTGAAGTTATTCTCATAGAAAAAATATGAAACATCCAATTTATTGTTACACATTATTGAGATATCCAATTTTTTATTTTTTTTAAATTAAATTACTTAATCATGTGACTGCGGCAGAATTTTGGAGAGTACCCATTACTTGAGAAGTTATTCTCAAAAGAGCCATAATACAAAACATTTTTCTTTCCAATTCCTTCCATCCTTATTTAATCAAACAATACTTCAATAAAATCCACACAAACCATTAATGAGAAATTTAAAATTAAGTCACTTTCAAAAGATACCATGGAGAACCACAAACCATTAATGAGAAATTTCAAATTAAGTCACTTTCACAAGATATTGTGGAGAACCTCTTCATTGCTATGGTTGTATATTCAGAGCTTTCTTGTATAGAAATTTCTGACAAATAAATTGAGAGAATTCCACTATACAAATATGAAATATTTTTCTTTCCAATTCCTACCATCCTTATTTAATCAAACAATAATAAAATTCACACAAAACATTAATCCTAACCAGAAATTTAAAATCAAGTCACTTTGAGAAGATACTATGGAGAATCTCTTCTCTATGGTTGTATATTTTATGCACTACCAAATAAATCAAAGGTGTCAAACACAATCTATGATATCTTCTCGTACACAAATGTCATAAAATTTTCATGTTGCAGAGTGATTTCATGCACTTTCCATGAGTGTATGCAATACAAATTCTCATTTTAACATGGAAAACAAATTAATAATATTTTAATTCTGAATTTTTAATTCAATTTTTGATGCAGGAGCATCCAGTGGTGTGAGGGCAATCTTGCATCACCCAAAAGATGATTTTCATTTTTGTTCCTGTTGTTGCTTCTTGTAGATGTTTTTGCATTGTTGGATACCCTTTTCATTGAATAAGAGTTTCCAACTTTTAGAACTGTTTTTTTGCTTTTTTTGCTCAACTGCTATTTTTAGCAGGTATGAATTTCAAGACATGGGAAGACAGAAATTTATGGGAAGGTTCATGACGGAAAAATAAGCACTTTGGTGAAAGAATCAGGTCAAGATCATTCACGGTTTGAAAGTTATTCAAGTTCCAGTTTCTAGTTTTTGCCCTGAAAAACCTTCCAAGTCCAATTTGAGGCCCTAAACGGTTCTAGATGGGCCCAAAAATTTGTGGATTGCCAAAGTGGAGGCCGTAGGCTATACTTTATAGAGCATCATATTTTCGAGAGCTTTCTAAAAAGGTATTATCATTGAAGATCTGACAGTCGGATTAAAAGTTATGGTTTTCAGAAGTTGGTGCATATTTTAGAAATATGCTAATTTTTGAATGTGAATTTAAATTGAATTTCAAATTGTAATTTTGGCACCAAACCGCCAAAACTCATAACTCGAATGTTGTTTTTGGCTCCAAGCCGAAAATGGGCTATTTATGGGCTAGTTTCTAATTTTTGGGTAACTTTTTGGGAAAAGAAGTTTGCATGTTGCGAAAGGGGAATTTGGGTAATTTTTTGTAAGTTTGTAATTTGCATGTATCTCAGAGCTTGAGGATTTGAGATCCTCTACATGTAAGAGTTCCATATTTTTGAATAAAATATTATTCTCTATTTTGTGAGTGTTATTCTATGTCTCGGGTTTGCTCCCTCATCAATATTATTTATAAAACAAATTTATAATCATCCTAAAACAAATTTATAAATCATTTAGAGATGGAAAAAGAAAATAATAATATTTTAATTCTAAATTTTTAAATATTAGTTTGATTGTTGGTTATTAAATCAAGAAGTGTCACATAAAAGTGTCACATAAAAGTGTCTAATGTTTTAAATCTATAATATTATTATTATCTTTAATAATTTATAAATTGTGTAGAAATACATAACTACAGTGATAGCAAATGGTAGAATGTAATGATGTATGTTAACAATAACTATCAAAGAGTCCGACTTATTAACTTTAGTAAATAAAATAATAAATAACTATACACTTTACTAAATAAAATGGTAGATATATAGAAAATTAATACTTTTAAAATAACTATTATTAAATATTGACAATACCAATGAAGCCTTAATTTAAAGGTTTTTAGATAAAATTCCAAGTGTGGTCTCTCAAGAACCAAACATCTCTCAAGAACAAAACAGCTCCATCATGACGCCCGTGTAGTATTTAGAGGGGATAAGAGCTACCACTTTTTAGTGGGCATCTAACAAGGCTCCGAATTCAAATGGATTTCTAGCAATTTTTTGAAAAATGTTGGAATATCAATTTCATGGATCTTTTGTATGTGATAGAGAAATCTAGAAAGAAAAAAATAGTTCTCAAATCTTTAAATAATAACTTTAATGCACTAATACTAAAGAAAAACACTATATAATCATTGGATAATTTTAGGCCCCTTTCTCTATGCAAAATAATTTATAAAAAAATATTTAACTAAATAAATATAAGGAATACTTCCAAAAATAATTTCAAAAGAATAAAGTGGGTTCACTTTAGGAAAATCTAACACAGATGGAACAATCATTGCTCATGAAGTTATACATATGATCCATAAATGGAAAGAAAAAAGGATGTTGGTTAAACCAGATATAAAAAAGACATATGACCAGGTCAATGAGATATTCCATTTAAGAGTTTTGGAGAAATTTGGCTTTAATAAATATTGGTGCAATGGGATTCACAATTGTATTTCGACATAGATTTTTAATGTTGGTTAATGGAGAACCTTGGGGTTTCTTTTGATCCTCTTGTAAATTAAATTAGAGATATGGGATTTATTTCCATTTAATTCTATCACAATGGAAAAGACATTGGGAAGATATAAAAAGAAAAAAGGAGAATTGAAGATGAATTAAAATTGTTCCAAATGCAAGTCCTATTACTCATTAACTTTTTTTGATGACACCCTTCTCTTTCCCGATGAAGGGAGACTCTCCCTTACAAATCTAAAAAAAAAACACATACAAAACTATGCAAGAAGGCAATAAGTTAATGTGTGTGGGCAAAAAATTTGGCACCCAAAGGTTCCCTTAAACTTCTACAGTTTTTCACCTAAAAGGAGAGAGATGGGAAAAAAGGGGCAATGTGCCCACTCAAAACTAATGTAAATATGAATGGAATATACCTAAATGCAATGTCTAAATGAAAAACCTAAGAAATGCAAGTTCTTTGAAAACACATTGTGATATGCAGAAATGACCTAAGAATACAAACAATAACAAAAATGGAATTAAATATTGGAGAAATGTACCTGGAAACTGGAATATGATGTAGAGAGACTTTGGAATCCTACAAAATTTTCTATTAAGGTCAATTCAGACACTGACGCCAAGCTAGGCGGCTTAGTCCTATTTTAGGGAGATTTCATCGAAATAGGTTTTAGCCAAATGGGTATCCAGAAATGTTGATAATTTTTTAGGCCTAGCAATGAGACTAATTCGTCACAGATGGTGACTTATTCCACCTAGGAATCTTAGGAAATTTAGGGAAGGAATCTATAGCTCTCAGTCTACACTCCTCTTCTTGACAGGTGTCTAGGTCTAAAACTACAGAAATCAGGCTAAAAGAGTTCTCCAAGCTTCACTTAGGGATTTTTTGACTTGAATGACTTTGATGAGTTGACAACACCTTTCAACACCTTCCTCTTTGACAAATATTCATACAAGACCTACAAAAGACACATGTTAAGAGGGTAAAAAGGGTTGAGGGTTAGAGAATAGGGGTTTCCCTTGGTCAAATCCCAATTTGGTAATCAAACCCTAGAAAATGAAATGAAATAGAAAGAGAATGATGAATGAACAACATGCAATGTCACAAGTCACAAAACCCTTGATGTAGAAATCTAAAGATATGCAAGTAGATGCTCCAATGGATCCTTGATGATGCTTAGAATGCTTGATAATTGCTTGAGAATAAATGGATTGCTTGAGAATGAATTATTAGATAAATGGGGGTGAAAATGAGAGGAAAACCCTTTATTTATACTTTATTTTACAATATTTCTAAAAAATAACACATCACAAGTAGACCTCAAGGTTAAGAGAATAAAATCCTACCAAAATATTATAATAATTTTGATTTTCGTGCCTAGTGGGACTAAGTCACTCCAGGTGACGACTTTGTCCCACCAAGGAAATTTTACTGGGTGTCAGGAATTAAAATGTATTTAATAATGTTTTACAAGATTATTCTAAAAAATACACTTAAGTAGGGCCAGAAAGTGTATTAAGGGGCTATTTAAACATAAGAAAGGGTCAAATTAGTGATGATAAGCCTAGCATACAAGTTTGTTATAAATATTTGCAACACTTTAAAATAAGACTTGGTAAGGGATAAAAGAGGTTATTTAAGTAAATTATAATGAAAGTGTGCTAGAAAAGTGTGAAAGTGGGTTGCAACACTTCAAAACACTTTTACAAGACATCTAAGAATTCTTAATGATTCACAAGGGTCTAAGACCTAATGTGAATGTGTTGGCCATGTTACAACATTAAATCTGGGAAAAATCAAGCCAAAATAATTAGGAGGTCCTAAACATGAGAAAAAGTAGAAGGGAAACTTTTTACATGTCCATAGTTATCCCCCACTTTAGTGAGAGGATGAACTTGCTTCAAACTCACACTAAAGTAGCTGAACATGAAATCAAGAGGGGTTTCAATGAGTCAATGCTAGCAATATGAGACAACAATGATCAAGAGGTATGATCAAAACCCTAGGATGAAGATCTCATGGAAAAATAAACATGAGCACAAGGAAACACACATGAGATTGATTTCAATGAAGAGGGAGAGAAGGAGAAGGAAAAAGAGAGTTGGATCAAGTTTCAATCATTTGTCCATCCTGTTGTGGATTAGATCTAGGTTGTTTTTTCAGAAAGAGAAATGCATACTCACGTTGAGGCGATGGAACTCATGGTTATCTGTCAAGTGAGAAGGAAAAAAGGGTTATAAACATACACTCATGGTTACTATGCACTCACACACACACACATGGGTGGCTATGGGGATTTAGTCATGCCTCAGAATGGGCTTCCCACTCAACCATACAAAATTTATACCTCCTGATAACTTGAATAAGGTTCCACAAAAGAAAATGACATTTGAAGCTTCATGAGACAAGAAAAAATTCATATTCTTGGAGCTCATGAATAAATGCGATGGCACTACAAGCATGCAAGTTGTGTTATGCAAGGTAGGCATATAACTAGTGAAAAAATGCAACATGAGATTTTTTTTCAAAGGAGTCTTTCTTAGTTCATGTGAGGTCTATAACTTACGGAACTCTCCAAGAGAGGACCAATCATAGAATAAAAGATTCACAACATAGGGGATGTAGTGTGTCGCATCAAGGAACTAAGATGAATGTTATATGCTATGATAGATCACTCTCATCAAGGACATCACACCCAATGTCATCCACAAAGCATAAAATGTATCTTATGAAGTAACAAGACTACACTAAGAACCAAGAAAAAGAAAAATGCAAAATGAATAATGCCAATGTATGCCGCCACTTTAAAGGAATTGCTACACATCATCGTGTGAGAAATTAATTTAAATTAGAAAATGAAAAATACAAACAAGAAAGAAGACATGAGAGCCAAAGTGGAAAGCCCCTATGCCAAGTCATATGTTTCCGAGTAAGGCTACATCATGTGAAGAAAAGAAAATGAAAGGAAGGGGTTTCCCCCAAAATGAAAACACCAAACACGTAAGGGATCTATGGATTTGGGTTCAGTATGTTCTTTGCTATAATATTTTGTAACGAGCTCAAAACTATCATCATTCCTCAAATACATAGAATTGGAAGAATGACACAAAGAGAGTGAAAACAAAGAAAAAGAAAGATCCATTTGGATCAACATGGAAGAGACATAGGATGTCTTAACACCTTGCATCATTCCCAAAAGGAAAATACAAGAAAAAAGAAAAGGAAAAGGCAAATAAAAATGGAAAAGCTTCTGGGTCAACATGAGAGAGACATTTCGGTTTCAATGCCTTGCATCATCCCAAAAAGGAAAACATAAGAAAAAGAAAAGAGCCTTTTGGGTCAACATGAAAGAGACATTTTTGTTTCAATGCCTTGCATCATCCCCAAAATGAAAACATAAGGAAAAGAAGAAGGCAAGGCGAAAGTGATGTATGACATATAAAATAATGAATGTATAAATAGAAGAATGCCACAAAGAGAAGGAAATAAAACATCACATTATGAGGGAACATGATACACACATGAAAACACACAGAAGAAAAAGAAAGAAGGAAAATAAAATGTGAAAGACTACTAAGGAAAATGCAAGTCAACCACCAAGCAGGTCATCCACCTCCCAATCTCAATCAATATAAGTGGAAGGTGAATAACGCAGCTAAGGGACAATGACAAATGCATTCCTAGGACAAGGCTAGCAACTTCTTACCCCCACTAAGTGCAAACCAAGAGTAAGCCAATGTGGGTGATTGGAAAGGAAATGTAATAGTGAGAAGGGAATGTTCTACAACTATTACATGATAAGGTGTTCTATGGTTGTTTATGGAACTATTGGATAGCAATTATCGCCATCAAAATGATACTTGCTCAATATTTCTTTCAATTGATGCCATTCATCACTTCTATTTCCAAGAACGCAATGATATGCACAATGTGGAACATTAGTTTCTTTAGGGTATATCACCAACCTATTCATACGTGGTAATAGTATGAGTCCTTTTTCTAAAAGGATTTGTAATTTCCTTTTGCATTCAAGTGGTGGAGAGAGGAAAGTTTAGTTTTTGTAACCTATAAGGCATATTGTGTTTGCTAGATGCACCCTTTTCTTGAATTGAAGGAGGAGGAGGAGGACCCAAAGTAGTCCCATCAACCTTGCATTTTTTTTATAGGGAACGGTTGTTCACGTGGAAGGAGGACATTCAAATTATGAGGGGAATCAAATATCACCATTCCATCATCACAAAGTCTCCAATATTCTCTAGGCATCTAGTTGTTATGAGAGGGATATTAATATCCTAACCTTGTTATGTTATCATCTTTTGGATTTTGTTCTAAAATTTGATGAATGTCATCTTTAGTTGTTGTGTCACATCCATGTTTGCTTAAAATGGTAAAACCATTACCATTATAGGTTTCTTCAAGGTTGATTGGAGTATTTGTAACTTTGTTATCATAGAATGGTTGAGGGGTTTCTTGTTTAGAAGAACTTGGTTCACTTGATGGAGGGAACTTAGGTCCTTCATTTTTTTTAGGATGTAAGTAACCCAACATATCAGGAGGTGAGATTGTAGGAAGGTCTTGTTTCATGGATGGATAAAAGGATGTGTCAACTTCAAGATTGTCAAGACATTCATTTAAGAACTTATTCATGTTGTAATCATCTTCTCCAATGATGTCAAAATCACAAGGAGGACATTCATGAGGAGTTGAAGGAGCATGAGGAAGCTCAATGTCATTAGGATTAGTTCCAAAGGCAGAACTTGACATGTCAATTAAAGAATTTAATGACATCCAAAACTTATTAAAATAGAGGACCATGATGCAAAAGAATGAAATAAAACTAAATGCAAGAAATCGAATAAAACAACAAATCTAGAAATAGTAACAAAGATGCAATAATAGAAAACAAAAATGTAGAAGATCTGAAAATGACAAAAATTACAATCCAGAATGTGCAAGAGGACTAAGTTGGCCAGTGTGGTGAATTAGTCTCAGTAGTAATTTTTTTGATATTTTTCAAAAAAATTAAATGAAATTTGAGCATTTTTTAAGTTTTCAGATGTAGGGACAATATGAAAATGCATAATTTTTTGAAATTTTCATGAAATGTAATGCAAAAATGCAAGTTATATGAGTTTTTCACTAATGCAATTTTTAAAACCCTAGGATGCAAATTAAACAATGATAAACCTAATGCAATGTTGTTGCAAGTTATTCCTAGGATGTGAATGCACTTGAAATAAAAAGTTAAATGTTCTAAAGTCAGGTTCACCAAAATGTGGACAAAATTTTTAGCACCCAAAGGTCCTCTTGCACTTCTAGGGTTTTTCACCTAAAAGGAGAGAGATGGGCCAAAATGGGAAATGTCTCCACTCAAAACTAATGTAAATATGAATGAAATATTCCTAAATGCAATGTCTAAATATAAAACCTAAGAAATGAAAGTTGTTTGAAAACACGTTGTGATATGCAAAAATGACCTAAGAATGTAAACAAACAATAACAAAAATGAAAGAGATTGGAGAGGTGCACCTAGAAACTAGAATGTGATGAAAAGATACTCTATAATCCTATAGAATTTTTCTGTTAAGGCCAATTGGGACACTTACGCCAAGTTGGGTGACTTAGTCCTATTTCAAGGAAATTTTGCCAAAACAATTTTCAGTCAAATGGGTATCCAGAAATGTAGAAATCATTTTTTAGGCCTGGAAGTGGGACTAATTCAGCACAGATGGTGACTTAGTCCACCTAGGAATCTCAAGAAATTTGGGGCAGGAATCTATAGCTCTCGGTTTGCACTCCTCTTCTTGATAGGTGTCCACTTTTGAAATTGTAGAAATTAGGCTACAAGTGATCTTCGAGCTTTACTTAGGGATTTGTTGACTTGAATGGCTTTGATGAATTGAAAAAACCTTTTAACACCTTCCTCTTTGACAAATTTGCATACAAGACCTACAAAACACACACACAAAGAGGGGAAAGGGGTTAAGGGTTAGAGAATAGGGGATTTCCTTGGTCAAACCCCAATTTGGTAATTAAGACCTAGAAAATGAAATGAAATAGAAAGAGAATGATGAATGAACAACATGCAATGTCACAAGTCACCAAACCCTTGACGTAGAAATCTGAATATATGCAAGTAGATGCTCCAATGGATGCTTGATAATTGCTTGAGAATAAATGGATTGGTTGAGAATGAATTATTAGATGAATGGGGGTGAAAATCAGAGGAAAACCATTTATTTATACTTGATTTTATAATATTTCTCGAAAATAACACATCATAGACTAACCTCAAGGTTAAGAGAATAACACATCACTTTGGTGGAAAACAATGTTAGTGTTTAATCCTTGAATTATGGATGCTATGTGATTTGGTTGTGCATTAGAAGGGATAGGAACTTGTTGTAAGGCCGTTTAAAGCATAGTGTGATAGGTAGGTGAATTTTGAAGAAGGTCCCAAAGGAATATCTTGGAAAGAGTGCTCTTAAGTTGCTCCACAAGATCATACTCCCTTAATCAAGGAGTGGGAGGAAAATTAGGCAAAGGTAGGGAAATCAGGATTGGTTGTTGTGGGGACAGATTATTTGTAGTGGGATATGCATGAGAAATAGTAGTATGACTCAATTTTTTTGACACATTATTTTGAGGTGGGTAGAGGGTGAATTATAGTTTGTGTTGAGTTGAAGGTTGGTGTGATGGTGGATAAATAATGAGTTTAGGTTGTTTTTGAGTTTTTTGTTTGTGTGAAGGAGGATAAAGGATGAGTTCAGGTTGAATGATATTAACATCCCTTGGTGACTGAGAGTCTAACATGGGCCCTTCATCTTCTTCTAAGGGCATAATATCCTTATTGTCAATGTTATCCTTGTTTTGTATCATGATATTCTCCATGGGAGGAGAGTTTTTAGGACAACAACAAGCCACATGTTTTTGAAAAGTAAGACTTGTTCCTTCCAAAATAACTTCATCACAAATAAGGGAGTTATTAATGGTTGAATTTGTTTGATTATTGATAGTGGGGAGAGTAGAAGAAGATTATATTTGCTTTTCCATTGTCTTGAAGGTCTCATTCTCTTGTTCGATATTATCTACCCTAATAAGAGAGCTTGCAATATGGTCGTTCAAGTTTGTAACATCATCACAAGTGGGGGAGGCTTTAAGAGAAGGAATGTGATGATTTTCAAATAGATTGTCCCAAATGGTTGGAGCATTAGGGAATAGAGGATCAAGATTCTCATGACTCTTAATAGGTATATCTTCTAACACCACCCTATCCTCATGGAATTGAGCAGGGACATTAGGAGAAGGGAAATTTTGATGGTGATGGTTATGGAGACTAGGTAAGGTGATGTTTAGGAATTTTTCTATGATATTATGTTCTTGTTGTCTAACATCTTCCAAAGGGGAATGAGGAGATGGACAATAAAGACTCTCAATGCCTATATCTTACTTCAGCAAGATACCTTCATCACGAATAGGAGAGGTATTGGGAGAAGAACAAGTATGATTGTTATGATTGTCTACACTACCATTCTCACCAATGGGAAATGTAATATTAAGGATTGTGTCAATGGTTTGAACATGGTTCTTAATGACCTCATCGTTGTAATCAAAATTGAACTCATAAGAGAGGATGTTGTATTTATGAAATCCATTTTTAACAAAATCAAAACCACATTCTTGAAATAAAACATGCTATCATGGAAAAGTGTAATGCAATGACTTAAAATGAAATGTTG
The DNA here is from genome assembly GCA_007258455.2 of Sequoia sempervirens. NCBI lineage: Eukaryota > Viridiplantae > Streptophyta > Pinopsida > Cupressales > Cupressaceae > Sequoia > Sequoia sempervirens. Next base: position 384,504,357 of record VDFB02000003.1, on the reverse strand, counting down.
AAATGCAATTTTCAAATTTGAAACAAGGTAATTTTTGGATTACATAAATGCATCAACCTAAAAGAAGAAATGTTGGAAAGGAAAAATTGAAATTAAAAAATGCATGAAATGAGCTAATTTAGACTATATATAATGAAATGAATGTTACAAACACTCAACCAATTGATACAGGTAGTTGAAGGCAGCAAATAGAAGCTTAAAAACAAGTTTTTTAGCTCTGTAAAAGGCAATTTCAGGGCTGAACAAGGACTAAGTCGCCCAAGGTGGCGAATTAGTCCCAATTGGGATTTTTTTAATATTTTTTTGATGGATTTGGATGTTTTCTATTATGTATAATGTAGACCTAAGATGCCAGTGCAAGATTTCAAAAATGTTCAATGATTTAAGATGCAAAAATGCTCATAATTGAAATGATTTTAAAATTGACTACCCTAAAATGATGTTTTTGACCTAGATGCATAAAACAAAGGATCCCAAAAATTTATAGACTTATAGTATATGATACTAGGAGGCTTAGGAATCAAATAAATGAGGTTTCTAATGATGTAACTGACAGTGCAAAATCTAGACACAGACTAAGTCACCTAGAGTGGCGGATTAGTCCTAGTTAGGGTTTTTTCAAAAAAATTAGAAAATTTTAATGGGTTTTAATGCTTTTCAGTATGTATGACCTAAATACTAAAAAAATGAAAATTTTCAGATTTTTTTCAATGATTTAAAATGCAAAAATGCAAACTATATGCACTTTTACTAAAGCAAAATTTTAAAACCCTAGAATGCAAATTTTAATTAACTAATACAAAATGTAATGCAATGTTAATGCAATATAATTCTAGGATGATGGACTCCAAATCAGAAAAATAAGGTATTCAAAGTTGGGTTCACCAAAATGTGGACAAATATTTTGAATTGTTCACACTGCTTTAGCCCCTGCTAGGGTTTTTCACCTAAAAAGAGAAAGAAATGGGGTCCAAAATGCAAATTTCAACACTCAAGTTTAATGTAAATGAGATTTATTATGTCTAATTATGATTTAATAATTCATTGATTTGAAAAATAAAATAAAATTAATGATGCTAAACCTAAGAAATGCAACTTGTTTGAAAACACAATGTGATTTACAGAAAGATGAAATAAATGCAATAAATGAAAAAATAAAGATGCAAGAAAAAAACTATGCACCTGGAAACTGAAGGAGATTGATTGGGGATTACAGAGACCTCTAAAATTATGGAAATTTTGATTTTAAAGCCAATTGGGACACTTATGCCAGGCTGGGTGACTTAGTCCCAGATCGGGGAAATTGGTCCAAAGCCCATTTTGGCCAAATGGGTACCCAAATCTGCAAAAAATTCCAAAAATAGGTTCACTGGGACTAAGTCACCACTACTAGTGACTTAGTCCACTTTTGAATTTCTAAATAATTGAAAATGGAAACGAAAGCCCTAAGTCTGCACTTCAAATCCTGACAGGTGTTTACTTCTAAAACTCTGATTTTTGGGCCTAAAAGTGACTTTTGTTGATATTTTAGCTTGGTCAACAAGGAGATGTCTTCAAAAATTCTTCAACGTTATCTTCAATGATCTTCAAACCCTCAAAGTGTCTACATATACAAACACACAATGAAAGAGAAAGAAATGGCGAATGTTAGGGAATGGGCATTTGCCTTGGTCAAACCCCTTTTTGTTGGAAGTGGATTCACTTTGAGAGGGGGGATGAATCAGAGTGAAATAATTTTAACTTTTGAATTTGAATGCATAATGAAACTTTTTACTAATTTTAAACCAATGTGGAAAATTTGTTTATGCAAGTGAACATTAATACTTTAGATCATATTGACATGAAACTTGACTAACATTTACAGCTCATATTAAAAGCATCATATGATATTGTTCAATTAATGTGTGAATAATCTTGTTTATTCCTTTGAAAGAAAACTACAACTTTTCCCAATGCAGATTTAACTTGCTTTATGAAAATATTTTTAAACTTAGATTTGAACAATTTTAACTGTGCATGACAAACTTGAAAATTTTGAAATATAAACCTTTTGAACACACTAAAAGAATCAGAGCATTGACTAAATGAGCGCATTAACATGAAACAAAATGAGAGACAAATAACATCACATAACACAAAGATTTCGTAAGTGTAAAATCCCTCATGGGGTATAAAAACCACTCATTAAAATTTCCTTTTCATTAATCAAAGAGCACCAAATCTATAACAATGGTGGAGCAACAACTGAATACCTTTTCTAAAGCACCAACTTCATAGGAGCACCAACCACTCAATGCACAAAGTCACTGTCTAAAATGTAAAACACCAATGACTTTACAACTTCACTTTATTTGCAGTCCCATAATCATTAATTAATACAAAAATATAAAATATATTCAATGATTCCAACTACAACATGAACTTTTCATAATAGTACCATAATAATTTCTCATAAATATGAACGGTATCTCTATTATAAGCACCAGAGATTTTACACAATAAAACACTCTTCCCTCTTCTCAAATATTGCAAATATAACAATGATATAACCAACAAATGCTTTGTTCAGATTATTTCATCTCATCACACTATAATATGTTTTCTACCAAGTATATATACAACTTTTACAAAATGATTATTCATCCTTGTCAAAAACCCGTATTCAATAACTAGGGTTTTACAAACTGGTAAAACAATGTTATTTAATCATGTTACCCCTAAGGGTTTAAAGAATAACCATAGATATATCAATGGATTTCCACTGAAAAATGATAAAACCATTGAGCAGACTTGTGTTAGTAAAACCTGAGATTAATCTTAAACACATTTCTAATCTCCATCAAAATCTTAACCATAAAAATGGTTATATTTGAAACCAACAAAATATCTTTCAAACCGAAAACCAATTACCTATCAAGGCAACCAAAATTTTACCAACTGACTGTGTAACAACTTCATAACAACATCACTGAAACTCATCCAACATTTAGCTTCAAATCCAACTGCAAATTGTAGTCTCATACCCTCCATGGCAGCACTATTGTTACCTTAGAGAAAAACAAAAATAACAAAATTATTTTCCCTAACATCATTCAAATGCCTTTAGTTTTCCCTTTTTACTTTATGATAATAATTAGGAGTCTGATCCATTAAACAAACACAATGATGGTTTAATTCTGCTAAACAAACATGAACAAAATCCAAATGATGGTTATCGTTCTAAGTCAACTCTCTTGTAAATGTAATGAGGCTGACAACATTATTAGAAAACTCAATGAATATGATATGCACAAAATTCTTTATAACATATGCTCAGTGAAAGCTAGTAAGGTTGATGCATAAGATATGCTTGATGTAATATAAAGAATACTTAGTGTGTTGTGGTCAACAAATATAATCAATTCCAAAGTTATGATCAGTGACAACCATTGAAATAACTTTTATTTTAAACATTAAAAAACCAATAGGAAATAAAAATATGACTATTGTATCATGATGAGCCTAGTAAGTATTATGGAGTGTGTTATGCACTTTGAATCAAAATATAAGATATGCAATAAAAACTTGATATAATATTGAACCCAAGTAAAATGTGAAGTTGTATATCGATGAAGTTATATACAATAGCCAACTTAAGAATACAAATCTGACTATGTATCAACTCTGTGAGCAAGCAATATTCCTCATGTGAACTAAAGCCAAATACCATAGAACCAAAAAGCATATTACCTTCCATCTGAGTAGTGATGTAATAATGCAATCACCTGTATAAGCAAGATAACTTTTATCTACACATGAAGCTCAACTTGATTAGTACCATAAAATATCAAATTTGAATGTCAACAAACATCACAATGCTGCAACTCTGAGTGTGAAACTGAATGTCAAAACCAAAAGTTCCAAACAATAGTGCCAATTTCAAACATAGAATTATGATCAAACTAATCAACAAGATAATCACTGAATATGCCAAAGCCATAATATTTTTCATAGCCAAGGTACTGAATGGTAGAACAAGAATGGACCAAGAGTAAGCCAAGATTGAATCAAGTATCATAATTTCAATACCAAAGTGCCATAACTGAATAAATGAATATGCCAGAACCAATGAATATGCCAAGACCAAAGTGCCATCTTATTGGTTTTGACATCAAGGACAAATATGCACAAAGAGAAAGTCAACAAACTCCCCCTTTTTACTTGATGGCAAAAACTTAGCCATCAAAATCAACCACACCACTGAATAATCATTTTCTCCCTCTTCTTGTCACAAGGACAAAGGAAGAAACCTATAATATGTCATGAAATACAACAACCAACCAATATAATAACCAGCTGCATAAACAATGTTCACCAAGTAACTGTGCTCCCCCTAAACCATAGCACTAAACTGTCACTGAGCCATGCACATAACTTGATATGCTTTACTCCTTTGAAAGACACAAGAGATAAAAATACATATCATCAAGCAAGGAAATAAAATTTCATATCATGCAACGTCTTCTTCACATTCAAAGATGTATATGAGCCAATTGAAATATATCTTTTCTTCTGTCAAAATAATCAATCCTAACAAGAAAAAATATCTCAAATATATCTGACTCATTATTAGCCTATTGTTCTGCAAGCTCTCTAAGTATTCGAATGTATGAAGAGACTCGTTAAAAACTATTTTGGTCTTTAAGGCTTTCACTGCCCCTTATATTGACATACTCATTGTCACTTAGATTTAGAGTGGAAGAAAAATAATGACATTATATGGTAATTCATTGATCACCAAACAAATCACTCTATACTAAAATAGCACCGAGCACATAAGCAAATGAGACTTTCTAACCATTTGAATTTACTACACACTATCCAAGAATGTGAATAGGCATTGTTCATTGTAACACAAAAAAAATCCAAGCTTGAAAGCATGTTTGACATCATACTATGGTCACGATCCAAACATATTGTCCAACACAACCAAGTCCACTACTAATTTGTTAATGAAGATAATACAATGAAATAGTTATTGAAGCAGTGACAACAAAACCAAACTGCAACACAAATAATAGCATGAAAAGCTCTTCCACAATAGGCATTAAAGACTTATAATGGAAGATATATATCATATACCGAGTACCAATGCCAAGGCTAATCCATATCATAGTGTACTTGTTACCTGTTCAAGTCTTGTATCAACATCTTTTGAAGGTCAATATCACTCCTATCTTGTAGATGCTTTGTCAAAGAAATGTCACTTTCAACTAGAAATATATTAATCAGGTGATCCAAAATTAGAAGCATTTAATATGAGTTGTAAATGTTAGTCAAGTTTCATGTCAATATGATCTAAAGTGTTAATGTTCACTTGAATAAACAAATCTTCCACATTGGGTTAAAATTAGTAAAAAGTTTCATTGTGCATTCAAAGTCAAAAGTTAAAATTATTTCCCTCTAATTCACCCCCCCCCCCTCTCAGAGTGAATCCACTTCTAACAAGTGGTATCAGAGCATTGACTAAATGAGCACATTAACATGGAACAAAATGAGAGACAAATAACATTACATAACACAAAGATTTCCTAAATGGAAAAACCCTCATTGGGTATAAAAAACCACTTGTTAAAATTTCCTTTTCATTAACCAAAGAGCACCAACTTTGTAACAATGGTGGAGCAACAACTCAACACCTTTTTAGAAGCACAAACTTCATAAGAGCGCCAACCCTTCAATGCACAAACTCACTATCTAAAATGTAAAACACCAATGACTTTACAACTGCACTTTATTTGTAGTCAAAAAATCATTAATGAATGCAGAAATATAAAAAATATTCAATGATTCCAACTAAAATACATGAAATATTCATAATATTACCACAATAATTTCTCATAAATCTGAACAATATCTCTATTATAAGGGTATGTGTAGGATCATGATGGGCCCAAAAGTGGCGATATGATGGGTATTTGTAGGGTATGTGACTGATGAATTTTTTTTTACCCAAAGTTTATGAAATGAAAAGGGTTTTTAAAGGATATTCTCAAATTTCCACCAATATAAATTATGCTTTACTTTGAAATTAATGAATAATTATTATTTATTTTCTATTTGAATTATGACTAAAGTCCCGATTGATAGGTGATTGAAAAATATCTATAGCTCTATCAAATTGTATCACATTTTTTAAATCCAAAACATGTGTCACATTCTATGCTTCAGTATACTATAGGATTAAAAAAAAATGAATTTCATGAAGTTTTGACCAAGTTAAGGTGGTCGACATATGGGTTTTTATATTTTTCAAAAGTTGTAATAAAAATTCATAATTAATTATTTACTTGGAAATAAATTACAAAAAAATATGCATCACATCTGGACATGTAAGTCCTCTACTTATATCTAAAACATTGTAAAAAATATTATCATTTTATTGTGGTTAGGGTGGTCAGATAAACACCTGCTTCTTATTTTTTCCCTGAAATTCAAGTACTACTACATTGAAATTTCAAATTTTAACCAAATAGATTTTATTTATTTTTAGATAAACCTAGTAGTTTAGAAACTAAATTCAATTTGCTATATATTCTATTCATACATATTTTTTAAATAATATAGATAACTTATTCAAATTTTTACATCAAGTTTCCTAACTCTAATTTTTTTGAATTTTTTGCTAGTTAAGGGCTTGTTTTTTCCATGATGATCTTGCACATACCCATAAGAACTAGAGATTTTACACAATAAAAACCCTCTTTCCTCTTCTCAAATATTGTAAATATAACAATGATATAACCAACAAATGTTTTGTTTAGACTATTTCATCTCATCATACTATCATATGTTTTCTACCAAGTATATATACAACGTTTACAAAACGGTTATTCATTGTTTTCAAAAACCTATATTCAATAACCAGGGTTTTACAAACTAGTAAAACAATGTTATTTAATCTTTTTACCCCTAAGGGTTTAAAGAATAACAATAGATATATATCAATGAATTGCCACTGAAAATGATAAAACCCTTGAGCAGACTCGGGTTAGTAAAAACTAAGATTAATCTTTAACACATTTCTAATCTCCATCAAAATCTTAACCATAAAATCAGTTATATTTGAAACCAACAAAATATCTTTCAAGCTGAAAACCAATTACATGTCAAGGTGGCCAAACGTTTACCAACTAACTGTGTAACATCTTCATAACAACCTCACTGAAACTCATTCAACATTTAACTTCAAATCCAGCTACAAACTATAGTCGCATACCCTCCATGGTAGTGCTATTGTTACCTCAGAGAAAAACAAGAATAAAAAAATGATTCTCCCTAACATTATTTGAATGCCTTTAGTTTTCCCTTTTTACTTTATGATAATCATTTATAGTCTGACCCATTAACCAAACACAATGATGGCTTAAGTCCGCTAAACAAACATTAACAAAATCCGAATGATGGTTGTCATTCTAAGTCAACTCTCTTGTAAATGTAATGAGGCCGACTACATTATTCAAAAACTCAATGAATATGATATGCACAAAATGCTTTATAGCATATTCTCGGTGAAAGCTAGTAAGGTCAATGCATAAGATATGCTCGATGTAATATAAAGCATACTCGGTGTGTTGTGGTTGACAAATATAATAAATTCCAAAGTTATGATCACCGACAACCATTGAAATGGCTTTTATTTTAAACATTAACAAACCAATATGAAATAAACAATATGACTATTGTATCATGATGAGCCCAGTAAGCATTATGGAGGCTGTTATGCACTTTGAATCATACTATAAGATATGCAATAGAAACCTGATATAATATTGAACCCAAGTAAAATGTGAAGCTGTATATTGATGAAGCTATATATAATAGCCAACTTAAGAATACAAATAGCATTGTGTATCAAATCTATGAGAAAGAAATATTCCTCATGTGAATTGAAGCCAAATACCATATAACCAAAAAGCATATTACCTTCCATCTGAGTAGTGATGTAATAATGCAATCAATTGTATAAGAAAGTTAACCTTTATTTGTACATGAAGCTCAACCTGATCAGTACCACAAAATATCAAATCTAAATGTAAACAAACATCACAATGCTACAACTATGAGTGTGAAACTAAATTCCAAAACCAAAAGTGTCAAACAATAGTGCCAATGTCAAACATAGAATTATGATCAAACTGATCCACATGATAATCACTGAATATGCCAAAGCCATAATATTATCCATAGCCAAGGTACTAAATGCCATAACAAGAATGGACCAAGAGTAAGCCAAGATTGAATCAAGTATCAGAATGTCAATACCAAAATGTCATGAGTCATAATACCAAAGTGCTAGAACTGAACCAATGAATATGCCAAAACCAAAGTACCATCTTATCAGTTTTGACATCAAGGAAAAATATGCACAAAGAGAAAGTCAACACTTTAGGTAAATAAACCAAATTTATAAAGAATGTAATGAATCATGAAAAAATGGAGTTAATACATTTCCATGATGTTTGATCTTGAATTTCTATAGTAAAAACTGAATAATCTTCCCTTGAATGTCCTTGAAAGCTATCTTGATGACTTGCAATGATAAAACCCTAGCTTGCTTGACTTGAGAACATGATGAATGATGATGAGTTATGAATTATTATGAGTTAGTTTGAAAATGAAAGGGAAAAATCTATATTTATACACAATTATGCCCTAATTCTCAAAAATACCACATCACAGGCCGACCTTAGGTCTTAAAAAGTAAAAACCTAAAAGAAATTTAAATTTATTTTGATTTTTGAGCCAAATGGGACTAAGTCACCCAAGGTGGCGACTTAGTCCACCTGGGAAATTTTGAGTGGATGTTGGAGATTAAGATGTATTAAATGTTGTTTATTAGATTCTTCAAAAAGACACTTAATTAAGACTTGTAAGTGCATAAAGGGGCCATTTAAAGCACGAGAAAGGTGTAAATATTGCTGAAAATCTTAGAAAAGTGTGAAAGTTTGTTACAAGACTTTGCAACACTTTGAAATAGGTCTTGGTAAGGTAATTTAGGTGAATTATGATATTATGGCCTTAGAAAAGTGTGAATATTTGTTAGAACACTTTACAAAACTTTTACAAGACATTAATAAATGCATTTTATTTAATTTGCAAGGACCTAATGTGGATGTGTAAAACACCTCACAACACTAAATCAAGGCCTCATTAAGTCCAATTTGTCATCAATTATTCCCATATCAAGCAAGAAAAAAGGGATACTTTTTATGTTTCCACAAAGAGGATGAATAGGTTTTAAGCCATGCTATGTCTCTTGGTTGCAAGGAGGTCATTGAATTTGGGTACAAGTGAACAAAGCATTGTGAATTTTCATATTGGAAGATATAAGGATGAAATTGTATGAGATATAGTACCCATAGATGTTTTTCATGTTTTGTTGGGTCAACCTTGGCTTTGGGATAGGGAAGCTATACATAATGGCAACAATAAAAATTATAACATAATCAAGGATGGGAAGAAATATGTGTTGAATCCATTGTAGGATAAACAAGAGGAAGTGGTAAAATAAATCACATCAATATGCCCTAATGAGTGTATGAAAGAAGAAAGCAACATCAAAGTTTCAATAGGTGAGGAAGAAGTAGCTAAGAATCCTTTGTACAATGAAGGAAAAGAAGAGATCTTTGTGCAAAAGGATCAAGAGGAAAGAAAAGATATTGCATCCAAGATTGTAAAGGATGCAAAGTTTTTCAGCCCTTTGATATAAGGGGCATCAAAGGAAAAGAGTGTCGGAGAAGCGCATATAGTCCCAAAAGGAGGAAAATACATTATAGTAGCTTCTTTTGAAGAGGTAAATTATGAAATTGTAGTGGAGAATGATCCATGTTGGAAGAAATGGAAATTTTAGGACAGCAATATGAAGAAGAGACACTTCATGAAGAATTGAAAAGAGTGGAGGTAGAGGTCATTGAAAGTACATAAGATGTAGTTGTGGGTGCAATGATAGAGTGAGAGGATGTTGTCATGAATGGAAAAGAGGAAAATAATTCGTTAGTGAGAGAAGATGAAAAGTTAGAGAAGCTTGCAGTAGTTCAAGGTCTGAGATGTGTTGCAACAAATGGTGGTGAGAAGATAGATGCTGCAACAGTGAAGCAAGAAGAGGTAAAAGTTAAATTCTATGAAATTTGTGAAGTAGAATTTGTAATGGATTCATATGATAAGGTGAGTAATGAGGAGAATGATTGTGTAGTGAAAAAGTGGAATAAAAATACTGCATATTTGTATGTGGATGTTGTGAGAGATTGTTTAGGAAGTATTTGGTGGAGGAGGTCAGATAATGGCAGATTGGATCCCACAAAGGAAAAGTGGAGAGGGAAAATTATTTAGAGGAGGAGGTCGGTACATGGTGGACACAAGTGCACAAGAGGAGAGAATAATGGAGTACAGAGTTGTTGGAGGAGGATGGTGAATGCTCTGATAAGATGTAAAAAAAGGAAAAAAAATAAAATTTACAAGTATCAATTTCAGTGTGGGAGCATGTTGCAAGTTGTTCACAACTTGGAAGAGTGGTTCTACTACTCAGCTCCATTTTTTGAGCCTATCCTCACAAATGTTTTACCATGTGTGTTTGATGTAGGAGCATTAAGCTTGAGGGTGTGTTTTGTGTTTTTACATGATGATGAAGTGATCAAATTGAATTATTGTCTTTTAATTTGACAAAATTTCAAGCATAATTTCTAGTTTTGATAGTGAATTCAAACTCATATAATTGTAGTGGCTCGATCTAAAGAAATTAGAGATAATAGATTAGATAAAATAAGTGAAAAGTTTGTGCTATTGTTTTCTAGTGATGTCTTCAAAATAATGCCCAATTGGAATTTAATTTGAAAATTGAGATTAAAAACTAAAGGGTGTCACACAACATTATAAATGAGAATTAAAATGAATGGAAGAAAAATTAAAATGAACAGGGGAAAACCAATGAAATAAGTGCCATTTGAAAAGTAGAGATTGGAAGACAGGTGAACAAGGGGATAAGGTAGAAGCTATAATTAAATTGGGAGACAAAAAGGTTAGCATAGAGGCAACCCACAATTTGGTAGGTGGAAAATACCAAAGGTCATAGACAAGAAGGAGATTGGAGGGGTAACACAAGAAAAAGATAGAAGAATTTTAAAATGTAGACGACAAGTGCAAAGATAGAGGGTTGCACAATGATTAAGGGAAGAAATGGGTTGTGTGTAGGAGAGGAATGAGGGGAAGTAAAAGTGGAAAGAAAGAATTTAAAATTGAAGGTCATTTTGAATGGGGAAGGCTGAGCCTCATCAACATTTGATGGTAGGCTAAAAATAGAGCCAAAGTGATTTTTGGCATAGTATAGAGAGGAAGAAGGGAAGGCATGCCAGATAAAGATCCCATGTAGGGAAACAAGAGAGGAGGATGGTGGAATACAGTTTGGGTGAAGTTGAGTTGTGTTGGCTACGCCACATTGAAAGAGAAAAAAATATACATTAAGTTAAAATGTAAAAAATCTTTAGTAGTAAAGATTGCAGTGGAATAAATATCAATTTGGATGAGGTTGAATGATGTAGGAGCATCCATGGCCTACTGTTAATCTTGTTTCAATCTATTTTGTTTAATTTCAAATTGGAAATTTTGGAGTGATGGTATTTCATATTTTTGGCTTGGATTACATGTTGAGGATGGCTAAATATTTATCTTCAAATAAATTAATTTTTCAATTAATTCCATGCAACTTTGACAAATTGCCTTGTGGGGTGAAAAAGCAATAAGCAAAACAAAGTATTTAAAAATACAAAATAAATAAAAACCCACTACGAGGAATTGAAAATGGATAAGGGAGTTTCAAAAAAATTAAATGTTGATCCCTAAAAAGTAGGGAGTGTGAAATGGATGCCCAAGAATTTCCATGGATTTTTTCTTTTTTTAGGGGTCAAAAAGGAGAGAATAAAAAAGCTTAATTTCCTAACGTTAAAGGGATGCTGTGAATGGATTTTAAATGGGTTTAAATGATTTTTAATTAATTTTTGAAGGTTTTAAGGTGTAGTAACAGCAAGGTTTGTTCCCTATTCGAGGAGGCAAAAAAAAGAATGTGGAAATCAATTCTAGAGAAGAGGAGTTAGGGAGGAAAACAATCAATTCTTCAAGAATTCAAATTTGAAGAAAAAGGGTGACAAAAAGAGGAAGGCATAGCATTATCTATGAGGGTGTTTTTGGTGAATTTTTGTAGGTTGGGACTGAATTAAAATAGCCCATGAGGATGCCATAACAATTGGATTGAATTTGTAAGGGTTTCATGTGAAATAGAAGTGTTGGGATATGGTTCTATTTGCAGATGTTCATGTGTTTGTGGATAGTTTGGCTGTGAATGAATTTCATTTGCATATGTATTGTATATAGAGAGATATTTTTTTGTATCTCATTCCATTAGTGACTGAAATTTTATTGTAATATGAGTTTATTAATAAAGCATATCATTGGTTCCTTATGCAAGCAAGTTTCATAAATTTATTTGCAAACTTTTGTTTCTGTTTGAGTTGTGTTGTGAGAATTTTAGAAGAGGAATTTGTGAGCTTGTAATTTATTTTTAGAGAGGGTTCAAGTGTGTCAAGCTCTTTCTACATTACTGAAAGTGTATAATGAACAAACAAAAAAAATGCAGATTGAAGACAAAAAAGAATGCACTCTTTGAAGACACTTGAGGAGCAAATAAAGGTGCACTAGGCCAAGAAAGGACATCGTAGGCATTAGTGAGTTGGGGAAAGTGAATATTAGACATGTTTATTTTTGTAGCTCGAAGGTGCGATGTGGGTTTGTTTTAAAGCAACTCAAGTTGGATATGCTTTAAATCACTTTAAAGCAACTTAAGTTAGATATGCTTTAAAACAATTCGAGTTGGATTTTTAGCAACATCGAGATTTTTATTCTTTAATAGAATGTTTTCAAGTTTGTGAGAATAAGATAAATCCAAGAGTGATTTTATGTGTAATTAAAGCCAAAGAAAGCAAGGAAATATTCTTTCCTTGCATGCTAAGTAAAGCAGCTAGGCTCTATATATGTAAGATTGCTATAGCAAACTCATATTGTATTTTTTGAAAGAAAAGTTTGTTGTTAGGATGAATAGAAGATCCAACATTTGCAGGTTTTTCCCCGCATTGGGGTTTTTTGGGTATATCTGTGTTATTATCTTTTTGTGATTGGCTTCTTGTTATTTTTGCTTCCGATAATATTAGTTGTTAATTAACCCAATTGTGTTAATTGTTATGAATCATATTTCTTTTTGTGAATTTATTATGCAATTAATCTATTGCTGGGTTATAGAAATTAGCATGGTATTAGAGCCAGGTTTGATACGAGGACAGGCTTGAGGGTGCGTCTAAATTCTTGCAGTGGAAGGTTCAAATTACATCTGTTCTCAAGGAGAACAGGCTGTGGATCTATGCTAGCACAAAAGTGACACCACTAACAAATGATCTCGTTGCCTTAGATTCGCATGAAGTCAAAGAGGCCAAGGCTCAGAGGATTATCCTAGATGGAGTAAGAGATCATTTAATTCCTCATTGATCAGGGAAAGACACCACCAAGGAGATGTGGGATACACTCACAAAACTTTATCAGAGTGACTATCAAAGTCATAAGATGATGCTCAAGGACAAATTGCATAATACCAAGATGTCCAAAGGCGAGAGTGTGACCTCTTACTTGTCCAAGCTGACACAGGTTAGGGATGACCTTACTACTATTGGAGAGATGGTTAATGAAGATAAGTTGATGCGTATAGCCTTGAATGGTTTCTAAAAGCACTGGGAAGTGTTTGTCAAGTGTGTTATCAGTAGAGATCGGGTACCTAATTGGGAAAGACTTTGGGATGATTTTGTTCAGGAGGAGATCCATGAAGGTTCTCATTGGGGAGATCAGACGAAGAAGGGTCAAGATGAAGAAAATCTTGCTCTTGCAAGCAAGGGTAAGAAGAAGTCCAATAAAGAGAAATCCGAAGGTTCTTCTAAGAGTGGGAAGAAGAAAGTTTTGAGCAAGATTAAATGTTTTTGCAGCCATCAGATGGGTCACTATGTTAGTCAATGTACGAATAATAAAAAAAAGGACAAGCAAAGCAAAAGAAGCAATTTGCTACTACAGCTGAGGTGGATGAGTTTGCATCACGATTTGAGAATGAGTTTTCACTCATCACCTATCTCTCAAGTTCAATTGCCAATAGGGTATGGTATATTGATGGTGGGGCTTCTCCCCACATGACGGGAGTTAGAGAATGTTTCACCAAGTTGGAGGAGAAGAAGCTGGATTTTTATATTAAGCTCGAGGACAATGCCAAGTACCATGCAACTGGTATTGGCACCGTCCAGTTTCAGAGGGAGTTTGGCAAACCTTTGTTGGTGGAGGATATGTTGTATGTCCTTGGCATGACAAAGAATTTAATCTTGATTTTTGCTTTAGAAGACAAGGGTTACATTGTGGCCTTTGAGAGGGGAAAATTTTATATTCATCCCAAAGATTCCAAGATTGCAAAAGTGATTGGAGTTAGGCATGGAAGCTTGTTTTGGTTATAGTTTGAGCTAGCACATGTGTTGGTTAGTAGCTATAAAGGGATAGGAGAATTGTGGCATAGGAGGATGAATCACCTTCACCATGGAGCACTTAATATTCTTAAGGAAATAGTGACAAGGCTACCTGAGATGAAGACAGAAAAGCATGAGGTGTGCAAGGGTTGTGCTATTGGGAAATATACAAAGACTAGTTTCCAAGAAGTGACACTCCATCCAAAGGGATTTTGGATCTTGTACATTCAAATGTCTATGGGCCCATGTCAACAATATCCTTGAATGGATATGAGTATTTTGTTACTTTCATTGATGACTTCTTCAAGAAGACATGGATATATTTTCTAAAGAATAAAGATGAGGTCTTCAGTAGGTTCAAAGAGTTTAAGACTCTCGTGGAGAACCAAACTAGGAAGAAGGTCAAGATACCTCGAATGGAGGTTTGATAATGGAGGCAAGTATACCTTGAATGCCTTCAAATATTTTTGTGCTCAGGAAGGTATCAAGAACGAGTTGACAATTCCGTACAACCCACAACAGAATGGGGTTGTTGAATGGAAGAATAGGGCTATAGTTGGAGTAGCCAAGGCCATGCTTCATGATTAGGATTTTCCTTGGTTCTTATGGGAAGAAGCTTGCAATACAACAGTGTATTTGCAGAATAGGAGCACTCACAAAGTGTTGGGTAAGTTGACTCTAGAAGAGGCATTCAATGGTAAGAAACCAGATTGGGGGCACATTTGTATCTTTTGATGCCTTGTGTATTGTCACATTATTATTGAGAAGAGAACCAAGTTGGAACGTACTACAAAGAAGGGTATCCTTGTTGGGTACAGTGAAACTTCTAAGGCTTATTAGGTTTTTATTCCTGCTCTCAGGAAAACAATGGTTCGCAGTTATGTGAAGTTTGAGGAAGAGAGGGCTCTTCAGAAGTCAAGCAACTTGATGAATGAGGAGGAACAATCGTCCATAGTTGAGGTAGCACAAATTCCTCAAACTTCAGTCATGCAAGCTGGAGAGCAAAGAAAGTAGGTTGAGTAGGGTGATAAGATAGAGGAACAAACAATTCCTCAACCTCAGAAGAGGAGAAACAGGGAAGATGAGTAGACATTGAAAGAAGCTCAAGAATATGTAGGTGATCCTCGAGATTCAGTTAGATAGAGAAGGGCTCCTAGACATTATTCTGAGTATGTGGCACTTATGAGTGAATTAGTTGAAGTAGAGCCTTCCAGCTTTCAAGAGGCATCCAAACACCAAATATTCTTTCATCATGAAGAATAGTGTGTGGGAGGTAGTACCTTGACCAGAAGATAAGTTTGTGGTGGGCTCAAGATGGTTGTATAAAATTAAGCATGTTGCAGATGGTAGTGTGGAAAAGTTCAAAGCTTGGTTTGTGGCTAAGGGGTTTTCTCAAAAGGAAGGAGTCGACTATGATAGGACTTTTGCTCCAGTAGCCAGGTACTCATCCATAAGAGCTATCATTTCTATAGCAACACAAATGGGTTGGAGGATTCATCAGATGGATGTAAAAATGGCCTTCCTCAACAAAGTGATTGAGGAAGAGATTTACATAGAGCAGCCAGAAGGATTTGAAGCACATGAGAAGGATTCTCATGTATGTAGGTTGAAAAGAGCACTGTATGGACTCAAGTAGGCTCCCAGGGCATGGTATTCACGTATTGACAGTTACTTGCAGAGTGTGGGCTTCATCAAGAGTGAGGAAGATCCAAACCTGTACTATGTTCAGGTGAAGGGTGAACTTATCATATTATTGTTATATGTTGATGACCTATTTCTCACAAGGTCAGAGGAGCTCATAGCACACTGCAAGTGGGATCTTGCAGGAGAGTTTGAGATGAAAGACTTGGGGTTAATGCACTACTTTCTAGGATTGTAGTTGTGGTAGAAAGAGGGAGAGATCTTACTTAGACAAGGGAAGTACGTAATTGATATCTTGAAGTGATTTAGAATGGAGAATTCTAAGCCTATGTCATTGCCACTTGTGACCAATTGGAAGAAGATTGATACTTCTAGATCAGAGGCAGTGGACCCAACTTTATACAGACTGTTGATAGGTTCTCTTATATATCTGGTCAACACCAGGCTAGACATTTGTTTTGTGGTGAACTCACTCAGTCAGTTTATGGTGGAACCTAAACGTGTGCATTGGGTAGCTGTGAAGCATGTTTTGAGATATCTTCGAGGCACAGTTGATTATGGGATGAAGTATGTTCAATAAGATGGAGTGAAGCTCGAGGGGTTTACTGATGTAGATTGGGCAGGAAGTACAATTGATCAAAAGAGCACTTCAGGGTGTAGTTTCAGTTTGGGATCAGGAGCAGTCTCTTAGTACAACAGGAAACAAAAGTTAGTTGCCCTGAGTTTTGTAGAGGCTGAGTATATGGCAGCTAGTATGGCTACATGTGAGGCTATTTGGCTTCAGAAACTTCTAGCTGGGCTCTTTGATTAGGAGCTAGATCCTACTGTCATTCACTGTGATAATCAGAGTTGTATCAAACTCTCTAAGAATCCACTGTTTCATGACAAGTCAAAGCACATTGATATCAAGTACCACTTCATCAGATATTGTGTGGAGAAGGGGATAGTGAAGCTCCATTACATTCCCATGGATGAACAGATAGCAGATATCCTAATGAAGGCCTTGATGAGGAGCAAGTTTGAATTCTTCAGGGACAAGTTGGGTGTGGTACAGAACGCCTTACTCGCTAAGAGGGAGTATTGATTTTTGTAGCTCGAAAGGTGGGATGTAGATTTTTTTTAAAGCAACTCGAGTTGGATATGCTTTAAATTGCTTTAAAGAAACTCGAGTTAGATATGCTTTAAAAGAATTCGAGTTGGATTTTTAGCAACAACATGATTTTATTTCTTTAATAGAATGTTTTCAAGTTTGTGAGGATAAGATAAATCCAAGAGTGATTTTATGTGTAATTAAAGACAAAGAAAGCATGGAAAGATTCTTTCCTTGCACGCTAAGTAAAGCAGCTAGGCTCTATATGTGTAAGATTGTTGTAGCAAACTCATATTGTATTTTTTGAAAGAAAAGTTTGTTGTTAGGTTGAATAGAAGATCCAACATTTGTAGGTTTTTCCCCGCATTGGGGTTTCCTGGGTATATCTGTTTTATTATCTTTCTGTGATTGGCTTCTTGTTATTTTTGCTTCTGCTATTATTAGTTGTTAATTAACCCAGTTGTCTTAATTGTTATAAATTAGATTTCTTTCTGTGAATTTATTGTGCAATTAATCTATTGCTGGGTTATAGAAACTAACAAGATAAGTTGCGAATGAACACAACTTTAGTCTTGTTTAAAAGACAAGGCATAGGCACAAAGGAAAATTTTGAGAAGCCAACGCCATAAAGGAAAGAGGGCATTGGAGTTTAAGCTTTGTGGGGTAGAAAAGCAAAGGGAAAATATTCGAAGAGGCATAAATAAAAATGTTTCTAAGAAAAGGCCAAGGAGAGCCAATAGATGTAAAAGTTATTTGGTAATTTTGTTTGATGGAGAACATCCAATAAAACTGAATGTTATGTTTGTTTCTTTCTTACAATTTTCATAAAGTTTTGAAGTTAATTGTTGGAGAGAACTGTGTGTGAGAGTTGTTTTGAATTATTGTGTCATCTTCCTTATTTCCCCTAGCCCTAGTGATTTCATAGTCAACTAATGGTTGAATTTTATTACATATAACCATTCTTGTAGGGATTTTCTTGTTTATAATTATTGGAACATATTTTATTGGAATGTGGTGGGTTGGTGTCTATATTTTAGATAGTTGTTGAGGGTATGAATCCTAAAGTTATTGAATTTTCCAACATCATATGGATTATGAGAACACGATCCTTGATTTTTTAAATGCTTGAAAAATATATTCTTCTCTCCCAAGTAAATTTTTATCCAACCATTTCTCATTTTATCAATTTATTCTTTCATCTTATAATTTCTTATTAGATCCTCAAATCCATCAAATTCATGTTCATACCCTGACCTCCCCTCTTCTTTTCTAGTCTTATCAATCAAATTATCTAGGACAGATTTCATGTCATTCTTTGAAAACAATTTATATTCTATTAATTTTGACCCTAAAAGGTTAAGACCCTCTTTGGCAATGATGGCGAAGTTAAAAAAATAATAGTGGATGGAAAGAATGATCCTTTCCTATGTTGTCTCAAATGAGTCTTATGAAATTCATTTAATTGGGCATGATTCATGAAAAACCACTCTATCGGGGACCCAAAAATTGAGGGCATGTGGCTCCACTTTTGCTCTATAGACTGATAACTATCTTATCCTGGTAGAAACATATTCTTCCCAATTAGGATCACTATTTGTCTCTTGACCAAATATTGTTAGCCTCAAAATTTCTTCAAACTATTAGATATCCCACTTAGTCTCTTTTCCAAGCGTATCCAACATTATTTGAATAAAGCATAGCTCAAAATCACCATAGTTAAATTTTTGGCAATGTGCATTCAATAAGTAAGTCGTTATTTGAATTGGAACAGGTGTACTATCTAGTGATGCAACTATAAATTCTAGAGTGTGACCCCATGTGTTCTTCCCTAAGTATAACATTATATAGAAAAACAGAGAATACCATTTAAAATAGGGGATGTTTTATCAACCTTCAACGACACTAATTCTCGATCAATATTATTCGTCATAAAGGAGGAAAACTCAAAAAGTCTATTTTTATAGATGTTGGATGTTTGTTTCAATTATCATCATGGGTATTGGAATTT
The DNA here is from genome assembly GCA_007258455.2 of Sequoia sempervirens. Classification (NCBI taxonomy): domain Eukaryota; kingdom Viridiplantae; phylum Streptophyta; class Pinopsida; order Cupressales; family Cupressaceae; genus Sequoia; species Sequoia sempervirens. The sequence continues at coordinate 384,485,039 of VDFB02000003.1, read as the reverse complement.
GCACTTTGTAATCCACCCCTAATAATTGACACAAAGAAAACCCTTATGCAGTCCAATAAAATTCCTGATGATGTATCATTTTGCGTGGCCTGAAAACCCTTATGCAGTACAATAAAATTCTTACATTTTGATACATGCCCACTTGATCTTCATTAATAGAGGTTCATCTCATATTGCGTTCTTATGAACTGATATTCTTTTACAAATCATGGTTTACTAGAATTACTGTGTCACAGTACAATTTTACCAAGCGTCCTTCTACCTTGGCGTCTACAGATGAGTGAATACATTTAGTTCCCATGGCGCTTACAGTACGAAGCATTTGAAGGAGCTTACGATATGAAGAATATGATTGATTCAATAAGGCATCTCCAACTATAAAGAATGACTATTCAACATTTATTGATTGTGTGGGATGATAGGAAGTCTCCATCTTAACATATGTGCATAGGCTCTTGAAATAGAGACTTCCTATCTACTCACATAATTAACTATCTACTCACATAATTAACTGTCATGGAGTCTATACACATTGCATACTGCGAATTCAGGTTAACAATTCACTGATGGAAAATTGTCATGGAGTCTATACACATTGTATACTGCAAATTGGTCAACAATTTATGGACTGAAAATTCACTGCCAGCAATTCATCGTGGGAAATTCACCGCCATAACAAATTCACCACCAAGTAAAATTCACCACCAGCAATCCACTGCATTAATAAATATTAATGCGGTGAATTTTACTTGACGGTTAATTTGTCATGAGGTAAATTTCCCATGATGAATTAATGGCGGTGAATTTTTCCGTCCGTAAATTACTGCTGATGAATTTGCCGTATGCAATTTGTATAGGCTCCTATGACAATTAATTATGTAAGTCCATAGGAAGTCTCTATTTCAACATATGATTAAAAATTTTGTAGCTTCCTCGTTTTAGAGTAAGACTCCAAAATAGAATTGAAATGCATTACGTTTGACATGATGAAATCAAAGTCTACCACTTATCATCTAGCATTTACAAGAAAAACTTTATAACAGGAAAATTTATATTATGGGTATAAGGAAGGGGCCCACTTTTGAAGTCACTATACAAAATATGATAGTTATTCAAATCATATATATAGAAGGATTATAATAGGAGCGCCATCCTAAATATATTACATATTTGTTTGCTATCTTTAATGTATGTTCATCATTTATAAATTGGTAAATTGGGTTATCTAGGGTCTTGATCAAAGCAGAATCATTTTTTTTATCCAAAAAGTTTCAAATTTGTGTCGAAAAAAAATGTTAGAAAAATTTGTAATATATTATTAATTCAGCTTACTTGTTACAATTAAGCTATTTAAAAGCTTCAAGATTTATTAGCATTTGTACATCTCAATTGAAGAAAAACTTGGACTTAAGTTACAAGTTGGAAGTCTGATTCTAAATTTTCTCCTCAAAATTGACTTTATGCGTCAAATATGATGTATTGAATGTTAAATTAGCTTTAAACTCTAATATGTAATGCATATCATGATATATATCTGATCAACAATTAAATATTTACAAACATTCTTCAAAGAGTTACACAATTACAAGATTGGAATTTAGTGGACCCTTAAATCATGTGGTTTGCTAACAATATGACCTAAATTTGGATGTCAATTATGAATATACTTGGAAATTAGGGATCTATAAACTATCATGAAGTAGAGTAGTTGGCTACCAAAGGAGTTTTGGTTAGCATATGGATTTGAGAAAAGCATATTGTGCAGATTTTTCTCTCCTCTCAGTATTTTTAATTTTTAATCTTTATTGAGAAAGCTATTTTTTCTTGGCTTTGCAAGTGAATATTGTAAATGACTAAAAGGTGAAGGGAAACCTAGAGACAATAACATAATATAGAAATGTGATTCTTATGTGAATAATAATCATAGCATTGTGAGAAAATTGAATGCGCGACACAAAATTTCTATGGGTTCCCATCTATTTTGAGGTCACATTTGCTGATAATGGAAGTCCTCAATTGTCTTGTATGTGAGGATAGGTTTTGATGTCAATAATCGTACACCTCATTTGTTATACAACTAGCATATATTAGCTAAGCTCTACTTGGAATACGCCACAAATAAAACCAATATTGGATAAAGATGGATACATTGCCAAAAATGTCATATTCCATGTTTGTGGAGGGGTGCTCAGTAGGTGCCTAAGAACTATATGTACTGCTACATGCATTGGATTCATTTCTAGATACAAACAGAGGACAACCCATGGTGAATTTGGTTTCAACCTCCTTATCACACCTACAAATTTTATTTCCACTTTCAAACTTTTTTGGGGTAGATGGTATAACATCTCATAGGTTGTTCAAGCAAAACTTGGATTGCATAACATCTCATAGGTTGTTCAAGAAAAAATTGAACTTAAGTTACAAGTAGTAAGTTTGATTTTAAATTTCCTCCTCAAATTGGCTTATATGCATCGAATGTGATGTATTGGATGTTAAATTAGCTTTAAACTCTAACATGTAATACATATCATGCTATATGTCTTATCAACAATGAAATATTTAAAAACATTCTTCAAAGAGTTTCACAATTACAAGATTGGAATTTAGCAAGCCTTAGATCATGGGGTTTGCTAACAATATAACGAAAATTGGGGATGTCAATTATGGATATACTTGAAAATTTGAGATCTATAAGCTATCATGAAGTATACTTGGCTACCAAAGGAGTTTTCATTATTATTACAACCACCCAAAACCAAAAAAATAGTAAAATTATATTATTACCATATTCATACACACAAAGAAATGAAAATAGAGATTCATAAAGAATGCAATAACAACAATTCATAAAATTGCTACATTCACTATTAAAAAAAAAAATGGATCAAAATAAAATTAGTTATAAAAAAAAAGACTCGTGTGATTTTTCCAATAATCAAATTGATTATAAAAAATAAATTTTAAATAATAACTTAAAGCCTCAATAACTACCACCAATGCTTAAACCCTTTAAAAAATACAACCTAATATTAACTCTAAATAACTAACACAAATGTTGGAACCTGGATTAAACAATGCAACCCAATATTAACTCTAAATAACTAACACAAATGTTGGAACACTGGATTAAACAATGCAACCCAATATTAAATCTAAATAAATAACACCAATGTTGGAACCCTTTACGTGAATACAAACCAATCTTAATTGTTAAGGTCAAGGCTTATTATATACAACATTCAAATCGTTTTGCTATATAGGTGAATTGATTGAATTTTACATTATTTACAATAGGTTTAGATCTCAATAATGCTAGAAGGCTTGGTTGAAGTGATGGGATCCTAGGAGTTCTATTCTTAGGTCCAATGGTTGGGTTATAACATTTTTAATTATATTACTTGTGATTCAAAAAAATATGAAGTTCATAACATCCACATAATGTTTGGGAATATTTTTAATTTGAAGGAAATTTAGCAATGACCTAAATTTCAATGATAGTCATTTTCTTAAAAACTATTGTATTTAGATTAGGAAGAACAATTTTCTATGAAACCTTAGAACTTCACAAATATCCCAATTTTTTATCTCCAATATGAGATATGAGAAAGAAAAACTATTGACTTAGTTCAACATATATATATATATATATATATATATGTGTGTGTGTGTGTGTGTGTGTGTGTGTGTGTGTGTGTGTGTGTATGTGTGTGTGTGTATAAACATGAACAAATATTACCATTCACAAGGTTTATGGATAAGAATCATACAACATTTGAATCACTAGTACAAAAACAACAATATATGACTAAATAAGCTACTAAAAATTGCATATAAATGACTAATTTTGTTTATTTATAACATGACCAAAATTTATGACTAAATTGTTTTAGTGATTTATGTAGTCATTGATTTAGTCATTGATTTTGTCATTGATTTGGTCATTGATTTAGTCATTCATTGTTGTTAACTGGTCATTTATTTAGTCATGGTAGTGATTCATTTAGTCATATATTTAGTCATTAATTTAGTAAAATATTTAGTCATTAATTTGGTTATCGATTGTTGCTAATTGGTCATTTATTTAGTCATGATAGTTGTATATTTATTCATGGTAGTCATTTGTTTAGTCATGGTAATCATTTTATTTAGTCACGGTAGTCATTTATTTAGTCACTGAAGTCATTTATTTAGTCATTGTTTAGTCATTTATTTAGTCATTGTAGTCATTATTTAGTCATGGTAGTCATTTATTTAGTCATTTATAAAATTGAAATAATCATAAAACTTCAATAGATCTGCTCAAAGGATTGAAAATAATTCACTATATATTCAAATTTTATATAAAATATTTTACAAATAACTCTATATATAGAGTTTTGAATCCTCAAAGGATTGGAAATAATTAACTTTATATTAAAATTGTATATAAAATATGTTACAAAGAACTCTATATATAGAGTTTTGAAGACAAAACCTTTCCCAGTATGCAAACTCCTGATTTATTATGCTTTTAAAACTAAAAATAAAATAAAACTAAAACTAAAAAGCCATTGGTGTGAATGGATGTCTTCAATGATGCCATTGTTGCACATGGGGTGGGTCTTAAATGCATCTAAAAGGCATTGGTTTTGCATTTTCTCCTTGCTTTGTACCTCTCCACAATAAAAAATGACTTAGCGATTTCATCTAGAAATTTAGAGTTAGAGATTTCAAATGTGGTTTAAAATGACTTATCCCTTTCAAATTGAATAATTTCACAAGGATGATCTTTCCAAGGGACAAACTTAGCAAAAAGTTTAAATGTTTTATTTTAAAAAAAATATCTCCCTTTATAAACTAATAATACCTACAATAACATAAACTTCAAAAATAATAATAAACAATAACATAGAAAATAAATAAACTTCAATTCAGAAGAATAAATATAAATTAAAAAATAAAAATAAATTTTACCTCTTCCTCAAGATCAAGTGCCTCCTTAAATAACTGTTGTTTCTAAAACAAGATACAAAGAAGATTGAAAATTCTTCAATTTGATTTTTTTTAAAAATGACTTGCTAAACAATAGTAACCACTTTCACGTTTACTCCCACAAACTATGGAATAATGCATTTAGTCAAAGGAAAAAAAAGTCATTTTCCCCAAATATGGTCAATTTTTAATGGGTCTCCCTAAAAAAGATGAGCATCTGCAGGAAAAATGTCTCCAAATTTAATGCTAATTATGTCAATAGAAAAAAGTATGGCCTCTGTAGCTACTAGCTTATGATCCATGAGATAAATGATTTGACACTGATGTCTTTGCAAGCTATGAAGCTCTTGCTAATGTACTTGGCGGGTCCTCAATACAAGGAAAATGCAATCTCTAGCCTCAAGGAATGACGAAGTGATGGAGTCATAAATAACAATCCTATTTTAAAGCTAGTTGCTAGAACCATCTATAGGCATGAACAAGAATATAATGAGGCATTGAAGCACACTCACATAGGAGGAACACTAGAGTTAAATGCTTTGAATGTTCAAATATATCTTAAGATGCATAGATCTGATCATGTAGAGAAACAATTAAAAATAATGCAAAAAATTGATGAGGATCATACTTTGACATAGCTTGCAAATGCATGGATAAATTTGGTAGTGGGTGGTTCAAAGGTCCAAGAAGCGTAGTTAATTTTCCAAGACTTTTGTGACAAGTATCAACAAACTGTTACAATTCTAAATGGGAAAGCTATCTGTTGTATGCATATGGGAAAATTCGATGAAGCTAATACAGTGTTGCTAGAAGCTTTGAATAAGGATTCCAAGGATGCTGATACTCTTTCTAATCTATTGGTTTGCAATCTTCATATGGGAAAATTGGTTACTCATTATCTTAGCCAGTTGAAATCATACCATTTGGTGCATTTTCTTATCAAGTGTGCCTCTAGTGCAAAAGAGAATTTTGATAGATCTATTCAGGCTGTTGCATAAGAAGTGTAATATTTATGAACATAATATTGCAAATTGGAAAGCAAGCACAAAGGATTAGTACTAATTTCTTAATTTCATTGAGTTATCCCTTTGGGTTTTTAAAAAAAAAAACAAGTATGGCTTCATCCTCTTCATGCCACTGACTATGTCTTCTCCATTCATGCAACTACAAAAAAAAACCAAGCAAGATCCAATGGAATATGGGATGGCCCACATCCATGGCTGAACATGTTTGTGCCAAAGTCCAAAATCTCATAGTTTGATCACAAGGTGTTTAGAGAGATTTTGAAATATGGTGTGGGAGGACCCATGCTAGTATATCCTATAAATAGAAACAAGTCAGTCCATTATCAATACCATCATCATAATAATTCTCACTTCACATGCTAATTTTTACTTCTTATGGGTTCATTAATACAACTATGAGAAATCATACTATAAGTGTCAAATTTCAAATCCATCACTTCCTGATGTCCATTTTTTTTTTTGGTTTTAGGTGGGATTATCAAATGTCTATAATTGTACTAGATGAGGACATATTCTACTTAGTGGCTCTACTTTGTTTTAGCCCACTGTATCCAAGTGTCTCTCCATTGCAAAGTGTTATAGCAAAAAATGAAGAGATTCTCCATTATTATACAAGTACAAGCATTGACATGAAGCTCTACATCCCTCATTTCAAGAATGACGTGGACTAGATAAGACACTTTGGCGAGCACTAGTGTCAATTCCAACAAAGAAAAAATAGATATGATCAGAGGGCTATCCTTGCACCAGGACAAAGGATTTTACCCTGTACTGTCAAAAAATGGACCCTTCCCATTTTCATAGTCTTTTAGGCCTTGTTTCATAGTTTTGGAGCTATGTTGCTTTAATTTTATGATGTATCTTGGCTTGAACATGATTATTTTGGTGCTAAAACTTAAAGAATGATGTCTTTTGAAAGTGTTGTGAATTGTTGTAAGTCATTTCTACATTCTTCTAGACTCTTTTTAATGCAATTCACCTAAAAATCAACTTTTCACTCATCAAAAATTCCTATTTCGATGTGTTGTAAAGTCTTGTAACAAGGTTTCACACTTTTCTAAGAATATTCTCCCTATTTACACTATTCTCATGCTTTATTTTGTCTTTTTATTCCCTCATATGCTTATATTAAGTGTATTTTTGGCTCCTATCCTAACAAACAACATTAAACACAACTTTATTTTTTACACTTGGTTGTGGGTCTTAGGTGGGACTCATTTACCAAGGGTGGAAAATGAGTCCCCTTTGGCCCCAAATTCAAAATATTTCAATTAAATTCTTTTAGGATTTTACTAAAAATTCACTTCATGTCAGCCTGTGATGAGGTATTAATAGATACTAAGGCATAGGATTTGTATAAATAGGAAATTTTCACCTCATTTTACATCTCTTAATTCAAGCATTCAATCTCCTAACACATTAAAGCAATCAAGCATTTTGCACCTTCAATTGAAGCATTTTCAAGCACTTTGGAACAACCATTAACATCACTTCAAATTTGCATATCAAGGATGTGGTAAGTTTGTAATACTTTCATGTTATTCATTTATCACTTCCATTGCATTTCATTCATTTCATTTCGGTTTAATTACTAAAGTGAGGTTTGACAAAGGAAAACCCTTATTCACTAATCTCCCAACATTTTCCCCCTTTGCATGAGTCTTTGTAGCCTTTGTTTTGCAAATTTGATAGGTTTAAAGGTGTTGAAAAGTGGATTTCAAGTCAGCTAGACTCTTCAAATCAATTCATCATCTATTCAAGCAATTTGAGTGACTTCCGACCCATTTTCTACAAAGTTGACCCCAACACCCTGATATTCAATCATTTCTAGATCTGGAGAAGTAGTGTTGACCTTTGAATTTTTAAAGATCTTAGGGAGGACTGATTTTCTACCCTTGGTGAATGAGTCCCACCTAAAACCTAAAAGTCTGCATTTTGTCAGAAATCACTTCTCGATTGTCAAAAATTAGTTCCCGACACTTTTTCAATAGCTGGAGGATTGATTTGCCACCCTTGGCAAATGAGTCCCACTGTGAAAAATAATTTTTTTGATCAGCATTCCAGTCATTCTAGAAATCTCACACAACATCCAGGTGCACTCATATTTGACCCTATACTTTATGTTCTGCATATTTCTTTCAATTTCTACATATCTCATAGTTGTTACAATTCACAATGTGTTTTCAATCAAGTTGTAATTCTCATGTTTTGCATGCATGTTTGATCAATTTCATAGTTTAGCAACATTTAGATCACTTTATTTACATCATATCACATCACATATGTCCTAATTTGGATGAACATCTTAGCATTTTAGGATCTAATCTCTCTCCTTTTGGGTGAAAAACCCTACAAGAGTTAGAGAGTCCATTGGGTTCTAAAATATATGTTTCATTTTCGTGAACTTGACTTTTGAACATTTTTAAACTTTTGAATGCATCCATAAATTGCATTGTAGTCTTCATTTTCATTGCAATTCAATTAGGAGATTGGTTTATTATTGCATTCTAGGACTTTCCATTTTTCATTAGTGAACAACTCATTTAGTTTTCACTCTTTCATTTAATTTCATTTGAAAAAATGAAACTCTACATTCTTTGCCTAATTTTTTATTTTGAAAATCATTTAAATCATTCTCAAAATTCTAAAATATACAAAAAAATTACATCTTGGGACTCATTCACCACCCAGGGCGAATCAGTCCCTCTACATATTTTAGACACTAATTTTGCATTGTTTTTAGCATTCTTCTGCATTTTTGTTCCTTGCTTCTGCATTCTATTTCCAGTAACAAATTCTCTATTTTTCTTTTTTTATTGCATCTTTGTTTATCTACATCATGGTATTTTCTTTCAATAATTTTTGGCATTCCCTAAAATCATTGGTAGACATGTCCAATTATACCTTTTGTTGTAACCTTAATGACATTGTACAATCTCATGCTCCTTTAACTCCTCATGGTTGTCCTCCTCATGAAGTAGACATCATTGGAGAAGATGATGTTAGCATGAGCAATTTCTACAATGATTTCCTTAACAACCTCAAAGCCAATACAACCTTTTATCCCTCTATGAGATCACAAGACCTTCCTCTTGTTGCACCTCCTAATCACTTTGTGTATTTACATCCTGAAGTCAACAAATGACCTATGGTTCCTCTTGCAAATGAACCTAGTTCCTCTCAACCACCATAATCCCAACCATTCGATGAGTACAAAGTCATGAATAATCCTATCAACCTTGAAGAAACATATGGTAGAGGATTCACTATATTAAGTAAATAAGGTTGTGACACAAAACATGAACATGACATCCATCATTTTTTCAAACAACAACCAAATGAAGCACATACAATAGGACTAGGGTATCAAGATCCTTATCATCCTGATTGACATCCTCTTCAACCTAGGAGACTATGGGATGCTAGTATAGTGATCTTGAATTCCCCTCCTAACTTTAACATTCTCCTTCCTTGTGAACAACCATTCTCTCCTTCTCACAAAAAGGATGATAGGATCCATATGGGTCCCCTTCCTTCTTCTATTCATGAGAAAGGAGAACCTAGTAAATGCAAAAAACTATACAAAATGAAGAAGATAATGCTTCCTACACATCCTCCACCTGAATGTGAATAGAGACTTCAATTGCTTTTAAACAAAGGTCTTATGCTTTTACCACCTTGAAATAGGTTGGTTATTCGCACTCACAATTCCAGCATACCATATTGCAAATACCATAGTGTTCTTAGACATCAAATTGAAGAATGTCAAACTTTAAACAAAATACTGAACAAATATCACTTCATGGACATTGACTGTTTTCCCCTCATCCCTTAAAACACCATCATCCTTTCATGCCTTAGTTGTAGAATTTCCCATTATCACTATTGCATGATCCTCTCCCATCACTCATCTTGGCTCATTCTTGCTTTCACATTTTATGGGAGGCAAGACATTGCTAGCCTTGTCCTTGTAATGCACTTTGTTGTCTCTTAACCCTGTTATTCCTTTTTCTGCTTGTTCATCCAAGATTGAGAAAATAGTAACTTAGTTAATGGATGAGTTACATTTGCATTGCTTGTCTTTTGCATTTTCCTTTTTCTTTTCATGTGTGTATCGTGTTCCCTTGTATCATGCATTTAATGTTTCCTTCTCTTTGTACACTTCTTCTATGTGTATCTCTATTCTTCCTTGTCCCTTTTGTCTTTTTTTTTTTGTATTTTCCTTTGGGGATGACGCAAAGCGTAGAGATGCCCTATCTCTTCCATGTTGATCCAAATGGTCCTTGTCTTTTTCATCTTTTTTTTGTGTTTTCCTTTGGGGATGATGAAAAGCATAGAGATGCCTTATGTCGCTTCCATGTTGACCCAAACGGTCCTTGTATTTTTCTTTTTTGTTTTGTGTTTTCCTTTGGGGATGACACAAAGCATAGAGATGCCCTATGTATCTTCCATGTTGACCCACAAGGTCTCTATCTTTTTCTCTGTTTTCTCTCTTGTGTTTTTCCTTTTGGGGATGATGCAAGGCATTGAGACTAAAATGTCTCCTTCATGTTGACCCAAAAGCTTTTCTTTTTCTTTTATTTTATTTTTTCTTGTTTTTTCCTTTTGGGGATGATGCAAAGCGTCGAGACTGCAATGTCTCTTCCATGTTGACTCAAAATGGACTTTGTTTTTCCTTTATTTTTTCTCTCTTTGTGGCATTCTTCCATTTCTATGTGTATTTGGGGAATGATGATAGTTCCAAGCTCTTTCATACAAAAACATTGTAGCAATGAACAAACTGACCCAAAATCCATAGATCCCTTATGTGTTTGTTGTTCTTTCTTTTCTTGGGGGAAAATCCCTTTCTTTATTTTTCATTTTCCTTGACATGACGTAGTCTCACTTTGAAACATATGACTTGGAATAGAGCTTTGTGAGTTGGCTCTCATGTCTTGTTTTTCTTTTTGTATTTTCTTTTCTTCTCCACTTTCATGTAATTGCTCACAGAACAATGTGTAGCAATTCCTTTAAAGTGGGGGCATACATTACCATTATTTCATTTGCATTCTTAGCAAAGCCTTGTCGTTTACATGATGTGCTTGTCACTTTGTGGATGAAATTGGGTGTAATTTCCTTCATAAGTGTGATCTATCTCAGCATATTACATTCCTCTTTGTGGTTTGATGTGACACACTGCATCCCCTTAGTGGCGAATATACTATTCTTTGATTGGTCCTCTTTTAGAGAAATTATACACAAGGTTCCCTAAGTGACTGACCTTGCATCATCTGAACAATACTCCTTTGAAAAATATTACACATGACATTTTTCAATAACATTCTCATTCAACCACCTTTCATAATACAACTTGCATGCTTGTTGAGCTATCTTACTTATTTGGCCACCTTGCATAGCACAACTTGCATGCCAGTGGTGGTATCCTATTTTTCTTAAAAATTAAACCAACATTTATATTTTCTTTGACTTTGTTGTTCCTTGTTAAAGTTATCGAATGGGTATAGCTTTAACATGGTTGAGCGGGAAGCCCAACTAGTGGCATGAATTTTCCCATAGCCACTTTTTTGTTTGTTTGTGAGTGCATACCAACTAGCATATGTATCTTACTTTTGGGCCCCAGAGTGAGTACACATTTTCTTTTTCAAACAATCAGCCTAGATCTCTTTTCACAACTAGTTGGATTGATGATTGAAGCTTCACTCAATTCATTTCAACACTTGTGTGTTCCTTTGTCCTTATGTTCAGTCTACCATGGAATCTTCATCCTGGGGGCTTGATCATCCTTCTTGTTTGTTGTATTCCATCTTGCTAGCATAAGTGCATTCAAACCCTTCTCTTTGATGTTCATGGCTACTTTAGTGTGAGGAAGCAAATTTCTCTCACTAAAGTGGGCGCTAAATGTACCATCGAAAAATGGACCCTTCCCATTTTCATAGTCTTTTAGGCCTTGTTTCATAGTGTTGAAGCTATGTTACTTTAATTTTATGATGTATCTTTTCTTGAACATGCTTATTTTGGTGTTAAAACTCAAAGAATGATGTCTTGTGAAAGTGTTGTGAAGTTCTCTAAGACATTTCTACATTCTTCTAGACTTTATTTAATGCAATTCACCTAAAAAATCACATTTTCACTCATCAACAAGTCCTATTTTGAAGTGTTGTAAAGTCTTGTAACAAGGTTTCACACTTTTGTAGGCATATTTTCCCTATTTACACCCTTCTCATGCTTTATTTTGTCTTTTTATGTCCTCATATGCTTATATTAAGTGTATTTTTGGGTCCTATCCTGACAAACAACATTAAACACAACTTTATTTTTGACACTTGGTTGTGGGTCCTAGGTGGGACTCATTCACCAAGGGTGGTGAATGAGTCCCCCTTGCGCCCAAATTCAAAATATTTCAAATTTCTTTTAGAATTTTACTAAAAATTCACTTCATGTCAGCCAATGATGAGGTATGAACGGATACTAAGGCACAAGTTTTGTATAAATAGGCATTTTTCACCTCATTTTACATCTCCTAATTCAAGCATTCAATCCCATAACACATTCAAGAAATTAAGCATTTTGCATCTTCAATTCAAGCATTTTCAAGCACTTTGGAGCAGCCATTGCCATCACTTCATATTTGCATATTCAAGGATGTGGTAAGTTTTTAATACTTTCATGTTATGCATTGATCACTTCCATTGCATGTCATTCATTTTAATTGGGTTTAATTACTAAAGTGGGGTTTGACCAAGGAAAACCCCTATTCACTAATCCCCCAACATTTTTTTCCTTTGCATGTGTCTTTGCAGCGTTTGTTTTGCAAATTTGATAGGTTTAAATGTGTTGAAATTTTGATTTCAAGTCAACTAGGTTCTTCAAATCAATTCATTATCTATTCAAGCAATTTGAGTGAGTTCCTGCCCATTTTCTGTAGAGTTGACCCTAACAACCTAATATTTAGTCATTTCTGGATCTGGAGAAGTAGTGTTGACCTTTGAATTTTTAGAGATCTTGGGGAGGAATGATTCACCACCCTTGGATAATGAGTCCTACTTGAAACTTGAAAGTATGCATTTTGTCATAAATCACTTCCTGACTATCAAAAATCAATTCCCAACACTTTTTCAACAGTTGGAGGACTGATTCGCCACCCTTGGCGAATGAGTCCCATTGTGAAAAATAAAATTTTTGATCAGCATTCTAGACATTCCATAAAGCTCACACAACATCCAAGTGCACTCAGATTTGAACCTATACTTTTTGTTCTGCATATTTCTTTGAAGTTCTACATATTTCATAGTTATTGCAATTCACAATGTGTTTTCAAACAAGTCATAATTCTTAGGTTTTATATGCATGTTTGATCAATTTCATATTCTAGTAGCATTTAGATCACTTCATTTACATCATATCACATCACATAGGTCCTAGTTTGAATGAACATCCTAGCATTTTAGGATCTAATCTCTCTCCTTTTAAATGAAAAAATCTATAAGAGTTAGAGAGTCCATTGGGTTGTAAAATCTATGTTTCATCCCCCATTGAAATTGAATCCCACTGCACATTTCTTTGCTTCCTTCTCCTCCTTGTACATACACCCCTACACAAGTTTACTTATACAATGAAGCCATCAATCAACCTTTTCTTTTTTTAATCTTTTACAATTTGGTGACCTACAACCTAAAATTAAGGTATCCACAATGGTTTTAGACTATGTTTTTAAAATGGAAATTATAGCTAAGATCCTAATACTGAGGACATTTAGGTTTTAACAATAGGGCTCTTCATTCATGGTAATGCTTACCAACTAACTGAAAACCAAACGTAAATTGTTTATGAAATCATTTTATTCTCCTAAAACAAAATCCTTTACCTGCAGATTTTAAATCAATGAAAACCTTTACCTGCAATTTTTCTGCTTTCCTCGCTACTATTGGTATTGGCTCCTTTGAACTCTTCTAGTTTTGGCCTTTCACTTCTTTGATTTAGTGAGCTACAGACTGAAAATAGGGTTTCAACGAAGGGTTTAGATTTTGTTTATTAAAATGTAATCGAAATGGAATCAAATTAAATAAAATATATATATAATTTTTTGGTTTTTATATAATAGATATTATTAAATATATTATAATATTATATTATAAATATTATTAATATAATATAATATAAATATTATATTGTATTATTAGTCAATACACTATTTTGGTTGAAGTTTCTGCCAAGATTTTTGTCAGCCCAGCCGCAAATTGGATTTACTAGCAACAGGGGTCTATCGAGCAGTGGGGAGTCAACCGCGTCTTTTTGTGTGGTGATGTGGGCATTGGTAATTACATAGGTTGGTGGCAGTGAAGAATGGTGTGTTGGATACGGGGAATGTGAATGGAAAGCTTGTTTTTGGCACAAGGACCAATGTTCCTTGTCGTTGCATGATGGCAATGGATGAAGTAAATGCAATATTGAATGTTAACATGTGGGAGAGTATACTTTGATTAAGTTGTATTGTCATAAAAGCCATTGTGGTGTTGGCTTGATAGAAAGCTATTGTTAAATTTGTCAAATTCGGCTCCATTTTTAGCAGGTTTGAGGGTTTTAAAACTTTTGAGTTGTGGAATCAATAAGTCAGTTTGCATGGGTTTTTTGCAAAACTAAATTTATTGTGTATGTATTTTGTTCTCTACTTATTGTTCATTTTGATAGCAGGTTTGAGGGTTTGAACACTGATGTGGTACGTAATGTTCAACAAAGTATATTAATTAAGTTGCATTTTTTACAGAGCCATTGTGGTGTTGGATTGACAACAGACTATTGTAAGATCTGTCACCTACGATTCCATAGTTTTTTTCGAGTGATCCCACAAAGCTAGTTTACAATTTTTGGGAGATTCTGATTTTTTCTAAAATCATATTTTTTTAGAAAATATAATGATTTAAGCCTTAAAAATCTCCATTTAAAGCATTCTAATTGAAGAGGGTTGTATTTAGATCAAACCCCCTTGGATAGAACCTCGCTAGTTTTAAACCATACCTATAATAGAGTCTCCTTTACACCTATCAAAATTTTGATAAAAAACCATTTTTGATTTACCTTTTGTGGGATCAAATAAATTCATTTAAAAAAAAAAAATTGTACTTGTATGTAGTCCTTATTATAAGCTTCTCAAAAAGTATAATTTTAAAAGAAATTTAATATTATTATTATATTTATTTTTTATTTCTTATGAATGTAGGTATTTCACAAAAAAATATATACATGTGGAAAAATAGAAGATTATCAAGAAACAAATTGAAAAATATGAGTGCACCAGATATTGAAGTCCTTGATCCAACCAAAAAAAAATTGAATTTCGATACATACAAAAAATGTTGTATGTGTTATACGGTCTGCCTATATCTAAATTGTAATTGGTTTGACTTCGAAACTTGATTAAGGAAAAAATATTCAATAAAACACTATCTAACCAAGTGGAAGCACTAGATATCAAAGTTACAAATATAAATTTGAAAGAATTAAAATTTTATCCTTCATGGAAAAAAAGTTGTGTTATCTGGTGAGCATCACTTTTTAAAAATGTTGTTTTCTAAAAAAAACTATTTTTTGAGGGAGATGGAAAAAGAATTGAAATCTAATTCCAAAATTTTTGAGAAAATAATATTTAGAATCTACAGACAAAATGTCATGAAACTCAAGTTTGCATCATCTTCAAATTCATCATGGTTTAGTCGCTATAGGTGCTCGAAAGTGAAGATTTAGTTAGAAAAAATATTTCAGTGTCTAGTTTGGCCAAAAATTATAAATCAATATTGTGGGATCACCCTTTCATAGGGGACAACTGTAAAAATCATCGGGTTTCACTACTTTTTGTGCTAGATTTTAGGGTTTTAAAGTTGTCATTCTTTGCAATCTGTAATTCATTTTAGATGGGTGTTTTCTATAGATTGTTTTGTTGTCTGGAGTTTGTAAGTCGTTCTACAAGGATGTCTGGCAATATCTTTTTGTGGATGGAGAAATTGCAATTGAATCTTTTTTTTGTTTCATCATGAAATATCGTTAGGGTTTGTAATTTTTTCATTTCTCGTTTATTGTTTGTAGTTATCTCTATGGTTTTTTGGGCTTATACCCGTTACCATAGGAGCAATAGTAGTTAAATCTAGGTTCTTCCATTAAAATGGTTAGGTTTGGTAATTTTATTGCCCAATTGCAGAATAAGATAGGAGTGATTGTATATATATGGATATACAAAGGGTTTTTTATTTGTTTGAAATTTCCAACGGGGTTTTCATCGGTCAAACCTTGAATAGTATTTGTTGTGTAATAGGTGTGTTACAATTTCTTTTTATCTCTATAATATTAAATTCCAACGAATGTAGCTCATATTTTGTGCATAATGTGTGAGGAACTATATTGATTAAGTTGCATTATTGAAAGAGCCATTGTGTTGTTGGTTTCATAGTGGACTATTGTAAAAATGAAAACGTCATCCTCTGTTATGTTTTACGGTAGATTGGAGGGTTTTAAAATTGTGGCACTGCACAATGTGTAGTCATTTTACATGGGTGTTTTGTATAAATGGTTTATTTATTGTTTATGTTAAAAATCTTTTTATTCAAAATCTGTAAGTCATTTTCCATAGATGTCTGGCATTATGGTTTTAGGTATGTACAAGATCATGATGGGCCAAAAAGTGGCGATATGATGGATATTGGTAGGGTATGTGGTTGACGACCTTATTCTTACCCAAAATTGATGAAATGAAAAGGGTTTTTAAAGGAGATTCTCAGCTTTCCACCAATCTAAATTATGCTTTACTTTTAATTTAATAAATAATTTATATTCATTTTCTATTTAAATTATGACTAAAGTCATGATTGATAGGCTGACTGAAAAACATCTATAGGTTTCAAACGGTATCACACTTTTTGAATTTGAAACATGTGTCACATTCTATGCTTCACATACTATAGGATTTAAAAAAATAAATTGAATTTCATGAAGTTTTGACCAAGTTAAGGTGGTCAGACATACAAGTTTTTTATATTTTTTAAAAGTTGTAATAAAAAATTCATAATTAATTATTTACTTGTAAAAAAATTACAAAAAAAATATGCATCACATCGGGATATGAGTCCTCTAGTTATATCTAAAATATTATCAAAAAATATTATCATTTTATTGTGGTTAGGGTGGTCAAATAGACACCTACTTATTTTTTCCCTGAAATCTAAGTGCTACTGCATTGAAATTTCAAATTTTCACCAAATAGATTTTATTAAAAAATAAACCTAGTAGTTTAGAAACTAAATTCAATTTTCTACAGATTCTATTCGTACATATTTTTGAAATAATATAGATAACTTATTCAAATTTTTACGTCGAGTTGCCTAATTCTGATTTTTTAAATTTTATCACCACTTAAGGGCCTATTTTTTCCATGATGATCCTGCACATACCCTTTTGTATGGATGGAGAGATTGCAAATATATAGATATGTAGAGTGTTTGTTATTTATTTGAAGTTTATGATGAGATTTCCATTAGTCAAGCCGTGAATAGGATTTGTTTATGTTTAAACTCAGAGAAAAAAACATATAACAAGAATATATTAACAATAAATTAATCATCTATGCAAAACACCCATGTAGAAAAAAGTATAACTCGACAAACTTGATTGAAAATTCAAGCTACATCACCTCAAACTAAATATTATAGAGAAATAGAAAAATTCTAAAAGAGGTATTAGAATAACACTAATGTAGGTTGGAGTCTCCATTAAGTGTGTATATGTATATGTATATATATGTGTATATATATGTGTGTATATATATATGTATATATGTATATATGTGTATATACATATATGTATATATGTGTATATGTATATGTGTATATGCATATATTTTGTCACATGTTTTGTAGAACACCAGTATTAAAACCCTCAGACCTACTATCAAAAGGAAGCAGAGCTAACAAATCCAATTCGCAGATGGGTTGATGTATATATGGATAAATATATGTATGTATTTTTTACTAATAGCTCTATTAGAATTCCCCCATTTTTTTATAATATGGAATGGTAGATAATGCAGCTCTTTTTATACAGAGACATATAGAAAAAATACATTAACATTAAATTAATTATTTATGCAAAACACCCATCTATAAAAGAGTATAACCCCACAAGCTTCAATGAAAATGAAAACCACATGTGTATGGCAGGAAAGATGCAAAGAGTGTATATATGTGTCTACATATATATATGTATATATGTATGTATGCATATGTATGTATATATATATCTATATATATGTATGTATGTATGTATGTATGTATGTATGTGTGTATGTCAATGGTTTCATGCGACCCTAAACCTTGCACATAGATAGCTACAATTCCTCCTATGGTAATGGTTACAATGCCAAAGATATACATAGATGATGAAAAGGTTGTTTCAACATTCAGTGTTATGTATGCACAACTAGGTGAGGTATTCTTATTCTTCTATGGGATAACTATTGTTTTATTCTTTGTATGAGAAGAGTTTATAAGATCTGTAAAACCAACTACTTTGAACATAATCTCAATGATTCTCTTTAGTTTCACATATATTATATGTGTGGTTCTATTTGTAGAAATTAGTAGAATTATGTTCTCCAAAAATGCACAAGCTTCATTAAAAATTTGAGCTACATCACCAATAATAGACAAATTGTAAAAGACCTACTAGAATAATACTAGACAGCCACCAAAGTAATTTTACCTTTAATATGTTAATGCTTTCATATAACGCTAAAGCCTACAAACATATAACTACAATTTCTCCCATGGTAATGGATGGAATGCCAAAGATACACAAACAATCAAAACAATAGACCAATCATACAAATAACCAACCCTAACCATATTTTTTTATAGAACAAGGAAGCTTTAAGTGCAATTTCTGCATCCATACAAAATGATAATCTCTTATAAATATGCAAAATGGGTATACACACAAACAACCAAAGCAATAGGCCAACATTTAAGTACAATTATTCTGAAGGTAACAAATATGTATATGCTATACATATATGTACACATATACATACATATATACATGAATTTGTTGTAAACTCGAGCTGCATTGTTTGGGATTAAATATTATAGAGAAATAGGAAAATTATAAAAAAAATATAAGGAAAAAATTGAAGAATGGCATACATCTGATTTGTGAGTATCATCCTAATAGATCTAACAACTATTACATAGACTATTTGTCTTGTACCAATATGTTGTGTCATACTCTTTTCCCTATTGTCTAGCTTTCACATAATGTGCATGTTTTCAAATAGGTGCTTGCTCAAGATGTGAGTGGGTTTATCCCTATGCATTTTTCGTCTTCTACCCATTACCATAGGAGGAATTGTAGTTGAACCTTATTTGTTTGCTCAATAAATATGCTTAGGGTTAGTATTTCTTATTGCCCTACATTTTTTTTTTGGTTATCTATTTGCATCTGTGTTGTTGGATGCATTAACAAAGGACCATTTGTAGATTATGAACATGATGGATATAAAATTAGTTTGGCAGCCGGTAAGTGTTATTGTTTCTAATATCTCTTTTATCTGTTCAATTTATTTGTTTGAACTTTTGAGCGGGTTCCCCATTGGCTTGGCCAATAAGAGGATTTGTTATGCAATAGTTATTTTGCAAATTCTCTCTTTGACTACAAAAATTATTTCCAACTGATGTAGCTTGAATTGCTGATTAATCCTGTACAAAGTCCTCACCATCACAACACTTTAACATTGAAATTTGATCTAGAATGATTTCCATCTAGCCATTTAACTTATTAAATTTTCTATCTGCTTGTCTCACCAATCCCTTTGACACATAATAAGTATGTCCCACCTCAACCTTATCATAATGCATGTCTACAATCTCATTAAAGCATGTAATCCAAATTTTTGTGCCCTCATCAACAATGATATCAAAGCTATAAGCCTACCCCTCATGCCCTTGCTTGCTATAATACCAGTGCATATCCCTCTTTGTTATTACACAATCTTTTATTTTCCATTTGGCTTGGTAAACATTCAATCCTTTAACAAGGTTTTTTTTTTGTAGGAGCATCTTGTTGCCTTGGTGATGTAGGAGCACCCAGTGGTGTGAGGGAAATATTGCATCACCCAAAAATATGTTTTCCATTTATGTTCATGTTGTTTTCTTTTTGTAGATGTTCTTACATTTCTGGATACCCTTTTCGTTGAATAAGAGTTTTCAACTTTCAAAACTGCTTTTTCTGCTTTTTCTGCTCACCTGCTATTTTTAGCAGGTGTGAATTTGAAGGCGTGGGAAGACAAAAATTTATGGGAATGTTCAAGATGGAAAAATAAACACTTTGGAAAAAGAATCAAGTCAAGATCATTCATGGTTTGAAAGTTATTCAAGTTTCAGTTTTTGCTTTTTGCCCTAAAAAACCTTATGAGTCGAGTTTGAGGCACTAAATAGTTCTGGATGGGCTCGAAAATTTGTGAAAACCCCAAAGTAGATGCCATAGGCCCTAATTTGTGCCACATCATCTTTTTGAGAGATTTTGGAAAAGGTATTATCATTGAAAATCTGACAGTTGAATTAAAAATCATGGCTGCCGAAAGTTGGTGCATTTTGAGGAATGTGCTAATTTTTGAATGTGAATGTAAATTTGAATTTCAAATTGTAGTTTTGGCGCCAAACTACCAAAAATCATAAATCGAATGTTGTTTTTGGCTCCAAACCAAAAAAGGGGCTATTTATGAGCTAATTTCTTATTTTTGGGTAGCTTTTTGGGGAAAAGAGTTCGCATGCTGCAAAAAGGGGATTTTCTGTAATTTCTATAATTTTTCTGAAACTTTTGTAGCTTGCATGTATCGCAGAGCTCGATGATTTTGGATCCTCTACATGTAATATTTTCATTATTGAATAATAATAAGCTTTACTAAGTTGTGTGCATTATTTTTGTATCTCGGGTTTGCTCTCTCGTCAGGTGGTATTAGAGCGGGTTTTCTTGAGCCGGTGAACAAATTGCTGATCGTGAGGAAATTTGCACCAGGACCATGGTTGTGGGTTCAAGATCTTGAAGATGTCTCCGGGTAAAAGCACAAATTTGTGTCACACTTTCGGCCAAATAAATAGTTCCAAGCGAAATATTTTCGACCGGAAAGGTTTCGCCTGACTAGGTTTCGACCGAAACCATGTGGTGTATTACGTGGCACATAGGTTTCGATCGAATAAGTTTCGGTCGAATCCAAAAAAATCAAAATTTTCCTTTTCCCGCTTTAAAACTACCTTTGAAATTGGATTTTTTAATGTGCGGGGTTTCTATAGAAAGGGGTTCGGTACAAACAGTATCTATAGAAAGGGTTTCGGCTGAAACCCTTTCTATAGAAACTGTTTCTACCGAAACTATCTATGTGGCATCCTAGTTGGCAGCCAACTCAGCTTTTTTTAGAATTTTCTGAAAATTTCAACTTTAGCTAAGTATTTCTTTAGTCAGAATGATTTTTTTGCAAAAAAAAAAACCCTTTTGTAGAGCTTGGAGTGGAGAATCCAAATATATAATTTTTTAATATTTTTATTAGTTTTAATATATTTTATTTTTAAAATAATGCAAGTAGGTTTTCAAAATGAAAAAAAAGTTGATTACAAATTAAAAAAAAGATAGTAAAACTTATTAAAAAAATTTAAATCTTATATGGGGCACAAGAGGAGAGAGCCTTCTTCAAAAGGGTATAATTTTTTTTTGAAAATGAATTAAATATTTGAAAATAGTTGATGGCCCATGAAAACTGTCAAATTATGACATGTTTGACTTTAAAAAATTATTACAAGAAAACTATACATCAAAAATTGATTTTTCTTTTTCCATGCACAAGATATTGAAGTTACCTATTTGGAGAAAAAAAAATTAGGGAGAAACTAATTTTTTTTCAATTTGTTTCTTGACGGCCCATGAAGTCACTCTTTTATGAAAATTTCAGAATTCCAAAATTTGTCCTTAAATTGATAAAAACATAATGATTTATTTTTTTAAAAAAATTTAAAAATTACAACAATAAACTTCATCAAAATTTCTACATTTCATTAGTTTACACCATTTTGAAATTCAAAATATAAAGACCATTTTTATGTGGTCAAAGTTCAGAATTTTTTTTGTTGTTGGCCGATTCCTTTATAAAGTGTGACACAGGTTTGTGCTTTTACCCCTCCAAGAGTAATTCTTGGTAGGCATGGTGGTGCCAAAGGTGGCAAAAATGTTGGTGGAAGAAATCCATTGGCGGCCGAGGGTTTTAGAGCCATCTAGAGACAAATTGATGCATTGTAGGAACAAATAAGAAGAGGGTTAAACCTAGGAAGGAGAGGAGAAAGGGAGGATGAAGAAGAGGTGGAAGATTCAGACATAGAAGAGGAAGAAGAAGCAATTGATAAAGATTAGATGTAACTGATAAGGGCCATTTCAAAGATCAGAAAAAGACCCAGAATAGAAGTCCCCAGTTATTCTGGAAGTCTGAACCCAGAAGAGTTGATCGACTGGATCAATGAGCTAGAAGAATATTTTGAGTATGAAGAAGTAGAGGACCTAGATCGGGTTAAGTTTGGAAAAATGAAGTTGAAGGGCCATGCCAATATTTGGTGGAAAGAGGTCCAGTTGGAGAGAAATCAAAGAGGAAAAGGAAAGATTAGCAGTTGGGATCACATGGTGGAGAAACTGAAGAAGCAGTTCATACCAATAGACTACAAGTTAGATCTGTTGAAGAAATTGCAAGGGTTGAAGCAAGGAAGTAGATCTGTGAAAGAATACATAGAAGATTTTCACAAGATGATCATCAGAATGGGCCTTGCAGAGGCCAACAAGGAGAAGGTAGCCCGTTATCTTAATGGGTTATGACCGAGCATTCAAGAGGAGATAAGCCTGGTTAGAATGACCACCATTGAGGATGCATACTAGTTTTCTCTGAAAGTTGAGGAGAAGTTGAACAAAAGATTTGATAGCAAGCAAAAAGGATGAGGAGGTCAAAGTGGAAGGTGTAGTGGAAGATCTTCTAGAAGCCAAAATGAGGATGAAAGGAAAAATGAAGATGTGGGTACTAGTCGAAGCTAGAGGAATGATAACTTCTACCACCCTCATGATCAAAACGGTGGTCAACAAAGAGGTAGACAACGAGTAAAATCTATGCTAGGACCTGGAAGTGGTGGTTTCAGAAGAACTTATTTCCATTGTGGTGAACAAGGGCATCGAGCCTATGAATGTCCACAACACAAAGGAAAGAAAGACAGAAGGCCGAAAGGTCATGGAAGGGTTGAACATGCAGATGAGGAGGTTGAATCTGAGCATTCAAATGATGCTGAAAGAGGAGAAGCCCTAGTGGTTAGAAGAGTCCTGGTGAGTGAAGAGAAAGAGCTAGAACAGAGGAAGAATCTGCTTCGCACAAGGTGCAAGTGTGAAGACAAATGTTTTGATGTCATTATTGACAGTTGGAGCACTAATAATTTGGTGTCAAAAGAGATGGTTATGAAGTTGAAGCTGAAAAGGGAAAGGCATCCACATCCATATCAGATTACCTGGTTGCAGAAAGACCACAAAGTCCTAGTCAATGAGCAGTGTCGGGTGAAGTTCAAGATCAAAATCTATCGAGATGAGGTACTATGTGATATCATTCCCTTGGATGCATGTCACATGCTGTTGGGGAGGTCGTGGCAGTTCGAAAGGCAAGTTGTACATGATGGCCATGCAAACACTTATTCCCTAATGAAGGATGGAGTCTGTCATAAGTTGAAACCCTTAAAGAAGGACAAAGAAAAGGTATGCAATAGTGCTAGAATTTGTTTTGTCAATGGAAGGAAATCTTTAGAAGGCATGAAGTATGAGCATATGTGTTATGCATTGATTCCTATAATGGAAAAGGAAGATAGTGAGAAAGTGCCAATAGAAGTTTTTGGACTATTGGATGAGTTTTAGGAGATTATTTCTGATAACATACCTAATGGTTTACCACCAATGAGGAAGATCAGTCATCAGATTGACTTGATCCCTAGAGCTAGTTTTCCAAATAAGGTAGCTCACAAAATGATTCTTGTAGAAAATGAGTTGAGCAGACAAGTTCAGGAGTTGTTGAGAAAAGGTTTGATTTGAGAGAGTCTAAGCCCATGTCTAGTACCTGCAGTACTAGCACTGAAGAAGGATGGGGAGTGGAGGATGTGTAAAGACTCTCAAGCCATAAATAAGATAACAATCAAGTACCTATTTCCCCTACCAAGGATGGATGACCTAATGGAGTGTTTGAGTGGAGCACAGTACTTCAGGAAGATTGATCTGAAGAGCAGATATCACCAGATCCAGATTTGAGAGGGTGATGAATGGAAGACTACCTTCAAGGCCAAGAAGGGAATGTATGAGTGGTTAGTCATTCCTTTTGGGCTAACCAATTCATCGAGCACATTCATGCGGCTCGTGAATGAGGTACTGAAAGAGTTTCTGGGAAGTTTTGTCATTGTGTATTTAGATGATATTTTGATTTTCATTAAGAATTTGGATGAGCATTTAATGCATATTCTTAGGGTTTTTGAGAAGCTGAGAGAGGAGAAACTATTGATAAATTTGAAAAAGTGTAGCTTTTTTAAAAATGAGTTAGTGTACTTGGGGTTTGTTGTCTCAGTAGAGGGTCTAAAAATGTATCCAGAGAAGGTGAAGGCTCTTCTAGAATGGCCTACCCCAAGAACTGCTACTAAGGAAAGATATTTGCATGCTTTGGCCAGTCTTTATAGAAAGTTTATTAGAAATTTTAGCAGTATTTGTGCACCCCTAACTGAAACAATGAGAGGGGATAGAAAAGAGTTCAAGTGGAGCACTGGAGCAGTGAAAAGTTTTGATCTGTTGAAGCAGAAGGTGATAGAGCAACCAGTTTTATCCCTCCCAGACTTCAATAAGGTGTTTCAGGTGGATTGTGATGCCAGTGGTTGTGCCATTGGAGTAGTGATGAGCCAAGAAGGTAAGCCAATTGCCTATTTCAGTGAAAAGTTAAATGATGCAAAGAGAAAGTACTCTGTAGATGATTAGTAATTTTATGCAATAGTTTCAAACAATAAAGAAATAGAGACATTATTTGTTACCGAAGGATTTTTTTTTACTGATCATCAAGCATTATAGTATCTGAGTAGTTAGGGAAAATTAAATCAGAGGCATATGAAATGGGTAGAATTTTTGCAGAGTTATACTTTTGTTTCAAAACATAGGAGTGGAAAGTAAAATAGGGTTGCAGATGCCTTAAGTAGGAGGAAAACATTGTTGACAGAGATACAGATTGAAGTGGTTGGATTCAATGAACTCAAGACATTGTATCCTGAAGATCCTAATTTTGCAGAAGCTTGTTACAGTTGACAGAACGAAGTGGTTGGATTTCATAATCCAGGATGGCATGTTGTTTAAGGGAAGTCAATTGTGTATTCCAAGGAGTTCCATGAGGAAGAACCTGATAAAGGAGAAGCATAGTAGAGGAATGGCAGGATATTTTGGTTGGGATAAGACCATTGCCATTATCAGTGAACATTATTATTGGCCTCAGTTATAATAGGATGAGAAGAAGTTTGTACAGAGTTGCAAGGTAGGTTAGATGGCTAAAGGGGTGAGCCAAAATACTAGGTTGTGTCAGCCCTTACCTGTACCAGAGAGGCCATGGGAGGATATAAGTATGGACTTTGTTCTTTGTTTTCCAAGGACACAGAGAGGGAATGATTCAGTATTTGTGTTAGTTGACAGGTTTTCAAAGATGGCACATTTCATCCCATGCCAAAAGACCCATGATGTAGTCCACATTGTTGACTTGTTCTTCAAAGAGGTGGTGAGGCTACATGGTTTTCCAAAGAGTATAGTCTCAGATCGTGACACAAATTTTTTTTGATACTTTTGGAGGACCTTATGGAAAAAGTTGAAAATAGAGTTGAAGTTCAGTTCTGCGCACCATCCACAAACTGATGGGTAGATTGAGGTTGTGAATAGAAGTCTAGGTAACGTATTGAGATGCTTGGTAGGAGATAAACCCAAGGGATGGGACTTGATCTTACCCCAGGTAGAATTTTCATACAACAATTCTTTCAATAGAAGCACTGGTAGATCACCATTCCAAATTGTGTATGGAGGAGGTCCTAGGACTGCTCCAAAATTGAGGAATATGGACCAAGAGAAGAAGACAAGTGTTGAAGCCAAAAACTTTGCAGAGCACATCAAGAATACACATGAGAAGTTAAGAGAACATATTAACAAGATGAATATGCAGTATAAGGCTAAGGAAGATCAAAAGAGGAGGTATAAGGAGCTTCAGATTGGTGATGAAGTGATGTTCCACTTGAGGAAAGAAAGGTTTCTAGTGAGAACTTATAACAAATTGAAGATGAAGAAGTTTGGTCCCTGTAAAATTATGAAGAGGCATGAATCAGGGAATGCATATGAGGTAGAGTTGTCGGATGGAGTCAATATTTCCCCTATGTTTAATATTTCAGATTTGACAGAGTATCATGAAGGTGGCGCAGAGGAAGTACCAACAATAGAATAGTGTGAAATTCCAGCACCTACTTTAGAGAAGGAGCAGATTGAAGAAATCCTGGATAGCTGTGTGGGAAGGAGTACCAGAAATAGGGAATATGAGGAATATTTGGTGAAGTGGAGAGGAAGGCCTGTGGAAGATTCATCCTAGCTGTCTAAGATAGAGGTTGACCATTTGGGTTTTCCTCAACCATCTGAGACATGACAGGGCACTTCTCAAATTACCCTAGGTGTCTAATGCAAGAGCATCCAGTGGTGTGAGGGAAATCTTGCATCACCCAAAAATATGTTTTCCATTTATGTTCCTATTGTTTTCTTTTTGTAGATGTTTTTGCATTTCTAGATACCCTTTTCATCGAATAAGAGTTTCCAACTTTTAGAACTGCTTTTCTATTTTTTTTGCTCAACTGCTATTTTTAGCAAGTGTGAATTTGAAGGTGCGGGAAGAAAGAAATTTATGGGAAAGTTTAGGATGGAAAAATAAACAGTTTGGTGAAAGAATCAGGTCAAGATCATTCATAGTTTGAAATTTATTCAAGTTCCAATTTTTCTTTTTCCCCTGAAAAACCTTCTGAGTCCAGTTTGAGGCACTAAACAATTCTGGATGGGCTCAAAAATTTGCGGAAACCCCAAATTAGATGTCATAGGCCCTGCTTTGTGCCACATCATCTTTTTGAGAGCTTTTTGAAAATTTATTATCATTGAAAATCCGATGGTCAGATTAAAAGTTATGGCTGTCGGAAGTTGGTGCATTTTGAGGAATGTGCTAATTTTTGAATGTAAATGTGAATATGAATTTAAAATTGTATTTTTGGTGCCAAATCGCCAAAACTCATGACTCGAATGTTGTTTTTGGTTCCAAACTGAAAAAGGGGCTATTTATGAGCTAATTTCTTATTTTTGGGTAGCTTTTTGGGGAAAAGAGTTTGCATGCTACGAAAAGGGGATTTTCTGTAATTTCTATAATTTTTCTGAAACTTTGTAGCTTGCATGTATCACAAAGCTCGAGGATTTTGGATTCTCTGCATGTATGATTTTCATTATTGAATTATAATAAAGTTTTGTAAGTTTTTTTCATTATTTTTGTGTCTCGGGTTTGCTCCCTCGTCACTTGGCAATGTATTAATTCCAAAGACGGAGGCTTGTTTGGATAGGGAGGGTGACTCACAACCAACTTTTTTCTTCTTGATCTCTAAACAAATATTTAGGTTTTTCAATTAGCTAGCAATTTGTCATCTTCGCATATAGGGACAGTATGACAATTACCCTGGAGTGAAAAGAACACTAAATACTTTAAAAGGAAGCCCCCACAAAAAGGAAGCAGGAAACTATAAGAACAAACAAGGAAAAACTATATCAAACCTCGATTCCCGCAACTTTCTAGACAAATACTTTGTCAAGCACACAATTGAACCTATTTTCAATTCACCTGTAAATAAAAGTTCATTGTATTTTGTAGGAAAATTTCCCATCTACATGTGGGATCCATCAGATAGGACGACTTTGTACCAATCGACTAGGCTTTGATCACCTCATATTTTTTGGTAAGACATTAGTTGGAGGACTGGAGATGGGATAGCATTTCCAACATCTATAAAGCATAACATATCTCTTGTTAAGGTTGGATTCACATTTGTAGCCTACAAGGCAATTGAACTCAGCATAGTGGTAGCAATGAGATGTCTATAACTATGACTCAAGTCTAAAAGGAAACAACAATATTGACACATTTGGAAACTAAGACATTTTCTCCTCTAAGATCTAAGTTACTCCAAAAAGGCCAATAAATTGAAGGGGAAACAAGACAGACAGTTAAAATATAAATAAGTTGGAACATATATCATAGCAATTGTTAATGCAAATGAATTATTTTTTTGATTTGTTTGGTGTACTTGAGAAAATAACAAGATAATTGGCAACATCAATAAACTAAACAAAAAACACACTTATAGGAATGTTGCTTGAGGATTGTTTTCTAGCCTTAGAAGAGCTAGAGACCACCGACATTGCTCTCTCTATTATTTTAGGAATGAAGAGATGCAATGTTGGTGGCTAGCTAGAAGGTCTATGACTTCAAAACACAACATGGGCACTTAATTTTTTTACATAGCCATTAACAATATGACAGAAAATGATCAATAATAACAAGGGCTTCAATGATTCAAATAATACTTAACATACAATTTGTTAGTCCAAATTCACTATTTTCAATTTTAAAATTCCTCCTTTTTTCCCCTAGAAACACCAAGAGTATGAAGGAAAACAAATAATTAGAAAGAAAGGCTTCAATGTTGTATATAATAGTTGATATGGAGTATAAAATTTGAAGTATGCCATGTCAAGATTCACACAAATAACTATTTTCAGAAAACAATAAACATTGGGAAGAATACAAATGCACATTGCTTACATCTACTTTGGTTTACATACAAATCTACACACAACAAAATATAATATTGTCTCATTTATGGCTTTTGTTTTATGTAAATGATTGCAATATATTTAAATAGTTTGTGTTGTTTTGCACAACACAATCTAACTGTTGTTGATAGTTTGGCTATATTCCACTCTTTGCAATGCATAATCAAATACTTAATATCATACAGTTTATATTGTTATCCAAAAACATTCTTCACTATCATATATATATATATATATATATATATATATATATATATATATATATATATATATATACATACATATATACTTACATAAATGTATTTACTAGGACCCTATCAAAAATTCTAATAGTACAGCCTCCTAAGCATCACCATATGGAGAAGAATTCCTTTTGACAAATAACATTGACTCTATAATTTTAGCTATTTTATTATGCATTGTAAATGGAAGTATATAGCCAAAGCTAAACAACAACAATTAGCATTGGGCCATGAGAAACATTGGTTGGAATTTTTCCTAGCCTTCTCATCTCTAGGCCTTTGACACCATGTAGCAGGTGTTGTTTCGTTTTTTTTTTTAAATTTAAAAAGTGTTTGGCACGACAATAGAGGAGGCCAACAAAATGGAATCAACATTAATCATTGTATGGTTTATGTCTAAGGTTGATGGTGCAAGTAACATGTTCGTTTAAAACTTCCCTGGGAAACAAAGTGAATGTCTGTGCAATTTTCAATCACGTATTGTGCATATATATATATATATATACATATATAGACATATGTATATAAATACACATATATATACACATATATATACATATACATATATATATGTATATATAGATACATATATATATACACACAAACACACACACAAACACATATATATACATACATACATATATATATACATACATACATATCTACACACACACAAATACATACATACATATATATATACATATATACACATATATTTATATGTACATATATATATACATATATATAGATAGATATATATATAATAATTATCACAACCCACACCTTTTGCAACCATCAAGGCATGCAAAGAACAAAAGATAACATGCAACCACCTTCACAAAATTTCCATAGCTCAGGTGCATTGTGATAGTTCTATGATCATTTTTAGGAAGCCATCAAGAGAGGACAAAGGGAAGAGAAACCAAGTGGGAAGAGGTCTAATTGAAGGAAATCGAAAGAGGTGCATATTGGAAAAACCATTCGTGGAGTATTTCTAAAAAAATTTATGTTATTTTCAAAAGGGGATTGTTGTAGTTCCTATGTTGAATTCACATGTTATGCCGGTTTCTCCATGTGACTGGCTCTTGAAACTAATATTGTTTGATTGTGTCAATTGGTGGTCAAAAGACTATATAGTTTTATGGGTTTTTCCATGTGGGTAAGTGTTGGCTATATTGTTTCATTCATGGCTTCAAATTTTCATTAAATAGTTTGAAAATACTAAATCTTCTATTTCTTTGGTGAATCTTGATATCAAGATTTATTCTATTATGCAGGTTTTGGTATGTGGGTGAGAATGGAAAAATTAGTGACAATGGTCAAATAGACAATCTTATCATCGTGTACGCTATATATATTGTAATAAGTAATGTTGATTTCACATTTGATGAGAGTGGTGGGAAATGTATATTCTTTCCTGAGGGTTTAGTGAGAACCCATGAGGGTCCATGACCCAATATGGTAGGCTAGACAACAATGCTTATTGTATTGAGATTTATTTTATACATATATACATATATATACATATAAATACATATATATTCATATATACACATACATATATACACATACATATAAATAAATATATATACACATATATACACACATATATATACATATATGTATACATACATACACACACACACATATATATACACACACATAGATATAAATATATATCAAAGCACAAAAAAACTGCAGAGTAACAAACTAAGCAAAAAAAAAACAACCTAGCCCAACCATCAACAATCGACAATTATGGGTTTTGGCATGTGGATGACTACTAGCTACATTGTTTCATACATTAAGTATAGTATAAAAGAATACCAATCTTTTATCTCACACTTTATATACAATTGGATAAACAACAACTACAATTACAAGTATTGCAAGCACACGCAAACCATACAACAAGCAATCTTGAAACCAGCTAGCATTCAAGAGACCAAACATCCATACAACATTTTCCCACAATTAACTAGTTGAGGAGGCTATGAATTCAAATATTTTTTTGCCTATAATAATTCCTTTCTTCAGGCTATGCAATATATTATAGCCAACAAAATGTTTGAATTCCTAGCCTTCTCATTCAGGCAAATGAGGGAAAATTCAGTTTGGATGTATGTGCTCTTTCCGCAAGGATTCAAATAGTAGGGGCTCATTGGAATTTTGGACTAGATTTTTTTAAAGGGAAGGCCATTTCCCACCTTAGCCTTGGTTTGTGGGAAGCTTAAAAATTAAAAATGCTTGCAAGGATTCCAACCAAAGTACACATAAGAAAACTAACAACTAAGAATATAGAGGACAAAATTCACCATAGGTTGTATAACAATGACTATTTGATTGAATTGCAACCATAATGAGTAAACAAAAACCATAAATCGAACATTATAGGTTTCAAAGTTAAAAGCCATGCCAAAAAAAAAATCTTGTAGTACCTCTTCCCACTTGCTTCAAACACACATCTTCTCACCAACTTGCCTACACAAAAATGGGAAAAATAATATCATAGGTGACACTTTTCTTTTGCATTTTCAACCATCTAGCCTTGCAAAAAACACAAAATAACCTCCACCCACCTTCGTAGAGGTTGCACAAAGCTTAATCTAGCTTGCACCCTCATAGAAGCTTACCTCTATCACTCACAACTCTCATATCAGATATAGCAATAGAATGACACCAAACAATGCCTCATTGATAATTTCACAAACATTCATCTTGTTCCCCAAGGCGTCAAAGGGTAGCTATTGTTACAATGATCCCTAGCACATGCAAAGCATACAAAAATTATTGATGATGCAAACCAGCATTTAATTTCCACAACCTTCTCTATCCATGCGGCTCGAAAAATGCCACCCTATTCCCAAAGCAGCCAACAACTACCTTTGCCACCTTTTTTGCAGTTATCAAAAGGATGAAAATATGGGAGGTTGACAAAAATTATGATTGAAGTTATAACCCACCTGCCACCTTGTTCTCAGTCACCGAAAGCCAAAAAATGGTGACATTGTCAAAAATTCCAAGCAAAGTTGACACAAATAGCCTATCGGATAAAAATAGTCATATATATATATATATATATATTTGTTTGTGTGTGTATGTACATATTATACATACTATACATATACATATATATACATATATGTATGTACATAGAATACATGTTGTACACATATATACATATACATATAGATATACATAGGTTGTGCAATTTTTGTGAATGTGGTTGAAGGCTATCTTGTGTTTTTTGTGTCCATCAATTGTTTCAAAAGGTGTTTGTTGTATAGATATATGTGTATTTACATACTATACATACTATACATATACATATATATACATATATGTATGTACATATAATACATGTTGTACACATATACATATACATATGCATACATATATATATGTACATACTACAATACATGGGTATGTGCAGGATTATCATGGAAAAAATAGGCCCTTAAGTGGCAAAAAAATTTAGAAAAATCAGAGTTAGGAAACTTCCGTAAAAATTTGAATAATTTATCTATATTATTTCAAAAATATGTAAAAATAGAATCTATAGAAAATTCAATGTAGTTTCTAAACTACTAGGTTTGTTTAATATATATATATATATATATATATATTTGGTGAAAATTTGAAATTTCAATGAAGTAGTAATTAAATTTTAGGGAAAAAATAAGTAGATGTATGTCTGACCATCCTAACCACAATAAAATGATAGTATTTTTTTATAATATATTTTAAATATAAGTAGAGGACTCATGCTCCGATGTGATGCATATTTTTTTGTAAATTTTTTTCAAGTTGACGAAGGGGCAAACCTGAGACACAAAATAATACTCACAAAATAGAGAATAATATTTTTATTGAAAAATATGGAACTCTTACATGTAGAGGATCTCAAATCCTTGAGCTCTACGATTCATGCAAATTACAGACTTACAAAAAATTACCTAGATTCCCCTTTCGTAGCATGCGAACTCTTTTTTCCCCAAAAAGTTACCAAAAAATTAAAAATAAGCCCATAAATAGCCCCTTATCCATTTGGAGTCCAAAGCAACACTCGAGATAATATTTTTTGGTGATTTGGTGCCAAAAGTACAATTTGAAATTCAAAAACTAAGTCCTAATTCAAAAATTGGCAATTTTCCAAAAATCGGCCAACTTCTGGAAGCCATAACTTTTGATCTGGGACTCCGTTTTTAAAACCATTTGCACCATCAAAAAGGTCTTAGAGTGAAGAATGAGCTTAGAACCTGATCCTTTGGTTTTGATGATTTTTGGGCCCATATGGGATTGTTTAGTGCCTCAAACTGGACTCAAAAGGTTTTTTAGGGCAAAAAGAAGAAACTGGAACTTGAATAACTTTCAAACCGTGAAAGATCTTGACTTGATTCTTTTTCCAAAGTACTTATATTTCCATCATGAACCTTCCCATAAATTTTTGTCTTCCCACAACTTAAAATTCACACCTGCTAAAAATATCATTTGAGCAGAAAAAGCAGAAAAGCAATTCTAGAAGTTGGAAACTCTTATTCGACGAAAAGGGTATCCAAAAATGTGAAAACATGTTAAAAATTAAAAAAAAAGGAACATAAATGGAAAGCATATTTTTGGGTGATGGAAGATTGCCTTCACACCACTGGATTCTCCTGCATCACAAGTAAATAATTAATTATGAATTCTTATTACAACTTTTTTTAAATATAAAAACTCGTATGTTTGACCACCTTAACTTGGTCAAAACTGCATGAAATTCATTTTTTCATTTTTTAATCCTATAGTATGCAAAGCATAGAATGTGACACATGTTTTGGATTCAAAAAATGTGATATCGTTTGAAAACTATAGATATTTTTCAATCAGACTATCAATCAAGAGTTTAGTCATAATTAAAATAGAAAATGAATAATAATTACTTATTAAATTCAAAATAAAGCATTATTTATATTGGTGGAAAGCTAAGAATCTCCTTTAAAAACCCTTTTAGTTTTATCAATTTTGAGTAAAAAAATTTGTTAGCCACATACCCATAATATTGCCACTTTTTGGCCCATCATGATCCTGCACATACCCACATATATAGATATATACATATATGTATATATATACACACACATATATATATACATATACATATATATACATATATATACATGTATATATATATAAGTTGTATATGGTGCAGCCTCTCACACAAAAGCCTTCACATAGGTCTATGACTATGAATTTCAGCATTTTATGGCAATGGTTACAATGGAATAAAGTAGTTAATGTTATGCAATTTATTCTATTGATGTCCACCTTAGGCTATATTGTTCCATTTGTGGCTTCCATTTAGTGTCTATAGTTACAACACAACACAATAGTCAATGTTTTGGATGTCATATATACATATATATACATACATATATATACACATATCTATATGGAGATATATAGATACATATACATATATTACATATATATATATACATATATTACATATATATCTATATATATATATGTACATATAAATACATACAAATACATATATATGCATATATACACATACATATACATATAAGTACATATATATATACACGTATATATGCATATTCACACACATACATATAAATATATATCAAAGCATAGAAAAACTACACACATAGAAACTAACCCCAAAAAAAACAACCCAAATTTGTGGCTTCCATTTACCATCTATGGTTGCAACACAACAAAATATTCAATTTTTTGGATGTTATATGTGCATATACATATACATATATATGCATATATATACATATATATATATACATAGATATATATATACATATCAATACATATATATGCATATATACACATAAGTATACATATACATGCATATATAAACATATATATGTATATATATACATATATGTATACATATTGTTTCTTTGCAGCAATATTGTTTGATTTATGGTTTGGCTTGTGCGTGAATGTTTTTTGTATGGATTTCTCACAATGATTTTTAGTGTTTTGCACCTCTGGCCATCTAGGTGACTTTTGATAAGAATATTGTTTTATTTACGTCTTTTGTTTTGTGGGGATCGTTGCAATGCAATAAAATAATTAATGTTATGTATTTCATGTTGCTTTGCACAGGCATTTTTCATTGTTCCCATCTACCCTACGCTACTCTGTTTCATTTATGGCTTCCATTTACGACACCAACCCTTGCATTGTTGTTTCTAATCCCAGTCAGGCTACAAATACATACATATGTTTGTAAAATGAATGTCTATGTAGTTATCAAGAACATATTGTTAGATGGCATTCTCTAGGTTTATGTTGTTAAATGTAGCTGTAAGTGAGGATAGCAAGCTTTTGTAAAGGTGCAAGTACGTTCATCGACTATGGAATCTTTGTGAAGGTGCTTGGGTGTTATCTTGTGTTTTAAGTGCAATAAAATAGTTAATTGGTATGTAGTTCATGTTGCTTTCCATCAGACATTGTTCATTTTTCCCATCTTCCTTATGCTATTTTGTTTCACTTATGGCTTCCATTTATGACACCAGCCCTTGCATTGTTGTTTCTCATCCCAATCAGGCTATGTATACATACATATGTTTGTAGAACAAATTTTTATGTAGTTATCGAGAACATATTGTTGGATGGAATTCTCTGGGTTTATGTTGTTAAATGTAGCTGTGAGTAAGTATGGCAAGATTTTGTAAAGGTACAAGAATGTTCATCAGTTGTGGAATCTTTGTTAAGGTTCTTGGGTGTTATCTTGTGTTTTTAGGGCAATAAAATAGTTAATGTTATGTAGTTCATGTTGCTTTGCATGAGGTATTGTTCATTGTTGTTAGTTTCCTTACACTATATTGTTCGACTTATGGCTTCCATTTTCCACAGCAGCCCTTGTCTTGTTCTTGCTCATTCTAGTCAGCCTATGTATACATATGCATGTTTGTGGAACGAATGTCGATGCAGCTATTAGGAACATATTGCTCAATGTCATTTTGAGGGTCTATTGACTATTTTATTCCATTACAACCATAACTACAAATCGGAAGCCATAAATAAAAAAACATCACAATACCAAATCCATACAAAACCATACACAAAAAAATGTACACAATAAATCATACAACATATTTGAAACAATCAACAGTACCTTATGGCAATTCAAGATAATTACAATCGAAAAAAATTGCATAAGGTCAAGGATATTTATCCATTGCCAACATATCCACTAAATGTAAGAAATAAAGAGAGACCCATAAGAAATTAATATATATATATATAAATATATATGTATATATCTACACATATATATGTGTATATATATATCTACACATATATATGTGTATATATATATATACACATATATATATACATATTAAAGTATACCCAACATAGCCTAAAGCACAAAACAATAATCAACAATACCTAATGTAACCAAACATAGAATTAATAGCATTAATTATTTTATTTTCTTCTGGCCATAACCACAAAATGAAAGCCATAAATTTTATTTTGGTCAAGGATTTTTCCCTATTTCCAACATATCCACTAAATGCAAGCCATCAAGAGAGGCCCATGAAAAATTAATAAATATATAAATACATGCATATATCTACACATATATACATACACACACACACACACACATATATATATACATATTAAAATATACCCAACATAGTGATGCAGGAGCATCCAGTGGTGTAAGGGAAATCTTGCATCACTCAAAAATAGTTAAATTTCAAGTTTCTATGTTTTTAGATTTTTTTACATTTTTGGATACCCTTTTCATCATAATGAAATTCCCAATTTATGGTTTTTATTTTCTATTCCTGGGTGGAAAGATATTGCAGTTTTAGTTTCCTTGATTTGCACCTAAAAAATCTTCTGAGTTAGATTTGAGGCACTTAGATTTCCTGGATCAGCCCTAAAACTTTCTAGATTTGGCATAGCAAATTTTCAGTGCATTGTTGAATTTGATACCTTTTCAATGGTTTAAACGGTTATCGAATCGGAGTCCCAGTTCAAAAGTTATGGCCCCGGGAAGTTGGTGCACTTTCCAGAAGATACAATTGCAAATGTTCTTTTGAAATTTGAACTTCTAGTTGTAATTTTTCGGTGCCAAAATGCCTAAACTCAAAATTTGAATGTTATTTTGGCTCCAAACTAAAGAGGAGCTCTATTTATGGGCAGGTTTTTAATTTTTGGGTAACTTTTTGGGGACAAGCTTGCATATTGTGAAAGGGTGATTCTGTAGCTTTCTGTAACTTGCATGTGTTGTAGAACTTGGGGATTTGTGATACTCTGCATGTAAGAAGCTCCATTTTCTGAATAATAAAATTATTCTCTTATTTTTGGGTTATTTTCTAAGTCTCTGGCTGTGCCCTCATCAAGTGGTATTAGAGCAGGTTTTCTTGAGCGTGTGGATAGATTGTCGATCGTGAGGTAGTTCACACCAGGACTGTGGTTGTGGGTCAAGGTCAAGAAAGATGCCTCCAAGAGTGATGCCTGGTAGGCGTGGTTGTGCTAGAGGTGGTCGAGGTAGTAGAAATTTTGGTGGAAGAGATGCACTGGCAGCCCTCCAAAGACAAATTGATGTGTTACAAGAGCAGTTGAGAAGAGGGTTAAACACGAGGGAGGAAAGTGAGGATGAAGGAGAGGAAGAATGTTCAAATGTAGAAGAGGAAGAAGAAGCAATTGATCAAGACCAAATACAACTAATAAGGGCCATTTCAAAGATCGAGAAAAGACCCAGAGCAGAAGTCCCTAGTTATTCTAGAAGTCTGAATCTGGAAGAGTTGATCAACTGGATCAATGAGCTAGAAGAATATTTTGAGTATGAGGAAATAGAGGACCCAGATCAGGTTAAGTTTGTGAAAATGAAGCTGAAGGGCCATGCCAGTATTTGGTGGAAAGAGGTCTAGTTGGAAATAAATCAAAGAGAAAAAGGAAATATCACTAGATGGGATCACATGGTAGAGAAACTGAAGAAGAAATTCATACCAATAGACTACGAGTTAGATCTGTTGAAGAAATTGCAAGGGTTGAAGCCAGGAAGCAGATCTGTGAAAGAATATACTGAAGAATTTCACAAGATAATCATCAGAATGGGCAACATAGAGGCCAATAAGGAGAAGGTAGCCCGATATCTTAATGGGTTACGACCAAGCATTTAGGAGGAGTTAAGCCTAGTTAGAATGACCACCATTAAGGATGTGTATCAGTTTGCTCTGAAGGTGGAAGAGAAGCTGAACAAAAGATTTGATGGCAAGCAAAAAGGACGAGGAGGTCAAAGTGGAAGGGGCAGTGGAAGACCTTCAAGAAGCCGAAATGATGATGAAAAGAAAAGTGAAGATGTGGGTACTAGCCGAAGCCAAAGGAATGACAACTTCTATCGCCCTCGTGATCAAAATAGTGGTGATCAAAGAGGTAGAGGACAAGGATCTGGAAGAGGTGGTTTCAAAGGAGTGTGTTTCTAGTGTGGTGAAGAAAGACATCGAGCCTATGAATGTCCACAACACCAAGGAAGGGCAGACAAAAGGCCAAAAGGTCATGGAAGGGTTGTGCATGCAGATGAGGAGGCACAATCTAAACATTCAGATGATATTGAAAGGGGAGAAGCCCTAGTTATTAGGAGATCCCTGATGACTGAGGAAAAGGAACCAGAATAGAGGAAGAATCTGTTTTGCACAAGGTGCAAGTGTGAAGGAAAATGTTGTGATGTCATTATTGACGGTGGGAGCACCAATAATCTGGTGTCAGAAGAGATGGTCACAAAGTTGAAGCTGAAGAGGGAAAGGCACCTGCATCCATATCAAATTTCTTGGTTGCAGAAAGACCACAAATTTTTGGTCAATGAGAAGTGCCTAGTAAAGTTCAAGATCGGGAGCTACCATGATGAGGTACTTTGTGATATCATCCCCATGGATGCATGTCACATGTTGTTGTTGAGGCCGTGGCAGTTCGATAGGCGAGCTATACATGATGGCCATGCAAACACTTATTCCTTGACAAAGGATGGGATTCGTCACAAGTTGAAGCCCCTAAAGGAGACCGAAGAAAAGGTATGCAGTAGTGCTAGAATTCGTTATGTAGATGGAAGAAATTTTTTAGAAGGTATGAAGCATGAGCATGTGTGTTATGCATTGATTCCTAGAGTGAGTAAGGAGGCTAGTGAGAAGGTTCCAGAAGAAGTTTCTAGGATGTTGGATAAGTTTCAGGATATTGTTTCTAATAATGTACCTAAGGGTTTACCACCAATAAGGAAGATCAGTCATCAGATTGACTTGATTCCTGGAGCCAGTTTACCAAATAAGGCAGCTCATAGAATGACTCCAGCAGAAAATGAGGAGTTGAACAAACAAGTTCAAGAGTTGCTGAGAAAGGGTTTGATACGGGAGATTTTGAGTCCATGTGCAGTACCTACAGTACTAGCACTAAAGAAGGATGGGGAGTGGAGGATGTGTACAGATTCCCGAGCCATAAACAAGATAACAATTAAGTATAGATTTCCTCTGCCAAGGATGGATGACTTGATGGACTGTTTGAGTGGAGCTCAATGCTTCACAAAGATTGATCTAAAGAGTGGATATCACCAGAACTAGATTCGAGAGGGATATGAATGGAAGACTGCTTTCAAGACCAAAGAGGGCCTGTACGAGTGGTTAGTCATGCCTTTTGGGCTAACCAATGCATCGAGCACATTCATGCAGCTTATGAACAAGGTACTAAAAGAATTTCTAGGAAGTTTTGTTATTGTGTATTTAGATGATATTTTGATTTTCAGCAAGACATTGGATGAGCATCTGATGCATATTTGGAGAGCCTTTGAGAAGTTAAGAGAAGAGAAACTGTTGATTAATCTGAAGAAGTGCAGTTTTGTGAAGAGGGAGTTAGTGTACTTGGGGTTTGTTGTCTCAGCAGAAGGTCTCAAGATGGACCCAGAGAAGGTGAAGGCTATTCTAGAATGGCCTACCCCAAGAACTGCTACCGAGTTGAGATCTTCCATGGTTTGGCTAGTTTTTATAGAAAGTTCATTAGAAACTTCAGTAGTATTTGTGGACCCCTGACTGAAACAATGAGAGGGGATAGAAAAGAATTCAAGTGGAGCAGTGGAGTGGAAAAAAGTTTTGAACTGCTGAAGTAGAGGGTGATAGAGCAACCTATTGTAGCCTCCCAGATTTCAACAAGGTGTTTTAGGTGGATTATGATGCCACTGGTTGTATTAGAGTAGTGTTGAGCCAAGAAGGTAAGCCTATTTCTATTTCAATGAAAAGTTAAATGATGCCAAGAGAAAGTATTTTGTATATGATCAAGAATTTTATGCAATAGTTCAAGCATTAAAGAAATGGAGACATTATTTGTTGCCGAAGGAATTTGTTCTATATACTGATCATCAGGCCTTGTAGTACCTAAATAGTTAGGGAAAATTAAATTAGAGGCATATGAAATGGGTAGAGTTTTTGCAGAGTTATACCTTTGTTTTGAAACATAGGAGCGGGAAGTCAAATAGGGTTGCAGATGCCTTAAGTAGGAGTAATACATTGATGACAAAGATGCAGATTGAAGTGGTTGGGTTCAATAAACTTAAGACACTATACGTAGAAGATCCTAATTTTGTAGAGGCTTGGAAAGCTTGCAAATAACCTGTTACAGTGGACAAGGTGGCTCGATTTCATAATCCAAGATGGCAAATAATCCTGATTTTGAGAGGACAAGGTGGCTAGATTTCATAATCCAGGATGGCATGTTATTTAAGGGAAGTCAATTGTGTATCCCAAGGAGTTCCATTAGAGAGAACCTAATAAAGCGGAAGCATAGTGGAGGAATGGCAGGACATTTTGGTCGGGATAAGACTATTGCCATTATCAGTGAACATTATTATTGGTCTCAGTTGTCTTAGGATGTGAAGAAGTTTGTACAAAGTTGCAGGGTATGTCAGATGGCTAAAGGAGTGAATCAGAATATAGGCTTATATCAGCCCTTACCTATACCAGAGAGGCTGTGGGAGGATATAAGTATGGACTTTGTTCTTGGTTTGCCAAGGACACAATGGGGGAATGATTCAGTCTTTGTGGTGGTTGACAGGTTTTCAAAGATGGCACATTTCATTCCATGTGAGAAGACCCATGATGTAGTCCACATTGCTGACTTGTTCTTCAAAGAGGTGGTGAGGTTACATGGTCTGCCAAAGAGTATTGTTTCAGATCATGACACCAAATTTGTGGGGTACTTTTGGAGGACCTTGTGGAAGAAGTTGAAGAAAGAGTTGAAGTTCAGTTCTGCACACCATCCACAAATAGATGGGTAGACAGAGGTTGTTAATAGGAGTCTAGGTAGCCTACTAAGATGTTTGGTAGGAGATAAACCCAAGGGATGGGACTTGATCTTACCCCAGACATAATTTTCTTACAACAATTATATCAACGTAAGCACTAGTAGATCACCATTCTAGATTGTGTATGGAGGTAGCCCCAGAACAACTCTAATTGAGGAAGATGGACCAAGAGAAGAAAATAAGTGCTAAAGCTGAAGATTTTGTAGAACACATCAAGGATATACATGAGAAGGTAAGATAACATATTAACAAGATGAATATGTAGTATAAGGCTAAGGCAGATCAGAAGAGGAGGTATAAGGAGTTTTAGATTGGTGATGAAGTGTTGATCCACTTGAGGAAAGAAAGGTTTCCAGTGGGAACATATAACAAATTGAAGATGAAGAAGTTTGGTCCCTATAAAATTTTGAAGAGGCATGATTCAGGGAATGCATATGAGGTAGAGTTGCCAGATGCATTCAACATTTTCCCTGTGTTCAACATTTCAGATTTGATAGAGTATCATGAAGGTGGCGCAGAGGAAGTACCAATGATAGAACAGTGTGGGATTCTAGCACCTACTTCAGAAAAGGAGGAGATTGAAGAAATTCTGGATAGTCGTGTGGGAAGGAGTACGAGGAACAGGTAGTATGAAGAATATCTGGTGAAATGGAAAGGAAGGCCTGTTAAAGATTCATCATGGTTGCCTAAGGTAGAGGTTGACCATTTGGGTTTTCCTCCATCATCTACGACGTGAAAGGGTCACTTCTCAAATTACCCTGGGTGTCTGATGCAGGAGCATCCAGTGGTGTAAGGGAAATCTTGCATCACCCAAAAATAGTTA
The DNA here is from genome assembly GCA_007258455.2 of Sequoia sempervirens. Classification (NCBI taxonomy): domain Eukaryota; kingdom Viridiplantae; phylum Streptophyta; class Pinopsida; order Cupressales; family Cupressaceae; genus Sequoia; species Sequoia sempervirens. The sequence goes on along the minus strand of VDFB02000003.1, from coordinate 384,442,685 downwards.
AAATTCAAGTTTCTTTGTTTTTAGATATTTTTACATTTTTGGATACCCTTTTTGTCATAATGAAATTCCCAATTTATGGTTTTTATTTTCTATTCCTGGGTGGAAAGATATTGCAATTTTAGTTTCCCAAATTTGCACTTGAAAATATTTTGAGTTAGATTTGAGGCACTTAGAGTTCCCGGATTGGCCCCGAAACTTACCAAAATTGGCATAGAAAATTTTGAGCATGTTGTTGACTTTGAGACCTTTCCAATGGTTCAAACGGTTCGCAAATCGGAGTCCTGGATCAAAAGTTATGGCCCCGGGAAGTTCGCACACTTTCTAGAAGATACAATTGCAAATTTTCTTTTGAAATTTGAACTTCTAGTTGTAATTTTTCGGCGCCAAACCACCTAAACTCAAAATTTGAATTTTGTTTTGGCTCCAAACTAAAGAGGAGCTCTATTTATGGGCAAGTTTCTAATTTTTGGGTAACTTTTTGGGGACAAGCTCGCATATATCGAAAGGGTGATTTTGTAGCTTTCTGTAACTTGCATGTGTTGTAGAACTTGGGGATTTGTGATCCTCTGCATGTAAGAAGCTCCATTTTTTGAATAATAAAATTATTCTCTTGTTTGTGGGTTATTTTCTGTCTCTCGGGCTATGCTCTCATCACATAGCCTAAGGTAGAAAACAATAATGAACAATACTTAATACATATATACATATAGATATACACACACACACACAAACACACACATATATATACATACATATATATACACATATATAAACATGTATATACACATATATAGATATCTATAGAGATATACATATACATATACACATACATATACACATCTGTATACATATATAGATATAGTTAGACATATTGTATGCTTTGCATATACTAAGGAACATTGTAATAACAACTGCCCTATTACTGCCCCAGGGAAGAAAATGAATGTTTGGCTAATTTTGAATAAGGCATTGTTTGGTGTTGTTTTGCTCCCATACCTGGTATGAGGGCCAAAAGGGATGACATAAAACTTTTGTGGGGCTGCAAGCAGGATCAAGTTCTGTACAACTTTTGCAAAGGTGGGCGGGGGGTATTTTGACTTCTTTTGCAGAAGCAAATGGTTTGAATTAAAAAAAAAAAGAGTCCTCTGAGATAAATTGTGCCCCTTTTTTTTCTAGGGTAGTTAATGAGAAGATGGGATTTTCATCAGCTTCCCAAATGTTTTTCCTCTCCTAATGGCTATGGGAAGTCGATGACCATAGTTGTTGTATGTTGATTGTTTGAAATACCTTGTCTAATTTATGGTTCACATTTCCTATGAGTGGTTTTGCATGGAATTCATACTATGATTTTTTGTGGCCTTGTGTTTATGGGTTCCATTATTTGCGTATGTTTGGATGCTTTGAGAAACAATATTGCCAACACTCATGCACATGTGGAACTGCACAGAAGCCATAAATGAAACAATATCGCCAACACTCATGCACATGTGGAACTGCACAAAACACAAGAAATTTTGATTTCTAGATTCACTAAAAACACAACTAGGATTAAGTTTTGTGCACCTTCTGCAAAGGTGGGTGTGGGTTATTTTATGTTTTTAGCTAGGCACAATGGTTGGAAATCCAAAAGAAATATCTCGCATATGATAATATTTTGCCTATTTTTGTGCAAGAAAGTTGGTGAGAAGATGTTTGTTTGAAACAAGTAGGGAGAGTTGCATGTGGAAGAAACCCTCAGCGATATTGTTTGGTTTATGGTTGGTGGTTATATTGCTTGATTTTCCATAAGGTACTCTTGATTGTTCCAAATACCTTGTCTGATTTATGGTTCACATTTTGTGTTTGTGGTTTTGCATGGATTTCATACTGAAATTTTTTTTGTGGGTCTATGTTTATGGTTTCTATTAAAAGTACACCATATAAATATCACAAACCACACCTTTTGGAACCATCGATACATGGAAAATAACACAAGATAACTTTCAACAACCTTCACAAAAATTGCATGGCATTCAATGAACTTGCAAATTCACAAAATATTTCCCTCCATGCGCATACCCACTTTTAGCAACAACATAAACTTGAAAATGACATCAAACAATACAGTACCGATAACTACATAGGCATTTGTTTTGTTTTCCAAGGACTTTAAAACACATTTTACTTGCACCATCACCACTGCATGGGAACAATACAACAATCAATGTTAATGACATTTCACTTGCCTCCCCTACACTTCTGTAATTTTTCTAGACTCCTCTATTATCACGAAAAATGCCCACCACCTTTGAAATAGCTATGTCCCAAGTCCAGCAACTTAAACCAGGAGGGTTGAAGAAAATCTGTATCTATATATATATATATCATTTTTACATACACATATAAATGTATACACACACACACATGCACATACACATATATATACATGTGTATATATATATGTATATATATATATATATGCATGTATATATGTGTGTGTGTGTGTGTGTGTTTGTGGCTTTTTGCATGTGGTTGGATGCAAAAAGTAATATTGTTTGATTTATGGAGTTTCTTTTTTATTTTCATTGGAACACAATAAAATATTTGGTTGATTCTTATTGTATAGCTTGAACTATATTGTGCATTTTTGCATCTAGCAGCATATTTAAACCATTGTTGTTTGATTCATCACTTTTTTTTTCTAGTTATGGATGGAACATAGTAAAATAATTATATATGTGTGTACACATATACATATATTTATATATATTAATTTCTGGTGGGTCTCTCTCTATGGTTGTATACATATTTACACATATATTTCTATATATACATATATATATATACACGCTTTCTCAATGTGGGTGGATGTTCAAAGTAATATTATTTGATTTATGGCTTGCATATTCTGGTTATGGTTGGAACTTAATGGAATAATTAGTGATGTTGATTCTACATTTGGTTACATTAGGTATTATTCATTATGTGTTTGATATTATATATATATATACACATTTTCCTTTTCCTTGTAGACCATGCTCCAACAATAATATGGTATTCCATACACTAACGTGTTACAAACAACCTTCCTAAATAATGTTAGTGACTGTAAAATTCAGTACTAATGTTCAAATAGATAATCACATCCTAATGTACTCGATATTGATTACAATACACAATATTCATTTCACCACTAATTACAGTGGTTGCGAATCTATATTCCTACTTAGGGGTTTGGTGAGGGTCCATGAGGTTCCATGACCCAATATGGTAGGGTGGAGAGTAGTCATCATTCTATTGACTTTAACTTTGTATTTTGTATGTACAGATTGTCATCTTACTAGTGTGGGGTTCAAAAAAAATAATGTGTTTAAGCTTATGGTTACAATGGACTAAAATAGTTCACCTTATACACTTTATGTTAGATTCCATTGAGCATTGTTGATTAGTCTATATATATATATAAATTATTTTTAGATACACATATACATATATATACACACACACAAACATGTACATACACATATACATACATACATACATATATATATATGTATATGTATATATGCATGTATATATATACATACAAACAATCAACACAATGAAACAATATTTCTTTCAAGAGTAACCCAGATGAGATGCACCTCTCCTAGCTTCCTTCAATAGTACCCCTTCCTGCTTGCTTCCTCTTTCCTCTGTTATTTCTCGACAACCTACCAAACAAGACCACATAATTATCACACCCCTCACCATTTGCAACCATCGACACATGCAACAAAATATTAGATAACCTTCAACCACCTTCACAGAAATTGCACAGCCATTCAATGCACTTGCACTTTCACATAAACTTGCTCCACACTCACTGCTACCTTCAACAATAACAAAAAACCTCATAATGACACCAAAGAATGTGTTATCGATAACTTGATAGACATTCATTTTATTTTCCAAGGACTTTAAAACAAATGGTTCTTGCACCATCACCACTACACAAAAACCATACAACAATATATATATATATATATATAAATCATTTTCACATACATATATACATATATATACAAACACACACACATGCACATATATATATATATATATATATATATATATATATATATATATATATATATATATATATATATATATATACATACATACATATATATATAATCATTTTTACATACACGTATACATATACACACACACAAATGCACATACATACATATATATGTATGTATGTATGTATGTATGTATGTATATATGCATGTATATATATGCATGTATACATATATATAGACATATATGTATATACATATATACATACATTTGGTGGCTATGTTTGTAACAAAATTAAATTACAGAGGATATAGAGTTTTTGTCAATTGTTATTGTATAGCTCATCCTATATTGTGGCTTTCTGCATGTGGGTGGTTGTAGAAAGCAATGTTCTTTGATTTATCACTCTCATTTTCTATTTTGGTTGGAACACAATAAAATAATTAAAGTTGTTGATTCTATATTTGGTTACAGTACGTATAATTGATTACTATTCTTTTTGAGTATGTGTAGGATCATCATGGAAAAAACAAGCCCTTAAGTGGCAAAAAATCCAAAAAAAATTGAGTTAGGAAACTTGATGTTAACATTTGAATAAGTTATCTATATTATTTCAAAAATATGTAAGAGTAGAATTTGTAGCAAATTGAATGTAGTTTCTAAACTAATAGATTTGTTTAAAAAAAATATGTTTGGTGAAAATTTGAAATTTCAATGCAATAGTACTTAAATTTCAGGGAAAAAATAAGAAGTAGGTGTTTGTCTAACCACCCTAACCATAGTAAAATGATAATATTTTTTTATAAGATTTTAAATATAAGTAGATGACTCATGTCTTGATGTGATGCATTTTTTTTTAAAATTTTTTCCAAGTAAATAATTAATTATGATTTTTTTATTACAACTTTTAAAAAATATAAAAATTTGTATGTCTAACCACCTTAACTTGGTCAAAACTTCATGAAATTATTATTATTTTTTAATCCTATAGTATGTGAAGCATAGAATATGACACATGTTTTGGATTCAAAAAATGTGATACCGTTTGAAAGCTATATATGTTTTTCAATTATCTTATCAATCAGGACTTTAGTCATAATTTGAATAGAAAATGAATAATAATTACTTATTAAAATTCAAAGTGAACCATAATTTATATTAGTGGAAATTTGAGAATCTCCTTTAAAAACCTTTTTCGTTTCATCAATTTTGGGTTAAAAAAATGTCGTCAGCCACATACCCATCATATTGTCACTTTTTGGCCCATCATGATCCTGCACATACCCTTTCCTTAGGCTATACACAATATATTTGAATACCAATATATATATGTAACGTTAGAATTCTTAATGTTATGGAGTTTTGGTTGATTATTATTGTATAGCTCAAACCATATTGTGCATTTTTGCATGTATCTACATATTGAAAGCACTGTTGTTTGATTCATGGCTTTCATTTTTTGGCTATGGATGGAAGAGAGTAAAATAATTATATATATGCCTACATATATGTACATATATTTATATATATTTCAATTTCTGGTGGGTCTTTCTCTATGGATGTATACATATATACACATATATGTGTCTATATACATATATACACATCTATGTGTCTATATACATATATACACATATATGTGTCTATATACATATATACACATATATGTGTCTATATACATATATACACATATATGTGTATATATACATATATAGGCATGCATAAATATATACATATATATTCTTGTACGATTTTTGTTTGATATTTGTGGTTTGTGGATATGTTTGCAACAAGATAAAACTATAGAGGCTATGGAGTTTTAGGGATCATTGTAATAACAACTGCCCTTTAACACCTCATGGAACAAAATGAATGTTGGTAAATTTTCAATGACACATTGTTTGGTGTTATTTTGTTGCTATACCTGCTATGAGAGCCGAGAGCAATGAGGGTTAGCTTTTGTGAGGGTGCAAGGTGGATTAAGTTTTGTGTAGCTACTACGAAAGTGGGTGGATGCTATTTTTTGTTTTTTGCAAGGGAGGGTGGTTGGAAATGCAAAAGAAATGTGTTGTTTCATTTTCTACTTATGGTTGTAACATAATAGAAAAAATATATTTCAACTTCTGGAAATGCAAAAGAAATGTGTCATTTCATTTATGCCTTTCATTTTCTACTTATGGTTGTAATAGAATAGAACAAATATATTTCAACTTCTAGTGGGTCTCTCTTTATGGCTATATACATCTATACATCTATATGTCTACATATACATCTATACACACACACACACGCACACACACACATATATATACATATATATTGTTGTATGGTTTGTGCTTGATATTTATGCTTTGGGGCTATGTTTGTAATGAGATAAAATTGTAGAGGGTATGGAGTGCTTGTCAATTCTTATTGCATAGTTGAGGCTATATAGTGGCTTACTCCTTGCAGGTGACCGGTGAGAGAAATGTTGTTTCACTTATGCCTTTCATTTTTTGCTTATGGTTATAACAAAATAAAATAATTAATGCTATTAATTCTATGTTTGGTTACATTAGGTTTTATTGATTATTGTTCTCCCCTTAGGCTACACAGGATATATTTTAATATCAATATATATATGTAAGATTAAAATTGTTAAGGTTATGGAGTTTTGGTCAATTCTTATATTTCTGCATCTGGGTAGCTATTGAAACCATTCTTTTTTGATTAATGGATTTCATTTTCTCTTATGGATATGAATATGTAAATGCAAGATTAAAATTGTTAAGCTTATGGAATTTTTCTCAATTCTTATATTTCTCAATCTAGGTGCCTATTGAAACCATTGTTGTTTTATTCATCACTTTCATTTTTTGCTTATGGCTGGAACAAAATAGAATAATTATATATAAGTGTACATATATTCATATATTCATATATATTTCAATTTTTTGTTGGTCTCTCTCCATCTGGCCTACCATTGCAACCCATATTGATTCAGTTAGGGTTCGCGTTCTACTGGTATTGTTTTGCATAAGGCATTTTTCACTGTTGTTGTTTGTGTTAGGATAACGTTATTTGATTTATGCCTTTCATTATCTCATTATGGTTGGAATAGAATAAAATAATTAATACTATCCATGCTATGTTTAGTTACATCAAGTATTATTGATTATTGTTCTCGACCTTAGGTTGTACTTGTGTCAACTTTGCTGGAAATTTTCATTAGCCTTAGTATTTTTCCCTCTTTTTCCAACATCGGGGCAAACTTGGCAGATGGGCTATAGTTTGGTCAGGATTTTTGTCAACCCCGCCAATATATGTTTATGTATATATATACACACACACACACATATATATAGACACATATTTGTGTGTATATATATACATATTTGTATATATATATAGATATACACATTTTTATACATATATACATATCCATACAGATATATATATACACATATACAAATATAGTGGCAGATTGCTTATAGATTTGCTCAAAATATATGTACACACATATATATACATATATATACACATTTGTATACATATTTAGATATACATACATACATATGTATATATACACACATATATAGATATAGTGGCAGATAGCTTATAATTTTGCTTGTAATATATATATATACACACATATAAAAATATAGTGGCGGATAGCTTATAAGTTTGCTCATAATATATATATATATATATATATATATATATATATACACACACATTTACAGATATAGTGGCAGATAACTTATAAGTTTGCTCATAATTTTGCTTGGGCTCCCAATTTTTTTGCCTTACAATTCTCATGACAAAAGGTGGTAGCTATTGGTTGCTTTGGGATTAGGACGGCATTTTCTGGGCTGTGTGGATAGAGAAGGTTGTGGAAATTAAATGTTGGTTCGCATCAACATTAATTGATGTATGCTTTGCATGTATTGGCCATGGTCCTAACAAGACCAATGATAAATGGAATCTATAAATGTAACACTTTAGCCTAACACAAACAACAACAATGAACAATGCCTTATGAAAAACATGTACATAACATTAACTATTTTACTACATTCCAACCATCTCCACAAAAAAAAGATGTGAAGTAAACAATGTTGTTATCCACACTGTGGTGGAGGAAACTATTGGTTGCTTTGGGAATAGGGCGGCATTTTTGGGCTGCATAGATAGAGAAGGCTGCAAAAATTAAACATTGGTTCGCATCAACATTAAATGATGTATGCTTTGTGTGTATCGACCATGGTCCTAACAAGACCAACAATAAATGGAAGCCATAAATGTAACACTTTAGCCTAATGTAAACAATAATAGTGAACAATCCCTTATGCAAAACAACATGTAGTACATAGCATTAACTATTTTACTACATTCCAACCATTGCCACAAAAAAAATGTGAAGGAAATAATATTGTTATCCACACTCACGCAGATGGCTAAACCCGCAAAACACTAAAAAATGACAGTGCCAAATGCATAGACAAACATACTCGCAAAACTCAAACCATAAATCAAACAATATCACTACGAAAAAATTATTGCTATCTACACCCTGCTCATATATATAGTTGTAAATATGTCTCTATTTGCATGTGCATATACATAAATACACATGCATACAATTGACATTTCCCTGTCCTATACAACTTCCTCATACATATGTGTGTAGATATTTTGTCACCTCTTGGATATCTATGCATATATGCATACACAGTTCAAAATTTACAACTATCTGTGACTTATTCTAAACAAAAACAAAAACACAGCTTCCAACAGTGCCTCAAATACAAAACCCACAAAACACAGAAAGCTCCCAGTAACATATCGACTAAAAAACTTCACCATGAAAATGCCAACCCTAAATGAATCAATATTGGTTTAAATTGTAACCTAGATGGGGTAATTCACCAAAAACATAGCACATTAACTATTTTCCAACAATTCATAGAAGACCCTTATTGTCTTGAGTTTTATTTTCCAACAATTCACAAAAGACCCTTATTGTCTTGAGTTTTATTTTATAGAAGACCCTTATCAGATAGAATTTACAAAAAAAATCACATATTTTAGGGAAAACCTACAAAAAACAAGAGATCTCAATTTCAACATTCACCAAAAACACAACACACTAACTATTTTCCAACTATTCACATAGAACCGAAGCCATAAATGGAACAATATAAACAATAGTCATTGACATGCCAAAACCCACAAAACTATATAGTTTTTCCAGCAACAATTGACACAAGGAAACATTATTTCTTTCAAGAATAACCTAGATGAGATGCACCTCTACCTACTTTGTTCAATAACACCCCTTCCCACTTGCTTCCTCTTTCCTCTGTTCTTTCTTGACAACTTGCCAAACAAGACAATAAAATTATCACAACCCTTACCATTTGTAACCATTAGTGCATGCAACAAAATAAAATATAACCTTCAACAACCTTCACAGAAATTACACAAATGCTCGACGCACTTGCACCTTCATAGAACCTTTCCCTCTACACTCACTGCTACCTTCAACAATAACAAAAACCCTCACAATGACACCAAAGAATACATTATCAATAACTTGACAAACATTCATTTTGTTTTTCAAGGACTTTAAAACATATGGTACTTCCACCATCGCCACTACACAGAAACCATACAACAATCAATGCTAATGACATTTTGTTGGCCTCCTCTACACTTTGGTCATTTCACCAGACTCCTCTATCCTCATGCCAAATGCCTGCCACATTTTACATGGCAACAAAGACCCAAGTCCATCACCTTAAACTAGTAGGACTGATGAAAAATCTGACCACACTATAACCCATCTTCCAAGTTTTCCCTGGCACTAGAGAAGCTGAAAAACTGCGAGGCTGATGAAAATTCTGGGAAAAGTTGACACAAATAGCCTATCAGCTAATAATTCTTCAACAACCAACATCATTGAGAAAATTTCTAGGAGAAAGGATATAACAAGTCAAATGGGCATAAAAGGAAAAATTTTGTTTAGGAGATGGTTGTCACACAAAAAGGGATGCCTAGGTCTACTTTCTTTTAGTTCTGGTTTTTCCTCACTAATTATTGTAAATAAGAATAGTTATTTGTAGACATATATTAGAATTGTAACACAAAGAAACTCAATTCCTAGTTATGTATAGTAGTTTTTAAGGACTTTTTTTAATCAATAAAGAAAGCACTTTTCCTTCTCTAATATTTATTTTGTGTGCAAACATGAATGATTGATATGTTTTCTATAAATTATATGCAAATACTCATTTTATGTCTCATTTCCTTAAGGACCTTCATGCATAGATATACATACTTTATGCAGGTTATAGGTTGTGCCAATGGTTTGAACTTGTAATTGTGAAAAACCTTGATTTTTTCCCACTAGAATTGAGAAAAATTCAACTCTTATAAAGAGCTAATGTATAAATATGTCAAAACTTGAGTTTTGTATGAAATAGCTTGTTCATTGAATAAATTGTGTGTGTTAAGCAACAATATAGGCTTGGAGTTTTTTTGGTACAACACCCCATTAACATTTAAATTTCATTCTATGTCTTTTATCTCCTTTTCCTTAGTAAACATTAGTAGCATAGATTAAATTAGGTGAAGTACCAAGCAAACTAACCCTCTCTGGAGGTTTATATCAATCTATTGATCCCACACTCTATGAGATCATCCCATGTTTCACCAAATAGCTGAGTTGAGAGTTCAAAAAGGGTGCATATCCTAGTAACAACAAACACAACTTCCAATCTTTTTATTAGGGCTTAGAAGAATTTATACCAATTTTTTGAACCATATTGGCTAGAATTTTTTATTTATCCAATTTTCCCAATTTTGGGGGTTTCAAAACATCGTTAGAAGTCTCAAAACTCAATTTTAAATATTTTTTCAAGATTTTAAAAATTAAAATCTTTAATATATTTACAGCTAGACCTAATATTAGCTTGAGACTCTTTGACAATGTGCATTTTAAATTCTAGATCTTTGGGAAAATTTTCAAGTCCATAAGTGCTCAAATGTAAACTTTCTAAAAATAGAGGCCCTGTTATTTTTTCCCCTTTTTGAAAATTTGAAATTTCAAAACCATTCTTCCATACTTTTTAGAGGAAATAAGCTTCATGGGTATTTTGGAAACCAAACAAAAAAATAAAATAAAATATTTTTTGTGTGATGCAAAGTTTCCCTTACACCTCTAGATGCTCTTGCATTAGAAACCCAAGATAGTTTGAGAAGTGACTTTGTCACACCTTCATTGTGTGAGGAAGACCAATACGATCAACCTCTAATTTAGAAAAGCATGACGAATTTGGAATAGACCTTCCTTTCCATTTGACCAATTATTCTTCAAACTATTTATTTCTTGTGCTCCTTGCCACATGACTATTTAAGATCTCCTATTTTTTATCTCTTTGTGAAATAGAGGTTGGGTTATGCCACTACCCTTCTACTTTTCCATCTTTTGTATTTCGTTCATCATACTTTGATCAATCATAAATATTATAAATGGATGAAATATTTATCTCACTTAGAAACTCCACTTCATAGGCTTTTCTAAACTCGTGCTTTTTAAAAATTTTGCAAGGTCCAAATTTCATCTTCAACTTATTATATGTATTTTGTTTTTCTACTTTTTATTCAAAATTAAATTTGAAATAAATTACTTATTTTTTATATTCGATCTTATAGTTTTTAAAATAGATAAAACTAGCCTTGGGTCCATACTCATATATTAACTAGCATAAAAAAGTTATAATTATTGAAATTTCTAACAAGGAGGGCCATATTAGAAAATCTTGGGATATATATTCAAACTTTTATTCATATGCATTTTTATTTGATATATATTTTATAAAAGATAAATAGAAACTAAACACATAATTACCTTTTGAATCCATTAGTTGTATCACCTTCACTATCTATAAAGTCATCTTCTATTGTAAAGGTCCAATCAACACAATTTTAAGTTTTAGAAATGTAATCCCTATTTTATTGTACTATATGCATAGCTTGTCCTTGTAGCCTATTATGGAAATGATGAATGAAACCCATGAAGGAGAGCCAACATGGGCATTAAGAGAAGGCCATAATTTCACTCTAGTAGGAACACTTGAGTCTGTGATTGCCAAGTTGATGAATTAGTTGAGTCTTAATCTCTATTGCAACTTAATTAATGCCAAGGACACCATTCTTAGCATTTCAACATATTCTTCAACCTCCATGAGAACCCCAACGGAAATTACATCAATTTAAATATTACACATGGTAATGAAGGGTTACAAAGAGGGGGAGCTGAAGGGTTACAAAGAGGAAGAGTTCCCCCAAGACCATACGAATGACATGCACTTATAATATATTTCACCTTGAAGATGGTCTTAATTCTTAAATCACAAACTTATCCCATAAATAATATCTACCTTTTCTTTGTGAATAACCTAATATTGATATCAAATAATACTATGTTAAAGAGCCTTATAGAAATAACGAGTAATGAAACAAACATAAAATATCGAGGCCTATCCTCCCATAATTTCTTGTGCCATGTTCTTGACAAGAACATAGAAATAAATCAACTTTCATTGATATGATTACTCCCTATCACAACATGTGGATTCTCCTCTTGAAGGGAATGACATTTCATGAAATAAAGAAGCACATTGAGATATTCAAGGATTTATATAAATCCCAACAAGATTCATTGCGTAATAATGACGGTTGAAGTTGGCCAATGCATGCACATGAGAATTTCCCTCCTTGAACACATGTTTGATAGTAAATTATTCAAATTGATATAGGATGAGCCACATTTGATTTATAATTTTATTTATTTTTCAATTTTGGGCCCTTTTTTTTAAAGTACATTGACAATGATCTATGAATTTTCTTCAATTTTTGATTTCTTAATACCCAGTTGTGAACATGTTTGTAATCCTATAAGTAATGCATAGGAATTTGCTTCATTGTTTTTCCCTTGCAGCAATCCTTTTGAAGTGGCTTCAATCATGTTTCGTTGATGATCTCTCACAATACAACCCATGCTAGAACTACGTGAATTGCCCCTAGAAGAACCATAAATTTTTTTAATTTACACCACCTAATTGGTGGATATTACCACTTGACATATTTTCTAGAGAATTGAGGAAGATTGCCTCATCTGGCGCCATGGATAATGGGTACTTTCGATCTTGAACAAATTTTCATCTACTTGTCAACCCATGGGGTAAAATCCTTTTTTTATTATTAATTTGAATTTTGGCCTTGTTCTTCACCACCTCTTTAATGTACCTATCAATCTTATTAATTAAACTTTCTATAGATAATCATTTCTCTTAGAAAATCTTCCTATTCCTTTTTGTCAAAATTTATCATATGCCAGTTGAAGGCCAAGCAATCCAAATGTCAAAGAAGGTGGCCTTTCTAAATATAAAGGGCCATGAATTAAAGAGATGTAAATTATATTGTGCTCTAGGTCCATGAAAATTTAATTTACTCTACACCAATTACTAGTAAACAACTAAAAAATGATGTTTCAATGGTAAAGGATCCACTATTTCTTCTTTCTTTCTTACATAAAAAACATATAGATGGCCCAAGAACCCCATCTTTCACAAATTCTCTATTATGAGAACTTTTAATATAAAATTTCCCAAGAAAAGCTCCAACTTTGAGTAGAAAATTCTTATTCCAACAAAGATGAGAAGCTCAATGATCTTTCTTTCCTCCCAACTTTAGTCGCTTGTAATCTAACTTTACATTGTTATTCCATGTTTTTGAGCCACACCATGTAATGTAATCCTCTTCATCACTTAGAGAAAGTTTCCTCCCAACAAGAATTTATTTTTAAGTATTTTTTTCAATTTGCTTGGATGTGTGTATTTTGGAGGCTTTTCCATCTCCATTTGATAATACACCCATAATAAATCTTCATGATGTACCTAACATATTCTTCCCACCATGTTTCCAAGGTATGCCTTATCTCTCCCATTTTTGGGAGATTTATAAGTCTCATATTCATTCCACAAGTCCTCCCAAAAGAGGGCCTTGCTTCCATCTATAACTTCACAAATAGTCTATTTGACGATTAAATATTTGTAGCTTAAATTGAAGTTCCAAATTGATGATCACTAGGTTGAATTTTCAATAGTGAGTATTCTTTGTAGGGAAGTAGTATTAAGATATTCTTGTTGAATAATCTTTGTCTAATTCATATTTGACTTTGTGTAAATTCCCCCTATGAGTTTTTCTTCTCAACCGACACCAGCCACACCACCTACCTCTTTAGGTTTACATAGTTTATCTGATGCAATTGAGGGGATTTTTTTATCATTTGAAGTATCTTTACAAAATATATTCTTCATATTTTGGTTAAGGGTATTCATATGAAACAAGGATGGCTGTCTTTAACATTAGTATTATGCCTACAAATGCCAACCACCAACCCTTCCAAGAAGTAATTCTACTATTGAATGTCACAATCCAGGACTCCCAAAGTTTAGAATTTCTAACTTAGAAAAAAATATAATGCCCAAATATTTTCCAGGAGAGCCAATCTTATAATCCAAAATCTCTCCACCATTTATTGAGTTATGTGATCTATATTAAAAAATAAAGTTTGATTTCTATTCAAGGTATTTCTTATTGACTATGATTTTCTCTTGCAGGTGACACAAATAGAATAGTGTCAGACTTACATTTAGAGCGATTTTAATTTATAAAGAATGCAATAACAACAATTAATAAAATCGTTATATTCACTATTAAAAAATAAATATTCTATGAATCAAAATAAAATTAGTTATCAAATAAAAGATTTGTGTGAGTTTTTCAATAATCAAATTTATTATAAAAAATAATTTAAACCTTCAATAACTATTATCTATATTTAAACCCTTTAAAAAATGCAACCCAATACTAATTCTGAATAATTAATACAAATGTTGGAACCCATTAAACAATACAACCCAATATTAACCCTAAATAAATAACACCAATATTGGAACCGTTTAGGCAAATACAAACCAATCTTAGCTGTTAAGATCAAGGCTTATTAGATGCAACAACATTTTGCTACATATGTGAATTGATTGAATTTTACATAATGTACAACAGGTTTAAATCTTTATAATGTTAGAAAGCTTGGTTCAAGTGATGGGACCTTAGGAGTTCTATTCTCAAGTCCAATGGTTGGGTTATCACTTCTTTAATTATATTACTTGTGATTCAAAAAAATATGAAGTTCACATCCAAATAGTGTTTACTTGTGACTCAAAAAAATATGAAGTTCACATCCAAATAGTGTTTGGGAAGATTTTTAATCTGACTTGGAAATTTAACAATGATCTAAATTTCAATGATAATCATTTTCTTAAAAACTATTTTATTTTGATTAGGACGAAGAATTTGTGATCAATCAAACTTTAGAACTTCACAAATGTCCTAATTTATGAACTATGAAAAGAAAAAACTGTTAATCCAGCATATAAATATACACATGAACAAATTTTACCATTCAAAAAGGTTTATGGATCGGAATCATAGAGACATATTTAAGATTACCTTCAGCATTCTTGTTTTTAATTTTCATTTGGCTTATCTGTAGGCGTCCAATGCTTATCTATTTTGGAGGACAATCATTTCTGCAACCAGCTACATATTCCCTCTTTACATGGGTTGTTTCACTTTAGCAACATGCTTAGCAATATTTTCTAATGGGCTGTTTCATTTTAACAACATGCTGAGCAATATTTCTTTTTAAAAATGAATGGAAAGAAGAAGAAGTGACTTAGTGCATGTGAGAGGTTGAAAAAAATTGTGGAAAAAGAATCTATATTTTTGTTCATGACAACGCCCTGTTAAAGAACCCTCTTCAAATAATAAATCCTAAGAAACTACGATTGCTTATAACCGTTAGGAAAACATATAATAGAGGATTGCGGGATTAAACATGAAGTTTGTCCCATAGGACCTCTTCCATTCAACTCTTACACAGAAAAGAGATCCACGAAAAGATCCAACTCCGTTTTGGAGGAAAGACCATCTTTCCAATTCCATCCGTCCTAATTTAATCAATCAGTAGTTTAATAATAAAATTCACACAACTTAACGAGAAATTTAAAATGAAGTTTCTTTTGAGAAGATACTGCGGAGAATCTCTTCATTGATGATGTTATGCACTACCATATATTTCAATCTGCTATTTATATTTCACCTCAACGAAAAGGTGAAAATAAATCACAAAAGCATCAACCGCAAACTCTCTTCATATTATTAGCTATTTTGATATTCATTTTATCATTGTCAATTTGTCACGCCTTTTCCATGATTTCTTTCTATGAGTGTATGCAGAGTTATTCATTAACTTTCCATGTCATTAACTTTTCATGTTGCGGAGTTATTTCATGCACTTTCCATGAGTGTATGCAATACAGATTCTTATTTTAACGTCCAGTGTCATAATTCAATGTGATTTATAAAACAAATTTATAACACATTTAGAGATGGAAAAGAAATTAATAATATTTTAATTTTGAATTTTTAAATATTAGTTTGATTATTGGTTATTAAATTAAGAATTGTTGCATAAAAGTTTATTATATTTGGAATTTGTAAATTTTATTTTTTTTTGACAATTTTTAAATTGTGTTGAAAGGTCTAATTACAGTGATAAAAAAAGGATACAGTGTCATGATGTGAGTATGCTAACAAAAATATAAAAGAGTGAACTTTTTAAATCGAGTAAATAAAATAATAAATGACTATACCATTTGGTAAATAAAATGATAGATACAATACTTTTAAAATAACCATATTATTAAATATTGACAATACCAATGTAGCCTTAGTTTCAAGTTTTTTAGGTAACGTTCCAAGTGTGGTATCTGGAGAAAAAAAAAACTCCATCATAAGGCCCTTGTATTTAAAGGAGATAAGAACTGTCACTTTTTAGTTGACACCTATTTCTAGCAAATTTTTTTTAACAATGTTGGGATATCATTTGCATGGATCTCTTGGATTTGATACAGAAATCTAGAAAGAAAAAATAGTTCTCAAGGATTTAAATAACACCTTTGTTGCACTAATACTAAGGAAAAACACTATAATCATTGGATGATTTTAGGCCCATTTCTCTGTGCAAAATAATTTATACAAAAATATCTAAGTAAATAAAAGGAATACTTCCAAAGATAATTTCAAAAGAACAAAGTGAGTTCACTCTAAAGAAATCCAATACAAATGGAATAATCATTGCTCATGAAGCTATACATATATTCCATAAATGCAAAGAAAGAAGGATGTTGGTTAAACTAGATATAAAAATGGCATACAATCATGTCAATCAAAGCTTCATTTTAAGAAAAAAAAGCTTCCTTTTAAGAGTTTTGGAGAAATTTAGCTTTAATAAATATTGGTGCAATAGGATTCACAATTGTATTTCAACACTACAGTGAATGAGGAACTTTGAGATTTCTTTAGATCCTCTTGTAGATTAAATTAGGGAGATGGGCGTTATCTCCATTTATTTCTATTAATAGAAAAGGCATTAGGAAGATATAAGGTAAAAAGACAAAGGGAAAACTGAAGATGAATTAAAATTGCTCCAAGTGTAAGTCCTATTACTCATTAAAAATATTTTATTACACCCTTCTCTTTCCTATCACTTGCAAGAGAGAAGCATAGTCAATAAGTAATACCGTGGATGACTACTGCAAAGTTTCAGCAATGTGAGTATATATAAATCATAAAATTTCTTTTCTAATATCATATAACTCAACAAATGGTGGCAAAGATTTTGGATTATAAGATGGGGTTCCCAAGCATAGTTTCCCTCCATTTTTCAATCATTTATAATATTTACTTGCTGAGCCAAGAAAAATAGCTTTCACAATAAGGATCACTAAATCTGAAAATTAAGAAGATTAAGAAGAGAGAAAAATCTAAACAATATGTTTTTCTCAAATCCATATCGGTAGATGTAGAAGGTATAAAATAAGGAACTTTTATTAACTATGACATTTGACAAAAACATATCGTGCAGATTTTTCTCTCCTCTCGGTCTTTTTAATTATCAGATAGAGTGATCTTTATTGAGAATGCTATTTTTTCTTCTTTACAAGTGAGTATTATAAATTATTGAAAAGTGAAGGGAATCTCGAGACAATAACATAATATAGAGATGTGATTCTAATGTGAATAATATTCATAGCATTGTGAGAAAATTAAACGTGTGACACAAACTTTGTATGGGTTCCCCTCCATTTTGAGGTCACATTTGCTAATAATAGAAGTCCCTGATTGTCTTGTATGTGAGGATATGTTTTGATGTCAATAATCGTACGCCTCATTTGTTATACTGTTGGCATATATTAGCTAAGCTCTACTTGGAATACCTCACAACTAAAACCAGTATTGGATAAAGATGGATACATTTCCCAAAATGTCATATTCCATGACTATGGACGGGTGTCCAGTAGCTGCCTAAGAACTATATGTACTGACATGCATTGGATCCATTTCTAAATACAGAGGACAACCCATGGTGAGTTTGGTTTCAACCTTTCTATTACACATGCAGATTTTATTTCCATTTTAAAACTTTTTTTGAGTAGATGGCCACCTCATAGGTTGTTCAAGCAAAACTTGGACTGTATAACATCTCATAGGTTGTTCAAACAAAACTTGGACTTAAGTCAAAACTGGTTTGTATGCATCAAATGTGATGTATTGGATGTTAAATCAGCATGTAATACATATCATGTTATATGTTTTATCATCAATGAAATATTTAAAAACATTCTTCAAAGAGTTTCACAATTATAAGATTGGAATTTAGCCGGTCTTAAATCATGGTGTTTGATAACAATATAATCTAAATTTGGGATATCAGCCAAAACCAAAAAAAATAGTAGAATTATATTATTGGCATATCTATACATACAAAGAAATGAAAGTAGAGAATCATAAAAAATGCAATAACAACAATTCATAAAATTGCTATATTCACTATTCAAAAAACAAATATTCTATGGATCAAAATAAAATTAATTATCAAATAAAAGCTCCATGTGATTTTTACAATAATAAAATTTACTATAAAAAACAAATTTTAAATAACAAGTCAAAGCCTCAATAACTACCACCAATGTTTAAACCCTTTAAAAAATAGGATCCAATATTAACTCTTAATAATTATCACAAATATTGGAACCCATTAAACAATACAACACAATATTCACTCTAAATAAATAACACAAATGTTGGAACACTTTACGCAAATAAAAACCAATCTTGACTATTAAGGTTAAGGTTTATTAGGTGAAATAACATTCACATATTTTGCTACATATGTGAATTGATTGAATTTTACATTATCTACAACAAGTTTAAATCTCAATAATATGTAGAAACAACCCCAACAAAGAAGAGAATTCTGCACATTTTTTTTTTCTCATCATCATGCAAAAATGGATTACATAGAAGGTTAGAATCACATAATCGTTAATGGAGAACACCTTAAGCAGTATAACATCTTGTCATTTACATAATTTCCATTAGCACCACTTGCCACCATAAATAACAAGACTACTAACTAGATTGCTCATACCTTCAAGATGGTGATTCATTCAATCTCCAAGTCCTTGCTCAAACTAGTAGTGGTGGGGAGCAAACTGATCCCAACCATGTGGATACAAACACTATCCACCCCTCCAAGTGGATTATGTGGCCCGTGGTGAGAGAGAGAGAGAGTTGTCATTCCAACCCTTAAGCTTACATGCAGCTAACCTCCTAGTGACCCTCTTCTCAAGCTACACCTAACAATAATAAGCTTATAATTCCTTTGAAAAATATAGGGATTACACAGGGGGTTATTTCTACCTACTTCAGCTTGTTGGGAAATTTCCTTCATGCTCTCCATTTATTAGCTAAGCAAACTAAGGTAACCATTGTTGGCATATTTTCTCCTAGACTAATAACCATCTCGAGCATGGTATTGCTTATAGACTCTTGTCCATCTTGAGCATAGTACTACCCCTATACTACTGTCCATCTCAAGCTTAGTGTCACTCCTAGACCACCGTTCATCTCGAACATAGCACTGCCCCTAGACTATGGTCCATTTCAAGCATTGTACTGAAACTTAGCTCAACGCTCAAGCTTAGCACTAGACTAGAAGTATGTTCCCAACCCAAGCTTAGTAGATTTCATCTAGATTGCAGCCATATTTGGAAAAATCACTCTTCGTCCTTTTGGGAAGAAGTTCTAATTCATTATATCCTTTAGGAATGTTCCTAATGCATGGACTCATAAAGGCTACACTCTCATAATGCCACCGGTGAGTTTAGTAAGAATTCTCTATCAATCCACTGATCATAACATCTATTAATAGGTGATGAATGGATGTCTTATCAGCCTACTGAGTAGATGGTAATGAGCAGATTTACCTAAGGCTAGAATCTAGCATATTATCCATTCATTAGCACAAACTTAACCAGCCCTAATGTTCGAAAAGAAATCAGGCCATTAAAGTTTTGAAATACATTATTCAAGAGAGGTTTATAGAGTTATTTGTGAAGATATGCATGGAATATATATATATTTATTCTTAAGGAGATTGCTAGCTTTTGATGGACCTAATTTCAAGAAAATTTTAGAAATAAATCATGGTACTATACAACATTAAAATGAATCATAGACATTTTCAAGTTGTTAATTGGCTGCTGTACCTAATTGCTTGTTATTGGCTAATCTTGGAGTGCCAAAGATAAAATATATTGTCCATTCCAAGTTTCACAATCTCCTTTTAACTTTTACACTACATAAATTGGCAACTATAAGAGCTGATCACTATACATTTCTGGCTAATACTTGTCTATAACAAAACACATGTTTTTCTAGTTATGCCCCATTGTTTTCTATATGCAACATATTATGTTTATAGCCTTGATATGTAGCAACAATCCAACCTTATTTTGTATCAGCAATTGGCAACAACTGCCATTGTATTCTATATGCAACATATTATGTTTATAGCCTTGGTATGCAGCAACAATCCAACCTTAGTTTGTATCAACAAGTGACAAAAATAGCAAAAATTTGTCCCAACAATAAGCATTTACTGCCAAGTGTATGTGGCAAACAAGATGTATCAACCATTTGTATGTCACAAAAAGTTTGACACAACAATATGTTTATACAACCAAGTGTATGTGGAAATAAGATGTATTTGTAGCATGTTTGTAATAGAAAGATTCCCTCAACAATATGGATATACAACCAAGTATGTGTAACAATAAGATGTGTCAGAAATATGTATGAGCAACAAGACTTGCTACATCAATATGTATGCACAATCATGTGAATTTTCCAACAATGTTTGTTTCAACAATATGTATGAATTGTTGGAAATATGTGTCTCAAACATTATAGGTTGAAACCTCCATTAGAGTCAAGTCAGCGTGACATTCTATTTGTTTGGCCGACTAGCAGGTTTGTTTTATTCATTTATGAACAGATCGTTGTGACCTTGTTATTGTCTTGCTGAAAGGTTATACTATGGAGTCTATCATTGTAACATGATGTATTCATTATGACCTTATAGCGCTCAGAAGACCTCTGGCCGAAAGGCCATTCAATCATGTATCAGCGAGACTCTTGGTGACTATGGGCTTCAAGATAACTGAAGGTTCTCACTAAGATGTCTCAGCGAAGTGTTAATCTCCTTGGGGTAACCCATATTGACTCAGTAAGAAGTCACTATAAAAATAAATGTTATGCCGATAGTGTTTGTTTTGTGTCATCGGGGAGACTTCGCTGAAGGAAATGCCATCTGTAAGATGTCCTACCGATGTGGATATGTCTCAGCGATGAAGACTCAAGTGAAAGCCTTCGGTATAACTCAAAGCTATTGAAGAAACCTCTTAGCGATGGCGAATGTCTTGCCAATAGCCGATGGATATCGGGGTAGCTCTTGGTGACAGTTGGTCATCAGTGAAACATATGGAGATTGGTAAGTTCTCTCAGCGAAGGGAAATGTCTTGGTGACGGGTGAACACTTTAGGGTAACATATGGAGATTGGTAT
This sequence comes from Sequoia sempervirens, assembly GCA_007258455.2. Taxonomy (NCBI): domain Eukaryota; kingdom Viridiplantae; phylum Streptophyta; class Pinopsida; order Cupressales; family Cupressaceae; genus Sequoia; species Sequoia sempervirens. Next base: position 384,420,564 of record VDFB02000003.1, on the reverse strand, counting down.
GAACTCTCGGTGATAGATGTGAGTCTTGCCAACTTCTACTTGGTGCTCGGTAGGTATGGGGACTTCGGTGTAACCTTAGTGACTCACTATGACCTTCTGGTGAAAGCAATAGGTTAGGGCGACTATGTGATGACTCGGTGTATCTCTTGTAGCTCGATATAACATCTTGGTGACTACATAGGCTTTTGGAAACATTGATATGAAGTATATGTGGCATTGGCAAGACATTGTTAGTGTCTCACCGAGATGCCAATGCATTATGATTTCTGTTGACCGTCTGACTGTCATACGTGGAATCTCGTGGACGAATAGAGGAAGCCAAAAGTGAACCATTAGTAGTTGGTTTGTTGTGACAGTTCTTTGAGAAAGCTCAATAGTCAGTAAACACCATGGATATAGTTGGAAGTTGCAAATGCTTGGGGGTTGGATAGTAGTTCAATCAATAGTGAAGTGTGAAGAGTTAAAAACTATATCAGTAAAGGATTTAAAATCTATAAGGCTATAACTTGGATGTTTTATGTTTGAAGAATGTTCATGATGAATGCTATTGTATAATGACACCAGAAAGATAAGTCTAGAATTGTATGTAATTTCAATTACTGTAATACAAAGTGATTTCTCTTAGTGTGGTGGGTTTTTCTCCAGGCGTAAGGGTTTTCCCACGTATATCTGGTGTTCATGTGTGATTGTCAAATACCTTGTTTCTGTAATCTGTTTCATAGTGCATCTTAACTTGACTATAACTATAAATTTTAAAGTGTATCTGCATTCTTTCCTGACGTATTGATGTTAGGAGAATTGTTTTCCACATCTAATTTTCCTTACAAGTGGTATTAGAGCCTGGCCAGTTGTGTTATCCTTGGGGGTACATTGGTTTTTTTGTGTTAATATTGTTCAGTGGGAGTCTTGTAGAGATTGTCATTTCTATTTACAGGTTAAGATGTCTAGTTCGTCTAGAAAGATTGAAATAGATAAGTTCAATGGAAGCAACTTTGAATTGTGGAAACTTAAGATGGAGGATCTCTTAGTAGATCAAGACCTTTGGCTTGCTATGTTTGGAACTAAACCTATAGGCATGAAGCAAGAAGAATGGGACCTTGCAGATAGAAAAGCTAAGGGGTTGATAAGGCTTTGTTTGGTAGACTCAGTTCTTCTCAATGTGCATGAAGAGAAGACTGCTTCTCTCTTGTGGAAGAGACTGGCGTTTATTTATTAGGGGAAATATTTGGTGAATAAGTTGTTCCTGAGAAAGAAACTCTACTCTTTGAGAATGCAGGAAGGAAGGTCTGTAGCTGATCATCTGAATGCATTTAACATGTTGCTTGCACAATTAACATCTGTTGGTGAAAATATTGAAGAGGATCGTTGTATGCTTTTGTTATGTTATTTTCTAGACTCTTGGGATCATTTGGGTGATCCCATAATAGTGGTTTACAATTTTTGGCCAAAATGGACACTAAAATTATTATTTTTAACTAAATCTTCACATTTGGGCACCTATAGCGGCTAAACTATGAGGAATTTGAAGATGGTGCAAACTAGAGTCTCATCAAATTTTGTCTGTAGATTCTAAAAATATTTTTTTCAAAATTTTGGAATCAAATTGCACTTCTTTTTCCATCTCCCACGAAAATTTATTTTTTTCAAAAAACAACATTTTTAAAAAGTGACACACACCGTATAACGTATAATTTTTTTTCCATGAAGGATAAAATTCTAATTCTTTCAAATTTAGATTTGTAACTTTGATATCTAGTGCTTCCACTTGGTTAGATAGTTTTTTATTGAATATTTTTTCTTTAATCAACTTTCAAAGTCAAACGAATTACAATTCAGACATAGCACAACTGTATAATGCATAACTTTTTTTGTATATGTCAAAATTTAATTTAATTTTTTTTGTTGGATCAAGGACTTCAATATCTAATGCACTCATTTTTTTCATTTTTTTTTTATTATATTCTATTTTTCCACATGTGAAGAACAAAGAAATTCATTTTCGATGAGAAACCTATGTTTAATAAAACTTAAAAAACAAATACATAACAAAACCAAAACATATTAAAATTATATTCATTGGATAGCTTGTTCTGAGGAATACCATAATCATTTAAAATAAATTTTAAATCAATTCATTTGATCCCCCAAAAGCTACATCAAAAGTGGTTTTTTATCAGCATTTTGATAGGTGTAAAGGAGACGCATTTATAGGTATGGTTTAAAACTAGCGAGGTTCTATCCAAGGGGGTTTGATCTAAGGTGATCTGATCAAACCCTCTTCAATTGGAATCCTTAAAATGGAACTTTTTAAGGCTTAAATCATAATATTTTCTAAAAATATGTGATTTCAGCTAAAATTCGTTCTTCTCAGGAATTGTAAACCACTATTATGATAGCACTGATTTGGTGATGGCTATTGGGAGTACAACATCTAGTTTCAAGATGGAAGATGTTGTTGGCTCTTTGTTGTCAGAAGAGATGAGAAGAAAATCTTCTGAGATGGTGAAGGAGGCTTTTGCTCTCAGAGGAAGGTCAAAGGAGAAAGGCAAAAAGGACAAGAAGTACAAATCAAAATCAGAGGGGAGATCAAAGTCTCCTGGCAAGAAGTCCAAGGTGAAATGTTGGAACTGTGGGCAACTTGGTCATGTCTGAAAGGATTGTAAAGAGGAGAAAAAGAAGAAGAAGGGCTCTTCCAATAATGGTTCTTCTCATAGTGATGGTGACACCTTAATTGCAGCCTTGGCTACTTAGGCATCAGATGATGTCTAGTTGATTGATTCTGGAGCATCATTCCACATGACATCTCATAGAGAATGGTTCAAAAAGTATGAAGAATACGATGGTGGAAAGGTGAACTTGGCGAGTGATTCAACTTTGGAGATAGTTGGCCATGGAAGAGTCAGGATACAATTCCCTGATGGAAGAGTGAAGGGAATCAATAATGTTATGCACATACCAGGTCTAGCTCAAAATATATTATCTGTAAGTATTGTAAATGATATTGGTGTACAAGTTACATTCTTGGGAAGTGGCTGCAAGATGACTAGGGGTTCAATGGTGTTGGCTAGAGGTGCTTGAATTGGTACCCTGTACAAGCTGGATGCACAAGTTGTTCAATGTAACAGTGTCTCTTCGAAGTCACTGAAAGCTGCTCATGGAGGTAAAGAGGGAAATATTCCTAATTATGTAAACTCTACAAAAGTAAAACTTCCTGCAGAGAAGACTATGCTTTGGCATCATAGGTTAGGCCACATAGGAGAAAAAGGTTTAAAAACCTTGAAAAAACAAAAACTTGGTTGAGGGGCTTGAAGATTGTAATCTAGAATTTGAATTTTGTGAACACTATATATATGGAAAGTAGCATTGTGTTTCATTTTATGATAGTCCTCATAAATCTTTTAGTTTGTTAGACTATATTCATTCGGATGTGTTTGGTCCAGTAGATGTTCCTTCTTTGTCTAAATCAAGATACTATGTGTCGTTCATTGATGATTATTCAAGAAGAGCATTTATATATTTTTTGAAAAGTAAATCAGAAGTGTTCAGTCGATTTAAGGAACTTTTAAAAAATTTGTTGAAAATTAGACTAGTAAAACAATAAAATGCTTAAGAATTGATAATGGTAGTGAATTATGTTCTGAAAAATTTGTAAGATACTATAAATACCATGGAATCAAAAGACACAAGACTACACCTTATACTCCACGGCAGAATGGAGTTGCAGAAAGGTTCAATAGGACAGTGATGGACAGAGAACGAAGTATGCTTAGTAGTGCTGGTTTGGAGGAGAAGTTCTGGGCTGAAGCTATTGCTACTCATGTTACTTGGTTAATTGGTCTCCAAACTCTTCTCTTGTTGATAAGACACCTTTGGAAGCATGGTCTGGTAAGAAGCCCTCTCTTAGACATATTCGAGTCTTTGGCTGTGAGGCATATGCACATGTGCCAGATGTAAAAAGATCTAAGTTGGAGAACAAGGTTATCAAGTGTATTTTTATTGGCTATAGTGCTAACATTAAAGGATACAAGCTTTGGAATCTTGTTATAGAGAAGGTTGTATATATAGCAGAAGTGTAATCTTTCATGAGCTAAAACCTTCACCTTGGATCTGCAGTCAGAGACAAAGACAGAAAACAATAAGGATGTAGCAACAATTCCTCCTACACCAGAGAAAGAGGAATTGAAGATTCAAAATGTACCTGAAACTGAGGAGAGCTCAAGCAGTTCTAAAAGTTCTAAAGAAGAAGAACCTCAACCTCAGCCAGTGAGGAGGTCAACCTGAGAAAGGAAACAACCAAATAGGTATGGATTCTCATTGATTGATGCTACTTGTGCCTATGCTTTGATTTCTAGTACTGATGGTCCTAGGACTATGAAAGAGGCAATTAAAATGTCCGATTCAGACTCTTGGTTAGAAGCCATGGAAGAAGAGATGGCATCATTAGATAGAAATGAAACCTGGAGTCTGGTGCCCTTGCCTAAAGGCAAAAAATATGTGGGCTACAAATGGGTATTTAAGAAAAAGATTGGTTTGGATGGCTGTGTAGAAAAATACAAGGAAAGATTGGTTGCAAAGGGTTATTCCCAGGTAGAGGGAATTGATTATGGGGAAATCTTTTCTCCTATAGAAAATCTGACATCCATTAGATTTCTATTGTCACTTGCAGCAACATATGACTTAGAGGTTGAAAAGATGGATGTGAAGAAAAAATTTCTTCATGGAGATCTTGAAGAAGAAATCTATATGTCCCAGCCTGAGCACTTTATTGAGAAAGGTAAATAAAAACTGGTATGAAAATTAAAGAAGTCTTTGTATGGGTTAAAGCAGTCACCTAGAATGTGGTACCAAAAATTTGATACTTATGTATTATATTTAGACTTTGTGAGATCAAAATCTGATCACTTTGTATACTATAAAGCTGAAAGTGATCAAGTGCTTGTTATTGCTCTTTATGTTGACGATATGTTATTCATAGGAAATAGCAAGCTAATGATTTTTGATCTTAAGTCTCAGTTGTCTGCTAAGTTTGAAATGAAGGATCTTGGTGTAGCAAGGTATATTCTGGGGATGGAGATAACCAGGGACATGAAGAATAGAAATCTTTGGCTCAGTCAAAGTAAGTATATAAAGACTGTTCTAGAGATATTTTGTATGAATGATTGCAAGCAGTTAGTTGTTCCAGTCATGCAGGGAATGGAGCTATCTGTTGAGGACTATCCAAAATCTCCTATTGAGATGGAGGACATGACCAGTGTACCCTATGCAAGTGTAGTAGGCAGTCTTATGTATGCAATGGTCTGTACAAGGCTAGACATTGCCCAAGCAGTGGGAGTACTTAGTTGATTTATGGATAATCTAGGAAGAATACATTGGGATGCTATGAAGAGGGTGTTTAGGTATTTGAAGGGAACTTCAGATTTTTCTTTGTGTTATCATGGGAATTTAGATGAATCATAGAGGACTCTTAGCATTCGGGGTTATGTAGATTCTGATTGGGCAGGGGACATTGACAGCAGGAGATCCACTAGTGGATACGTTTTCATGTTGAATGGTGGTGCAATGAGTTGGATGAGCAAGCGGCAAGCTGTAGTTGCTTTGTCCACTATTGAGGCTGAATACATGGTAGCTACTCATGCTTGTAAAGAAGTTGTATAGTTGAAACATTTGTGTTCTAATATTGGTTTTGATGCAGGGGAAATAACAATTTTTTGTGACAGTCAGAGTGCCATTTGTCTAGCAAAGAACCCAACTTTCCATGCCAGAATGAAACATATTGATGTACAATATCACTTTGTACAAGATATGGTTGAGCATTGAAAGGTTAGTTTAGAAAAGGTTAATACTCTAGAGAATGTTGCAGATGCATTGACGAAGCCGATGAGCACAGACAAGTTTAGGTGGTGTGCCAGTTCAATGGGTCTTAGTGCCCATGATTTTCAGTAAAGTATTTTTAGTGTACTTTGGAGGTGCCTGAATGATCTTCATCAAGTGGGAGATTGTTGGAAATATGTGTCTTAAAAATTACAAGCTAAAACCTCCATTAGAGTCAAGTCAGTGTGACATTCTATTTGTCTGGGAGACTAGCAGGTTTGTTTTATTCATTTCTGAACAGATTGCTATGACCTTGTTATTATCTTGCCAAAAGGTTATATTGTGGAGTCTATCACTGTAACATGATGTATTCGTTATGACCTTATAGCGCTCAGGCGACCTCTAGCCAAAAGGCCATTCAATCATGTATCAGCGAGACTCTTAGTGACTACAGGCTTTGGGATAACTGAAGGTTCTCACTAAGATGTCTCATTGAAGTGTTAATCTCTCGCTGACAGCGGGGTGCTGTCATAATAGTGGTTTACAATTCCTGAGAGGAACGAATTTGAGCTGAAATCACATATTATTAGAAAATATAATGATTTAAGCCTTAAAATGTTCCATTTTAAGGATTCCAATTGAAGAGGGTTTGATCAAATCACATTAGATCAAACCCCCTTGGATAGAACCTCGCTAGTTTTAAACCATACGTATAAATGCATCTCCTTTACACCTATCAAAATGCTGATAAAAAATCACTTTTGATTAAGATTTTGGGGGATCAAATGAATTCATTTAAAATTTATTTCAAATGATTATGGTTTTCCTCAGAACAAGTTATCCAATGAATACAATTTTAATATGTTTTGGTTTTGTTATGTATTTGTTTTTTAAGTTTTATTAAACATAGGTTTTTCATCGAAAATGAATTTCTTTGTTCTTCACATGTGGAAAAATAGAATATTATCAAAAAAAAAGGAAAAATATGAGTGCACCAGCTATTGAATTCCTTGATCCAACAAAAAAAATAAAATAAAATTTTGACATACACAAAAAAAGTTACGCGTTATACAGTCGTGCTATGTCTGAATTGTAATTCGTTTGACTTTGAAACTTGATTAAGGAAAAAATATTCAATAAAAAACTATCTAACCAAGTGGAAGCACTAGATATCAGAGTTACAAATCTAAATTTGAAAGAATTAGAATTTTATCCTTCATGGAAAAAAATTTATGCATTATACAGTGTGCATCACTTTTTAAAAATGTTATTTTCTGAAAAAAATCTATTTTCGTGGGATATGGAAAAAGAAGTGCAATTTGATTCCAAAAATTTTGAAAAAAATATTTTTAGAATCTACAGACAAAATTTGATGAGACTCTAGTTCGCACCATCTTCAAATTCCTCATAGTTTAGCCGCTATAGGTGCTCGAATATGAAGCTTTAGTTAAAAATAATAATTTCAGTGTCTAGTTTGGCCAAAAATTGTAAACCACTATTATGGGATCACCCAGCGTATGAATTGAGGTCCTCAGGGTAACCCATATTGACTTGGTAAGAAGTCACCGTGAAAGTAAATGTTACGTCGACAGTGTTTGTTTTGTTTCATCAGGGAGACTTGGTCGAAGCAAATGCCATCGGTAAGATGTCCTACCGATGTGGATATGTCTCATCGACAAAGACTCAAGTGAAAGCCTTCGGTATAACTCAAAGTTATCAGAGAAACCTCTTAGCGATGGTGAATGTCTTGCCAATAGCCGATGGCTATCGGGGTAGCTCTTGGCGATAGTTGGTCATCAGTGAAACATATGGAGATCGGTAAGTTCTCTCAGCGAAGGGCAATGTCTTGGCAACGGGTGAACACTTCGGGGTAACATATGGAGATCAGTATGAACTCTTAGCAATAGATGTGAGTCTTGCCGACTTCTACTTGGTGCTCGGTAGGTATGGGGACTTCGGTGTAACCTTAGTGACTTGCTGTGACCTCCTGGCAAAAGCGATAGGTCAGGGCGACTACGTGATGACTCGGTGTATCTCTTGTAGCTCTATATAACATCTTGGTGACTACAGAGGCTCTTGGTGACATCGATATGAAGTATATGTGGCATCGACAAGACACTATTATTGTCTCATCGAGATGCTAATGCATTACAATTTATGTTGACCATCTGACTATCATACGTGGAATCTCGTGGACGAATAGAGAAAGTTGAAAGTGAACCATTAGCAGTTGGTTAGTTGCGATAGTTCTCTAAGAAAGCTCAACAGTTAGAAAACACCATGGATATAGTTGGAAGTTGTAGAAGCTTGGGGGTTGGATAGTAGTTCGATCAACAGTGAATTGTGAAGAGTTAAAAACTGTATCAGTAAAGGATTTTAAATCTGTAAAGGCTATAACTTGGATGTTTTTTGTTTGAAGAATGTTCATGATGAATGTTGCTATACAATGATAGCAGAAAGATAAGTCTAGAATTGTATGTAATTTCAATTACTATAATACAAAGTGATTTCTCTTGGTGTGGTGGGTTTTTCTCCTATAAGGGTTTTCCCACGTATATCTGGTGTTCATGTGTGATTGTCAAATACTCTGTTTCTATAATCTATTTCATAGTGCATCTTAACTTGATTGTAACTGTAAATTTTAAAGTTTATTTGCATTCTTTCCTGAGGTATTGACGTTAGGAGAATTTTTTTCCACATCTAATTTTCCTTACATGAACAACTAGATTTGCACAACAAATTAGGCTTCATGAATATGCAACAACAAGATTGTAAAGGTAGTATGTATGCACAACAATGTAACAGGATTGTAATGGCAGTATGTATGCCTAACAATGTAACAAGATTCTAATTGTATTATGAGGTGGTTGTTTTAATGTAGGGGCTGCCCCAAAAATAATGCCCAAAATAGAGTCTTTCATGGGCTTGGAAACAAGTTCACCAACTCTTTTACCCTATTTTATGCTTTCTTATAAATTAGATTTAAAAGAACACCATTAACTCTTTTGTACAACATAATATTTCCACACTTCACATATAGCAAGAGCCTATACCCAACATAATGTCTAGTAAACAATTTGGAAAAGCAAGCCCATAGAGTGGCTGTGGTTGAATGGCTCAAGGAAGTTGATTAAATAAATATATATAATAATATATATCTAGTTAGTTAATAGAGTAAGAAATTCCTCTACCATTCTAAGATGCAAGACTTGTGTGTGAGATGACAAATATTTCCCCAAAAAATCTCAAATGATAGAGTAACCATGGATAAAAAAAGGAAATTTCATAAGGGTTTCAACTTTCAACAGAAAATAATAACTGCAAATAAAAAAAAGCTTACACTTGAGAATAAGATGCCTTGAATTGGCAATACTCACCTTAGTCACCACCAACACACACTTTTGTTGCATGCCTCTTCCTTCTTCTTTTCCTTGATTTTCTCCTTGAAAAAATGAAATGTTGCTAGATGTTTTTGTTGGTGTGAATAAATACCTTGTACCTAGCTAATTCATTCACTAGGTAATTAGGGGACATATTCACATGTTAAGTTTACTTAGGATATAAGATTCTTTCTAGAAGTCTTAGTTGGCTTTCTAGAACTTATCTTATGTAGCTATATTGCATGATTTCTAGGTAGTTAGTTGTCTCATATCACAGTATTATGACACTTGTCATGATGTTGTCTAATCCTACATCTCAACCTTGTCATTATAAGCAAGGTATCTTGAAGCCTTTGTGCCCAAAAATAGCTATTTTTTTCATTTGCTCATAACTTTTGCAAACAGAGGCCATTTTTCAGAAACAATATATCATTGGAAAGCTAGAAGTGTCATATTTTTAGTGGTGGAGATATTTTGTAGTTTTGTGTCTCTTTTTCTAGGTTGAAGAAAAATATCCATTTTGGATTTTGAGCTCATATCTTTGTAAATGGGTTTCTTAATTACTTTGAAGAATGGGAACTATAGGAAATGGAGTAATTTAATCCTCACTCATCTTAGTGAGTGGAATGTATTGTCATATTTTTTAATAAAGTTCCTTGTCCTAGCATAGATGATGAGTATTACATTTGGAAAGGTTTTAGGGTTGGAGTCTTTAGAGTTATTTTTGAAAATGTAAATAACGACATTTTAGAGAGAATTGTTCACTTTGAATGTCCTCATGCTCTTTGGAATCACATTAGAGAGGTATATGGAGACCATTATTCTTCTCCATCTCTTGAAGATCCTCTTTCCAACTCCAATGTGATTTTTCATTCTTTGGAGTTGATAACCCATGCTTGTGATCCTTTGGAGGATATTACAAACACTTCAGAGGTTCTTGATTCTTCATCTTTTGTTGATGATTCATTGAGTACTTCTAGTGATTCATTGCTATAGGTGTCTGAGAGTCTTCCTAATTGGGATTCCTATTTGACACACATTGCTTCTTCTTTTGTGGAGTCTCACATTTTAGATTTGGAGGACCAATTTGAGGGTTTAGCTCTCCTATTTGATGATAGTCATGGATCCACTATTGTCACTTAATGTTTGTCTTCAAAGTTTGTTCAAGATTAGTTTCCACTTTTTCCTAGTTTGTCATAGTTTGTTGTGATTGGGCATGTACCTGATTGGATTGTGGCATCATCTTCATCCAAGAACTTGGCAACACATGATTAGATTTTAGAAACACAATCTTCATACATATGGATTCCTCTTCCTACCAATTCCTATCTAGAATGGTAAGCATTCTTGCATTTGTACATGGTGTATCTTCTTCCCAAGGGGAGAAACATTGTGTGTAGGCATTGGATTGTGTTGTCTTCAGACATCAACCATATTTGCAAGAGATCATACATTGTGGGGGGATATCTTATCTCTCTATTTCCCTTGTATGGGGGGTCATTGATTGTATATACATGATGGATGTAGTCCTTGGGACGCATCATTGAGTCCTCTATACATCATGTTTATTTTTCTTTATTTTGTTTTCTCTCTTTTGGAGAGGAGTTTTGTCCCACTAGGTTTTCTCCTTTCCTTCGCTTGTGAGAGATTGTTTGCATTTGCATTGTAAATGGGTACCTAACATGGCCTAGTAACCAAGACCCATAGTCATAGTATTTGCATAGTGTGCATAATAAACTTCTCCCTAAGTTGTGTTTAAGGGGGGGTGTTGGTGTGAATAAATTCCTTGTATCTAGCTAATTCATTCACTAGGTAATTAGGGGACATATTCACATGTTAAGTTTACTTAGGATATAAGATTCTTTCTAGAAGTCTTAGTTGGCTATCTAGAACGTATCTTATTTAGCTATATTGCATGATTCCTAGGTATTTAGTTGTCTCATGTCATAGGATTATGACATTTGTCATGATGTTGTCTAATACTACATCTCAACGTTGTATTTAAAAGCATGGTATCTCATGTACATTTGTATCATATTCAACCATTATTCAATATTGCATTGTGAATCAACCTTTCTTGCCAATTTCTCTCTTGTGGAAGTGGTTTTGGTCTAGCAACTATTCTCGGGGGTGTTGGGGAGTCACCATTTACTGCCACATTTTTTAAAGATAGGATGTGTGTGGTTATCCATGGCATTACATTCAAGCTTCATCCTACCATTTTTCAACTACAGGGGTTGCTAGGCTTAAAAAAATGTTTTGATGTCCCTTTTTTTTCCCTTTGCTTCCTCACCCAGCTACACTTGTTCCTTTCCTTGGTCAAGGTTTCTAATAGCCTCCATGCTTTCTATTCTATGTTGCCCTTCCTCTCCCATGAAAGCATCTCATTTTTCTTTTCCTGTGCCCTCCTTTCTTTCCTCATTTGCTCAATGAAAGATTTATTTATTCTCTTTCATTTTATTTATTTGATGGGAGTCTTGAGCCTTTATTTTATATCATAGGTGAAAGGAAACAATTATTATTTGTTTTCCTTATTTTTTTTTCACTTTAATATTGGTAGGTATTCCTTATATAATTTATTATTTTCTTATTTAACCTTATTTATTTTACTTTTATGAATTTATTTATTTTTAATTTTACCTTTTATTCATAGAATTTTAATAAATTCACCACTTAAGCAATCTCAAATAGTTGAAATATTTTAAGTGAACCTATTGGATTTACATAGCTAGAACAAATAACTATAGCAAAAATATATATATCAAAATCCTAGGTAGACTAAACCTCACCTAGGGTGATGAAAACCACAGGAAAGGTCTATCTTTAGAATGACATACCATTTATCTTTCTCTCAACAAATGGAACAATATAATCCATGTCACATGACACCCCTAGTACCTGCATCCAATGACAATCCTCACACAAATACAATAGCCAAATCATTAGTCCATGTTAATCCAAACATTTCATGCTTTAAATTCAAACAACATAATAAGATTGACAATCACATTTAATAACAATAACATCAAGGTTCACATTTAACTCCACACACACACACATAGACACTGATACATATATCCACACAATGGAGTCTAAAGTTTCACCCAGGCTAGTCCAAATTACATCAAGCTTATGGGTCATGCAAAATAATTATCAAGGTATTGAGGGGTTATGACATTCTCCCCCCCTTAGGATTAAGTCAGCTTGGATTAATTAAACAAATATGGATATTCTAGTTTCATTATATTTTCATCTTCCCAAGCAGCTCCTTGTTCCCCATATTGGTCCCATAGGACCTTAACTTGCTGGGTAGTTATGTTGTGCAATTGTAGATTGTACCTATCTATGATTGTGAGCGGTTTGAGGTGGATATCTCTAGCCTCTTCCACCTACAAAGCCTACCAATCAATACATGTGATGGTTCAACAATACATTTATTAAGCAAGGACATATGGAATACATTGTGAATGTGAGAGAGAGATGGCGGAAGAGCTAGTCAATAAGCTACATGGCTGATCTTATCAAGTATCTCAAAAATCCCTATGTATCATGGAGCTAGTTTAGAAACCTTGCCAAACTTTATTGAGCTTTTATGTGGTTTGACACACAGGAACACCTTGTCTCCTACTAGAAATTCCCTTGGTGTTCACTTGGTATCAACATAACTCTTCTGATGATCTAAAGCCTCCTTCAGTCTCTCTCTTATAATTTTCACTTGAGTTTCATATTCTTGATGAAGTTCTGACCCAGTAGGCACTCAATTTTCTAAACTGTTCCAACCTATAGGAATTTTGCACTTTCTACCATACAATGCTTGAAATGGTGCCATTTGGATGGAAGAATGGTATGAATTGATATATGAAAATTCTACTAATGGTAGATTTTCTTCCCACTTAGTGGGCTGATCCATGGCATACAGTTTGAGCACGTCCTCCATAGCTTGGTTAACTCTTTTGGTTTTTCTGTCTATTTTAGGGTAGTAAACCATACTAAAATTGAGTTTGGTTCATAGGGTGGTCTTAAGAGAGGTCCAAAACTTGGAAGTAAACAACTTGTCCCTATATGAAATGATTCCCTCAGGAATCCCGTGTAGCCTAATGACTTCCTTTATGAATCTTTTAGCCAAAAGTGGGGCATCATCCTTCGCATTTCCTGGTATGAAGTGTGCTACCTTGGTTAGTTTATTAACCACCACTAATATACTATCATGTTGATGTTGAGTCTTAGGTAATCCCATCACAAAATCCATGGAGATTACCAGCCACAAGTTTATGTTGTTATATATCATGAGGATATAGTGTTCCCATGGGATGACAACGGTCCACATTAACTTGTTGACATTCAAGACATTTGGCAACATAGCAAGCTATTTCTTTTTTCATTCCTAGCCAAAATTAATGAGTTTTTAGGTCTGCATACATATTATTCACCCTAGGATGTGCTTGATAAGGCACTTCATGGCCTTTTTCGAGATTTTTCATTCTCAAACCACCCTCTTCTGGCACATAAATTCAGTTCAAATAACAAAGAATTCCATCATTTCCCACATGGTACTCAGCTGGAGTAATCCCTCATATTTCTAACTTCTTTTGTTGACAAAAAATATTTTGTTCTTGCATTTGCTTAATCTTTTTTGGCAATTCAAATCTTAGTTGGTAGATTGTAGGTAGTTTAGCCCTTCGACTTAAGGCATCTGCGGCACAATTTTATTTTCCTTTAACATATGAGATATCTATCTCATAGTTGCTTAAGAATTCTAACCACCTTCTTTGACATGCATTCAAATATGATTAGGTGGAAAAATATTGGAGTCCCTTATGATCAGTGTTCAACTTGTAGGGTCTTCCTACCAAGTAGTGTTTCCATACCTTTAAGGCATGCACAATTGTTGCCAGCTCCAAGTCATGGGTGAGATAATTGAGTTCATGATCCTTCAATTTCCTAGACTCGAAGGAAATCACTCACCCATTTTGCATTAGCACTCCACCTAGCCCATCCAATGAAGCATTAGTTCAAACTAAAAATTCTTTATCTGGATCAGGCACTTGCAAAATTGGTGTGGTAGTGAGAGCTTCCTTCAACTTTTGGAATGCAATGTCACATTTTTCTGTCCATTCAAACTTCTTTCCCTTTCATTGAAGGGAGTTTATGGGGTTAGCTATCTTGGAGAAGTTCTCTACAAACCACCAATAGTAACCTACTAAACACATGAAGCTTCTTACTTCGGTCACATTTTTAGGAATAGACCATTCTATAATTGCTTGCACCTTGGCTGGATCCACTACAATTCCTTGGGATGATATAATATGTCCCAAATAGTGTACCTTAGGCTAAAAGAAAGAAAATTTGAATAATTTACCATATAATCTATGATATCTCAACCTTTGCAAAACTATTCTTAAATGATCCTCATGCTCTTGAAATTTTTTAGAGTAGATTAAAATGTCATCTAGAAATACTAGCACAAATTCATCCAAGTAGTCATGGAAAACATGGTTCATGATACTCATGAAAGCTGAGGGGGCATTGGTTAGGCCAAAAGGCACCAACAAAAATTTGTAATGGCCATACCTAGTTCTGAAGGCTATCTGTGGAATATCTGCTTCCCTGATTCTTAACTAGTGATACCCTAACCTTAAATCTATTTTGGAGAAAATAGAAGCTACCTTCATTTGATCAAATAAGGACCATAAATTCTAAGTAGGGGATATCTATTTTGAATGGTTAAGTTGTTCAAAATTTTGTAATCAATGCAAAACCTTAGTGTTCCATCCTTCTTAATGAACAACACTAGAGCTCCCCAAGGAGACACACTAGGTCATTTCAAGCCTTTCTCCATTAGATCTTGCAACTACATCTTAAGCTCTTGTAATTCAACAATGTTCATTCTATAGGGGGCTTTTGAGATAGGCTCAACCCCTAGAACTAGATCTATTGTGAAGTACATCCATCACTTAGGAGGTAATCCTAGAAATTCTTCAAGAAAGACATCTTGGTACTCTTGGAGAATGGGGTGGTCTTCAATGCTAGGTGTGGGATCATCATTACCCTCTTGTACCTTTACTCTAGAGGTATATTTTACTCCCCTTTCTCACTGCCCTTTTCACTTGCATGGTTGAGATCATTCTTACCATCATAGGTCTCCTAATCCCCTAAAGAACCACTGACCTCCCTTGGTCATCTAGACATTCAATCTTCTTGTTGTAGCAATCTAACTTGGCTTGGTGCTTTTGGAACCAATCCATCCCAAGGATTAAATCATAAGAACCTAATGGAGTGACCCATAAATCCACCTTGGTCCTTATAATCCCTAGGTCAATCTTAGCTCCTCATAGGAAAGGTTTGATCTTTTGTGTCTTACCTGACCCAAGCTCAACCTCAATCTCCTCTCTACTAAAACTCTTATGATCAATTTTACATTTTTGAATATCATGGGAGGAAATAAACTATTTGTGGCTCCTAAGTCTGCCAGAATAGAAATGGGTTGGTTGAGAAGTGTACCTTGAAGTTCTATCAATGGAGCTTGCTGATCCGCTTGACGATTATCCGCGGCTGCATAAATTCTGGCAATGGGTTTGTTAGTTTTGTTTGGATTCTTGGGACACTCACTCATGTAATGGTCACCACTACATGTCCAACATCCACTCCCTGGTCCCTTTCGGTCTTCCCTGCTTCTCTTGGAATCACCTTGTGCCTTATGCTTAAATGATTTTTTCCTTTTATCTCCTTTATCCTTTTGACCTTTTGACCCATGATTTTCTCGATAATTTCAGCCCCTCTCAGTCTATCGAGAAGCCTTCCCTTTAGCTTTAGCTTCTTGATTACCCCTTTATTTGTTATCGAAGTGGTTGGAGGAATATGGCTTTTGTTTGTATTCCTACTTGCTCTTATGCTTTTCTTCAACAACCAAAGCTACCTCCATTGCATAGTTTAAGCTTTTAGGTCGAGTGATCTTGGTTGCATACAAAATATTCTTATTCAATCCCAAGATAAACTTGTTCAATTGATCCTATTCTTCCTTCATATAAGGCACATTTCTCTCCCTATCTAACTCTTCAGTTCCAATTCTAGTGTTGTGATTGGTCCCTAGGCTAGTGTTGTGGTTAGTTCCTTGCTCCCTTTTCCTCTTTAGTTCCTCAATTTGTTGCTCTTGTGATGCTATTTTTGCATGAAGTGCATTTAACTCAACTTGTAACTCTTCAGGTATGGTAGGAGGTGGAGACGATGCACCCCTACTAGCACACACCATTTTGGAAAGGCTAGGGCTTGTTCACCTCCTCAAAGTTCTCTTCATTGATTTAGATGGGTTCTGTGAGGGAAAATAGAGTGTTATTTAGGAGTCCTTATTATTTTATTATAAATATTATCTTAAATCCTATTTAGAATAAAAAATTCATATGAAACATAAGATTATGACATTAGATATTCCATTCACATTCACCATAACACCTTGAGTTTCAAGCATATATTAGTCTCTCTATTTATATATATCATTAATAGTTAGCAACTTTTACAAAAGAGTGAGACGATGTTTATTTAGTACTAGTTCATCATGTTGTACATAATTCCATTTACAGAGTAGGTGCCTCCTCTTCAGGTTCTTCCTCATTGGAGGTTCCAACAGTTACAGAAATATTAGCATGGAAACACTTGTATTATGCAATTATTTCCTTAGTTAGGACTAGAGCATTGCGTCCACATCCAAAAGGGAAGTCCCTAATAGTTGAGGGTTTGGTTTTTGTCTTTGGTTGTGGGAATCCCTTTGTTGGTTCACGAATTTCATCTGGTTTGGCCATTTGATTTACCTTTTGTATTTTTAGTTACTTAATAGTCTCTACCAATGGCTCTATGTTAGACATGGTTTCAGTTTCAGTTTTTGGACATGTGATAATAGTGGTTTTGGATCCTTCTAGGTTATTTCATTGTGAATGTTTCCTCAAGGCCTTCTTCTTCCCCTTTCCTTTCTTCTCTCGACCCATGACTATCATTACCAAATAGTCATATTAGTACAATGAAAGAGAGAGAGCACCTAGTTCCTAGTGTTGAGTTCTGAGCTCTGATACCAATGTAGAAACAACCCCAACGAAGAAGAGAATTCTGTATAATTTTTTTCTCATCGTCATGCAAGAATGGATTACATAGTAGGTTAGAATCACATCATCATTAATGGAGAACAACTTAAGTAGTATAACATCTTTTCAGTTACATAATTTCAATTAGCACCATTTGCTACCTTAAATAACAAGACTACTAACTAGATTGCTCATACCTTCAAGATGGTGATTCATTCAATCTCCAAGTCCTCACTCAAACCGGTCATGGTGGGGAGAAAATTGATCCCAACCATGTGGATACAAACCCTATCCATCCCTCCAAGCAGATTATGTGGCCCGCACTGAGAGAAAGAGTTGTCATTCCATCCCTTAAGCTTACATGCATAAATGGTGTCCTAGTGAACCTCTTCTCAAGGTGCACCTAAGAATAATAAGCTTATAATTCCTTTAAAAAATATAGGGATTGCACAAGGCATTATTTCTACCTACTTTAGCTAGTTGGGAATCTACCTTCCTGCTATCCATTTATTAGCTAAGCAAACTAAGGTAACCAATTTTGGCACAGTTGCTCCTAGAATAATGAACATCTCAAGCATAGTATTGCTTCTAGACTCTTGTCCATCTTGAGCACAGTGCTTCCCTGAGACTATTATCCATCTCAAGCTTAGTGTCACCCCTAGACCACCGTCCATCTCGAGCTTAGCACTGTCCCTAGACTATGGTCCATCTCAAGCATTGTATTGAACCTTACCTCAGGCTTAGTGTTGGACTAGAAGTGGGTTCCCAACCCAAGCTCGGTAGATTCCATCTAAATTGTAGCCATGTTTGGAAAAATCACTCTTTGTCCTTTCAGGAAGAAGTTCTAATTCATTCTATCCTTTCGGATTGTTCTAAATGCATTGACTCATAAGGGCTATACTCTCATAATACCACCGATGAGTTTAGTAAGAATTCCCTATCAATCCATCAATCATAACAACCATTAATAGGTGGATGGATGGATGTCTTATCAGCCTACCAATTAGATGGTAATGAGTATATTTACCTAAGGCCAGAATCTATCATATTATCCATTTATGTGTAGACTTACCCAACCCTAATCTTTGAAAATAAATCAGAACCATTAAATTTTAATGAAAAAAATTATTCAAGAGAGGTTTACTGAGTTATTCATGAAGATATGTGCCTTGATAATAACTATATATATATAGTTATTATCAAGGAAATTGCTAGCTTATGATGGACCTAATTTCAAGAAAAGTTTAGAAATAAATCATAGACAACTTCAAGTTGTTACCTAGATACTGTACCTAGTTGCTTGGTACTAGCTAATCTTGGAGTGCCAAAGATAAAATTTATTGTCCATTCCAAATTTCACAATTTCCTTTTAACTTTTAAACTACACAAATTGACAACTATATAAGAGTTGATCACATTTCCAGCTAATACTTGTCTCTAAAAAAACACATGTTTTTTTGATTATGCCCCATTGTATTCTATATATAACATATTATGATTTATCACCTTGATATGCAGCAGGAATCCAACCTTAGTTGGTATTAGTGAGTGAAAACAACAACCACCAGTGTACATTCTATATGCAACATATTATGTTTATAGTGTTGATATGTAGCAACAATCCAACCTTAGTTTGTATCAACAAGTGACAACAACAACCAAAATTTGTCCCAACAATTAGTATGTGCTGCCAAGTGTATGTGGCAACAAGATGTATCAACCATTTGTATGTAACAAAAATTTTGACACAACAATATGTTTATACAGCCAAGTATATGTGGCAATAAGATGTATTAGTAGCATGTTTGTCACAGAAAGATTGCCTCAAAAAATATGGATATACAACCAAGTATGTGTAACAATAAGACGTATCAACAATATGTACGAGAAGCAAGACTCGCCACATCAATATGTATGCACAATTACGTGAATTTTCCAACAATGTTTGTTTCATAAATATGAATGAACAACCAGATTTGCACAACAAAGTAGGTTTCATTAGTATGCAGTAGCAATATTGTAAAGGAAGTATGTATGCACAACAATGTATCAGGATTGTAATGGCAGTATGTATGCACAATAATGTAACAATATTCTAATGGTAGTATGAGGTGGTTGTATTGATGTAGGGGCTATCCCAAAAATAATGCTCGAAATAGAGTCTTTGATAGGCTTGGAAACAAGTTCACCAACTCTTTTACCCTATTTTATGCTTTCTTATAAATCAAATTTAAAAGAACACCATCAACTCTTCTATACAACATAATATTTCTACACTTCACCTACAACAAGAGCCTATACCCAACATAATGTCTGGTAAACGATTTGGAAAAGCAAGTCTATAGAGTGGTTGTGGTTGAATGGCTCAAGGAAGTTGATTAAATAAATATATGTAATAATATATATCTAGTTAGCTAATAGAGTAAGAAAGTCCTCTACCATTTTAGGTAAGATGGAAGCCTTGCATGTGAGATCAGAAATCTTTCCCCCAAAATTATCAAATAACAGAGTAACTATACAAAAAGGAATTTTCTTAAGGGTTTCAACTTTCAACAGAAAATAATAACTACAAATAAAAAAAGCTTGCACCTGAGAATAAGATGCCTTGAATCAACAATACTCAAACCCTAGTCGCTACCAACACACACTTATGCTACGCAACTCTTCCTTCTTGTTTTTCCTTAATTTTCTCCTTGCAAATATGAAATGTTGCTAGATTTTTTTAAAGAAGGGATGGGTGTGGTTCTCCATGGCGTGATATTTAATCTTCATCCCGCCATTTTTCAATGGCAGTTGTCGCCAGGCTTAAAAAAATGTTCTGATGTCTTTTTTTTTCCTTTGCTTCCTCACCCAGCTACACTTCTTCATTTCCTTGGTCAAGGTTTCTGATAGCCTCCCTGCTCTATTGTTCTATGCCATCCTTCCTTTCCCATGAAAGCATCTCATTTTCTTTTCCCGTGTCCTCCTTTCTTTCCTCATTTGCTCGATGAAAGCTTGATTTCTTCTCTTTCATTTTATTTATTCGATGGGAGTCTTCAACCTTTATTTTATATCGTAGGTGAAAGACAACTATTATTAATTTTTTTCCTTAATTTTTTTTCACTTTAATATTGGTAGCTATTCCTTTTATAATTTATTTTTTTCTTATTTAACCTTATTTATTTTATTTTATTTCATTTTACTTTTTTATATATATTTTTTAATTTTACCTTTTATTCATAGGCTTTTAATAAATTCAACACTTAAGCAATGTCAAATAGTTGAAATATTTTAAGTGAATCTACTGGCTATACTTAGCTAGAACAATAACTATAGCAAATATATATATCAAAATCCTAGGTAGACTGAATCTCAGGGTGATGAAAACCATAGGCAAGGTCTACCTCTGGAATAAAATACCATTTATCTTTCTCTCAACCAATGGAATCACATAATCCACCTCATTTTGCACCCTTGGTACCTGCATCCAGTGACAATCCTCACACAAATACAACAACCAAATCATTAGTCCACATTAATCCAAACATTTCATGCTTTAAATTTTAACAACATAATAAGATTGACAATCACATTTAATAATAGTAACATCAAGGTTCACATTTAACTCCACACACACGTGCACACACACACACATTGATACATATATCTGCACATTGGAGTCTAAAGTTCCAACCCTAGTCCAAATTACATCGGGGCTAGGGGTCATACAAAATAATAATCAAGGTATTGAGGGGTTATGATATAATATTAGAAGACTTGGTTGAAGTGATCAGATCCTTGGAGTTCTATTCTCATATCCAATAGTTGGGTTATCACTTCTTTAATTATATTACTTGTGACTCAAAGAAATATGTTCACAACATCTACATAATGTTTGGAAAGATTTTTAATCTGAAGAAAATTTAACAATGATCTACATTTCAATGATACTCATTTTCTTAAAAACTATTCTACGTAGTTTAAGAAGAATAATTCATTATCAACGAAACCTTATAACTTCACAAATGTTCTTAAAGTTTTATCTCCAATATGAATTATGAAAAAGAAAAACTGTTGTCTTAATCCAGCATATAAATATACACACATGAACAAATATTACCATTCAAAAGGTTTATGGATCAGAATCATAGAGCCATTTGAATCTTGGAGACAGCCAAAGCTGGGATATCTATTTAAAATTATTGAATTGAGATAAACTCGGATACTTAAACACAGCCATATATTCTGTTAAATCTCCCCTCGTCCCCAATCATGGATGCTTTGTTAGCCTTTTGAAAAATAAGAAAACACATCGTTCTCTGTATCTCCTTGGAAGGTAAAAGTCCGTTTTCCTTCTCCCTGCTCATTTGCATGTTTTTATTTCGGTGGGAGGAAACAATTTTTTGGTTTTTTAAATATAACTTAATAGTGTGACTGATGATAGACTATTGAGAGCATTAATGTAGAAAAATAAATTCAAATAATTTGACAATACATAAATAAGAAACAAAGATTTATAATGGTTCATCAAATTCATTTTTCAACAGGGGAATGTTCATTAATATTCCATTGTTAGAGTACATTTAGAGCAACATCTATATGTAATCAGCAATGAATTATAATCAATTACATTATCCATAAAAGATAAATCTAGGAAATGAATTATCAATTCATCTAAGAGATTTACAGCAACATCTATATAATCAACAATGAATAATAGTCAAGTATATTATCCGCAAAAGATAAATCTTGAGAAAGTGAATTATCACTTTACCTAAGAGAAAAACAAGGCTGATCATTAGCCTTCAACACCCCACAAAAATGGTTACACATTACACATGAGTTACCTAAAGAGTGAGAGCTTAACGTGTGTTTTTAAGTCCCATCAGTTTTGATCTTTTATTTAAGTCCCATAAGTTTTGATCTTATATCGAATAGCTTAACGGCACACAGATACGAAACCAACATCTGACTTCAGAAGAGCCAGCAATACAAAACATTTTTCTTTCCAAAACATTTTTCTTTCCAATTCCTTCCATCCTTATTTAATCAAGCAATACTTTAATAAATTTCACACAAAACATTAAGGATGACGAGAAATTGAAAATCAAGTCACTTTGAGAAGATACTGTGGAGAATCTCTTCATTCCTGTATGGTTGTATATTGGGGGAGAGAGGATCTTATGCACTCCTATAAATTTCAATCTACTATTTATAATTCATCTGGTGAAAATAAATCGAAGGCATGAACGGCAGAATACAGTTATTTCAACTCTCTTCGTATTATTGGCTAATTTGATATTCATTTCATCATTGTCACGCCTTTTCCATGATTTCTTTCTATTTTTCACGTACAAATGTCATTAACTTTTCATGTTGCACAGTGATTTCATGCACTTTCCATGACTTTATGCAACACTGATTCTCATTTTAACGTCCACTGTCATTATTCAATGTGATTCATAAAACAAATTTATAGCAAATCTAGAGATGAAAAAAAATATATATTTTTTAATTCTAAATTTTTAAATATTAGTTTGATTGTTGGTTATTAAATTAAGAAGTGTCATAAAGGGTAGAGTGTAATGATATGAGCATGTTAACAAGAAATATAAAAGAGCGGACTTAATTAACTCTAGTAAATAAAATAGTAAATAACTATGCAATTTGGTAAATAAAATGGTATGACAATACCAATGAAGCCTTAATTTCAAGATTTTTAGATAACATTCCAAGTGTGGTCTCCCAAGAACAAAAAAAACTCCACCATGAGGCCCTTCTATTCAAAGGAGATAAGAAGTATCACTTTTTAGGTGGCATCTAACAAGGCCCCCAATTCAGATGAATTTCTATTAATTTTTTTTTTAATAATATTAAGATATCATTGGCATTGATCTCTTAGATGTGTTAGAGAAATTTAGAAAGAAAAAATAGTTCTCAAGGATTTAAATAACACCTTTTGTTGTACTAATACTAAAGAAAAGCACTATATAATCATTTAGGCCCATTTGTCCATGCAAAATAATTTATAAGAAAATAACTAATTAAATAAAATGAATACTTTCAAATATAATTTCAGATGAACAAAGTGTGTTCACTCTAGGGAAACCCAATACAAACAAAATAATAATTGCCCATGAAGCTATACATATGCTCCATAAATGCAAATAGGAAAAGGATGTTGGAAAAGGAAGCTAGATATAAAATGGCATATGACCATGTCAATCAAAGCTTCTTTTTAAGAGTTTTGGAGAAATTTGGCTTTAATAAATATTGTGAATACAAAGATTTTTAATATTGATTAATGGGAAATCTTGGATCTTCTTGTAGATTAAATTAGGAAGATGGACTTTATCTTCATTTATTTCTATTATAACGAAAAAGACATTGGGGAGATATATTCAGATAAGACAATAGAAATACTGGAGATGAATTAAAATTGTTCAGCCCTACTACTCATTAAAATGATTTGATTGATAACACCCTTGTCTTTCCTGTCACTTGCAAGAAAGAAGCATAGTCAATAAATAATGCCTTGACACACACCTCTTTATTAGTGGGAATATATATAAATCATGAAATTTCTTTTTTAATATAGACCGTATGACTTAATAAATAGCGGCAAAGATTTTGGATTATAAGATGGGGTTTCCAGGCTTAGGTTTCCCTTTGCTTTTCAATAAAAATCACTATAATTGAAAATTGAAAAACCGAAAGGAGAGAAAAATCTGCACAATATGGTTTTTCAAATGCCTTGACACACACACCTCTTTATTACTAATTTGGATGCCTAAGATGGAGAAATTCATCCCAAATTTGCTGCCAATTTTCAGTGAACTCCAAATAGAACGCCACCACACATACCAATATGATATGATCTCCACCGTTCCCAACAAAAGAAATAATTTCTAACGGACTTTGTCAAGGACACGATTTTCTTGAGTCTGAAGAAATTGGCAGGAAAACCATGGAAAGAGAATATGCAATATTTAATACAACTTTTTAATTTTATTCCTTCCACAAGTGCCAAATATTTTTTCAACAAAATTAGAATTCTCAATAAATGACTTTCACTGAATTTAGTGGCCATGTAAATGCTTCAAGTTAGCTAGAGAACGGATTGCTCTGATACTATAATGGAACTCAAGCATTTGTCTATAATTAGTGTTATCAACAATTAGATTATGGAGCGTAATTTTAATATTATGAGGTTCATATCCATATTCTTAAAGCATTTGTCTATATTTTTCTTCTTCCATTTCTATGATTTTATTCTTAGATCAATAGGTGTTTTATCACATTTTACAGCATTTTCTCTTTCATATTTAACATTTTCATTATCAATTATATCATAGTCATTTTTTTTATTTTTTTTAAATATTTCATTATATTTAACATTATAAACTTCAATCGCATCAACAATGGAGTTTGTTTACCCTGGTGTTAAGGGGTGACTCCTTGGTGGATTAGTGGGGCTTCTTGCCTTTAGTGCCAACAACCAAGGCCCAAACCTTACTATCTTTATTTTAAGGGGTGACCCTTTGGTGAAATGGTGGGGCTTCTTCACTATAGAGCCAACAACCAAGGTTCAAACCTTGCGGGGTCACTTTCTTTACCACGTCAACAATAGAGTTTGATTTATTTTGCATTTAATAAATAATTATTATTCATTTTTTATTTGAATTATGATTAAAGTGTTGATTGATAGGCTGATTGAAAAACATCCATAGCTTGCAAACGGTATCACATTTTTTAAATCCAAAACATGCATCATATTCTATGCTTCACATACTATAGGATTAAAAATTAAAAAATGAATTTCATGAAGTTTTGACAAAGTTAGGGTGGTCAAACATATGAGTTTTTATATTTTTAAAAGTGGTAATAAAACATTCATAATTAATTATTTACTTGGAAAAAAATTACAAAAAAAATGCATCGTATCCAGACATGAGTGTTCTACTTATGTCTAAAATATTATAAAAAAATATTATCATTTTATTGTGGTTAGGGTGGTCAAACAGACACCTACTTCTTATTTTTTCCCTAAAATTTAAGTACTATTGCACTGAAATTTCAAAATTTCACCAAATAGATTTTTTTTTTTAAAATAAACCTAGTAGTTTAGAAACTACATTCTATTTTCTACAAATTCTATTTTTATATATTTTTGAAATAATATAGATAACTTATTCAAATTTTCATGTCAAGTTGCCTAACTCTAATTTTTCTATTTTTTTTGCCACTTAAGGGTCTGCTTTTCTCATGATGATCCTGCACATACCTCCCTCCCTTAGTTGTCCTGCCTCCTACTCCAATTTCTAGGGGTTTCCCTTCTTTGGGACGAGTAAATTCCTTCTATGAGGCTCTTAAATTTGGTGTTTGACCTCTTCCTTAGGCTCAAGTTTGGCCTTTGCCTTGTGCTTTTGATTCTCTCATAGTGGTCTGTGGACTTGAGATTGTTGAGAACAAATATTTCTACTTGAAGTTAGGCTTGGTTTGCAAGTTTAATTTTTTGTGTCCCTCCCTTTCCAATCTTGATGCATGAGCATCTAGTGGTGTAAGGGCAATCTTGCATAACCCAAAAATAGTTAAATTTCAAGTTTCTCAGTTTTAAGATGTTTTTACATTTTTGAATAGTCTTTTCATCATAATAAAATTTTCAATTTAAGGTTTTTATTTTCTATTCCTGGGATGAAAGATATTATAGTTTTAGTTTCCCAGATTTGCACCTGAAAATCTTTTGAGTTAGATTTGAGGCACTTAGAGTTCCCGGAACAGCCTTGAAACTTTCCTAAATTGGCATAGCAAATTTTAAATGCGTTATTGACTTTGAGACCTTTCCAACGGTTCAAATGGTTCGCGAATCAGAGTCCCAGATCAAAAGTTATGGCCCCAAAAATTTGGTGCACTTTCTAGAACATACAATTGCAAATGTTCTTTTGAAATTTGAACTTCAAGTTGTAATTTTTGGCACCAAACCACCAAAACTCAAATTTGAATGTTGTTTTAGCTCCAAATTAAAGAAGAGCTCTATTTATGGGCGGGTTTCTAATTTTTGGGTAGCTTTTCAGGGACAAGCTCACATATTGCGAAAGGGTTATTCTGTAGCTTTATGTAACTTGCATGTGTTGTAGAACTTGGGGAATTGAGATCCTTTGCATGTAAGAAGCTCCATTTTATGAATAATAAAATTATTCTCTTGTTTGTGAGTTATTTTCTAAGTCTCGGGCTGTGCTCTCATCAAGTGGTATTAGAGTGAGGTTTTCTTGAGAGTGTGGATAGATTGCTGATCGTGAGGTAGTTTGCACTAGGACCATGGTTATGGGTTGAGGTCAAGAAAGATGCCTCCAAGAGTGATGCCTGGTGGTGCCAGAGGTGGTCGAGGCAGCATAAATGTTGGTGGAAGAGATATACTGGCAGCCCTCCAAAGACAGATTGATGCATTACAAGAGCAGTTGAGAAGAGGGTTAAACCCGAGGGAGGAAAGTGAGGATGAAGGAGAGGAAGAAGGTTCAAATGTAGAAGAGGAAGAATAAGTAATTAATCAAGACCAAATGTGGCTAATAAGGGCCATTTCGAAGATCGAGAAAAGACCTAGAGCAGAAGTCCCTAGTTATTCTGGAAGTCTGAACTCGAAAGAGTTGATTGACTAGATCAACGAGCTAGAATAATATTTTGAGTATGAGGAAATAGAGGACCCAGATCGGGTTAAGTTTGTGAAAATGAAGCTAAAGGGCCATGCCAGTATTTGGTGGAAAGAGGTCCAGTTGGAAAGAAATTGAAGAGGAAAAGACAATATCACCAGATGGGATCGCATGGTAGAGAAACTGAAGAAGAAGTTCATACTAGTGGACTATGAGTTAGATCTATTGAAGAAATTGCAAGGGTTGAAGAAAGGAAGCAGATCTGTGAAAGAATATACTAAATATTTTCACAAGATAATCATCAAAATAGGTCACACAAAGGCCAATAAGGAGAAGGTAGCCTAATATCTTAATGGGTTATGACCGAGCATTCATGAGGAGTTAAGCCTAGTCAAAATGACCACCATTTAGGATGTGTATCAGTTTTCTCAGAAGGTGGAAGAGAAGCTGAACAAAAGATTTGATGGCAGGCAAAAAGGACGAGGAGGTCAAAGTGGAAGGAGCAATGGAAGACCTTCAGGAAGCTGAAATGATGATGAAAAGAAAAGTGAAGATGTGGGTACCAACCAGAGCCAAATGAATAACAACTTCTACCGCCCTTGTGATGAAAATAGTGGTGATCAAAGAGGTAGAGGATGAGGGAGATATGGACAAGGATCTAGAAGAGGTTTTTTCAGAGGAACATGTTTCCAGTGTGGTGAAGAAGGGCATCGAGCCTATGAATGTCCACAACACCAAGGAAGGGAAGACAAAAAGGCTAGAAGGTCATGGAAGGGTTGCACATGCAGATGAGGAGGCCCAATTTGAACATTCAGATGATGTTGAAAGGGGAGAAGCCCTAGTGATTAGGAGAGCCCTGGTGACTAAGGAAAATGAACCATAATAGAGGAAGAATTTGTTTCGCACAAGGTGCAAGTGTGAAGGAAAATGTTGTGATGTCATTATTGACAGTGGGAGTACCGATAATCTGGTGTCAGAGGAGATGGTCACAAAGTTGAAGCTGAAGAGGGAAAGACACCCGCATCCATATCAGATTTCCTAGTTGCAGAAAGACCACAAAGTTTTGGTCAATGAGCAGTGTCTAGTAAAGTTCAAGATCAAGAGCTACCATGATGAGGTACTCTGTGATATCATCACCATGGATGCATGCCACATGTTGTTGGGGAGGTCATGGTAGTTTGATAGGTGAACTATACATGATGGCCATGCAAACACTTATTCCTCGACAAAGGATGGGGTTCATCACAAGTTAAAACCCTTGAAGGAGACTGAAGAAAATATATGCAATAGTGCTAGAATTTATTATGTAGATGGAAGAAAATTTTTAGAAGGTATGAAGCATGAGTGTGTGTGTTATGCATTGATTCCTAGAGTGAGTAAGGAGGATAGTGAGAAGGTTCCAGAAGAAGTTTCTAGGATGTTGGATAAGTTTCAGGATATTGTTTGTGATAATGTACCTGAGGGTTTACCACCAATAAGGAAGATCAGTCATCAGATTGACTTGATTCTTCGAGCCAGTTTGCCAAATAAGGCATCTCATAGAATGACTCTAGCAGAAAATGAGGATTTGAATGGACAAATTCAAGAGTTGTTGAGAAATGGTTTGATATAGGAGAGTTTGAGTCCATGTGCAGTACCTGCAGTACTAGCACCAAAGAAGGATGGGGAGTGGATAATG
Organism: Sequoia sempervirens; assembly: GCA_007258455.2. Taxonomy (NCBI): domain Eukaryota; kingdom Viridiplantae; phylum Streptophyta; class Pinopsida; order Cupressales; family Cupressaceae; genus Sequoia; species Sequoia sempervirens. Next base: position 384,391,997 of record VDFB02000003.1, on the reverse strand, counting down.
TGTATAGATTCCCGAGCAATAAACAAGATAACAATCAAGTATAGATTTCCCCTACCAAGGATGGATGACCTGATGGACTGTTTGAGTGGAGCTCAATACTTCACAAAGATTGATCTAAAGAGTGGATATCACTAGATCCAGATTCGAGAGGGAGATGAATGGAAGACTGCCTTCAAGACCAAAGAGGGCCTGTACGAGTGGTTAGTCATGCATGTTGGGCTAACCAATGCACCGAGCACATTCATGCGGCTCATGAGTGAGGTACTAAAAGAATTTATGGGAGGTTTTGTTATTATGTATTTAGATGATATTTTGATTTTTAGTAAGACGTTGGATGAACATCTGATGCATATTCAAAGAGCCTTTGAGAAGTTAAGAGAAGAGAAACTGTTGATTAATCTGAAGAAGTGCAATTTTGTGAAGAGGGAGTTAGTGTACTTGGGGTTTGTTGTCTCAGCAGAAAATCTCAAGATGGACCCAGAGAAGGTGAAGGCTATTCTAGAATGGCCTACCCCAAGAATTGCTATCGAGGTGAGATCCTTCCATGGTTTGGCTAGTTTTTATAGAAAGTTCATTAGAAACTTCAGCAGTATTTGTGGACCCCTGACTGAAACAATGAGAGGGGATAGAAAAAAATTCAAGTGGAGCACTGGAGCAAAAAAAAAATTTGAGCTGTTGAAGCAAAAGGTGACAGAGCAACCTGTTCTAGCCCTCCTAGATTTCAACAAGGTGTTTCAGGTGGATTGTGATGCCTGTGGTTGTGCCATTGGAGAAGTGTTAAGCCAAGAAGGTAAGCCCATTGCCAATTTCAGTGAAAAGTTAAATGATGCCAAGAGAAAGTATTTTGTATATGATCAGGAATTTTATGCAATAGTTCAAACATTAAAGAAATGGAGACATTATTTGTTGCTGAAGGAATTTGTTCTATATACTAATTATTAGGCCTTATAGTACCTAAATAGTCAGGGAAAATTAAATCAGAGGAATATGAAATGGGTGGATTTTTTATAGAGTTATACCTTTGTTTTGAAACATAGGAGTAGGAAGTCAAATAGGGTTGCAGATGCCTTAAGTAGGAGGCATACATTGATGGAAAAGATGCAGATTGAAGTGGTTGGCTTCAATGAACTCAAAACACTGTATGCAGAAGATCCTGATTTTGCAGAGGCTTGGAAAGCTTGCAAGGAACTTGTTACAGTGGATAGGACAAGGTGGCTAGATTTCATAATCCAAGATGGCATGTTATTTAAAAGAAGTCAATTGTGCATCCCAAGGAGTTCTATGAGGGAGAACCTAATAAAGGAGAAGCATAGTGGAGGAATGGTAGAACATTTTGGTCGGGATAAGACCATTGCCATTATCAGTGAGCATTATTATTGGCCTCAATTGTCACAAGATGTGAAGAAGTTTGTACAAAGTTGGAGGGTATTTTAGATGGCTAAATGAGTGACCCAGAATACAGGCTTATATCAGCCCTTACCTGTACTAGAGAGGCCATAGGAGGATATAAGTATGGACTTTGTTCTTGGTTTGCCAAGGATACAACGAGGGAATGATTCAGTCTCTATGGTGGTTGATAGGTTTTCGAAGATGGCACATTTCATTCCATGTCAGAAGACCCATGATGCAGTCCACATTGCTGACTTGTTCTTCAAAGAGGTGGTGAGGCTCCATGGTCTACCAAAGAGTATTGTTTCAAATCATGACACCAAATTTGTGGGGTACTTTTGAAGGACCTTGTGGAAGAAGCTAAAGACAGAGTTGAAGTTGAGTTCTGCACACCATCCACAAACAGATGGGCAGACAGAGGTTGTTAACAGGAGTTTGGGTAACCTATTGAGATGTTTGGTAGGAGATAAACCCAAGGGATGGGACTTGATCTTACCCCAGGTGGAATTTTCTTACAACAATTCTGTCAAGAGAAGCACTGGTAGATCACCATTCTAGATTGTGTATGGAGGTAGCCCCAGAACAGCTCCAGAATTGAGGAAGATGGACCAAGAGAAGAAAATAAGTGCTGAAGCTGAAGATTTTGTAGAGCACATCAAGAATATACATGAGAAGGTATGAGAATGCATTAATAAGATGAATATGCAATATAAGGCTAAGGCATATCAGAAAAGGAGGAATAAAGAGTTTCAGATTGGCGATAATGTAATGGTCCACTTGAGGAAAGAAACGTTTCTCGTGGGAACCTATAACAAATTGAAGATGAAGAAATTTGGTCCCTGTAAGATTTTGAAGAAGCATGATTCAGGGGATGCATATGAGGTAGAGTTGCCTAATGGAATCAACATTTCCCCTATGTTCAACATTTCAGATTTGATAGAGTATCATGAAGGTGGAATGGAGGAAGCACTAGCAATAGGGTAGTATGGCATTCCAGTACCAACTTCAGAAAGGGAGGAGATTGAAGCAATCTTGGATAGTCGTGTGGGAAGGAGTACCAGAAATAGGCAGTATGAAGAATATCTAGTGAAATGGAGAGGAAGGCCTGTGGAAGATTCATCCTGGCTATCTAAGGCTGAGGTTGACTGGTTGGGTTTTCCTCAACCATCTAAGATGTGACAGGGTCATTTCTCAAATTACCATGGGTGTCTGATGCAAGAGCATCCAGTGGTGTAAGGGCAATCTTGCATCACCCAAAAATAGTTAAATTTTAAGTTTCTCAGTTTTTAGATGTTTCTACATTTTTGGATACCCTTTTCATCATAATGAAATTCTCAATTTACGGTTTTTATTTTCTATTCCTGGGTTGAAATATATTGCAGTTTTAGTTTCCTAGATTTGCACCTGAAATCTTTCAAGTTAGATTTGAGGCACTTAGAGTTCCCAAAACAGCCCTGAAACATGCCTAAATTAGCATAGAAAATTTTGAGTACGTTATTGACTTTGAGGCCTTTCCAACGGTTCAAACGGTTCACAAATCGGAGTTCCGGATCAAAAGTTATGGCCCCCGGGAAGTTGGCGCACTTTCTAGAAGATACAATTGCAAATGTTCTTTTGAAATTTGAACTTCAATTTGTAATTTTGAGCACCAAACCACCTAAACTCAAATTTGAGTTTTTTTTTGGCGCCAAACTAAAGAGGAGCTCTATTTATGGGCGGGTTTCTAATTTTTGGGTAGCTTTTCAGAGACAAGCTCGCATATTGCGAAAGGGTTATTCTGTAGCTTTATGTAACTTGCATGTGTTGTAGAACTTGGGGATTTGAGATCCTCTACATGTAAGAAGCTCCATTTTCTTAATAATAAAATTATTCTCTTATTTGTGGGTTATTTTCTAAGTCTCGGGCTACGCCCTCATCAAGTCTCGATAATTGAGTTTCCACCGCTTGGAAGCCAATGGTGTCTGGGAAGATTGAGCTCTATCTCAACGCAAGGGGATTCTTTTTAGCGATCTTCACCTCCTCTATGGAGCAAGAAAGTGTGCTAGACAGGGGGTAGATGTGGGGTATTCCTTTGTTGTCCATTAGGCCTTGGTCTCATTTTTTCAATCCCCTTATAGAGCCATTGAATACTAGACCAATTTGGGTATGACTGTCGAATCTCCCTCTTTAGTTTTGGGAGGATTCATGTTACGAAGCTATTGGCAACATCATTGAACATTTTTTGATGGTGGACTCTATGACTTAGGAGCTTGGGAATACTATAGTAGCTCATATTTTAGTTGATTTGGACATCTCTAAACCTCTCCATGGTGATGTAGTCTTATTGGTGGAGGACAGACCTTGGAAGCAACTCTTGGACTATGAGGGTCTCCCTTTTTAGTGTAGGAGATGTTTTTTTGTGGGTCATTTTGCATCTGGTTGCTCTCATTCCTGCCGCAAGGGTGTTGCTACTTGGTGGAAAGATTCTCTCTCAGATCATCTCACTATGTGTTCTCCTCCTTTGGAAGGTTCTTTTTGCTGAGGATGACCCTACTAAGTCTTCTTAGGAGTATGTGTCTTTCTTGGCTCCTCTTCTGGCTATCCCCTTCATGGAGCCACTATTGCCTCAATCTACTGGCGGTGTTCAGTCTAATTCTACCTGAACCTCATTGATTATCTTTGTTGGTCCTTCGATCGACCTTGCCTCCTCTCCTGCACTGTCGACTTCCTCACTGCATGGTGGTTCGTTTCCCTTGGTGGCTTTTGTAAATCAACTTTTATCGTTTTGCTCGGTGGACTTAGATTCCAAGTCTTCTTGGTCTGTTGTGCTGAGAAAGAAGGGACTCCCTCGATCTATCACAACATCACGGCCTAGGGTTAAGGGATTCAAATTAGTCCCCTCATATTTTGGGGTTGTCTAGACCTATTTTGTGGTTTAATAGTTGTCTGCTATCTATTTCTGTGTGTGGCTTGTCCTCTCTTCCTAGTTCATTTCTAGTTTGAACTAGCTTCTTTGTGGTCTTGTAGGCTCTCAATGTAAAGGGTATAGGACACCATGTAAATGTTGCTTATCTTATCAAAAGCTTTATAAACTCTAATCTGAATGCCATTTAAGAGTAAAGAAGAACCTTTACCTTTAAGAGTATCCACCATAATTTTCTTCCAATCCTCTTCTTTGCTCTATCTTTTCCCGTAATTTCTTTAATTTCTCCCATTTAAAGTTTCCTCTTCCTTTTGAATTTACAATGAAAATTTCTACCCATTATACAAATAAAAATAAGACACCCCAATGATTGAAATAATCATATTTTATGTCAAAGAGTGTTCAAAAGCACGATTTTATTTGTAACACACAAAAATGGATATTATTCAAAGTGGGTATTTGTTATTAACAAATTTTTTTGACATAAACCTTTTGCCTTGGTTTTTGTGTTAGGAATGGTTGGATTTAGGCATGAGAGTTTCAAAACTGAGGGGTCAATTGGTCCAACCTATTTAGAGGTTTCATCATCTTTTCATGATTTCATCATTTGTGACATTTTTCCATCAAATTTGTTGAAATAAAAATGCTTATTTAGGAAATTATCATCATTCTACAAATATAAGATATTCTTGATTATGAATTTAATATTAAACTATTAATTCTTTTCTACATGTACTATGTCTCTTGATTGATAGATTGATTGAAAAGTATCCTTAACTTTCAAACTATTTCACCCTTTTCAAATTTGAAAGATGTATCACACTCTATTCTTCACTAGCTATAGGTGTAAAAAATGAGTTTAATTATTTTTTTGACCAAATTAAGTTGGCCGAAAAATTATTTTTAATATTTAAAAAATTCCTAATTAAAAATCCATAACTATTTACTTTAAAAAAATTCAAAAAATTATGCATCAAATTAGAGTGTCATTTACGTATATTTAAAGGTTATTTATTTTCTCATGTTTAGGTTGGTCAGAATGACACTATTTTTTTAAAATTATAGTAGTGTTACATTGAAATTTTAAAATCTCACCAAATAAATTTATAATTTTTCTAAGAAAATTGTAACCTAGAAACTACATTTCTTAAGGCTAGAGGCAAAGGATTCCAAACATAGATAATAGATACACACAAATAACTCTGAAACTAAAATTTGTATTTAAATCTTAAATATTTGATCTCATAAACACAAATTTGTTGCTCAACTTTGCTACTGCTGAGCAACATGACTATTTTTTTTTCTACTTCTTCTTGTTTAAAATTACATCCATCCAACACTAATATAGACTTAAAAAGTCATGAAAGAAATTAACCAGGAAAGAGGTGAAATAAATATCATTAATACAATAGTAAAGACTTGAGATTTTCCAAGATTTAATTGTCTAAAAGACTGTCCTAAGCATATTAAACATTGTCCTTCAAATCTTAAATGCCTGTACAAAATATTCATGCCAAAAATTCTGCCACAATAATACATAAACTACATTATTGCTAAGAGGAATGAAGACACTTGTAGAACTACGGGGTCACCACACTACTGCAAGGACTAGACTGGGAGGTTGTGGGTTTGCGGGGGAACCGCTTCACCATACAATACTGAAGAAGGGGTCGCAGGCTTGCAATAGACATCGCATAATCGCTATAGTCGTGAGATAAGGTTGTGGTATGGCAGTGGTCACTACAGTACCACCAAAAGGTGATGAGAGGTGAGTGGTATGGTGCTAAACCATTCTACCACATGGTATGAACATGAGGATTGTGGTAAGGCGATAAACACCGCTCTACCAGAAGCTGCAAAACTGAAGGCATGGGATGGTGGTAAAGGAAGAAAAAGGTTGCAACAGGAGTTGGAATTATTTCCAACACTCCCCCTCAATTACAACTGTTGCCATTGATGATGCCCAGTTGATCTCTCTAATAGATGAAGTTGTCTCTACCCAACATTTTGGTAAAAATGTTTGCACACTATTCTTCAAACTTGCAAAACTCTAAAAAGATTTTTCCATTGTTGATCAACTCTCTGATAAATTGATATCTTTTGTCAATATGTTTACTTCTCTTGTGGAAGACTAGATTTTTTGATAATGCTATGGTTGAGTTATTGTCATAAAATATCTTTGTTGCATCCACTTGTTTATTCTTTAGCTCTTTCAACACTCTTCTCATCTAAATTTCTTGACATGATGCACTTCTGGTTGCCACATACTCTACTTCAGCTGATGAAAGAATAACTATTGGCTGCTTTTTTGAAGCCCATGAAACTACACCGGTGCCAAAATGAAAAACATAACCATACATGCTTTTCCTGTCATTAAAAATTCTAGCACAATCACTATCTATGTACCCTATGAGGTTGAACTCATCTAAACTTGAATATTGAATCAAAAAATTCTTTTTTCTACCTATATATCTCAAAATTCTTTTCCTAGCTTTCCAATGTGTGTCTTTAGGAACTTCCATAAATATTACAACATACATTATGTCTATCCTTATGGCTGTCAAATACATAAGGTTGCCAACAAGTTTTTTATATAGAGTTGGATCCACATCTGCACCTTTGTCATCCTTACTTAACTTCAAACCTATAACTATAGGTGTTGGTGGTAATTTGCAATTTGTCATGTTAAACCTCTTCAAAATATCATTTGCATATTTTTTTTGAGAAATAAAGATACCATTTTCATTTTGATTCCCTTCAATGCCTAAAATATATTTCATGAGTCCCAATTTTGTCATTTCAAATTCTTTCTTCATATCTCCTCTAAACAGATCAATTGATAAATAACCAGTGAATATTAAATCATCAACATACAAGCATAGAATCAAAATTTCACCTTTTTCATTCATCTCTGTATATAATGTAGGCTCACTTCTACATTTGATGAAGCCATTATGTAAAAGATAACTATCAATTTTGTTGTACCAAGCTCTTGGGGTTTGCTTGAGACCATACAATGCTTTCTTTAGCTTGTAGAATTTGTCTTCTTGTCCCAATATCTCATACCTAGGTGGTTGTTCCACATAAACTTCTTGAAGATAGCCATTTAAAAATGTTGATTTCACATCCATTTGATGAACTAACCATTTTTTTTGTGCTGCAATGGCAAGAATTAGCCTTACTATTTCAAGACGTGCTATAGGAGCAAATGTCTCATTATAATCAATTCCAGATTGTTGTGAATAACCCTTTTCCACTAATATTTCTTTATGTTTTTGCAGTTCACCATTTGCATTAAATTTGGTTTTATAAACCCATTTAAATCCTATTACATCCTTGTCTTTTGGAAGACTCACCAGTTCCCATGCTTGATTCTTCTCAATTGCATCAATTTCTTTATCCATTGCACATATCCATTTATCTTCTTTAATTACATCCTCAAAATGTATTGGGTCATATATTTGTGAATAAAATACAAAAAGAGAAATATGATCAGTATTATTCTCACCATCATTTTGTTCATATATATCCCTTATACTTTTGATTTTCTATCTTCTCATGCTTGCCAATGTAGGATTTGATAGATCACTTGAACTTGTTGAATGTGGACTTGATGGTCTTGCACCTTAAGTTCCTACCATAGATGGTGTTTTCTATCCTAAACATGAAGTTTCTCTTACATTTGATGATGGAATTACTTGTGGACCACTTTGTTGAGCTTGAACGAGTGAATAAATTACATTTGTAGGATTATTTGTTGGTATAGAAACTTCACTTTCCTCTTGTGGTATACTTGTTGATACATTAACTATTTTTTCTCTACTTCCATCTCATGCTTCATCTTCTACAAACTGTACATCTCTACTAATTATAACCTTCTTAGTTGTTGGATTATAAAGTTTATAAGGCTTGGATTCATCACTATATCCAACAAAGATACATTTTTCTCCTTTGTTGTCTAGCTTTCTTCTTAATTCATCAGGCACATGTGCATATGCCACACAACCAAAAAATCTCATGTGAGAAACATTATGTTTTCTTCCAATTCATGCTTGTTCAAGAATCAAATTCATAACATTTTTTGTTGGACATCTATTCATTGTAAATGTTGCATATGATACAACTTCAACCAAATATTCATTTCACAAATGTTTGGCTTTCAACATGCTTCTAGCCATTTCCATTATAGTTATGTTTTTCCTTTCAACTACTCTATTTTGTTGAGGTGTGTATCTAGTAGTAAATTTTTTGTGAATCCCATGATCTTTGAAAAAAATTAAAATATCTTTTGAAATATATTCACCTCCTCTATCCATCCTTGACACTTTGATATAATGACCACTCTGCTTTTTAGCAAGAGACTTAAATTGACGAAAGAAATCAAACACTTCACTCTTATGCTTTAGAAAGTAGACCCATGTTTTCCTTGAATAATCATTAATAAAAGTTAGAAAAAAGAGATTGCCACCAATTGAGGGTGTTTGCATAGGTCCACACAAATCTGAATATACAATCTCCAAAGAGGCTTTTGCTATAGTTGACTTTCCTACTAGAAAATATTCTCTATGTTGCTTTCCTAAGATACATCCTTCACATACTCTTTCAGATTTTTGTATTAAAGGTAGTCCTTTGACCATACCTTTCCTATGAAGCAAATTTAGACCCCCAAAGTTAAGATGCCCAAATCTTAAGTGGAATAACCCGTTTTCATCTTTTAGTTATGCTTAAAGACAATTTGCATAACTGTTGTGGTTTCTTGTGCTTGTGCATAATCTATATTCAAATCTAGCTGAATCTTCAAAGGAAACATTCTATTACTTGTCATTTTGACCTTAGCAATGAGTTGATTACTTGGGTATTTGTCTAAATTTGTGCACAATACATTTTTAAAAGTTACTCTATACCCTTTTTTAATAAGCTGTCTTATACTCATAAAATTATGTTTTAAACCAGGCACAAAATACACATCAAAAATGTATTTTTGCTCCCCTTATTTAGTTAGAATATTGAAATTTCCCTTTCCTTTGACTGCCACTTTGTTTCCATTGCCTAATGTGACATCAGACTTTACATTTTCATCTAAACTTGAAAATATATCTAGATTTCCTATCATACGGTTGCTATAACCTAAGTCCAAAAACCAAACATCTTTTTCACTTGCTTGTACACCATTACATGCCAAAAACATTGTGCTCTTTTCTATTTTTTGGTTTTGACTTTCTTTTCTGAAATTTGCATTTTGTTTACCATAATCATATTGTTTCTTTCTACACTCATTCATGTAATGCCAAATTTTTTTATAGTAGTGACATTGGATTTGATACTTATCATACCTTTGTCCTTGTGACTGATTTGGTGAGGAACTTTGACTTGAGTTTTGATTGTTGCCTCTTCCACTTGAGCTTGATGGGCTGCTTCTTCCACCTCTATAAAAATTTCTTCCTCTTCTTCTGAAATTCGATCCTCCTTTGCCTCGTCCTTGGCTGATTAAAACTTGTGGCTTGAAAGCATTCTCCAATGAAGTGTTTGCAGACCTTCCCAACCTCTATTCATGAGAAATGAGAGATGCATGGAGCTCATCAACTGAATACTATCTGAGGTCCTTTGTTTCTTGTATGGTTATAGCAATTGTCTCAAAGTTTGTGGGAAAACTCCTCAGAATATTTTCAACCACTCTTTTATCTTCAAGTGTCTCACCATGTGATCTAATTTGATTTATCAGTCTAATGACTTGGGTGAATAATGAACCTACTGATTCATTGTCCTTTATATACATAGTTTCAAAATACCTTCTCAGTATTTGTAACTTTGTTATTTTGACTTTTTCCATACCTTGATAAGCTATTTGAAGTATGTCCCATGCTTGTCTAGACCTTGTTGCTACTATAATACTTGGGAAAATGCTCTCATGTACTCCTTGAAGAATAAAGAAAAGAGCTTTTGAATCTTTCTTCCTATTGTTCTTCAATAGGTCCTTCTCTACTTGAGTCAAAGTATTATATGTTGTTGCATCAGCTAGCTCTGGAAATCCATTCTCTACTAGCTACCATAAATCTTGCGAACAAAATAATTCCTTCATTGGGATTGCCCAGTAGTCATAATTTTTCCCATTCAACTGTGGGATTTGAGGGTTAGTCAAGCTTGTGCTTGCTACCAGTCTCTTATTGAAACTTTTAGAAACAAACATTTTACTAATGGCCCTGCTCTGATACCATGTGAAGGCTAGAGGTAGAGGATTCCAAACATAGAAAATAATAGATAACAAATAAACACAAATAACTTAGAAACTAAAATTTGTATTTAAATCTTAAATATTTGATCTTATAAACATAGAGTTGTTGCTCAACTTTGCTACTGTAGAGCAAAACCACTATTTTTTTTCTTCTATTTCTTCTTGTTTAAAATTATATCCATCCAACACTAATATAGACTTAAAAATTCATGAGAGAAATTTACCAGGAAAGAGGTGAAATAAATATCATTAATACAATAATAAAGAATTGATAATTTTCCATATTTAATCATCTAAAAAACTATCCTAAGTATATTAAACAATTTCCTTCAAATATTAAATGCTCGTATAAAATATTCATGCCAAAAATTCCACCAAGAGAATGCATAAACTGCACTACCGTTGAGAGGAATGAAGACACTTGCGGGACCACAGGGTCACCGCACTACTATAGGGATCAGACTGGGAGGCCGTGGGTCTGAGACATTGCACAATTGATACGGTCATGAGATAAGGTTGTGGTATAGTAGTGGTCACTGTAGTACTGTCAGAAGCTAATGAGTGAACGGTATGGCGGTAAACCGCTCTACCACACAGTATAAACATGAGGCACATGGTAAGGTGGTAGACACTGCTCTACCGCAAGTTGCAAAAACTAAAGGCGCAAGATGGGGGTAAAGGAAGAAAAAGGTTGCTGTAGGAGTTGGAATTATTTCCAACAATTTCATTTATTACAAATTTTATTCTTACATATTTTCCAAATTGTGTTAATAAGTCATTCAATTTTTTTATGTGAAGTTACTTAAGTCTACTTTTTAATATTTTCATTACTATGTAGAGGTAAAAAAATTGGTCTATCATAATCATACACTCACCCAAATATGAGAGGTATGTGCCTACCCATGTGGTGAACTCTTTATCATATGGTCAATTATGCTCTAGAAATCTGTCCAACTTGTTTTGATGGGCTTGGTATCTTACATCCAATGGTATGTTAGCTTCCTTAATACCGATGGTAGTTGGTACTCTTCTAAGATCTTGAAATTATCGTTTTTCTCTTTTAATGCCAAGTTAAATATACTTGGGAATTCAAAAACATCGTCTAGGAGACTGACCACTTCATGTGTCCTAGGCATTTCTTTAGGATTGTATCTTACACATCCCTAAATACCTAGCACTCATTGTGACTAACCATAAAATCCATATACTTAATACTTGCCTCAAAAATGGTTCTTGATTAACTTGGTATTCCTTAGTATTTTTCAATTTATCATAACAATTGCACACATCGTCAACTTTCTAACATACAAGAAATTTCATGGCTAAAAATATTGTACATTAAATATTAGGGTGCATTCACCCCTTATGGTTTTTCTATGGTATTTGTGTCTTGAATTTTCTTTAATTCCCCCTTAGAACCTCTTATTTGGAGCATAATAGTCTCTCTATCTTATTAAGACATGGTGTATATAGAAGTGGAAGGCATTGCAACTTCAGTCAAAGTAAGCCTATGATATGCAACCATAGACTTAACCTTATTGTATTCATCTAAGAGTCTTGTATTCTTTGCATGTAATTTTAAAAATTATGGTTATAGTTTATTGGTTTTACCTTCACTGGAACGAGCAGTGCTAGCTACTAAAGAAGCAACTTGTTTTGAATTTTTGTCACTTAACCTTCTTGCAATTAAATTTCCCTTTAAATTTTTTACATCCTAGACCACTTGAGAATGCTTGTGTTTTGGGGTTGTATCCTGGATGGCTACTGTCTCATGGCTTGTTCTTCTTCTACAACATCCTCATCAGTGGTGTGGCCTGTATTTCTTAAAGAGTTTAAAAATTGGTGATAGTTATTGAGGCTTTAATTTATTATTTAAAATTAATGTTTTAATAGTAAATTTGATTCTTGGAAAAATCACAAAAAAATTTCTTTTGATATTACTTCTTAATGTGAATTTGAATTTCAGCCCTCAATCTCTTGGGATGACTAGGATCAACAATTACTAAATATGTTGCCGTTAGCTTGCATTGGAATTTTTTTGCATACATCAGTTATCAAATGAAAAACTCATGTGATTTTTCCAAGAATCAAATTTACTATTAAAAAATTAATTTTAAATAATAAATTAAGACCTCAATAACTACCACCGATGTTTAAACACTAAATAATTATACCCTTTACATAGGTACAAACCAATTTAACTATTAAGTTCAACTGTGTACAAACCAATCTTAACTGTTAAGTTCAACTGTGTACAAACCAATCTTAACTATTAAGTTCAAGGCTTATTAGATGCAACAACATTCACAACTGTTCACCTGTGTACAAACCAATCTTAACTGTTGTTGGAATTTAAACCCTAACTGCTGCCGTCCCCGCCAACCAATGCCCGCAATATCGCAATCAATAAAATAGCCATCACGATACCGCGGGAGACTCCATAGAAGTTTTGTTTTATCCTTAACCGCCAGGTGTTTACCGCAATTTACCGGGCCGTCAACTAACCGCTGCCCGCGCAATAAAGATTTTAACCATCGCGATACTGCGGGGAACTATGGAAAAAGCCGCCACCATCTGGATATGAAAGAATTAATATTTATGTTATAATATTGATGTAAAGGACATTGTATTAAATGAGTTTTGACGGGGAAAAGTTAGTTAGGTGATTTTGAATTAAATGTTATTTCGTTCCCTCTCATCCGTGAAAATCTTTCACGTGACTTTTTACCTACAACATATATTTTGTAATTGTAATTTACTTTTAAATTAATGAGAAGAGGAAGGTGAATGTGAAGAAACAGAAAATTACAAGCAGCAGCTATGTGTTGAAGAAAATAATATTTTTATGTTTTAATTTTTTACGGTGTGAATTTCTCTGCCTCTAGCCTTCACGTGGTATCAGAGCAAGTTCAATTATCAGAGTCAATTTTATCAAAGAAGATTATCTGGGTAAATTTCAAAAATGGCAGCAAGCACAAGCTTGACAAACCCACAAATTTCACAGTTTAATGGGAAGAATTATGAGTACTGGTCAATTACCATGAAAGCACTATTTATCTCACAAGATATATGGGATTTAGTAGAGAATGGATTTCTAGAGCCAGCAGATGCAGTAGCATACAATGCTTTAACACAAGCAGAGAAAGACTTATTAAAAGACACAAGGAAGAAAGACTCAAAGGCTTTATTTTATCTGTTTCAAGCTGTACATAAGAGCATTTTTCCAAGGATTTCAGTAGCAACAAAGTCCAAACAAGCATGGGACATACTTCAAACTGCCTATCAAGGCATGGCAAAAGTTAAAACAGCAAAGCTACAAATGCTAAGAAGAGATTTTGAAACAATATGTATGAAGGACAATGAATCTGTAGATTCATTCTACACCCAAGTCATTGGGGTGGTTAATCAAATTATGTCTCATGGAGAAAATCTGGAAGATACCAGAGTTGTTGAAAAGATTTTAAGGAGTTTTCCCACAAAATTTCTACCGGTTGTAGTTGCTATAGAGGAGACAAAGAATCTCTCATAGTTCTCAGTTGATGAGCTATATGCATCTCTAATTTCTCATGAACATAGGCTAAAAAGGTCAGCAGATACATCACTGGAGCATGCTTTCAAAACTCAGGCTTCAGTTAGTCAAGGAAGAGGCAAAGGTAGATGAAGAGGAAGAGGAAGAAACTCTTATAGAGGTGAAAGATATAGTGTATCAAGTTCAAGTGGAAGAGGCAGCAATCAAGGCTCAAGCCAAAACCCAACACAAAATTAGTCACAAAATCAAAGGTATGACAAATCTCAAGTCCAATGTCACTACTGTAAAAAATATGGGCATTATATGAATGAGTGTAGAAAGAAGCAGTATGATAATAATAGACAAAATGCAATTTTTTCAAGAGAAGGTCAAAATCAGAATTTAGATAAGAGCACAATGTTTTTAGCTTGTAATGTTGCTCAAGCAAATGAAAAAGATGTATGGTTTTTAGATTCAAGTTGTAGCAATCATATGACAGGGAATCTAGAAATGTTTTCAAGTTTAAATGAGAATGTAAAGTCTGATGTTACATTGGGTAATGACAATAAAGTGTCAGTCAAAGGAAAAGGAGATGTCAATATTTTAACTAAACAGGGGGAGAAAAAGTATATTTTAGATGTGTATTTTGTGCCTGGTCTGAAACATAACTTAATGAGTGTAGGGCAACTGGTTCAAAAAGGGTATAGAGTAACCTTCAAGAATGGTCTGTGCACAATTTTAGACAAATACCCAAGCAACCAGCTTATTGCAAAAGTCGGAAACAAACAATATTTTTTTAAAGATAAGGAGTTGAATATAAATTATACTCAAGCACAACATTCAATGAATTCACAAGTGGGTAGAGAAGAAACTACGGTAGTAAAATCTTTCAAATTAAGATAAAAGATGGCGGTTATGGCACCTGAGATTTGGGCATCTCAACTTTGAGGTTTAAATTTACTTCATAGGAAAGGCATGGTCAAGGGACTACCTTTAATAGAAAAACCAGAAAGGGTATGTGAAGGGTGCATTTTAGGAAAACAACATAGAGAATCATTTCCAGCAAGAAAGTCAACTAGAGCAAAAGCCCCTTTGGAAATTATACATTCAGATTTGTGTGGACCTATGCAAACACCTTCAATAGGTGGTAGTTTTTATTTTCTAACATTCATTGATGATTATTCAAGAAAAACATGGGTTTATTTTCTAAAACAGAAAAATGAAGTGTTTGATCTGTTTCATCAGTTCAAGAATTTGGTTGAAAACCAAAGTGGGTATTATATCAAAGTGTTGAGAACAGATAGAGGTGGTGAATATATTTCAAGAGAATTTTTAAATTTTTGCAAAGATCATGGAATTCACAAGCAATTCACAACTAGATACACACCTCAGCAAAATGGTGTAGCTGAAAGGAAAAATAGAACAATCATGGAAATGGCTAGAAGTATGTTGAAAGCCAAACATTTGTCAAATGAATATTGGGTAGAAGCAATATCTTGTGCAGCCTATAAAATGAATAGATGTCCAACAAAAAGTGTTATGAATATGGTACCTGAAGAAGCATGGACAGGAAGAAAACATAGTGTTACTCACATGAGAGTATTTGGATGTGTAGCATATGCACGTGCTTGATGAATTGAGAAGGAAGCTAGATAACAAAGGAAAAAAATGTATATTTGTTGGATATAGTGAAGAATCTAAAGCTTATAAGCTCTATAATCCAACAACAAAGAAAGTTATAATCAGCAGAGATGTACAATTTGTAGAAGATGAAGCATGGGATGGAAGCATAGAGAAGACAGTCAATATTTCAGCTAGTATACCTCAAGAGGAGAATGAAGTTGCAACATCAACAAATATTTCAGCTATTGTGACTCCTACCACTCCCATTCAAGCTCAACAAAGTAGTCCACAAGTGACACCAACATCGACTGTAAGAACATCCTCAACCATTCAAGGAAGCAGTCTAACAAGAGGACAACAAACACCATCTACAGCAGGACCATTGGGTCCATATTCCACAAGTTCAAGTGATATGTCAAATCCTACATTGGCAAGTCTGAGAAGACAAAAAATCAGAAGCATAAGAAATATATATGAACAAAATGAAGGTGAGAATAACACAGATCAAATTTTTCTTTTTGCATTTTATTCTCAAATAGAAGATCTAGTTCATTTTGAAGATGCGGTCAAAGATGATAAATGGGTAAGTGCTATGGATGAAGAAATTAAAGCAATTGAAAAGAATTAGACATGGGATTTAGTCAGTCTTCCAAAAGACAAAGATGTCATTAGAGTGAAATGGATTTATAAAACCAAATTGAATGAAAAAGATGAAGTTCAGAAGCTTAAAGCAAGATTGGTTGTAAAAGGCTATTCACAACAGCTTGGCATTGATTACAATGAGATATTTGCACCTGTAGCACGATTGGATACTATAAGGATGATTTTAGTTTTAGCAGCTCAGAATAAGTGGTCTGTATCTCAAATGGATGTAAAGTCGGCTTTTTTAAATGGTTATTTAGAAGAAGAAGTTTATGTGGATCAGCCACCTGGGTATGAAATTCTAGGTCAAGAAGACAAAGTTTACAAATTGGAAAAGGCACTGTATGGATTGAAGCAAGCCCCAAGAGCTTGGTATAGCAAAATAGACAGTTATCTTTTGCTGAATGAATTTAATAGATGTAGCAGTGAGCCCACATTGTATACAAAAATGAATGAAGAAGGTAAAATACTAATAGTATGCTTATATGTTGATGATTTAATCTTCACTGGAAATTTATCAATTGATCTGTTCAAGGCAGACATAAAGAAAGAATTTGAAATGACAGACTTAGATTTGATGAAATATTTTTTGGGCATTGAAGTGAATCAAAATGAAAATAGTATTTTTATTTCACAGTCAAAATATGCAAATGACATTTTGAAAAGATTTAATATGATGAAGTGCAAACCAGCACCAACACCTACAGTGACAAGTCTAAAACTAAGCAAGGATGATAGAGGGTCTAATGTTGATCCAACTTTGTTTAAGAGGCTTGTTGGAAGTCTTATGTATCTCATAGCCATAAGGCCAGACATTATGTATGGAGTAAGTTTGATTTCCAGGTTTATGGAAACACCAAAAGACACCCATTGGAAATTTGGGAAGATAATTTTAAGGTATGTAAGTGGAACAAAAAATTTTGGCATTATGTATTCAAGTTCAGATGAGTTCAAACTCATAGGATACACAGACAGTGACTGTGCTGGCAACATTGATGACAGAAAAAGCACGTCTGGTTATGTATTTAATTTTGGGACTGGAGTTGTCTCATGGTCTTCAAAGAAGCAGCCAATAGTTTGTCTTTCATCAGCTGAAGTAGAATATGTGGTAGCCACAAGTGCAGCATGTCAGGCAATCTGGATGAGAAGAATTTTGAAAGAATTGCAAAATGAACAATTGGAGGCAACAAAAATTTACTGTGATAACAATTCAGCCATAGCTCTCTCAAAGAATCCATTCTTTCATAAGAGAAGCAAGCATATTGATACCAGGTATCATTTCATCAGGAAATTAATTAACAATGGTGAAATATTTTTAGAATTTTGCATATCAAAAAAGCAAAGTGCAGATATTTTTACAAAGGCACTAGGAAGAAATAATTTTATTTTTCAAAGAAACAGATTGGGCATGGTGGACAGTGCAATTATGTTTAAGGGGGAGTGTTGGAATTTAAACCCTAACTGCTACCGTCCCCGCCAACCAATGCCCGCAATATCGCAATCAATAAAATAGCCATCACGATACTGCGGGAGACTCCGTAGAAGTTTTGTTTTATCCTTAACCGCCAGGTGTTTACCGCAGTTTACCGGGCCGTCAACTAACCGTTGCCCACGATATCACAATAAAGATTTTAACCATCGCGATACCGCGGGGAACTATGGAAAAAGCTGCCACCGCCAGGAAATATCTGGATACGAAAGAATTAATATTTATGTTATAATATTGATGTAAAGGACATTGTATTAAATGCGTTTTGACGGGGGAAAAGTTAGTTAGGTGATTTTGAATTAAATGTTATTTCGTTCTCTCTCATCTGTGAAAATCTTTCACGTGACTTTTTACCTACAGCATATATTTTGTAATTGTAATTTACTTTTAAATTAATGAGAAGAGGAAGGTGAATGTGAAGAAACAGAAAATTACGAGCAGCAGCTCTGTGTTGAAGAAAATAATATTTTTATGTTTTAATTTTTTACGGTGTGTGAATTTCTCTGCCTCTGGCCTTCAACTATTAAGTTCAAGGCTTATTAGATGCAACAACATTCACATCTTTTACTATGTTTGTGAATTGATTGAATTTTACATTATCTACAGCAGGTTTAAATCTCAATAATGTTAGAAGGCTTGGTTCAATTGATGGAACTCTAGGAATTCTATTCTCAGGTCTAATGGTTGGGTTATCACAAAAAAAAAATTGAAGCTCACAACATCCACATAGTGTTTGGGAAGAAGATTTTTAATCTTGAAGGAAATCTAGCAATGATCTAAATTTCAATGATAATCATTTTCTTGAAAACTATTTTTTTTTATTAGGAAGAAGAATTTGTGATCAATGAAACTTTAGAATTTCACAAATGCCCTAATTTTTTATCTCTAATTTTTTATCTCCCATATGAACTATGAGAAGAAAACTGTTAATCCAGCATATAAATATATGCACATGAACAAATTTTACTATTCAAAAGGTTTATGGATCAGAATCATACAGACATTTAAATCTTATTACATTGAGATAAACTCCGATACTTAAATACATAGCGATATACTCTGTTAAACTCAATCGCCCATCGTTCCCTGTGGTTACTCAAAAGAACATCTGGAAAGTGATCTGGAAAGTCACCTTCACTGTAAACCCTGAAGGTAGAAGTCCGATGCTTATCTATTTTGGAGGAGACTCTATTGCAACCAACTATGCAACCAGCCACATATTCCTCTTCACGCAGCGATCTGAAGGTCAAAGCCCGATGCTTATCTATTTTGGAGGAGACTCTGTTGCAACCAGCTATGCAACCAGCCACATATTCCTCTTCACGCAGCGATTCAACTCTTACGCAGAAAAAACGATCCACGAACAGACCCAAACTCGATACATTTTTCTTTCCAATTCCACCCATCCTAGTTTAATCAAATGCTACTTCAATATTAAAATTCACACAAATGCTAATCTTCATTGCTGTACGGTTGTATATTTGATCCATCCTAGTTTAATCAAACGCTACTTCAATATTAAAATTCACACAAATGCTAATCTTCATTGCTGTATGGTTGTATATTTGGGAGAATATTTCAATCTACTATTTATAATTCATCTCAAGGAAGAGGTAAAAATAAATAAAAGTATCAAAGGCATGAACCGGAGAATACAAGTTATTTCACCTCTCTTTCGTATTATCGGCTACTTTGATAATTGTCATGCCCTTTCCATGAATTCTTTCTATTTTTCACGTATTATCTATGTTCTCTTCTCGTACACAAATGCCATTAATTTTTCATGTTGCAAAGTTATTTCATGCACTTCCCATGAGTGCATGCAATACGGATTCTTATTTTAACGTTCAGTGTCATAATTTAAACAAATTAATAATATTATTAATAACAAATTTATAAAAGAAATTAATAACACGTTCAAAGATGGAAAAATAAATTAATAATATTTTAATTTTACATATTTAAATATTAGTTTGATTGTTGGTTATCAAATCAAGAAGTGACACATAAAAATGTCTTATGTTTTGAATTTGTAAAATTATTATTTTTATCTTTGACAATTTATAAATTGTGTTGAAAGAGGTAACTACAACCATATCAAAGGGTAGAGTGTAATGATATGGCTACATTAACAAAAAATAAGAAAAGAGACAAGTTATTAACTCTAGTAAATAAATATACAAAAAAACTAATACTTTTAAAATAAGTATATTATTAAATATTGACAATACCAATGAAGCTTTAATTTCATGGTTTTTAGATAACATTCCAAGTGCGGTCTCTCAAGAACAAAACAACTCCATCATAAGGCCCTTGTATTCAAAGGAGATAAGAACCGTCACTTTTTAGTTGGCACCTAACAAGGCTCGGGATGGATTTCTAACAAATTTTTTTTTAACAATGTTGGGATATCATTTACATGGATCTCTTGGATGTGATAGAGAAATATAGAAAGAAAAAAATAGTTCTCTAGGATTTAAATAACACCTTTGTTGCACTAATACTAAAGAAAAACATTATATAATCATTGGATGATTTTAGGCCCATTTCTCAATATAAAATATATTTTTTTTTAAATATCTAACTAAATAAAAGGAATACTTCCAAATATAATTTCAAAAAAACAAAATTAGTTCACTCTAACACAGTGTCACTTCTTAGTTGGCACCTAACAAGGCTTGGATGGATTTCTAGCTATTTTTTTTTAACAATGATGGGATATCATTTACATGGATCTCTTGGATGTGATAGAGAAATATACAAAGAAAAAAATATTTCTCTAGGATTTAAATAACACCTTTGTTGCACTAATACTAAAGAAAAATACTGTATAATCATTGAATGATTTTAGGACCATTTCTCCATATAAAATAATTTATAAAAAAATATCTAACTAAATAAAAAGAATACTTCCAAAGATAATTTCAAAAGAACAAAATGAGTTCACTCTAAGGAAATCCAACACAAATGGAATAATCATTGCTCATAAAGCTATACATATGCTCCATAAATGCAAAGGAAAAAGGATGTTGGTTAAACTAGATATAAAAATGGCATACAATTTATGACAATCAAAGCTTCTTTTTAAGAGTTGGAGAAATTCAGTTTTAATAAATATTGGTGCAATGGGATTCACAATTGTATAAATATTGGTTAAACTAGATATATAAATGGCATACGATCATGACAATCAAAGCTTCTTTTTAAGTGTTTTGGAGAAATTTAGCTTTAATAAATATTGCTGCAATAGGATTCACAACTGTATTATGACACAAAGAGTTTTAGTGTTGGTGAATTGGGAACCTTAGGATTTCTTTGGATCCTCTCGTAGATTAAATTAGTAAGATGGGCTTTATCTTCATTCATTTCTATTATAATGGAAAAGGAATTAAGAAGATATATTTAGATAAAAAGACAAAGGGAAAACTGAAGATGAATTAAAATTGCTCCAAATGCAAGTTCTATTACTTAATAATAAAAAAAAATTATTACACCCTTCTCTTTACTATCACTTGTAAGAGAGAAGCATAATCAATAAATAATACCTTGGATGACTACTTCGAGGCTTCAGCCTAAAGTGTGAATATATATAAATCATAAAATTTCATTTTGAATATAGATCATATAACTCAACAAATGGTGGCAATGAACTTAGGTTTCCCTTCACTTTTCAATCATTTAT
The DNA here is from genome assembly GCA_007258455.2 of Sequoia sempervirens. NCBI lineage: Eukaryota > Viridiplantae > Streptophyta > Pinopsida > Cupressales > Cupressaceae > Sequoia > Sequoia sempervirens. Next base: position 384,370,530 of record VDFB02000003.1, on the reverse strand, counting down.
AATATTCACTTGCGAAGCCAAGAAAAAGCTTTTTCAATAAAGATCACTACATCTGAAAATTAAAAAGACTGAGAGGAGAGAAAAATCTGCACAATATGTTTTTCTCAAATCCATAGATCGACACATGTGGAAGGCATAAAATAAGGAACTTTTATTGCATATGGCATTTGAAAAGACTGAGAGGAGAGGAAAATCTGAACAATATGTTTTTCTCAAATCCATAGATCGGCACATGTGGAAGGACATATAAAATAAGGAACTTTTATTACATATGACATTTGACAAAAAACATATTGTGCAGATTCAAAACATATTGTGTAGTCTTTTTAATTTTCAGATAGAGTGATCTTTATTGAGAATGCTATTTTTTCTTGACTTTACAAGTGAATATTATAAATTATTGAAAAGTGAAGGGAAACCTAGGTACAGTAATGTAATACCCCTCCTCTTACTGGTAGGATTTAGTATTTTTCAATGCGGTTGTTTGCTTCTTGTGATGATGATGATATTGTGTGAGTTGGATAGTTAGACATTTGATGATGTTGTATTCCATTAGTAGACTGTTGGTGATTATGTTTATGCACTTGAGGAATTGATTATTTCATTTGACATTGTGGTTGGTTAGATGTAAGTTCATTTTCATAATTGTGATATGATGCAGTGATTTAATTAGACATGTTATGAGATGATTGCTAGTTAGAAATGTTGATTTATTGGTTATATTATAATTATTAGAATAGGTGTGATGAAGGACAATATGGCATCACTCGTTCGCGAGTGCCCTGCTATGTTGCGATTCCTTCGCACAATGCCGTACTTTAATTTAATGTTTTGATTTTATATATATGTATATATGCACATGTACACAACTTCGTTTCTATGCAGGACTACAGGTACAAGTCTCGATTCCACCTGCTTCGGCAGGACAGGGCGAGCACCAATAACCCAACAGTTAAATGTTGATACAGAGGTGACAATGAAGTCCTCTCGTCCCATGATGTCAGATCGTCTCGTTTGTCTGGTATTGTTTATTTTGTGAATTTGTTGTCATTTGTGGCTTGTGTTTTGTGTGTTGTCGTATTTTGATTAATGTGGTATTTTATAAGTTATGATTATTTAATTGATGTTGATATTTGATAAGTTGTGAATTAGTTAATTAAATGGGAATAATAATTATGTATTTTAATGTTGGTTTATTTGTATGAAAATATTTAAATGTTTTATTTAAATTTTATAAGGTCATGTGTTGTAATTAAATGATAATTAAATAGTAAATGGGCTTTAATTATTTTAATCAATTATCTGGTGGAGGATAATTATTAGAATAATTTATTTAAATTAAATAAGTAGTGTGATGTGCAAGTAAAGTTGCAAAAATATAAATTAAAGCAATAAAACAAATAAAAGAATGAAAAGACAGTGTGAGCCAATAGGAATGGAGAGTTGGGAAAAAAGCCAGCTTCTAAAGAATTGATTTTCTTTTAATTTGGATTTTTGTGAGTTTTTGAGGAGATGGGCAATATATTTTTATTTAATTATGAATTTTTGGAAGTTTTTGGGGAGACACAGATATTGTTACAGAGTTTGTGCAAGAGATTGGCTTTGTATTATGAAAATTTTAAAAGGGTATTGGAAACCTTCTGTGTATTGGAAGGAGAGTGTTGGAGAGAGATTGTCAATCTGTTTCTGGTGAAGGTTCTGGAGAGTCTTCTGAACAACAAAATAGGATTCAAGTTCGAAGGTGAAGTTCTGTGGAGGAGATTTGGAGGCACGATCAAGGAACACCTCGAGGGCATCAGAATCAACTAGGCATCTTCAGGCTTTCGAATAAGCACTGGACACCAGGTTCCACTCATATTCTTCCTTGTACCTCCTCTTCATCTTTCTGTTTCAGAAAAATAGAATTAGTTATAAATGATTTGTGTGAGAAAACGAAACTCTTGATTAAATAAATGATTATTAGAATAAAATAAACTATCTTTTGGCAATGTTCTGTATCTGTATTTTATTTTTACAATACATTCTATAATCTGGGTATGGAAAAATGTGGCTTTGTAATAATATATTATTTTTAAAATGTATTTATAAATATTTCTTCATGTTACTATAAAATACTACTGTATATACATATACCTTCCTTCTATTGAACAAAGTTATGAGTATATGCTCATACATATATATATAGATATACTTTCCTTTTGAATCTTATTCTGTCTGGTGAGAGTAAATATAAATATGCCCTTTTTTTTTATGCATATATAATTGCACACAGAAATTTCATATATTTTATTTATATATTTATTTCTAGGTTCATTCCGTTGTAAGTTTAGTTGAAAATATATTTATGCAGTCGAATTTAGTTATGGCCGTAATGGCCGTCGGGTACCGTACCTGCTAAAGGATGGATTTTTTTTATAAAAAAAATAAATTATAGATAAAATAAAATTTATAAGCGAAATTTTAAAACAAAGAAAAAAAATCAGAAACCGAAATTCTTTTTTTAATAAAAATTTATTGGTTTGAATTTATGGAAGGGGGGTGGGTCGGCCTGTGCCGTACCCGTCCCCACACCTCCCTCTTCATATGGCAGCCCCAGGCGGCAGTCCAAAGGACTGCCGAGTGCAGTCCGTAAGGACTGCCACGGCAGTCCCAAGGACTGCTGTACACAGTCCTTCGGGACTGCACCTATGGCAGGCTTATTTAAGCCATTTCAAATGTGTTTTTTTTATTATTTGATTTCGTTTTTATTTACTCATGTGAATTTATATATATATAAATATTTATATGTATATTTGTTTATAAATATATATATATATATATATATATATATATTTATATATATATTGATATTTATTATTTATTATTTTTGTTTGTTGTTATAATTATATATATAAATATAATTATTATTTTAAAATATGTATATATGGAAAATAAAGAAATGTAAATGTCCTTTAGAATTAAAATATTAAGGGATTTTTGGTATGATAAAATTTAATTTGTTATAAATGATTTTGAATATAAATGATGAATTATTTTATTAATATTTGTTCAATAGGGATATATATATTTATATATTTTAATATATATATATATATTTATATATATTGTCTTATTTGATTTTGAATATTTATTTTATTTTAAAAAGGAATATTAGGTTGTATGACATATTTGGGATAAAATTTAAATGATAGGGTAAGATTATTTTATTATAAAATATTTATAGTAAAGATTGGTCGTGGAAATAGAATGCAAGTATAGATGAAAGTGAATTGTTGTTTGATGAAATGTGGAATATGTTGCTAATTTGTGAAACCTTTTGAATTGTTGGATTGATTTCCTTATTGAGTGGACTAATTTCCGTATTAAGTTTGTGCATTGGTTGATTGTTCTGTTGTGTTAATCATTGATCTTGTTTAAGTTTGTTTTGAGTCAAATTGTAAGATCGTTGTGTAATGTATTGTTGGGTAACCTAGGAGGAGAAATAGAGGTCTCCCTTGGATACCACTCGAGAGTGTATCAAATTTAATTGTGAAGATTTCTTTGGGATATTGCCACTCACTATCTTATGTTTGTTGACTCATTTTTGATATCTTGTTAGTTCTTTGTTGAGGAAACCCTAGTGTAAGCCTATTTAGAGTCTTCCAGAGGCTTGTTTTATTGTTGGTGAATGTTCATCATTTTATGTGCTCTTGGCATGGCAAGATATTAGTATCATTAATTTGAATGGGTTGTACGAAACTTGGTGAGACTTTGATTATGTGTTTATAGCGAGATGGGTAATGCCTCGCATGGTTGGCCTTGAGATTATTTGCTTTGTCTGTAGAGGTGCAACCCTTGCCTAGGTTGGATATATGTTAGGGGTCATAGGGAGAGTGGCTCTTTGTGGGCGCCGGTGCCTCAGGATGAGGAAGAGCTCAGGATAACCCACGAAAGAGTAGTAAACAAGTGATAACCTAAACAATAGATTTAGGGGGGGGTTGGGTAGTTTAAAAACACAAGATAATAAAACATTGGATTCCTCGGCTATGCATTAGGGCTACCTTAGACTAGTGATAGACTGAGAAGGCCGTGGTCGGCATAGTCATAGTCTCGTCTTCACGAGATACTATTGGCTCCGCATTAGCTACCCTATGGTGTCGGCGCCTCAGTTAGGAGGAAGGGCCAGGATATCCGTAGATGGGTGCCGGCGCCTCAGTTGGAGGAAGGGCCAGGAAATCCCATGAGAGCTATGCGATGACACTCTCCACTAGACACCCTTGTTCTTGTTTCTTGTTGCCTCTGGATATTGTTATTTTATGTTGTTCTGATTTTAGGGCTAGGGAATCCATAGGTGGGTGCCGGCGCCTCAGTTGGAGGAAGAGCCAGGGGATCCCATGAGAGTTATGTGATGACCCTCCCTACTTGACACCCGTTTGACTTGTTCTTGTTGCCTATTGGAATGGTGTGTTGAATGGTTGATTTAGAGTTATTATGGAATCGTGTTCTTTATATTGGTTCTGATTTATTTGGAATTGTATTTTAGGTGTTGGTTCGGTTCATCTGGATGTTATCTCTTTGTGATGTTTCTTTGAATTCTTGTGAATTGATTCATGATTGTTAAGTGATAGTACTTCATGTTATCGTGATGGTTTCTTAAGTTTTATCTTGTCTTGTGGTCTGTGAAAGTTGATGGTTGTCCTTTGTAAGTTTTGAGTTGTACTTGTTTGTATCATGTGGTTGAGTCGGTTTGACATTCATGGTCGGGTTCACTTCCTTGTCACCTCTGAGCACGGGGGGTGAGTTACTTGTAATTCACATGGTTGGGTGGAACGTGCTCTGCACCCGTTGGGTTCCCCATCAGTGTCTTGTCTTCTCAGCATTCCGCAGTGGAGTTGTACCAGTGATCAGTTGTACTTCATGTTTCATTACTTGTATCAATCTCCATGTTGGGAAATCCAATGTAATTCATATGTCAAGGAAAATTGTAATGTAATATTATATCAATGATGTAATAGTTAGGTTCTCTTGTAACTCTTGTTAAAAGATTTATCATGGATGTAATTATGTGATGTTTATTATGCTCGCATCATGGTTATGGGATGTATCATTGTTTATGGTTATTGTAAAAGTATATGGTTATGTTGTAATATTTATTCTGTTTAGTGGTTGCGAAGTAACCTCACGTGCCCCAGAGAACCAAGTGTATTAATGCTATGCGTTATGCTATGTGGATATGGTTTAATTTTATTGTATGTTTCATTCTATTGTTTAAAAAAAAAAAAATTATTCGCTTTATGTGTGTGTTCTCTGGGGTTTGCACGGCGGGCGTTACAAGTAACCTAATATAGAAATTTGATTCTTATGCCAATAATAATCATAGCATTGTGAAAAAATTGAGCATTTGACACAAGCCTTATATGGGTTCCCTTCCATTTTGAGGTCACATATGCTGATAATGGAAGTCCTTGATTGTCATGTATGCGAGGATAGGTTTTGATGTCAATAATCTGTTGAGAAATGTAATTTCTCCCTCAAATGAGATGTAAAAATATTAATTAAATTAGAAGTTTCTAGAGGTTCCATCTGGACTAGAGATTAGGAATTAAGTAAAATTTGGTAAATTCTAGAAGTTATTTTTATATCGGTTAGGGTTGGATAAATTCTAGAAGTTTAGGGTTAGGTAAATTCTAGAAACTTTTTTTATGTCAGCCAAGGTAAAATAATATGTCAGCCTATATTCTAGATTATTCTAAATGTATCTAAAGTCCTCTATATAAGAGGCAGATGTAAACCATTTTTGGTCAAGCAATTCAATACAAGTATTGGAACAACAGCTCATGTTTTATTTGTGTGTGTGTTTATTCATGAATTGCTAAGTTCATATTTGCTTATTAGTGTTGATATGTATATCCACCTCTATCAAAGTGGTATCATAGCCTATGGTTGAAGACCCTGGAGAGCAGATGGTTGTGAGAGAGTTTGATGTTAAATAATTTGTGAAGATCCATTGTTGGAGCAAGTGTTGTTGAAAGAAGTTGTTGCCAGGTTGTGTTTATAGATTGAGATCAAAGTGGAGGTCTAGAGATAAGAAAAAGTCAACCCAGGTAGGAAGAAAATTTGTAAGTTACAATTTATTGATCTGAAGAAAGAAAGATACAGCCGTAGTTGTTGAAGGAAATTGTGGAAGAGTGAAGGTAGGCAAAGATTGTAAAAGTAAGGTAAGTTTATTTGTTTGATTCAATGGGAAAAGTTGATAGAGTAAAGAAAGAGAAAACAAAAGATTTAGAAGAATTAATAAAGGTGAGGAAAGAAAATACAAGTTTAAAATATGAAAAGGATTTTTTAGAAAAAGAGTTGGAAAATTTAAGGAAAGAAATAGGGGGCAGAAAAATGTAATCTTTTAAATGAAATTAGTTATTATACAGAGGCAATTGAAGAGTTAGAAGATAGGTTAAAGTTTGTGGAACAAATAAATAATTTGCAGGTGAAGGAATTGTGCAAACTTAGAGAGAAAAATAGAGCTTGAAGAAAAACTAAAATTGTTTGATGAGATTAATACAAGGAATGAGGAATTGGAACAAAGAATGAAATTGGTTGATGATTTAGAAGAAAAGATGAAGAAACTAGAAGAGGATAATTGTTTGTTGAAAGAATAAATTAATCAGCTAAATCAATCATTTATTGCAAATAATGAATGTTTGAAGTCATAATTGGTTCATGATGTTGCATGTAGTACAGATGAATTGAATTTTTCATTTGATAAATGTGTTTTTGCTGAAGAAGTTTGTGATAAAAAACTGTCAAAATGATAATATTGATAGATGCAATGACAATGAAAAAAATGTTGATTTAAAGATCATGGAAAGAATGGGATACAAAGGTAAAGGCTTAGGAAGGCATGATCAAGGGATGAGAGAGCCAATTAAGCCAATAATGAGGCCAAAACATGAAGGTCTTGGATATGTGACAGGTAAAGAAAATAATACAGGTGTAACCAAATTTGTTAAAGAAATGGAATGTGTGCAATGTTGTCATTGTACCAGGAAAGGACATACAAAGGATAGATGTTGGGATTTACATCCATGCAGAATTTTTGGTTTGAAGAGTCATTCTCAAAAGACATGTTGGAACAAAGAGTGCAAGAAGGATTCTATGGAAGATTGTATGAAAATGGATTGTGGATGGGTTTATGGATTGAGTTGGCAGAAAATTACAGGTATGATCAAGAACTTGTTTAAGTATAAAAGTTTGCATGTGAATGTTGATGGCAATCAAACAAGGTTTTCAAAAGGTATAATTGATAATAAGTTTGAAGATGATAGCAATCATGGAAAGGCAAGACATCAAAGAAGGTGGAAAGTTATAGATAGTGAGTTTGCAGAGAAGAAGACTTCCAGTTTGAAGTTATGAAAATTTGAAGTTTGAATGATTGCCACAGCAGTGGGATGAGAAGAGTTGAGGAAAGAGATCTATAGATCTTATAGATGAAGACTTGGACAAAGACAAAGGCATTGTCAAGTTTGAGGATATCAAGCAAAGAAAAGGATTTACAAAGTTAGTAGTCAAGAGCAAGGAAATTTATGCAGAGCAGCATTTGAGGTCGAAATTAGGGGGGAGTGTTGGGAAATGTAATTTCTCCCTCAAATGAGATGTAAAAATATTAATTAAATTAGAAGTTTCTAGAGGTTCCAACTGGACTAGAGATTAGGAATTAAGTAAAATTTGGTAAATTCTAGAAGTTAATTTTATGTCGGTTAGGGTTGGATAAATTCTAGAAGTTTAGGGTTAGGTAAATTCTAGAAACTTTTTTTATGTCGGCCAAGGTAAAATAATATGTCAGCCTATATTCTAGATTATTCTAAATGTTTCTAAAGTCCTCTATATAAGAGGCAGATGTAAACCATTTTTGGTCAAGCAATTCAATACAAGTATTGGAACAACAGCTCGTGTTTTATTTGTGTGTGTGTTTATTCATGAATTGTTGAGTTCATATTTGCTTATTAGTGTTGATATGTATCCATCTACCTCTATCATAATTGTATGCCTCATTTGTTATACTGTTGGCATATATTATCTAAGCTCTACTTGGAATACCTCACAACTAAAACCAGTAATGGATAAAGATGGATATATTGCCCAATATGTCATATTCCATGTCTGTGGAGAGGTGCTCAGTAGCTAACTAAGAACTATATGTACTGCTACATGCATTGGATTCATTTCTAGATGAAAACAGAGGATAACCCATGGTGAATTTGATTTCAACCTTCCTATCACACCTACAGATTTTGTTTCCACTTTTAAAATTTGTTTGGGTAGATGGTATAACATCTCATAGGTTGTTCAAGAAAAACTTGGACTTAAGTTACAAGTAGTAAGTTTGGTTCTAAATTTCCTTTTCACAGTTGGCTTGTATGTAGTAAATGTGATGTATTGGATGTTAAATTAGTTTTAAACTCTAATATTGTGATGTATTAGATGTTAAATTAGTTTTAAACTCTAATATGTAATACATATTGATGGAGGAGCATTTGGGTATAAGAGCAGTCAACATCTCTCAAAAATAATTGTTTAGGGATATCTGTGAAGATTGGCTGCAAATCCTTTGACAAACAAATTTTTTAATGCATACAGGAATAAATGTTGAAGGTTTCAGAGGTAGACCTCTTATGAATTAATTATTACCTGTTAGTTTTAGGGAGATATTTTGGTAAGGGAATTTGGGTGGTTATTCAGGGAAATGTAATTCATGGAAATACAATACTTTTTAAACATTTGCAATACACATTGTAAATGTCCCAAAGAAATATAATATTTATTATTATTGCCTATGAAATTAGTGTTAGGAAGTAAGATTGTCTCGAATGTAAAGAAGTTTCTAGAATAAAAGAATTTTCCAGAATATTGAAACAGCTAGAAGTTGTTCATAAAAGGAACATTCCAACTATAGAAGTCTCTAGATTACTAGAAGTTTTCAAGCTCCACTATAAATATGAAGTTGTTCATTGCAAACAGCATTGTAGTTGTAAATTGTTGGATTGTTTGGAATACAAGTTAGACTGTTATACTTTCTACAATTGTTCTCTTTGTTTTTATGCTCTGTTTTTCCCTTTTTTTGTATTGTTTATGACTATTATTTCATAATTATATTTATTTTGACCTATTTTTACATGGTATCAGAGCTAGAAAAATATTGCTAGAGGGATTTGCTAGAAGAAAATATATTGTTGGAAGTGGTTTTTTTGCAGGGCTGATATATTATTGGAGTGATAGTTGGTTACAAAGCTATTATATTTCTAGAGTAATATTTGTTTAAAGGCTGATTTTTTGCAAACATGGGCTCTTCAAATGAAGTTTTTCTTATCTTTGATGGAAGTGGTTTTGCAAATTGGAAGATTCCATTCAAGAATTCTTTGAGAGAAAAGGCTCTATGGAGGATAGTGAATAAGGAAATTGGAGAACCCCAAACTGAGAGAGAAAAGGAGTTGTGGAAATGTAAATTGGAGCAAGCAAGAGGTATTATTGGTAAAGCTTTGAGACCCAATCTGAATAGAAGATTTGTTGATGTTGATAATCCAATAGAGCTATGGGATAATTTAGAAAAAGATTATAAAGATGCAGATATTGCTAGCGTGTTTAGTATAGAAGAAAAAATTATGAATTTAGATCCATCTGATTTTGAAAAAATGTCTGATTACTTCAATGAAGTTACTTTTTTAAATGCTCAGCTAAAAAAAATAGGTGTTGAATATGCAAAAAAAATAAAATCAGTTGATTGCAATGGTTGAAAGTAAGCTTCCCCATCCATATAAGGTATTTAAGGAATCAAGGAAAAGAGTTCTTCAACTAAATCCCAATACCCCTCAACAAAATTTTGATCAATTTTGCAAGTCAATTTTAGATTAAGAAGTTCAACTTATTAAAGAAGGACATATTAAGAAGAATCATGCATATGCAGCTAAAAGTAAAATTTCTAGAAATTTTGATGAAAAAAAGAATTGGAAAAATAAGTCTAGAAATGATGATGGCTCTAACCACTTTTCTAGAAATGATGGTGCAGAAAAGAAAGTTGGAAGAAAACCCATTATTTGCAGGTATTGTGGAGGTGAGAATCACATTGAGAAATTTTGTTTGAAGAAGAGGGACAACGAAAGGAAACAATATAAGCCTAAACAAGAAAGGTTTAATGATGGAAAGATGGATAAAAATAGCTTACTGGTTATGTCCTATCAAAAGCAAGGAAAAGGTAAATCCATTGTTAAAGGGGGTTATTTTGCTTCAAATTTTAATAAAGAATGAATTCTAGATTCAGGAGCATCTTCTCACATGATTGGAGATAGATCTTTATTTGTTGATTTTAATGAAGAAACAAATTCAGATCAAGAAATAACTATTGGTAATAAAATTGTTAATGTAACAAATGGGTCTTTGAAAAATATTTTACTAGTTGAAGGATTAGGGGTAAATCTTATTTCAGTGTATAAAATAATTCAGGCTGGATATGAGTTTGTTGTCAATGCTGATCAAGTTATTGTTAGAGATAGAAAAGACCTAAGCAATATAATTGATATTGGTAGAGTTGATCATGAAGAGAGTCTATTTAAATTTGTGGGGTTTGTTGATGATAAATACACATTCTCTCATGCTTTTATTGCTCAGACTGATTATATGTCAAAAATTTGGCATGCTAGACTTGGACATATAAATTATAGAAAATTACAAGACAAGATTAGAATGAATATGGTTAGAGGATTAACAAAAATTTCAGCTTCTGAAGGTGTTTGTGAAGGATGTGTGTTAGGGAAACATCACCAAGATCCTTTCGATTTAGGTAAAGCATGGAGAGCTAATCATCCACTGCAACTCATTCATAGTGATTTATGTGAACTAGGCTATACTTCACTTTCAAATGCTAGGTACCTTCTCACTTTTATTGATGATTATAGTAGGAGAGTATGGGTTTATTTTCTTGAAAAAAAATGAAGTATTTGAAGTTTTTCAAAACTTGATGGCATTAGTTGAAAATCAAAGTGGGAAAAGAATTAAATGCTTAAGGACAGATAATGGGGGTGAATATTGTAATTATGCATTTGAATCATTTTGTGAAAGTTGTGGTATTAAAGTGCAAAGAACAACTCCATATACCCCTCAAAAAAATGGAGTGGTTGAATGGATGAATAGAAATCTTCTAGAAATGGCTCGTTGTATGTTGCATTTTAAAAGCTTGCATAATAAATTTTTGGGTTTGGTTGTCTCTTGTGCCGCACATATTGTGAATAGAATTCCTACTAAAGCCCTCAAATATGTTACTCCTCAAAAATCATGGAGTGGAAGAAAGCCTCATGTTGGTTATTTTAAAGTGTTTGGATGTCTTGCTTGGGCATACATTCCTGATGAAAAGAGAAAAAGGTTAGAACCAAAAAGTCACAAGTGTTTGTTTATGGGTTATAGTGAAGAATCAAAGGCTTACAAGTTAAATGATTTGGCAACAAAAAGGATTTTTGTTAGTAGAGATGTAAAGTTTGATGAAGAATCACAACTTATACCCACTTCTCATTCTACAACAACAAATGCTTCCAACCTTTTAGATATTTTACAAAGAAATATTGATGAGGATGAGTTGTACATTTCTACAAATGATGAAAATACCATTGAAAATGAAACAACTAATATTTTTGACCAGCCATTTTCTGTAGGTAGTGATGAAGAAGAAGACTTTTCAGCTAGAAAAAAGACAAGGAGCATTGAAGATATATATGGGAAAGGATCAAAACTTCAAGGAATGAATGATAGTGCTTTTATGGCCAAAGTGTTACAGATTAATGATCCAATTTTATATGAGCAAGCTAGAGGAAAGAAAGAATGGGAACAAGCTATAACAGAAGAATATGATTCAGACTAGGGTGGTGATATAGATGACCAAAAATCTGTTGGAGGCTATGATTTTCATCTTGGATCAAGTCCTATTATATGAAGTAGCAAAAAGAAAACAACTGCATCATTGTCTTCTTGTGGAGTGGAATATAGAGCAACAAAAGAAGCATGAAATGAAGCAATTTGGATTTGAAAGGTGAACATTAAGGGGGGATAGTGTTATAATGTTCTCCTCTCCTTTGTATCCTTTTTGTAATATTCTATCCAATCTTAAGGGGGGATGTTAGGAAGTAAGATTTTCTAGAATGTAAAGAAGTTTCTAGAATGTAAGAATTTTCTAGAATATTGAAATAGCTAGAAGTTGTTCATAAAAAGAACATTCTAGCTATAAAATTCTCTAGATTACTAGAATTTTTCAAGCTCCACTATAAATATGAAGTTGTTCATTGCAAACAACACTATAGTTATAAATTTTTGGATTGTTTGGAATACAAGTTAGACTGTTATACTTTCAAAAACTATTCTCTTTGTTTTTATGCTCTGTTTTGTCCCTTTTTTTATTTTTTATGACTATTATTTCATAATTATATTTATTTGGGCATGTTTTTACAATTAGGAATGGGGGGTAGTTGTTGAACGCATTCAATAGGAACAAGTGGAGAGTTGGTTGTATTGATAGTTAATGAATTTTCAACTTCTAGTTAGAAGGAAAAATGCATTGAAAAAGGTCCTTTCACTTTTCTTTACAACTTCTCTAGCCGTTAGATTGAGCATTGTGTCACATCCCTCATTAATGTCATGTTAGTTGGATGATGTAGTTTGAACATAATTAAAAATAAAAACAGAGGAGGAAAACTAGGGAGATAGTTCATATTTAGGAAGCATGGCTGGAGTTAAGGAGAAATGGTGCATGAATGAACTAGAGGTTGTACTTAAAAAATAATAATTAATGCAAGAGACAACCTACAATCAATGGGTATGCTCTGAGATGGGGATTTTACATTGCTATCAAAGCAACCAGGCTTAAACATTGGACCTATGAAGTTCACTTGACTCTGGATAAAGTATGTTGACTTACACTACCAACTAACCATAACAAAGCGGACCACTTAATATGTTTGGAGTTGTTTTTCATATCTTAAATGGAATCTTAACCTTGTGGGAATGCCTGGCTTGTCCTAACCAAGAGAACCTAAATAGGTGAAAAAGGAAATTTAGAATACAAATTGTAAATGGAAATTAGAGTGTGTAGCAAAAGGTTAAGGTATTTGATGATTTCTAGTTTCCTAAACTACCTTGTTGGATTTGATTTTACCACTTTTTTATGAGGAAAATGTATTGCATATTTAAAAAGTATTAAGAATCTTTTTCATGATACAAACAAGAATTGCTAGGAATATGAAATACAAATAACTGAAGGCATATGTGGAATGGGTATGTTGTGACTACCTTAATACTTAATGGTCAAAAGTATTATCTAATTGTCATATCCCCATGACCCCTAGCCTCGATGTAATTTGGACTAGGGGTAGAACTTTGAACTTTAATATGTGAACATATATAAGTGTGTGTTTGTGTGTGCATGAGTGTGCATTAAAATTATGAACCTTGATGTTATTATTATTAAGTGTTCTTATCAATGTTATTATGCTATTTTAATTTAATGTATTAAATGTTGGATTAACATGGGATAATGATTTGGATGTTGTATTTGTGTGAGGCTTGTCATTGGAGGGTGCAAAGTGAGGCGGATTATGCAGTTCCATTGATTGAGAGATAGACAATTGGTATGCCATTCTAGTGTTGACCTTATCTATAGATCTGGATGTTGTATTTGTGTGAGACTTGTCATTGGAGGGTGCAAAGTGAGGTGGATTATGTGGTTCCATTGATTGAGAGATCAAAAATTGGTATGTCATTCTAGTGTTGACCTTGTCTGTAGATTCCAGTAGCCTGAGGTTAATTCAACCTAGGATTTTGATATATATATATATGGATTTCAATATATATATATATATATATATATATATATATATATATATTTCTAGAGTTACGTGACTCAGCTAGGTTGAACCATTAGGTCCATTTAAATATCTCAATTATTTGGCAATGCTCAATTTGGTAGATTTAATTAAGGTCTATGAGAGAAGGGGGTAAATTAAAATAATAAATATCTAAGGGATAATAAATAAATTAAGTTATATAATCAAATAATAAAATTATAAATTATATAATTGATAGCTACATTGTTAAAATAACAACAATTTAAAGACAATGAATAAATAAACACTCACCATGAATATTACCTAAAAGAAAATAGATGGGCGTTGAAAAGAAGAAGAAAATAAAATAAAATAAACCATAATTTGAAATGTCATTCACTAAATTGACATTTACAAGGGGAGTATAAACTAAGATTCCCATCAAATTAAATAAAATGAAGAAAGAAATAAAGTCTATCATCGAGCAAATATGGAAAGGAAAAGAGGACGCAGGAAATGAAGGAGATTTTATTTTAAATCTTCTCCTTCATTTTCCTGCATCCTTCTCGACCAAGGAGGAAGAAGCTTGGTGAGGAGGAGGACAACATAACCATTTGGAAGCCTTGCAACCCCTACAATAGCTGCCAATGGAAGGAAAGAACTTTGACCAACATGCCATGGAGAAACACGTCCCTCTTTCCTTAAATCGACTTGCAGAGGTCTCATTTTGGAAGAGAAATGAGGGAAAGAGAAAAAAAAAAAACAAGGGTGTGGTTGTTTCAAAGGCCTGGACTGGTTTTGAAGAGGAGACCAAAGCTAGGTGGCTAGGGAATTCTTCTTTTCTTCTTCAAGTCATCACATCTTAGATTTTATCTTCCTTTCTTTTCTTTTGTAATTAATCTTCTATGATACTATAACTTTAATGTAAAACTATCTTGGCCTTCAAAATCTTAATTTCTTTTAAACTTATAGAAATGGTCTTTGCCGTCTCACCTATTTTAGAGTTTTATTTGAGAAATTATTGGGAAATGAAATTTATTTGCTTACAATAGAAGATAAATTATAGGAGTAGGGGAAAAATTTGAAGAATAGCATTTCTAGGTTGCACAATAATAGCTGAAACATAAAGCATTATGATATGTGACAATGGGGTACTATAGACTTTTGCTCTAATATGGGTTTTCTTTTGTAAAATCTAATGTTGTTGTTCCTTTCATTAACCTAGCATCTTGTGTAGTCCCTAACAATTAACACTGATTCTTTTGCCCTCTTATTGCTCATACCCTTACCTGGCATGCCATTTCTTTCACCCATTTTCAAGATTTAAAATAAAATAGAAGTAAAATTCTTACAGCTACAAGAAACTTAACTCTATAGAATGCTTAAAGTAGCACTTGTAGAATAGTTCAATAAGATTATTTTTGAGTCTTTTGGCTGCTAAAAAGGGAAATATGGACTAAATGATTAAGCCATAGTTTTACATTTCCATACATTTACAAGGATGCCTTATAACTAATATAGAATTCAGGCATATTAGGGAAATGATAAATTTAAGTTATGATATAATCTTTGTGGCTAGAGGTTTTGTTTGTTTTTTAAAATTGAGGTGTGTTCAACTTCTTGATTTGTATTGGAGTTGATGAAACTAGTAGGGAAGAAAATGAGTTGACAAAGGATGGGAGTATAGAGTTATTCAGTCTGATTTGAAAACATGAAACAAAATAACATGCTAGTAAAGATTGGATAATGGTAGAAATATGCCTTTTACAAGTGTACATATGTCACGTTTATAAATATAAGGAAGAGTAATTAATATCTTTCTCTTAAGTAGATTTGGGAAAGAGAAACGATTATTTATGCATGTACTTAGATTGTTGTCCCATAAGTGGAAATATCTGCTCACCTAATAGCCATAGGTGTTGTTGTGTTGAAAATAAGCTTGGATTGGTTGTGGCAGCTCATTCGAGTAGGATTTAATAGATGCCAATTAAGTTCAGTCCATTGGATTGTTTAGACTCATAGGAATATGTCAACTACATTAGAACAATATTCAATTCTTAACTTCGTTGAACAACTCAATAAATTACTCTTGAACAATGTTTCCTATAGATTTTAAGGGACTATTTTTGCTTATCAACAATGTTGGTCAAATTAGATACAAGGAATAAGCTAACTCATTCTTCTAGTGACTAGTGGTCTGATTTTTCCTTAAGCAATGGTGTTGGTTAAATCTATGCAAATAAATGGAAATATGTTATATTTTTTCTCTAGGTAAAATCTTCTCAACACCATGGCTCGATTGGTTGATAGGAAAGTCATTCATTTGAGTGTTCATAGCTATTATGAACAGCTGATTGATAGGGAAATCCTTTTCAATTGAATGAATACTCCAATGGCTTATGAGAATGCAACTCTTACAAGTTTACATCTTAATTTACTCCTTAAGAATCATAGTAAGAATCAAGGTATACAATACATTGGGATGAGGAGTTACCTCACCCTCTATCATAAGGATTCTAAGAGTATGTATTTCTCTTAGCAAAATAACTAGTAATGCCATACATGGCTGAAATTAAGATGGGAACCTATTGAGCTTGAGTTGGGTACCTATTTCAAGTCCAATGCTAAGCCTGAGTTAAGGAATAGTACTTTCTTGAGATGGATGGTAGTCTAGGAGTAATACTAGGCTCAAGTGAGATGGTCAAAAGACTAGGGGCAGTATATGCTTGAGATAGGTAATAGTCTAGGGGTGGTGCTAAGCTCGAGATGGATAGGGTCTAGGGGTGATACTAAGCTTGAGATGGACATTAGTCTAGGGGAAACACTAAGCTCAAGATGGACAAGAGTCTAGAAGCAATACTCAGCTCAAGATGGTCATTAGTCTAGGAGCATTCCACACCAGTCTTGGTTACTCTTGGTTGCTTAGCCAATTAGATGGACAGCCGAAAGGTGGATTCCCAACAAGTTCAAGTAGATAAAACTAACTCCCTATGAATTCTTGTAAATTTTGTTGAAAAAGGAATTATAAGCTTACCACAGCTAGGTGCACCTTGGGAAGAGGGTCACTAGGAAGACATTTTTGCTCATAGCTTACTAGATGGAATGACAACTCTCTCTCTTTCTCTCTCTCTCTCTCTCTCTCTCTCTCTCTCTCTCTCTCTCTCTCTCTCTCTCTCTCTCTCTCCCTCTCTCTCTCTCTTGTCGCAGGCCACATAATCCACTTGGAGGGGTGGATAGGGTTGAATCCACTTGGTTGGGATTAGTTTGCACCCCACCATGACTGGAATGAGCAAGGTCTTGGAGATAAAACAATTCACTGGTCATCATAAAGTTATGTGCAATATAGTTAGTAGCATTCTTTTTTATTAAGGCAGCAAGTTGTGCTAATGGAAATTATGTAACTAACATGATGTTATACTACTTAAGTTGATCTCCATTAACGTTTATATGATCTAACCTTCTATGTAATCATTTTTGCATGACGATGAAGAAAAAAAATGTGCAAAATTTGTCTTTTTTCGTTGGGGTATTTGTTACACTAATGCATGGCACTTTTATACATTAATAAGGTTAACATGTAAATATGTGTGCTTAGTGGAATAAAACTGATCACTCTTGAGAAAACCAACCCATAAATTCAAAATGGAGGATAGGATTGAGTAAAAATGCTCACTTGAGGGTATATTTTGATATGCACCCACTAAAATCTAATAAAAATTAGTTCGAATTTGATCAATTTAGGGAAAAGGAGACCACTCAAGAGACAATGATAAGAGGATTAAAATAAATTAACTTTACTAGTAATCCAAAATTTTGATGAAATTAATAAATGTAACCGTCTAATAAGTTGGGATGACTTATTCTCAAGGGGGAAGGATGTCACATCCCTCACTGACGT
The DNA here is from genome assembly GCA_007258455.2 of Sequoia sempervirens. Lineage (NCBI taxonomy): Eukaryota > Viridiplantae > Streptophyta > Pinopsida > Cupressales > Cupressaceae > Sequoia > Sequoia sempervirens. The sequence goes on along the minus strand of VDFB02000003.1, from coordinate 384,352,797 downwards.
CATCCTAGTTGGATGATGTAGTTTGAACATAATTAAAAATAAAAACAAAGGAGGATGACTAGGGAGATAGTTTTTATTTATGAAGCATGGTTGGAGTTAAGGAGAAAACGTGCATGAATGAACTAGAGGCTGCACTTCAAAAAAAAAAATTAATGCAAGAGACAACCTGCAATCAATGGGTATGGCCTGAGATGGGGATTTTACACATTGATAAGCATTTTTTATTGCTCATTGATGTTAATGATTCCCTAAGAAGCATCTATTTCGAGGAGACAAATCAAGTGCCAAATCAAGGAAATTGCTGGGCATTCTTCATTGCTGGGTATTAGACTTTGAATGCTTGTGCAAAATTTATATGCAGTGCCTCTTTTTCTTTATGCTACACTGAAATTGGTTGCTAGTGCTATGCATAGGAGTGGCACAAATAAAATAGATGCTAGAGAAGAAATTAAGGTGTAGTAGGGGAGAGGGGCCCATAGTGGAGCACCCTAACTTCACCTTTCTCAAAATCCTATGTGGAAATATCAAATCACTCCCAATTTTGTGCAATAGCTTATTTGACAATTCATGTGCTTCTATATTTCATTTTAGGGCCACATCATCAATATGATGTCATATCAACATGTTTTTTGTTTAGGTATCCAATAAACGCCCAAGAATAAAGTGAGACTGATAGTGGTGCACTAAGTCATGTTTTATTGGTGTGCTGATGTGGCATCACATGATTTGTTAGTTTGTATATTTTATGGATAAAAAGTGTTTTACAATTTGGTATTAAGTTTCTTCACTATGGGACCCATTGAGGACTACTTCTATCCCTGCTATTAGACCCCGCTCCACTATGGGTCCCTCTCCCCTATATACTATTGATTTCAATAAGAGAGTTGGAGAATGATAAATTTTTGTACTTTTTTCTACAATTCTCATTGATAGTCAAATGTTTCCTATATTTTGAGATGCGTCCTATTCCAATGTTGTTTAGTATCTACTTTTTAGAGCAAAAGAAAAATATAGTTACAAGCATTCAGTGTCAATTTTTAGAAATTATACATGTAAACTGGAAAATCATCACATTGCAAAAGTTTTCGATATATGGATATGCTAGAAGGACAAATAAAATATTTGTAATGGATGCATTATTGGTTGAATCTGATATCTAAGTTATGTATGCACACTTTTATGCATTTATTAATGATGCATTTAGAGTCATTAATGTTGTATTGGATGACTAAGATCGAAAGGGGTGATATCAGAGGTTGGAGGAAATGGAGGCAAGAGGAGATCTATTATCCCAAGCTAGCTTCTCACTTAGGGATGATTCTTGCATGAGAAACATTTGTTTCATCTCTAGTCCTTTTAAGAACAAGATGGGACATGCAGCGATTTGTTGGTCTATGGATATTTGAATTCACAAACTATTTATGGATAATTGAGTTTGTCTCAATCTATAGTTTTGCAGTTGTGTTTTTGTGGATAATTGAGTAAGTCCCCATCCACAAATGGAGGAGTGTTACTATGGATAATGGAGTTAGTCTGCTAAGGGAATTTGTGTGGTTATTTACGAAAGCAATGATTTTTAAGCATTTGCAATACACATTGTAAATGTCCAAAAAAATATAATACTTATTATTATTGTTGTTCAACAATGATATAATCTATACAATTTTCTTTCATTTTAACACATGACATCATTATGGGTGGGCTGGTCTGAAAATTGGAGCACTTTTCATTTTTCCCCTTGCGAGCACCCATGACATCCCAGTATTTTAATTATTTAATTATTTGATTTTTACAATGCTAATGAGATGCCATGTTTTGGTAAAAACTTAAAATATAAAAACAAATATAAGGCACTGGGGAAAAATAAAATAATTTCAATTCACTTTCTTTATTTTGATTACTGGAAAAGAAGAAATTATGAGAAATGAATAGGTGCAGCAATAAAGAAAATAAACTGTGCAAATTACCAAAGAATTGCAAAATAAAATCAATACAAAAAGAAATAAAAAAGAAGTAAATTGGAGAGAATGCCAAGGGACACGTATGGGCAAGGAGTTCTCAGCAATAAGAAAAAACTTGAGTGCATATTATGGGGACAAGCCACGCTCCTGTGGAGTGCAGGAAAAAGTAAAAAGAAAAGAAGAAGCAAATAAAAATTGCTGACCAAATTCAGGGGGGGCTGCATGGGATTTAGGAGCAACAGTTATAGAGTAGGTGTTAAAAAAAAAGACAGTTGTTTGAGTGCATACAGTGAAGGAAATCGACCCTATGATTGGCTGGAAAAATCTGCAATTATAAATCATGTCTTAAAAATCTGTAATTATAAATAAGTTGTTAAGACATGTTTATGGAGTGATGATGGAGGATTAAGAAGAGTTGGAGATTGAGCAAGAAAAGGGGAAAACAAACCAGATTTTGGTATGTTATTATTTGCATATGTAAATGTGAAATTCTGAATTAGAACTATGAAATAAATTGTAACATTTGCTTCAGAAGTTTTGTGTGGCTAATTTTTTATTTGGAATTTGTTTTTAATGAGTTATTTGCTGTATTAGCTCTTGGTCTGATAGGATACAGAGCTATTGATCTGCTTCACATATAATGTCTTATCAACAATGAAATATTTTAAAAAAATCTTCAAAGAGTTCTACAATCTTCAATCATGGTGTTTGCTAACAATATAAATCAAATTTGGGATGTCAATTATAGATATACTTGAAAATTAAAGATTTATAAGATATCCTGAAGTAGAGTAGTTGACTACCAAATGAGTTTTCATTATTATTACTTAACCACCCAAAACTAAAAAATAGTAATATTATATTATTAGCATATTCATACATACAAAGAAATAAAAGTAGAGAATCATAAATAATGCAATAACAACAATTCATAAAATTGCTACTTCACCATTCGAAAAAAAAATTTATGGATCAAAACAAAATTAGCTATCAAATAAAGATCTGTGTGATTTTTTCAATAATAATTCTAAATAATAACTCAAAGCCTCAATAACTACTACCAATGTTTAAACCTTCTAAAAATATAACCCAATATCAAGGGGGAGAAAACACTACCCATGCAGGCCACATTACAACCCAATATAACTTTAAATAAATAACACCAATATTGAAACGTTTACACAAATACAAACCAATCTTAACTGTTAAGATCAAGGCTTATTAGATGCAACAACATCCACATAGTGTTTGGGGAGATTTTTAATGTGAAGGAAATTTAGCAATGATAGGAAGAAGATTTTGTTATCAATGAAACTTTAGAACTTCACAAATTGTTGGCATGTAATTTCTCCTATATATTCTATAGTTAATTAGGTATACAACAGTAGAAAGTTTTTGCATGAAATATGCATGTAGGAAGTATTTAGGAAGCTTCAATTTGTAGCAATGAAAGAATTGATTTAGTATGTTTCAAGAATTATCTTGGAAACTCCTCTATAAAAGAGGTATGATGTAAGGAATTTGATGAAGCAGTAAAATCTTTTTGGTGCAGCAGCAAGATGAACATTCTTTGTGTGTTTATATGATTGATTGAATGAGCCAGGGAGGTTCAATGGTGAAGGTCAGACATATAATTTGGTAATCAATTTTAGAATGAATAACACTGAAGCTACAACTAGAAGAAAACATGGTGAAGGAATTGTTGATTTGTTAGGCACTGATTTTGTAGACACACGAGATCCTCCATACAAAGGATTGTAGATTCAAGAGAAGTCAAAGAAGATTGCTATAGATAGGAGTTTTGTTGTCGATGTAGATTTAAATGGTTGCAGATCTATAAATAAAAAAAGTCACCATATTTGATGTTGTTCTCAATTCCAGATTGCATCATCTGCAATGCAAAAAGACAAGTGTAGAAAATGTTAGGTTGTTGGAAAAGGTAATTAATTTTATTTTGAAAAGCTTGATTGTGTGTTTTGAAAAAAAAATTCAGTGATCTTTGAGATAATTTGTATTGGAAGAAAGTCCCTACAAAAAATAAAGAGATAGGATCAGTTTTATTGCTAAAAATACATCACAACTCTTTTTTTGGAGAGAATTGTTGTATTTGTGTAACTATCAAAAGAAGCTATAGAAAAAGAGATCAATGTTCATGATTTTAAGAGATTTATAGAAGACAAAGTATAAATTGCAAGAGAAAGGTTGAAGACACATTGTAATCAAGTGAAAAGGTGAGTTTAATTGTTTATTGCAATGGGAAAAAGAGATCAATGTTCATGATTTTAAGAGATTTATAGAAGACAAAGTATAAATTGCAAGAGAAAGGTTGAAGACACATTGTAATCAAGTGAAAAGGTGAGTTTAATTGTTTATTGCAATGGGAAAAAGAGATCAATGTTCATCATTTTAAGAGATTTATAGAAGACAAAGTATAAATTGCAAGAGAAAGGTTGAAGACACATTGTAATCAAGTGAAAAGGTGAGTTTAATTGTTTATTGCAATGGGAAAAGTCGGTAAAAGAGTGTTAAAAGAAAATAAAAATCTAATTTGTGAGAAAGATCTTTTAAAGAAAGAAAATAGTGATCTTTTCAAAGATTTGTTGCAATTTGAGGAGAAGAATAAAGAGTTACAAAGAAAAATTAAAGTTGTTTGATGAAATCAAGAAAAAGAAAGAAGATTTTGAAGAAAAGCTAAAATTATTAGAAGAATAAAATTGTTTACTACAAGAAGAATTATTAAAGTTGAAAGAAAAAAATCGATGTTTAAGGACAAAGGCATTGGTAAGTGATGTTGCTTGTGGTAGTGAAGATCTATATTGTTCTGTAGATAAATCAAGTAGTTTGTGTGATATGGCTAATATTGATTTGATGAGGAATGTATAGAAGAATAATGTAAAAATGATGAAGTGTTTGAATTTGGAAATCATATTAATCATAATGATGAAAATGTTGGTTTTAAAATTATGAAAAGAATGGGTTACAAAGGACAAGGATTATGAAATAATGCACAAGGAAGAAAAGAGCCAATGGAAGCGATTAATATTACATCAAGAAAATTTACAGGATCAAGAAAATTTGTTCAAGAAATGCATCAATGTTGGCATTGTAAAAGGGAAGGTCATGTGAAAGATACATGTTGGGATCTATATCCGTGCAAATTATGTGGTTTGAAAAATCATTTAGCAAAAATGTGTTGGCAAAGTAAGTGTAAAAGTGAATCTTTAACAAAATGTAATAAAAAAAAAATTGTGGATGGAATTATGGATTAGATTGGCAAAAGTTTACAGTAATGTTAAAAAAATTGTTCAAATACAAATGTTCATATGGAAAAGAAGAAATAAATTAAGAGAGGTTTGAAGGTCTTGAAAGATGTCATGCAAAGTTGAAAGCTATTAATAGTGAGAGGATCTCAAGATTGAAGTTTTGAAGATTTGAAGATCAATGTTTGAGGAACTGTAGCAAGTTGGAAAGAGTTGGAGAAAGTTGAGGTAAATTTATGGTCAAAATTAAGGGGGAGTGTTGGCATGTAATTTCTCTCATATATTCTGCAGTTAATTAGGTATACAGCAGTAGAATTTTTTTGAATGAAACATGCATGTAGGAAGTATTTAGGAAGTTTCAGTTTGCAGCAATGAAATAATTGATTTAGTATGTTTCCAAAATTATCTTGTACACTCCTCTATGAAAGAGGTATCATGTAATGAATTTGATGAAGCAATGAAATGTGTTTATACGATTGATTGAAAATTTCTGAGTTTAAATGTTTCAATGTATTATATGTTTTGTGTTTTGATCTTTTTCATTCAATTCTATCACAAATGTCCCAAATTTTCATCTCCAATATGAACTATGAGAACATGAACAAATTTTACCATTTAAAAGGTTTATGGATCACAATGCCCTTGTTCCCAATAGTGAATACATTGTTTGGCCGCAAATCACAAACAAGAACTTCTTTTTCTTTCTTTGGCAAGTTCTGAGGATGAGAGGAAACAAATTTAAAGAAAAAAACATTGCTTACTTGTTACCAAATACAAAACATTTTTCTTTCCAATTCCGTCCATCCTAATTTAATCAAACACACAAAACATTAATGCTAATCAAACACACAAAACATTAATGCTAACGAGAAATTTAAAATGAAGTCACTTTGAGAAGATAATTGGAGAATCTCTTCATTGCTGTATATTTGGGGGAAAGAGGATTTTATGCACTACCATATATTTCAGTCTACCATTTATAATTCATCTCAATGAAGAGGTGAAAATAAATCAAAGGCATGAACCGCAGAAAACAGTTATTTCAACTCTCTTCATATTATTAGCTAATTTGATATTCATTTCATCATTGTCACGCCTTTTCCATGGTTTCTTTGTCTTATCGTACACAAATGTCATTAACTTTTCATGTTCGTCTAGTGATTTCACGTATTTTCCATGAGTGTATGGAATACAGATTCTGATTTTAACGTCGAGTGTCACAATTCAATGTGATTCATAAAACAAATTAATAAGATTTAATTCTATTTTTTAAATCTTGGTTTGATTGTTGGTTATTAAATCAAGAAGTGTCACATAAAAGTGTTATATGTTTGAATCTGTAAAATTATTATTTTGATCTTTGAAAATTTATTAATTGTGTTGAAAGGTGCAACTATAAATAGCATGGAGTAGACTTTAACTATGTAAGTATGTTAACAATTTTTTTTTTTAAAAAGTTCACTTATTAGTTCTAACAAATAAAATAGTAAATAGCTATATACTTTTGTAAATAAAAAGATAGATATATAGAAAATTAATAATTTTCAAATAATTATATTATTAAATATTGACAATAGCAATGAAACTAATTTTAAGATTTTTAGATAACATTTCTAAGAACAAAACAACCCCATCATAAGGCATAGGGAGATATATAAGGACCTAGTGGTGGTATGTGTCTATAGAGGAATCAAATTGAGTAGTAAAATCTCCTCTACCTCTTGCTGCACGGTGTTCTACTTGATGACAATGCATCTCTATTGTCGACGTTTTGTGTTTTTTATGCCAAACTTTTCACAAAATATCTCCCTTATGTGTATTATTTTGTACTATTACCCCTACTAGAAGCCTCGTTTTTTCCTTTTTTTGTTTGGATTGGTTTATGTAATCTTTGATACTTTTATACTTTATTACCACTTTCTATGATTTTTTTTTTTTTGAAATATAATATTTCTTTTATCTATATATAAATCATACATTGTTTATTTTTTGTTTTAAATAGTTTTTTGATTTTGTATCTATTTTTTCTTTTTTCTTTTTAAAATTATTTTATTTTATATGTTACTTAACATTTATTTTCTTATTAAATGATATAAGAAATTTTATATTTATTGTGAAATATTTACAAGCATACCTTCTTTTAGAAAATCTATGTAAAAGATGTTGAGAGATATCAGTTTGGGTTGTCTAGACTCCTTTTAAATAATAAATCTAGTTAGAAATAGACACCTTGAAAATAATATCTCGACATCTTTTACATATATTTTTTTAAAAGACAAACTTACTAGTTCAATTAAAATTATTTAATCATATTTTTAATATAAATATATTAAATTTATTTTAGTAATAATTTATCATAAATCAAGACATCAAATAATAGAATCTATTTTATTGAAAAAAATTACAAAAGTAAGTCAATGTTCAAAAGCTTTTAGCTTTTTAAATTATTATTTAAATTATTAGTAATAAATCAAACTATAGACTGCTCCCAAATACTCAAGAATCACTTTATTATTGTTTTACTTTAGAATTAAGATTATTTTATTAAAAGCACTTGGAATTACATAAGAATTTTAACAATTTCTTTAATTACTATTTTTATTTTTTTATATATTTATTGTCAAATTTCGAAAACCCTCTTTAATATAATCATCATTAGAAGTCAATAACATGAAGATTTTTCTTAGAAGAACAATATATTAGCAGCATGTTCATTGTTCTAGTCAAAAAAATTTCTGAGGTTTTCTGAAAAACATTGTTAGGACCTATCAAGGTATGTCTCTTAAAATTTAATCCCTTGTGGGTAAATGATTTCTTCCATCATGTCTGTAAGCTTTGGCAATCCTCAAGAAGGCTGTTAACAAATTATCTACTCTTCCATGTCACGATAGTGACAAGAGACTTGCAAAAGAGACCTAGGCACAAAGAACAAGGAGATGACAGAGGACAGGGCAGTTAGCATGGGTTGTAAAGATTTTGAAAGGAAGACGAAAGTTTTATTTCTATTCACCACTCTATGGTCCAGTCATCACAAAAAGGTTTCCATCAAAAGATAAAGGGGTGTTAAATGCATACGACAATTTGTTGAAGATATTTCCATTGGGAATAAATAAAACGCATCAAGATGAGGCCTATTGAGTTCAAGAACATGACAGTGTCAGACAATCAATAAAACTATGAGGGGTACTTGCTTCATAGAGATAAGGCATAGGCCAATATAGGAGACAGTCAACAGTAGATAAGGACAATAGTGAACAGAAGATACAAAGATTAATGAAGTATTCATGAGTCTTTTACAAATGGGCAGAGTCTGGAATCGATATCAAGAAAGGTTTATTGGATTTGATGGCCCATGGTCACTATTCAAATCCACCAGGGGTTTATTACATGGTTCCTTAGAATTGTCATTAGGTGGACAATTAGACACCCTGATTTTAAAATATTATCTAAGATGACTTCTCAATCCTTGAGGTTATATTTAGTCATAAGATCTATTCCCTATGATTTTGAGTAAAACACAAATTAAGTAAGGATGCCATAATGAGGAATGGTCGGATTTGTTTGAAATATAGGATGATAGGTTATCTCCATGGCAAACGAAGTCATTTTGTGGTGGTTGTGACAGTCATAACTATTGATATTCTGGAAAGGAATGATGCCAACTATACTTCAATACAAAACAAGACTGTCATAAACTATACATTTCCATATTTGCCACAGGGCGCAATGACTGTCAAGAAATGACCGCCAAACAATAAGACAATGACAGCCATTATAAAAAATAAGAGAATGCTAATCGATAAAAACTAAGGGCTGTCATAACTTCACAAGGAAGAAAATCATAGTTAGACAGTGGTAGAATAGTTAGAAAGGTAAAGGGAGAATATATGACGAGACAGGGGTTTAGGAGGCAATAATTCGGGAGCCACAAGAGATAGGAAGTCTTGGGAAATTTTTCTTAAATATTTTAAAAGGAATTGTATTGTTATTGAAATCCATGATAGGATTTGTTTGTTGTATTACTATAAACCCTAGTCAAATTTCTAAGTGACTGTTGCTGCTGTAAAGAGGCATATGACCATCCCAATCAAAGCGCTTTTTTTTTTTGAGAAATTTGGCTTTAATAAATATTGATGCAATGGAATTCACAATTGTATTTCGACACAAAAATTTTTAGTGTTGATGAATGGGAAACCTTGGGATTGTAGAGCAATAGAGAGTAAAACAGAATAACAATATTAAGAATTTACATTGTGAATAATAATAAAAATATGAGGAATTACATTATCTTCATTTAGGTCATCACATTCAATACATTGGTTTTTTTAAGCCATTGTTTTCTCGTGAATAACCATCCAAATTCTCTTACGGGAATAACTCCCTAAAACTAACAACTAACTATTATCTGATTTATTAAATGTAAACTTTAATACTTTAATTTCCTAACAACCCCTCTTAAAAATTACATAAGGAAAAAATTAAACTTCCTGGTCTAGGAAAATGGTCTGATTAGCCAACCCTATATCAACATCAACCAAAACTCGTTTGTCTAGGCAAATGTCTTGAGCATCAAGCAAAACTCCTTATGTTTGGGTAAATGTTTCAATCATCCAACTCTGGATCAGCATCAATCCAAACCCCTCATGTCTGGACAAGGTTTTGATTATTCAACGTTTACCTATGAATCAAGATAAACTCCACTATTCATAAGAAAATCACCAACCAAATGTGAATCGAGGCCTACTCTATTATCTACAATAACATTCCTTCATTTGGAGATCGAGACGTACTCATTTTTCTACAACTCACCAAGTTTTTGGATTCAGTTATCTACATACCAACAAAGCATTGCATTTCCCATTTTGCTCTTGAAAGGACTACAAATGAAACAAATTCTTCTCATGCAAAAATCATCCTTGAGTGAGAAGCTAGCTTGGGATGATAGATGTCCTCCTGCCTCCATTTCCTCCAACCTCCAATGTGACCTTGTTACACTCTATTCATCTGATTTCATGTGTGAGTCTTTGAAAGCACCGTCATGTGTAACAAAGATTGTCCCAAAAGCACAAGCAATCTTCGACATATGTGTGACCATGATAAAACTAACAACATGTAGGATTCAACGGAAAATGGACCTTTTACAATGTAACTTTATTTCCAAAAATGCATTAACTTTATCTCTCCAAAATATGCAACTTGAACTTTAACAAATAAATCCTTATATCTCCCTTGTAATTTCTAGAATGCATTAATTAAAACAACTAACTTCTTACCAAAAACCCTTATTGCTCCATTACAAAATCCTTATGCCAGTTCAAATAGAAATCAAGGTGATCATTTTTACCTGAATCTTCACATAATTTCATCCTAGAAAAAATCTCCAATGTAAAACCAAAATAAATTGCTGACCTCCATCTTTCTTCAAATTAATTATTTTTGCTTCAAAACATTATTGCAATGTACAGGTGTGTACCTATATACCATTTCATATAGCCTATTCTGCCATACACCCTCTGCACAACAGGTTTTCTCACGCCTCCAAATAACTCTTCTTTCATGCGTTGGATTCTTTCTATTTTGATTGCCATAATCCACTTTTTGGTCCAGGTTGCAAACCATAAGTATGACTTTACAGCCTTGGATTGAATAACACAAATATTTCACACCATAATCTTGACTGGTGTTGGCACGCACATGATTCTCATAGTACTCGATCACCTTCATTAGAAATATTGTGTAAAAGACAATTCTATTCATTCCTTTGTCTTTGATGACATACTTCATGATCTGTGACAGAACAATTACATGACATGCTCAACCTTGAATATCTTGCCACCCGAATAGATACAAAAGCAGTTTATGCTCTTCTGCAGATTTCAACGGAAGCTTATATTTAATCTTTATGCCACGCTCCTCCTTTCATCGCCAGTCACAGATCGCACGTGCCAGTCAAAACTGCATGCTAAGCTTCATTCTGAGCGCTGCCAATCCCACACGTTAAGTTGTCTATCTCTGATCGCACCAGGAACTGCAAGTGCTTTGATACCAATTTAGAGTAGTAGAGAAGTAAAACATAATAACAATATTAAGAATTTAGATTGTAAATAATAACAAAAATATGAAGAATTTTATTATGTTTATTAGGGTTAATACATTCAATACATTGGTTTTTCTAAGTCATTGTTTTCTCCTGAATAATCACTCAAATTCCTTTACGTTAATAACTCCTAAAACTAACAAATACTATTAATTAATTTATTAAATATAAACTTTAATACTTTAATTTCTTCACAAGATTTCTTTGAATTTTCTTATAGATTAAATTAGGAAGATGGATTTTATCTTCATTTATTTCTATTATAATGAAAAAGGCATTAGAAAGATGTATTTAAATAAATAGGTAAACGTTGAACTGCACATAAATTAAAATTACTCCACATGCAAATATTATTACTCATTAAAAATCTTTTATTACACCCTTCTCTTTCCTATCACTTGCAAGAGAGAAGCATAGTCAATAAGTAATACCTTGGATGACTACTGCAAGGTTTCAGCGCAAAGTGTGAATATATATAACTCATAAAATTTCTTTTTTTAATATAAATCATAAAACTCAACAAATGGTCGCAAATATTTTGCATTATAAGATGGGGTTCCAGGCTTAGGTTTCCCCTCACTTTTCAATCATTTATAATATTCACTTGCGAAGCGAAGGAAAATAGCTTTCTCAATAAAGATCACTAAATCTGAAACTTACAAAGATTGGGAGGGGAGAAAAATCTGCACAATATGTTTTTCTCAAATCCATATCGGCACATGTAGAAGGCATAAAGTAAAGAAGTTTTATTAAAAATGGCATTTGACAAAAACATATTGTGTAGAATTTTCTGTGCTCTTGGTCTTTTTAATTTTCAAATATGGTGATCTTTATTGAGAAAGCTAACCAGTGTTGGAGACAGATGGATAGATTGCCCAAAATGTCATATTCCATGTTTGTGGAGGGGTGCTCAATCGCTGCCTAAGAGCTACATGTACTGCTACATGTATTGGATTCATTTCTAGATACAAACAAAGGACAACCCATGGTGAATTTGGTTTCATTCTTTGTATCGCTCCTGCAGATTTTATTTCCATTTAAAAATTTTGTTTGTGTAGATGGCCATCTCATAGGTTGTTCAAGCACAACTTGGACTGTATAACATCTCATAGGGTGTTCAAGAAAAACTTTGATTTAAGTTAAAAAGTAGTAAGTTTCATTCTAAATTTCCTCCTCAAAATTGACTTTTATGTACCAAATGTGATGTATTGGATGTTAAATTAGCATGTAATACATATCATGCTATATGTCTTATCAATAAAATATTTAAAAATATTCTTTTAAGGGTTCCACAATTACAAGATTGGAATTTAGGGAGCTTTAAATCATGGTGTTTGCTAACAATATAATCCAAATTTGAGATGTCAATTATGGATATATTTGAAAATTAAAAATCTATAAACTATCATGAAGTAGAGTAGTTGGCTACCAAAGGAGTTTTCATTATTATTACAACCATCCAAAACCAAAAGAAATAGTAAAATTATATTATTAGCATATTCATACATACAAGGAAATGAAAGTAGAGAATTATAAAGAATGCAATAACAAAAGTTCATATAATTACTATATTCACTATTCAAAAAACAAATATTCCATTGATCAAAATAAAATTAATAATCAAATAAAAGATCATTGTGATTTTTTCAATAATAAAATATATTATAAAAAAAAAAATTAAATAATAAGTCTAAACCTCAATAACTATCATCAATGTTTAAACCCTTTAAAAAATACAACCCAATATTAACTCTGAATAATTAACACAAATGTTGAAACCTATTAAACAATACAACCCAATATTAATTCTAAATAAATAACACCGATGTTGGAACTCCGATGTTGGAACTCTTTATGCAAATACAAACCAATCTTAACTGTTAATGTCAACGTTTATTAGATGCAACAACATTCACATCTTTTGCTACATATGTGAATTTGATTGAATTTTAAATAATCTACAGCAGGTTTAAATCTTAATAATGTTAGAAGACTTGGTTGAAATGATGGGATCCTAGGAGTTCTATTCTCAAATCCAATGGTTGGGTTATCATTTCTTTAATTATATTACCTTTACCTTTGACTCGAAGAAATAGGAAGTTCACAACATCCAAATATTGTTTGGGAAGATTTCTACTGGAAATTTAATAATGATCGAAATTTCAATGATAATAATTTCCTTAAAATCTATTCTATTTAGATTAGGAAGAAGAATTCATTATCAATGAAACCTTAAGACTTTACAAATGTTCTAAACTTTTATCTCCAATGTGAGCGAGGAGAAGGGAAAACTGTTAACTTTATCCAGCATATAAATATACACATATGAACAAATATTACCATTCAAAAGGTTCATCGACCAAATTCATACAAACATTTGAATCTTGAAGACAGACAAAGCTGGGATATCTTATTAAAATTATTAAATTGAGATAAATTCGAATACTTTAAACACAGCGATATATTCCGTTAAATCTCTGCAACAATATGTAGAAGTTATTCTTAAGATAGAAAAAATATGAAAATGCCGCATACATATTACTATCACGGCCATTGTTAACCGATATTCAATATTCATGCAAATTATTGTTACATCTTATTGAATTGATGCTTCCCTTAGCATAAACCCTGCATCTCCTTGGAAGATAGAAAAATATGAAAATGCTCCATACATATTACTATCATGACCATTGTTAACCCATATTCAACATTCATTTAAATTATTGTTACATATTATTGAATTGATGCTTCTCTTAGCATGAATCCTGCATCTCCTTGTTTGCAAATCTGATCTTGGTTTCTAACACTTGAAAGGTAAAAGTCTATTTTCATTTGTATGTTTTTAGTTTTCGTTTGACTGGGAGGAGACAAATTTAAAAAAAAAAAAACATAATTAATAGTGTGACTGACGGTGGACTAAAATGTAGAAAGGAAAGGAGGATAGGTTAAAAGTGTTATGACTTATTGCAGATTAAATGAAGAAGAAGATTGCAGGAAAAATAAACTCAGAGAATTCCGCGATATACAACTACGAAACATTTTTCTTTCCAATTCCTCCCATCCTTATTTAATCGAGCAATGCTTTAATAAAATTCACACAAAACAGTAATGCTAATTAGAAATTTAAAATGAAGTCACTTTGAGAAGATATTGTGGAGAATCTCTTCATTGCTGTATGGTTGTATATTCGGGAGAGACCATATATTTCAATCTACTATTTATAATTCATCTCAACGAAGAGGTGAAAATAAATCAAAGGCATGAACCGCATAATACAGTTTTTTCATCTCTCTTCCGTATTGTTGGCTAATTTGATACCCATTTCATCATTGTCACGCATTTTCCATGATTTCTTTCTATTTTTCACGTATTATCTATGTTCTTCATGTTGCAGAGTTATTTGCAGAGTTATTTCATGCACTTTTCATGACTGTATGTAAAAGGGAATCACATTTTAACGTCTACTCTCATAATTCAATGTGATTCATAAAACAAATTTATAACATATGTAGAGAATGGAAAAGAAATTAATAATATTTTAATTCTGAATTTTTAATTATTAATTTGATTGTTGGTTATGAAATTAAGAAGTGTCACATAATAGTGTCTAAAATTATTATTCTTATCTTTGATAATCTATAAATTGTGTTGAAAGACCTTCGCAAAGAATAGAGTGTAATGATATAAGTATGTTAACAAAAAATATAAAAGAATCAGACTTATTGACTCTAGTAAACAAAATAATAAATAACTATAGAATTTGATAAATAAAATGGTAGATATATAGAAAATCAATACTTTTAAAATACCTATATAGAAAATTGACTGCCAACAATTCACCCGAGAAGACAAATTCATCTCAAGAAAAATTCACGCAATTCACGAAAATTTTCTTTGAGGTGAATTTGTCATGGCGGTGAATTTTCCAGGGTGAATTGCTGACATGAATTTTCATAGAGCCAAATAAATATTGGGATATGTAATTTCTCCCTCAAATGAAATGTAATTAAATGAAAAAAGAGACAAAAGGAAAATGGCAAATGAGAAGTCTCTAGGAATATTCCAAAATGATAGAGATAAGGATTAAAATATTCATTTGTAAGAGACAAGTCGGCCTAAGATCTAAAAAGGCCTAGGTAGTTTCTAAAATTATCTATGTAATTCTTAAGACCTCTATTTAAGGAAGTAGATGTAATGGATTGTGGTGTGGTGGAGTGTTGAAGCTGATCAAATATGAAGATGAAGAGTTTATTTTGTATTGATGATGAGTGAAATATAATTTTATGGTATTTTATGAGTTTGTATTTCTATGTATTGTGTATTGATCCATATCCATCCACACCTTCAAATTGGTATCAGAACAGAACAATCCAGAGAGATTTGTGTTTAGTTGCTGAAGAAGACCATTGATGCATCACAAATTGCAGATCGCTGAAAGGAAATTGCAAATGAACCATTATGTGGAGAACGCTGTCAAATAAATCGCTGGTAGAAGGAGATCGCTGTTGTTTTTGCAGAATAGAAAGGGGAAGTTCGCGGATTGCAGGAGTCAGCGCTGCCGCCAAGTGAAAGACTGTCGTTGCTGTGTTTGCTGTAGAGAAGAAACAAATTGAAATTACAACAAGTGATCAATAAGAGAAGCATACTAGATGCAGTTGCCATTTGTTATCAAGGAGTCCGAGAAATTGCAAGCCGAACCTGAAGTTAAAAAAAGAAAGAAGTTGCCAAAGTCTATACGCAGGAGTTTTTATTCAAATAACCTACCTCAAAGGGATTGCCACACAAGGTAAAGAATGCATCTGTGATTTGTTTAATCAGAAAAAGAATATCAGTCATAGTTCTTGAATTTAAGAAATACTATAAGGGAAGATAGAGTCTTGTAAACTAAGTGTCAAAGTTTGAACAAATTACATAATTTGCTTGAAGAATTTGTTGGAGTTTTTTTTTCTGAAATAGACAACCAAATTTGAGGAGAATGACAAAGCAGTTGTTAAAGTTTTTTTGAAAGAATATCAGTCATAGTTCTTGAATTTAAGAAATACTATAAGGGAAGATAGAGTCTTGTAAACTAAGTGTCAAAGTTTGAACAAATTACATAATTTGCTTGAAGAATTTGTTGGAGTTTTTTTTTCTGAAATAGACAACCAAATTTGAGGAGAATGACAAAGCAGTTGTTAAAGTTTTTTTGAAAGAATATCAGTCATAGTTCTTGAATTTAAGAAATACTATAAGGGAAGATAGAGTCTTGTAAACTAAGTGTCAAAGTTTGAACAAATTACATAATTTGCTTGAAGAATTTGTTGGAGTTTTTTTTTCTGAAATAGACAACCAAATTTGAGGAGAATGACAAAGCAGTTGTTAAAGTTTTTTTGAAAGAATATCAGTCATAGTTCTTGAATTTAAGAAATACTATAAGGGAAGATAGAGTCTTGTAAACTAAGTGTCAAAGTTTGAACAAATTACATAATTTGCTTGAAGAATTTGTTGGAGTTTTTTTTTCTGAAATAGACAACCAAATTTGAGGAGAATGACAAAGCAGTTGTTAGAGGATTGATATCAAAGAAGAAAGAGAGGCACGCGAAGCTACTGAATAATGAAATCAAGTGAATAAGGCAAGGTAAAAGAGTATTGAAAGAAAATGGAAGTTTAATTTATGAGATAAATTGTCTAAATGAAAAAATTAATGGAACTAGAGAAAGAAAGGTTTGTAATGATGAATGAGAGGTTAGCAGAAAGATTTAAATTTTTAAATGAAATTAGTGATTATAAAGAGAAAATTGAAGAGGTAGAGGATAGGTTAAAGTTTGTGGAAGAATTACATAATTGGAAAGTGAAGGAATCATCTAAACTTAGAGAGAAAAATAAAGGGTTTGAAGAAAAACTAAAATTGTTTGATGAGATTAAGAAAAGGAACAAAGAACTAGGACAAAGAATGAAGTTGCTTGATGATTTAGAGAAAAAGATGAAGAAATTAAATGAAGAAAATGAAAATTTGAAGTCAAAAAAATCAGTATGTGATGTTACATGTAGTACAGAGGATTTAAATTTATCATTTCATAAGTGTAATTTTGCTGAAGTTGTTTGTGAAAAAGAGTGTGATGGTGAACATGTAAAGTGCAATGATACTGCAAAAGCTTTTAGTTATTTTGATGGAAATGTTGGCAAGCATAAACAAGGAATGAGGAATCCCATTGAGTAAACAATGAAGCAGAAATATGAAGGTCTTGGCTATATGACAGGTAAAGGAAAGATGAATGCAGGTTTTACAAGTTCAGAAAAGGAAGTTCAAAGAATGCAATGTTCACATTGTAACAGGAAAAAGGAAATATGAAGGATAGATGTTGGGATCTACATCCATGCAATATTTGTGGTTTGAGGAGTCATTTTGAAAAGACATGTTGGAATAGAGAGTGCAAGAAAGATTCTATGGTGAAAATGGATTGTGGATGGACTTATGGATCGAGTTGGTAGAAAATTATAGGTATGATCAAAATTTTGTTTTAGTACAAGTGTTCAAGGGTGAGCAATGATGGAAATCTAGCTAAGTTTGAATGTTCAAGGCAGATAGAAAATGGTTTGAGTAAATCAGGATCATTGTCTAGCAGGACGTCCATAGAAAGTGATGAAGATTTTTGTTTTGAAAAATTGGAAACCAAAGATTTGAGGGACTATTGTAGCAATTAGAGAAGGCTAAGAGAAGAGAATTATTATATCTATAGATCATAGAGATGGTTTGAATTTTTGGACAAAGACAAAGGCATCATTAAGTTTGAGGATATCAAGCAAGGACAAGGATTTGCAAAGTCAATAGACTTAGTTATGGATATCAAAAAGAGGCAAAAGGAAAGACAACAATTAAGAGCAAAAGAATTTTATGTAGTAGCATTCGAGGTTGAAATTAAGGGGGAGTATTGGGATATGTAATTTCTCCCTCGAATGAAATGTAACTAAATGAAAAAAGGAAAAAGGAAAATGGCAAATGAGAAGTCTCTAGATGGCAGGAATATTCCAAAATGATAGAGATAAGGATTAAAATATTTATTTGTAAGAGACAAGTCGGCCTAAGATCTAGAAAGGCTTAGGTAGTTTCTAGAATTATCTATTTAATTCTTAAGACCTCTATTTAAGGAGGCAGATGTAATGGATTGTGGTGTGGTGGAGTGTTGGATTTGATCAAATATGAACATGAAGAGTTTGTTTCATATTGATGATGAATGAAATATAAGTTTATGGTATTTTATGAGTTTGTGTTTCTATGCATTGTGTATTGATCCATATCCATCCACCCCTTCAATAAAAATAATACATTCAAAGATAATTTCAGAAGAACAAGGTGTGTTCACTCTAGGAAAATCCAATACAAATGGAATAATCATTACTCATGAAGCTATACATATGCTCCATAAATGCAAAGAAAAAAGGATGTTGGTTAAACTAGATATAAAAAAGGCATATAACCATGCAATTGAGAGCTTCCTTTGTAATATTTTTGAAGAAATTTAGCTTTAATAAATATTTGGTGCAATAGAATTCACAATTATATTTCAACATAGATTTTTAATCTTGGTTAATGGAGAACCTTGGAATTTCTTTGGATTAGATGAGCTTTATTTCCATTTATTTCTATTATAATGAAAGTGGAAAAATGTAGAATTGGAGATGAATTAAAATTGTTTCAAATGCAAGTCCTATTACTCATTAAAGAGATTTGATGACACCTCTTTCCTCTCACTTGCAAGAGGGAAGCATAGTGCTTCGGTGCAAAGTGTGAATATATATACATCATAAAATTTCTTTTTTAATATAGATCATATAACTCAACAAATGGTGGAAAAGATTTTGGATTATAAGATAGGGTTTTTTCAGGCTTAGATTTCCCTTTAATTTCTTTCTCAGCAAAGATCATTATACTTGAAAATTAAGAAGACCGAGGAGAAAAAAATCTGCATAATATGTTTTTTTTCAAATGCCATGACACACCTCTTTATTACTAATTTGGATGCTTGAGATGGAGTAATTCATCACATGACTGAACTCCAAATTTAACACCACTATAGATAACAATATGATCATATGATCTCCACTATTCTCAACAAAAGAAATAATTTCTTATAGACCTTGTCAAGCAGACGATTTTCTTGAGTCTGAAGACATTGGTAGGAAAACCATTAAAAGAGAATATGCAATATTTAATACAACTTTTTAATTTTATTCCTTCCACAAGTGTCAATTTTTTTTTTCAACACAATTGACATCTAGATAAGTGACTTTCACTGCATTTAGCCTCCATGTAAATGCTTCGAGTTAGATAGAGAATGAATTGCTTTGATACCATAATGGAACTCAAGCTGCTACTCTACCGTTGAATATTTAACACAAATACTTCTCTCCTTAATTTTAGATATAAGATTTAATATTTTATATTATAGGAAGGTTTTTATAACTACTTGTTAAATATATTGAAAGTTTTCAAAAGGCCCATCAATGTTTTTGATTAGCAATAAATAGGGTTTTGAAGGGGCTTTGAAACCCTATAGAAAGAAGAGCAAAGGAAGCAAAGGAAAAGCAAATAGGCTGTCCAACCAAACACCAAACCTAAGGCTGATAACAAAACCATTAGCACACCAAATATTAAAATCTAAATCAAGGATCTAAACAACAACAGATCCCAAGCCAACAAATCTAAAACCCTTAGCCCTAGGGCAAAATTTCCCAATAGATTTGGGAAGCCCCTTCCTTCTACGCTAAACCAAGGTCTAAGAAACAGCAGAGTAGAAGTCCTTCTATCAAGGAGAGAGGGAAGGATCATCCTGAGCCATAACAACCATGGAAGGAACCAACAAAGCCGAACCAACAAAAGGAACCTATGGGAGGGAGACCAAAGAAGGCCTGCCAATGTTTTATTGTTATCAAGTGTGCAAATTCATTCACCATTTTGTTGGGTTTTATTTTCATACTGTCAATATTGAATGTTGAATTCATATGATTTGAGGGTCCATGAAGATGGCAATTCATAAGCAATAAATGACAATAACCTAGACAATGGCAGGTAATGCAAGGCAATTCAAGGTGTAGAGACACATGATAAAATACTTGACACACCAATCCAAAAGGACAATCTTATGGACTAGTTGCAGGTCAAGTGTAGTCACAATGATAGTTCCATAAAGAAGTCAACAAATCATTAAGCATAAAATGCAAAGATAAGAAACATGCATACTTGGAAGTTATGGTTTTAAAGGAAAGTCATAATGGTTATAAGAGGGAAGATATTAGACTATGTGAGATAGTGGCATAGTTGAAATCCTTCAAATAAATTGCATTGTATAGTCAAAAGGCATAGTATGACAGTAGAACATGGTGACAAATGCTAGATATGAGCTCCATAACGATGATGAAGAGATGGAGTTTCATGATAACATTCAAAAGGATCATAGTTGAAGTCAAGCATTGAGAAAAAAATAAGATTGACATTCATATAGAAAAAAACTATGGATAGTTCATGAGATAGGCATACTAATATTGAAATATTTAACAAGAGAATTCATTCAAGAAGGCTAAAACCAATCATAGGTGATATATGAACAAGATGGTGGAAAAATAAGCTATAAATGAATGAAACATATCATGTATCAAATAAGTCCTAGAATATCTCCCATGCTTTCCTAGGTATTTTATCCCTTCAAAACCCTCTTGCACATACCATGTAAGCATTTTTTATGGAGTTTCAACTTGCAATACTTAAGGGAGTGTAATGGTAGTGATAAGCAAGTGGAGAGCATCTAGGAAGTAGTTTAGTGAGCTAGGGAGACACATGAGAGAATATATGGCAGTTTGGGATGCTCACAAGCATCTATGAGCTTATGAAAGAGAAACTTCATAAAGAAATTCAAATTAGACAAATAATTCTTCAACAACCAACATCACTGAGCAAATTTCTAGTAGCAAGGATATAACAAGTTAGATGGGCACAAAAGGAGAACTTTGACCTAGCAAGCTAATGTAAACACTCGTCAATTTTCCCTCAAAAGCATGTTTCTAAAGTTTAGGAGATGGTTGTAACACAAAAAGGGATGCCTAGGTTGACTTGCTTTTAGTTTTGGTTTTTCCTCACTAAGTATTGTAAATAAGAATAGTATAAATTTCTAGACATAGATTAGAATTGTAACTCAAGGAAACTCAATTCTCAATCATGTATAGTAGTTTTTAAGCACTTCTTTTTATCAATAAAGAAAGTACTTTTCCTTCTCTAATCTATTATTTTGTGTGCAAACATGAACAATTGGTATATTTTCTATAATTTATATGTAAATACTCAATTTATGTCTCATTTCCTTAAGGACCTTCATGCATAGATATGCATACTTTATGCAAGTTATAGGTTGTGTCAATGGTTTGAACTTTTAATTGTGAAAAAACTTAATTTTTTCGCTCTAGAATTGATAAAAATTCAACTTTCTTATGTAGGACTAATGTATAAATATGACAAAACTTGAGTTTTGCATGAAATAGATTGTTCATTGAATAAATTGTGTTAAGCAAAAATATAGGCTCAATTTTTTTTTGGTCCATCACCCCATTAATATTTAGATTTCATTCTATGTCTTTTCTCCCCTTTTCCTCAATAAACATTAGTAGCATAGGTTAAATTAGGTGAAGTACCAAGGGAACTAACCCTCTCTAGAGGTTGATCTCAATCTATTAGAGTCCACACTCTATGAGATCATCTCATGTTTCACCAAATTGTTGAGTTGATAGTTCAACAAGGGTGCATATCCTAGTGACAACAAGCACAACTTCCAATCTTGTTATTAGAGCTTGAAAGAATTGATACCAATTTTTTGAACCATATTGGCTACAATTTTTTCATTATCTAATTTTCCCAATTTTTGGGGCCTCAAAACATCGCTTGAAGTCTCAAAACTTAATTTTAAATATTTTTCAATATTTTTAAAAATTGAAATCTTTAATATATTTACACCTAGACCTAATATTAGCTTGAATCCCATCGACAATGTTCATTTTAAATTCTAGATCTTTGGGAAAAAATTCAAGTCCATAAGTGCTCAAATGTATACTTTTAAAAAATAGAGGCCTTGATATATTTTCCTCTTTTTGAAAATTTAAAAGTTTTAAACCATTCTTCCATACTTTGGTGGAAATAAGCTTCTTAGGTATTTTGGAAACCAAACAAAAAATAAAATAAAATATTTTATGTGTGATGCAAAGTTGCCCTTATAGCTCTCGATGCTCTTGGACTAGAAACCCAAGGTAGTTTGAGAAGTGACTTTGTCACACCTTCATTGTGTGAGAAAGACCAATGTGATCAACCTCTAATTTAGAAAACCATGATGACTATACAATAGACCTTCCTTTCCATTTGACCAAGTATTCTTCATACTACCTATTTCTCATGCTCCTTCCTACATGATTATTTAAGATCTCATATTTTTCATCTCTCTATGAAATAGATGCTGGGATATGCCACTACCCTTCTACTTTTCCATCTTTTGTATTTCCTTCATGATAGTTTGATTGATCATAAAAATTATAAATGGATGAAATATTAATCTCACTTGGAAACTCCACTTCATAGGCTTTTCTTGACTCATGCTTATTTAAAATCTTGCAAGGTCCAAATTCCATCTTTGACTTATTATATGTATTTTATTTAAATCTATTTTTTATTTAAAATTAAATTTGAAATAGATTACTTATTTGTATATTTGATCTTATAGATTTTAAAATAGATAAAACTATCCTTTGGGTTCATACTCATATACATAAAAAAGTTATAATTATTGAAAGCTCTAACAAGGAGGGCCATATTAGAAAATCTTGGGGTATATTAGGATAATCCTCACAGGTAGTACATAGTTGTTTTGAATTAGATTAAGACTGGAAGGGATAGTAGTATATAATTGTTAATTACAATTGAACATTTGATATATTCAAACTTTTAGTCATTCATTATATATATAAAATAAAAGATAAATAGAAACTATACATATAATTACCTTTTGAATCCATTAGTTGTATCACCTTAATTATCTATACATTTATCTTCTATAGTAAAGGTCCAATCAACACAATTTTGTGGCATCACCTTTGTTGAAACTTTTAGAAATGTAATCCCTATTTTATTGTACTGCATGCATGGCCTGTCTTTGTAGCCTATTATAGAGATGATGAATGAAACCCAAGAAGGAAAGAAAACATGGGCATTAAGAGAAGGCCATAATTTCACCCTAGTAGGAACACATGAGCCTGTGATTTCCAAGTTGATGAATTAGTTGAGTCTTAATCTATATTGCAACTTAATTAGTGCCAAGGACACCATTCTTAGCATTTCAACATATACCTTAGTCTCCACGAAAACCCCAATGGACATTACATCAATGTAAACATTAACATGGTAATGAAGGGTTACAAAGAGGAAGAGTTACCCCAAGGCCATATGAATGACATGCACTTATAGTATATTTCACCTTAAAGATGGTCTTATTTCTTAAAATAAACTTATCCCATAAATAATATCTACCTTTTCTTTGTGAATAACCTAATGTTGATATCAGATAATACTATGTTTAAGAAACTTCTAGAAAAAGTGAGGAATGAAACCAACATAAAATATTTAGGTCTCTCCCATAATTTCTTGTGCCATGTCCTAGACAAGAATGTAGTGATAAATTAACTTTCATTGCTATGATTATTCACTATCACAACATGTGGATTCTCCTCGTAAAGTGAATAATATTTCATGAAATAAAGATGCACATTGAGATATTCAAGGATTTATATAAATCCCAACATGATTCATTGTGTAATAATCAAGGTTGAAGTTGGCCAATGCATCCACATGAGAATTTCCCTCCTTGAAAACATGTTCGATAGTAAACTATTCAAATTGATATAGGATGAGCCACATTTGATTTATAATTTGATTTATTTTTTAGTTTTGTGCCCTTTTCTTTTAAAGTACATTGATGATGATCTATGAAATTTCTTCAATTTTGATTTCTTAATATCCAGTTGTGAACATGTTTGTAATCCTATAAGTAATGCATAGGAATTTGCATCATTTATTTTTCCTTGCTGCAATCCTTTTTAAGCACCATAAAAGTTTTTAATTTACACCACCTAATTGGTGCAGATTACCACTAACATATTTTCTAGAGAATTGAGGAAGATTGTCCCATCTAGCACCATAGATAATGCGTACTTTCAATATTGAACAAATTTTCACCTACTTGTCAACCCATGGGGTAAAATCCTTTTTCTATTCATTTGAATTTTGGCCTTATTGTTTGCCACCTCTTCAATGACCCTATCAATCTTGTTAATTAAATTTTCTATAGATAATTATTTCTTTTAGAAAATCCTCATATTCTTTTCCTTTCAAATTTCTCATATGCCAATTGAAGGCCAAGCAATCCAAATGTCAAAGAAGATGGCCTTTCTAAATATAAAGGGACATGAATTAAAGAGATGTAAAATATCTTGTGCTCTAGGTCAAAGAAAATTCAATTTACTCTACACCAATTTCTAGTAAGCATCTACAAAACGATGTTTCAATAGTAAAGGATCCATTATTTCTTCCTCTTTCTCACATAAAAAAAATCTACATGGCCCTAAGAACCCCATCTTTCACAAATTTTCTATTGTGAGAACTTTTAATATAAAATCTCCCAAGAAAAGCTCCAACTTTGAGTAGAAAATTATTATTCCAACAAATATGTGAAGCCCAATCATCTTTCTTTCCTCCCAAATCTATTCGTTTGTAATCCAACTTTACATTGCTATTCCATGGTTTTGAGCCACACCATGTAAGGTAATCCTCTTCATCACTTATAAAAGTTTCCTCTCAACAATAATTTATTTTAAAGTATTTTTTTAATTTGCTTAGATGTGTGTCTTTTGAAGGATTTTCCATCTCCATTTGATAATACACCCATAGTAAATATTCCTAACATATTCTCCCCACTATGCTTCCAAGGTATGCCTTATCTCTTTCATGTTTGGGAGATTTATAAGAGTGTCATATTCATTCCAAAAATCCTCCCAAGAGAGGGCCTTCCTATTTGAAACATAAGGGCAGACAACTGAGAGGGGGGGGGGGTGAATTATTTGTCACAAAAATTATACTTATTAAACTTATTCTTAGATCTGATAAATAAACATCAAAGAATAAACCATCACCACATCAAAAACACACATAACACCAATATTTTTATGTGGAAACCCTGTTAGGGGAAAAACCACTATGGAGGTTAATCCACAAGATTATACTATTTTAAAAGTATTATAAATGGGGAATGCACATGTATTCAGACACATTGCCTAGAGCTCACTACTCAAATACAAAAGGCCTACTACCCAAAAGAAGACTCATTATCTTATAGTAAAATTCATATTACATTTGGAAGATTTTGAACTGAGAAAATAACATCTTCTAATGCTTGATTATAGTTTCGATTAAGCACATAAACTCTTCTTCACACTTTACTTCTACATTCGAAAGATTTGAACATTTTTCACACATAACATGCATCACACATCGCAAACCACACATTCAAATGGTATAAATAATCGATCATATATATTCGCAACTAAGGATAACATTGACTACATGTCAGCTTTTATAAAATATGAAATGTGTACAAACTATCAGCCCAAAACATAAATAATTATCAATGTGGATCAAAAATTGTTAGCCAAAAACATAGTGAGGACACAAAAAAATACCCTCATTTATGAAACACCTTAAAAAATTATTCCTTGAAGATCCACTACACACTATAATCACCCTATCAGTCATGATCATAAAAAACATGAGCTCACAAAAGAAAATCACAAATCGCGAGCACAACAATCAATGTGGACCAACATCACAAATAGAGCATGATCTAGAAACATCCACAAGCATCATGAATGACTACAAAAGCATCTACAATAATTCAAATTACTAGAATCACATCATCTTCTTCCAGCAACACCAACTAAAGCAACAAAACAACCATCAAAACATAGATACTCAGAACTCAGTCAAATCTTCATTCGAACCTCTAAAACTTCATGTGGATAAACTAGGTATACTATTCAAAAAATCCTTTAATCCCCAACCTCTTATCATCAATATACTGAGCTTTCCACCATACTAAACTTCACTACATCATCAACAATTTGCAATTTAAATCTATTACAATTTTCTCAATATCCTCAACATATATATCCTTAAAGACATTAATTGAAATAGTGTTGAAATCAATGAAAACCACATATCAACAATATCCAACAATCTCCCCCTTTGGAATTTATGGAAACACATGATGTGAAAAACACTGTAAACGCAAATTTCTCTTAGCACATTTTCCCCCTTAGTTTTTGACTCTTTTCTCCTTCACTTTTCCATAGTTTTTCACATGACTCTTCTCCCCCTTTGAAATAAATGAAAAAGATACACATTATCTTTCTCCACACAAGCTATGAACCAAATTTTTGAACATCTGACTACTCCCTCTAAGTAGCAGCCACCACAAGATCAATCCAGATCACAAGATATGAGTATGAAATGCATAGAATGATGCAATTTAATGCATATTAATTTTTATTAGGAGGGGTAATCACCCATAGCTTCCCTTTGAGATACTCAAAAGTATTCTTAAATACAAAATTCAACACATACTTGTCCAATTTGGTATACCATGCTCTTGGGGCTTGCGTAAGTCCATACAATGCTTTCTTCAACCAAAAAACCATATCTTCCTAATTAGTCAATTGAAATCCATCAAGTTGGTCAATATACACTTCTTCTAGTTTACCATTTAGAAATGTTGACTTGACATCAATCTGATAAACCTTGAATTTTTTGTAAACAACATAAGCAAGAAATAGTCTCAAAACTTCAATCCTAGCAATACAAGCAAAGGTTTCTTCAAATTCAATTCCTTCCATATGAGAATATCCTTTTCACACCAGTCTTGCTTTATTTCTAACAATGTCACCTTGCTCATTTAGTTTGTTCTGAAAGACCCATTTAGTTCCAATTACATTTTTGTCTTCAGGTCTAGGAACAAGAATCCATGTATCATTCTTCTCGTTTTGTAGTAGTTCTTCTTTCATTTCTTACACCCAATGTTCATCTTTGCATGCTTCATTGACACTATAAGGCTTAGTCTTTGAGATCAAATGATATTCTTTTGCAATTCTTCTCTTAGTTTGAACACCTTTGTTCTTATCACCTATAATATGATCTTCTAAATGATTTAGTATTACATACCTTGGAGTCTTAGGGTATTATTTAACTTTAGGATCTTATGATCTCACTTGTGCATTTTCACTAGTTTCTTCCTCTTGATTTTCTAGATTCACCATAACGATTTGATCTTGATTTGGAGTCTAAACTTTCTTTCCTTTATTTGAACTATCATTCTGATCATTTGAATCATATCCATAGGTTCTAGATGGTTTAACTATGTCTTCATCAACCTTGACAATAGCACTTTCAATTACTTTCCTCAATCTCTTATTGTAGCACTAGTAGGCTTTACTTTTAGTAGAATAACCAAGAAAGATTCCTTCATCACTTCTAGCATCAAATTTTCTTATATCTTCATTTCTTTTGATATAAAATTTGCTCCCAAATATTTTGAAGTATATAATAGTAGGATTATGACCAAACCATAGCTCATAAGGAGTCTTACCGTTATCATCTTTGACATGTACCTAGTTGAGAGTGTAAATGACAATAATCTCATCTTCTCTCCAGTAGATATGTAGAACATTTCCTTCCAACATCATAGTCCTTGCAGCTTCTTGAATTGTCCTATTCTTCCTGTCCACAACTCTATTTTACTAAGGGTTCCATTGGGCAGATAATTGTCTCTTTATCCCATTCTCTTCACAAAAAAAATTAAACTCACGGGAAGTGAATTCACCACTTCTATCTGATCTCAGAAATTTAATCTTCAAACATATCTCTATCTCAACCATAGCCTTAAAAATCTTGAATTTCTCTAGAGATTCAAATTTTTACCTTAATAAAGTAGCCTGCATCAATCTAGAATATAATCATCAATAAGTAACATGAAATACCCATCTCTTTTGAAAATTATGACTCTAGAAGGACCACACAAGTCAGTATGCACAAGCTCCAACACTTCATTTGAACAATATTGTTTCCTCTCCCTAACTGACATTCCTTCATATAACATTAGTAGGTTTTATCAACTTAGGAAGATCTCTCACTGCTTGAGTAGAACTTATCTTGATAATATTGTCAAAGTTTACATGACGCAATCTCCTATGCCACAACCAACTTTCATCAACTTGAGCAATTAGACAAATTTTATCAACAACACTTAGGTGAAAGATATTACCTTTTTTTTTGTACTAGATGAAATCACATTTATAGAACTCCCCAATATTCTACACTTTCCATCCTTGAATTGAAGATTGCATCCCTTGTCAACCATCTATCCAACACTTCAGAGATTATGCTTCAAACCTTCCACATATAGAACATCATTAGTATTATGCTTCCCATCAAGAGAAATGGATCCTCTGCCATGGATTATACTAGCGTTGTCATCACCAAATATTACAACACCACCATAATACTTTTCAGAGCTCACAACTTTAATTTTATCACTTGTCATGTGATGAGATCATCCACCATCAATCACCCATTCATCTTTTTCTTCAACTCTAGTAGCTAGAGCTTTCTCCACATTTATGCAACTAGCAAATTCAGTAGGTACTGGATTATTTTCCTTGATAGCAATAAATACCCATTCATCCTCTTAAATTTCCTTTATCAGATTCATCATCTTTCACACCTTCATCTATAGCATAATAAAACTTTCTTTGGAATCTAGGCTTGTTAGGTTTTGGCATAGGAACTCTTTTTGGATACCTTGAGGATAAATGATCTATCTTATTGCAAGAAAAACTTTTAAGTGGAAATTTCCCTTTATACTTACCTTCTCCTTTGGGTACCCTCTTTACAATAGTGCTTCAAGCTCTTCTAGTTTTCTCTCTTCTTCAATCTCTCTCATTCCATGCTCATAATTGGACATTTTTCTAGAAGAAATTTCTCCCAGATCATATCTCTTCTTATCTTTTCTAGAGATAGTAGCTTTGAATGAATATTTTTTCTTAGGAAGAGATTCACCATAATCACTTAACTCAAAAGCAACAAACATACCAATCAACATGTCTCTGGTTACATTTGTCATAGTCCAGGTCTCCTCAATAGCAACAAATTTTTGTTTGTATGCAATAGAAAAGGATCTAAGCACTTTAGAAACAATCTTTGATTCTTCCAATGTTCCACCATCACATTTGATACTACACACAAGTTCATTCACTCTCTGGATAAAAGAAATGATGTTCTCATCTTCACCCATTCTAAACATTTCATATTTCCCTTTTAGGCTTTACACCTTAACAATCTTCACATGGGTATCACCTTCATACAAGGTTTCCAACTTTTTCTAGATCTCATAAGTAGTCTTTAGCTCCATTACATTTTTCATCTCGGAATCAGTCAGAGCACTCAAAAATGCTTCCATAGCCTTGATATTGTACTCAGCTTCCTTAATTTCACATGTAGTAGAAGGGCCATTGTGTGGGATGATATAATTATTCTTTGTAATGTTCCAATAAGGTTCACCAATGCATCTTAGATGACACTCCATTTGAGTCTTCCATAGAGAATAATTAATTCTATCAAATATTGGACTATCCTTCTTAAATATTGCCATCTTGGGTCACCTCAAGCTATTAAACTTCTTCCAAGGAACTTGTTTTGATACCAATTGTTGGAAACACAAGGGTAGACAATTGAGAGGGGGGTGAATCATTTGTCACAAAAATTATACTTATTAAACTTATTCCTAGATTTGATAAACATGAAAGCATAAACCATCATCATATCAAAAAAACACATAACACAAAGAGTTTTATGTGGAAATCCTGTTAGGGGAAAAAGCACGGTGGAGGTTAATCTACAAAATTATACTTTGTTAAAAAATTTATAAATGGGGAATGCACATGCATTCAAGCACACTCCCTAGAGCTAACTGCTCAAATAAAAAAGGCTTACTACCCAAAATAAGACTCACTGTCTTATAGTAACATTTGGAAGATTTTGAACTAAGAAAATAACATCTTCTAATGCCTGATTACAATTTTGGTTAAGCACATTGTGCCATAAAAAATGGCCCCTTGTCATTTTCATGGTCTTTTAAGTCTTGTTTCAAAGTTTTGGAGCTATGTTTCAAAATTTTTATGATGTATCTTGGCTTGAGCATGCTTATTTTGGTGCTAAAATTCAAAGAACGATGTCTTGTGAAGGTGTTGTGAAGTGTTGTAAGAAATTTCTACATTCTTCTAGACTCCATTTAATGCAATTCACCTAAAAACCACCTTTTCAGTCATTAACAAGTCCTATTTTAAAGTTTTGTAAAGTCTTGTAACAAGATATCACACTTTTCTAGGCATGTTTTCACTATTTACACCCTTCTCATGCTTTATTTTGTCTCTTCATGCCCTCATATGCTTATATTAAGTGTATAATTAGGTTCTATCATGAAAAACAACATTAAACTCAACATTATTTCTAACACTTGGTTTTGGGTCCCAAGTGGGACTCATTCACCAAGGACAGCTAATGAGTCCCCCTTGGCCCCAAATTCAAAATATTTCAAAATTTATTTTAGGATTTTACTCAAATTCACTTCATGTCGGCCTATGATGACGTATGAATGGATAGTAAGGCACAAAATTTGTATGAATAAGTGATTTTAACCTCATTTTACATCTCCTACAGAATCAATTCATCGAAGCATTCAATCTCCTAAGTCATTCAAGCAATCAAGCATTTTACATCATCAATTCAAGCACTTTCAAGCACTTTGGAGCAGCCATTGACATTATTTCAACTTACAAGATCTAGGATGTGGTAAGTTTGTAATACTTTCATGTTATTCATTTACCATTTCCTTCACATGTCATTTATTTCTATTGGGTTTGATTACCAAAGTGGGGTTTGACCAAGGAAATCCCCTATTCACTAACCCCCCAATATTTTCCCCTTTGTGCATGTGTATTTGCAACTTTGTTTTGTAGATTTAATAGGTTTAAAGGTGTTGAAAAGTGGAAATCAAGTCAACTAGGCTCTTCAAGTCAACACATCATCTTTTCAAGCATTTTGAGCATTTTTAGCTCATTTTCTACAAAATTGACCCCGACAACCTAACATTCAGACATTGCAAGATCTAGTGAAGCAGTGTTGCCTCCTAATTTTCTAGAAATCTTGGGGAGGACTTATTCTCCACCCTTGGTGAATGAGTCCCACTTAAAATTTGAAAATCTACATTTTGTCAAAAATCAACTATAGGCTATCAGAAATCAGTTCCCAACACTTTTTCAACAGTAGGAGGACTGATTCGCCACCCTTGGCAAATGAGTCCCATTGTGAAAAATTATTAAATTTCACCAGCATTCCAAACACTCTAGAAATCTCATACAAATTCTAGGTGTGCACTGAGATTTGGCCCTGTACCTTATGTTCTACATATTTCTTTCTATTTCTTTATCTTTCACAATTGTTTGCATATTACAGTGTGTTTTCAAACATAGCTCAAATTGCACTTTTGCATTCATTTTAGATCACTTCAATTAGTCAATTGCATTTATATCACTTCATTTACATCATATTACATTGCATACATCCTAATTTGAATGTGCATAAGCATTTTGGGAGCCCTAATCTCTCTCCTTCTAGGTGGGAAACCCTAAGAAGAGAGCCTAGCATTTTAGGCACCAAAATCTATGTCACATTATGGAGAAACTGACTCTTGAAAATTTTTAAACTTCTAATTGCAATCATATCTTGACTCCTAGTTTTCATTTGCATTGACATTCAATTAGGACATTGATTTTTTATTGCATTCTAGGATCTTTCGTTTTGAATTAGTGAAAAACTCATTTAGTTTTCATTCTTGCATTCAAATTCATTAAAAAAACTGAAAATCTACATTTTGTGTTTGTATTTTCATTCTAAAAAGCATTTAAATCATTCTTACAATTATGAAAAACACAAAAAATATTGCATCTTGGGACTTATTCACCACCCAGGACGAATTAGTCCCTCTACATATTTTAGACATTAATTTTTTATTGTTTCTAGCATTTTCCTACATTTCTATTTTTTCTATTTGCATCTCTATTATAGTTAGAAAATTTTATGTTCTTAGTGTTCTACATTCTTAGATTATCTTGCATTTCCATTCACCATTCCATTGTGGTACTTGCATGAGTGTTTGGTGCCCTATTGATAATACTTTAGTGAGAAGAAGTTCTAGACTCATGGCATCTCATGATAGCACCTTCATTGTGGACCTTGGGATCTCACGAGCTCCTACTCTTGGTATGGACAATGGTGCATTAGGCCCTAACAATACCACTTACATGCCTTCCCCTTTCTATCTTATGCATGTTGACAATCCAAACAAGTCCCTCTCACAAGAAAAGGTTATTAACATTCATGATGACTTTGCAGTATTCACAACAAGACTTGCGACTTGAAAAAATTTCCACTACTACTATACCTACTATTGAAAACCTTCATCACTTAATTGAAAGCGATGGTGGCTTTCAAGAGCTAAAATAAATAGCTGAGATTTAGAATAAACATGCATTTTCCAATACTCCATCAACAAACATTCCTGTCACCCATGAAATAGTACAATTATGTCACTACTTCATCAACAATGCAAAAAGACAATGGCTGACCTTATGTTATGTAGAAAAAACAATGATGAAAAAGTAACTGATTTCATCTCTCGTTACTAGTCCTTATATGCTCAAGTTGATGTCCAAATTCTAGATGCACATCTACAAAAGATGTTTATTGATAATTTTCACACTAACCTTCAAGATAAGCTTATGATGATGAAATTCCCTTCATCCATGCATTTTTCCACAACCTTTTGTGAGTATCAAAATTTGGTTTCAAGTCATGAGTAAAAATCCACTTTAGTTGAATTGACAAAACTGAAAACAACAATCAAAACACAAAACAACACACAAAATTTCCGCAAACCTAATCGAGGTTTCTTACAATTTAGTTCACCTCCTTCACCACAACCACAACCAACTTCACAAGTTCATAATTAAAAGTTCACCTTTAAAAAAATTGTGCCTTATCATTATGATGATCATCCAAACAAACATTTCACCCCTTTACCTGACACCCTCCACTAGACAATGAACCAACTCATCCAAAAACACATGCTTACCTTACCACTCATTTGACCACTTGATCCTAATCAACCCCCACCTCCTACCTTCAAACCTAATGTTTATTGTCATTTTCATTGTCAAAACGGCCACGACACCAAACATTGCAAGTGTCTTAAACATTTAGTTGAAGATCTCATTGATCCATGGGAATTGACCATTATGGGTGTTAATGATCAAGACAATAAGTCCATTGCACCCCCTAACCAAAATCTCCAAATCTTCACCAACCCTATGCCTAAACACACTACCTCCTTCATCAAGGCTAGTGAACCTTCAAAGACTAATTTAATGACTATTGATACACACAATGAACAACTAGATACACCTCCTATTGTTACTCAAGCTAGTACTATGGATAAAATTGTCGATACAATAGACCTTATCCCTTGCAAGGGCCAAACCACTCAATCTATAGATATTAATTTTTTTGCTAAAGACATACTACCAAAGCTTCCTAATGGTCATCTCTACCTAGTTGGAAGAATCTATGATAAACCTACTAATGTGATATTAATAGATCCTGCTTGTGGTGAGAATGTGATCATAGAAGATTTTTTAGTATAGCATGATCTATATCAAAATAACTCTAATCCACCAATTGCATGGATCAAAACACATCATGGTTTTGCATTCCCTACCATTGGGGGTATGTGCAGGATCATGGTGGGACAAAAAGTGGAATGAGGAAAAAAAACACATCTTTCATCAATCAAAAAATGCGAAAAGAACGTGTTGACTTTTTTTAGGCTCGGGTGTCACCATACCAAACACCAAACCTAGTTTTACAAATCGGATATCTAATTCAAATCTGATATCTGATTTGGATTGGATATTTGATTTGTAAAAATCATATATATAAAAAGTCAGTCGCTTTTTTGAAGTTATTTGACAGTGAAGAACCTGTGGGCACACAGTGCATTGGTTCTTCGTGTAACAAATATCCAATTTGGGAAAAATACATTTTGGAAAGGTAAGTTTTTTTATTTTTATTTGATTTGATTCAATTTTGATTTAGATTTGAATAATTTCATATGGTTTTTTGTGGATTTTAAAGAAAAATAGGGTTTTTGATTGAATTTTTGTGAAAAAATTGAGTTTAGAATGGATTTTGATAAAAAAATGAATGTTTTTTGTGGATTTTTTTCAAAATAGGGTTTTTGATTGAATTTTTATGAAAATATTTAATTTAGAATGGATTTTGATAAAAAAATGAATGTTTTTTGTGGATTTTTTTTTCAAAATAGGGGTTTTGATTGAATTTTTATGAAACAATTGAGTTTGGAATGGATTTTGATAAAAAAATGAATGTTTTTAATGGATTTTGATTTAAAAATAGTGTTTCATTTATATTGTCTAATTTTAGATTAATTATTTTTTAACTTTAATTAGGCATTATGGCTATCGAGAATGAGAATGCACAAATTCCACTAGTTGAGAATGAAAATCCACTAACTAAGAATCAAAATACAGAAATGCCAAATGCTCCACCACCTCCACAACCATTAATTGAAGACTTAATTCATGAAAAATTGGAGCAATTGAGGGGTATTTGTGATGTTTATAAGAAAATCCCTTGATTATTCTGTATGTCAACCACATTGACAAGAATAATTACAAATATAGAAACGCTCTCCACCCAACATAATGCATTTCATTCATGGTGAGAAACCATGACACAATATTATGCATGTTGATTGTCTTATGATGATGTGAAATATATCCAAATAACAAAAGCCCAAATAACCTCTTTATTTATTAACCCCAACACTGGTTTGCCAGTTAATGTTAACAAACAAAAAATTTCTATAAAATGGTGCACGCATAGGGGCATAGTAGATAACTTTTGGGATCGTTGGTGTATGGTTTTTGATAAACCACCCAAAACTAATCTTGATGTACCTTTACTTTATTAAAAAAATATATGCTAAGTTTTTGTTAGGGCATCATGTCAATTACTTTGACATTAAACCCTTCCAGGGTGTTGGTGGAGGTATGCCCCAGGATAGGCCAAGGGCAGCTAGAGTAGTCAGGAACCCACATGTTCCCCATTCTCCCCTTCCTCCGCCACATCCATTACAACATCTAGATACTACGGAGGATGCAACCACACAAACTATCTAGGCCATTCACTCTTTGAGTGGTCTTTTAGTTTCTCATGCTTCTTCACTAGCTTAGCCACAGTCTGGTGATCTTGGCGATGGATCCAGTGTTGCTGTATCATCTTCCTTGGGTCCACAGATTTGCAATACGTGCCAAAAAATATGTTTGGGTCCTATTGTACAAACCCCTGAGCAACCATTAGACACTTTTTATTATGACATCCAGGATGTGGAGATTATAGCAGATCACATGCAGGGGAGTGGAGTACACCCTACAGATTCCTCTCTTGCTAGAGAGGTAGACATTGGAGTAGTTACATAGTTAATATTTAATGTGTAAATTCATAAATTGCATTTTTTTAAAAATGAATATTAATAAGAGATAGTATCAAGTAATAATATTTATTTACATGGTCTATTTAACAGTTAATGTCTGAGGAGGAGCTGACATGGGTGACTGATAGCACCCTGAGGGCCATTTCATTTGGCCTCGAGATGCACACAATATGTATTTTTGCACTCACTCATTTACATTTTTTTACCATATACTTGCTTGTCATTTGAATTGTCATTAATGAAATTAAATATTAACTTATATGTTTATCTTATTCTCTACTTGTAGGAAACACCTAGTTCAAGCGAGGTGTGATGCTCTCCAGACTATGGAAGCACAATGTTGGATAAGGGAAAGGAAATTGAACTCAAATTTGATTGAATTAAGATTTGTAAGATATTTTATTGATTATGCATACATTGACATAGATTCGTAGTTTCATACATGTACTTGTCATTTTTATGTACAGGTAGTTGTGAGCTATACATCATTATTGATAAGTGCCACAACACCTGAAGGAGTAGGTATTCAAACACCTAAAGGAGGAGGTGTTGAAACACCTAAAGGAGATACAAAAAAAGATCATCCTAAAGAGGTATGTGTTTATTTTATTTTGTGCTTGGTAAATATGTTCTTATTACTGACAATTCTATGCTAACTTGGAACAATTTCATGTTTTTGTTCACATATATAGATTGACATTACAAAATTTGGTTTGGTTAGTTCTTTGAGAGGGTTATATTCTAGGACTCCTAACCATTTGAAGAGACATATATTTCAGGTAATCAAGATTTCAATTTTAGAGTTCAATTATAATTCAATGTGTATTGATTTTTATGTTAATTATTCAATTTTAAATTATATAGTATAACTAATCTCAATTGTGGTTTGACTTTATCTTGTGCAGCTACCTTTAGAGCCAACGAGTGTTTCAAAGAAGCTCCATTTTGATGATCCACCAGTAGTTTAGGATGAGATATACATTTTGGCATGTAAATATTGAATAGATACCGAGATGGCATATGCCACATATTGTAAAACTTTGTTTGAGTTGGCATTGATGCCATTTTTGTATATGGACATACACTTGATTATTGGATAATTTGATATATATAGAAGTTGACAATCAAAATTTAATTTCCTCCTCATGTGCATGATTAAACTCTTTGAAAATTTAATCATGTGAGCAATGGTTAAATATCAATGTACAATAGCATAAAAAGAATGGTTAATTATTATGTAGTTTATATTCATATTGTTGATTATATTGCATTGCACATATTTCAAACTCAAAGCATTACTTCAAATTGCAGAAGTAACAACTAGATATTGATAGATGAATAAGTTTCAATAACAATATCTATAGTTTTTACAAAGTCAACCTAAGAAATTATGCAATTACTTCACATTACATAACTAATAACTAGGAGCAGCTATCAATTGCATTAGCTTGTCATGGAACTGTATGAGACCACATTTCTTTGAGGAAAATTGGCACAAAACTCACAAAAAATGAAAAGAAAGCACTCAAAAAAACTTTAAAGGGGTCTCAAGCCTGCTGCCCCCTCATTCCACATGCTATGCAACCATTTACTTGTGTTAGTTTTATGATTAGTGGTAAATTCATGGAAAATCCTAACCTAGGAATTGGACATTTCAGCAGGTGACTAACATCTTCTTATGGTCATTCATTTACATTGTCAAACCAAGGAAGGCATACTTGAAATGGAGCGGCACTGTATGTGCACTAAGAACCAGTTTCAATCATAATTTACTAGAAATAAATGCTTGGAAGGAATTATACTTATGCTGAAGGAATGTAATGTAATGTATTCTTAACTTAAGCATAACTTAATCAAAGGAGAAATCATGAAAACTATTACTAAGAAACAAACTATGAACTGGCTTTATGCTATAGGAACAAACACAGGGATGGATTCTCGATGCTGTAGGAACAATATAAGACTGCTTTTGCACTGAAACCTTCAATAGGAGATAAATAACTACAGATACTCACTAAGTGGGCCCCCTTAGCAAGCATCAACTATTTTATGTAAGAATTGAACTCAAAACTTCATCAACTTTTATTCATAAACTTGGAATCATATACATTGATTGTTCTGCTTGTAAGAAAACTAACACAAAACAATGTTTCTCATTATAATACTAACTTTAACACACTCCGTTGCTCACTCACACAGGAGGAACACTTATTTATATTAGAAAAGAAACTAACTACCTAACTATAATAGAGAAAGACGTGGATATAAATGCATCCTGAAACTGAGGAATAAACTTCTCATAAATGAAGGAATATTTGTTCAACACGATTCAGAAAGAATTTAGTATTCCACAATTCATAGATTAATGATCATTTAGATTTCCTCCCAATGACCTAGTTAGAGAGTCTTTGCTGGAACAACTTCCTCGATGTCGTGCTAGAAATGGACTTTACTGCAAGGCCAAGATCTACTATGCTTTGACTTGTTCATGCTTCCTTCAACAACCTGTGATGCACATGGTGACATAAGCAAAAGAAAGCACGCGTAGAAAATAACACAATACACATTCATTAATCACATATTAAATCCATTTCATTATCCAAAACCCACATGCATTATATCAGTCATTCATGAGGTCAAACATAGCAATTAATATAGACATAGAGATGTTAAGCTCCAGGAATATAGGAATGTGTTGCTACATGATACTACCTGATTTTAGATAAAAAGCCTTTAATAAAAGAGTTAAAACAACCATCAGAAATAAGAGTAAGGGTATTAAAAATACATCATAATATTCTAATAATGAGCATATTTCAAGCTCATCAATCAAATTTAATGCATATAAAATTAATTCTAAATCAAACACAATAACATCTAGCAGATACCCTAGGAAAACCCTCCTCTTGAGGGAGAAAAAACCAGCCAATCATATCACTTATATTATTGAATCACAATAGAAACTCCTTTACAATGAAGGTCGATAATGAGGCCTAATAATATGTACCACAGACTGATGCCAACACAACAATACAATGATGTAATTCTCAAATGATAATCCTCGGCCTTCTCACAATAACTCGATCTACACTTGAAGAGTTTCTCACTAACTTGCACTTGATATGAAATGGAATGTATGAAAAATGTATGTCTCAAAAAAGTTTAATGTATCTAATATATATACAAGTTGAGAGAGATTCGACTCTTCACAATATAGGTTAGCCTCCAAAAAGAATGTACCTCCTCAAAGATTGCGCCTCCAAGATAGAAGTCAGCCTTCATAAAATAATAAATATTATTTGACTTAAATTGTGCCTCAAGCATGTCAGCCTCTTCATAAATGCACCTCTTCATTTACTCGTATCTCTTGATGAATTAGAATTAATCACAAATATATATATATATATATATAATATCTTTGGCTATATTTAATTTATTCTTATGTAGAGGAGATCGCTAGAAGGATATGACTAGCATTGCAATAATCATCAACATTCCCTCTCAGCTAGGGAGGATACTTCCAGCTGCATAAGGAAAATCACCTCATCGTGATGCCTAGTACTATGGCTACAACCATAAGTGAAAAAAAGAATATCATCTCATCGTAATATTAGATATCACCTCAACATGATATCAACCATAATGGCTACAACCATACTATGGTGTGTACAAGTGTTCATCATAGACCTCAACTGAAACAACATCTAGAGGTACTCTTCTGGTCAGCAACACAACCATATTATTTCGGTTCAGTAGGCTCCATATGAATCTTTAAGTACTCTTCTAGTTAGCAACACAACCATCCAGAGGTGCTCTTCCGGTCAGCAACACAATCATCTTCTTTAGGTTCAGTAGGTTCAGTTTCATGGCTGCAAGTTGTGACTTCATTCTTGATCATTTCTTTGGTTGGCATGGCTTCCTCATAAGATGCCTAAAGATTTTCATTGCTAAGCAATCTCTCATCACCTTCCTGTAGTAGAGTTATCAACATTCTTCAAAAATCATAAGAATTATTTTAGTACACTCAAGAGTTATTAGATGTCTTCTTGTAGTTTGAAAAGTTATATTGTATCATTGTTACATTGGTACTTGAGAGTGGTAGCTTAATATAGTCCACAATACAAAACCTGGTTTACTTGTGCAGTGTAACAGTGGCATAGGAAGATTCTTCTTTGAAAGAAAAAATGAAAGCTCAGCCTCTTGGAATGAAAATGCTTGTTTGCAAAACAAATGAATAAGAATGAGGTAGTTAAGGTGTTTGAAGTAATTTAGAGGTCACTTTTAGGGTGGATTTTAGGGTATATAAGGTTTTTGAAGTGATTTAGAGGTTGCTTTTAGGGCAGTTAAGGTGTTTGAAGTGATTTAGAGGTCGCTTTTAGAGAAGAGAGATGTTGAAGAGTACATCAAGTTGGTGAGAACCGAAGTGTAATGTGTTTTAGTTTGTGGTACTCCTTTGTTTCTTAATAGATGTGTGATAAATTCTTAGTTCAATGATGTTGAACAATTTTTGAAAAAAGAAATTTATGTCACAGTCCGCATTCAATCCAACAAGGAAAAATGAAAGCTCAACCTCTTGGAATGAAAATGCTTGTGTTGCAAAACAAATGAATAAGAATGAGGTAGTTAAGTTGTTTGAAGTTATTTAGAGGTCAATTTTAGGGTGGAAGGCTTAAAACTCCATTTTAAATGCACAAAAAAGAATGAAATTACTTCAAACTAACTTTGTGAAGAAGTTAACTATGTTGCCCACTACTTTCCCTTAAGAGTCAAAAGTGCTAAAAGGAAGCAATATTTGAAGGTATATTTCTTGGAGACCATGATTCTTATAGAGTCTCCATCCAAGGCTATGGGATCGTATTGGGACCATCTACAAAAACCTCTCTCATTTTTTTCTATCTCGGAGGTGTTTTCCTATGGTGATGACTTTTCAGTGGAGGGAAAGTTACCGAATGCAAGCAGTGTAAAGTTGCAAAGTGGTGAAAATTTCATTCCATAACTCGTACGACCAAACATAATTTTCCAACACGTCCAGATGGGTATGTTTATGCTAGGGATGGTCCTCTCTTGCACCCAAATACGCAGAATCACTATGAGCTACATTGGACCAACGATTTCCATTAAGAGTTCAAAGTGCTAAAAGGCAGCAATATTTGAAGGCATATTTCTCAGAGACCATGATGCTTACAGACTCTATCTAAGGCTATGGGATGGTGTTGGGACCATCTACAAAAAAATCTCTCATTTTTTTCTATCTCGGAGGCGTTTTCCTGTGGTGATGACTTTTTCAGTGGGGGAAAAGTTGCCAAATGCAAGCAATGTAAAGTTGCAAAGTGGTGCAAGTTTCATTCCGCAGCTCATACAACCAAATAGAATATTCCAACTAGGGATAGTCCTCTCTTGTACCCAAATATGCCGAATCACTCTGAGCTACATTAGACCAACGATTTCCCTTAAGAGTCCAAAGTGCTAAAAGGAAGCAATCTTTGAAGGTTGATTTTTGAGAGACCGTGATGATTACAGACTCTCTATCTAAGGCTATGGGATCATGTTGGGACCATCTACAAAAACCTCTCTCAATTTTTGCTATCTCTGAGGTGTTTTCCTGTGGTGATGACTTTTCAGTGGAGGGAAAAGTTGCCAGATGCAAGTAGTGTAAAGTTGCAAAGTGGTGCAAGTTTCATTCCGCAACTCGTACGACCAAATAGACTATTCCAACACATCTGGATGGGTATGTTTATGCTAGAAATGGTCCTCTCTTGCACCTGAATATGCCGAATCACTATGAGCTACATTGGACCGACGATTTCCCTTAAGAGTGCAAAGTGCTAAAAGATAGCAATCTTTGAAGGTCTATTTCTCAGATACCATGATACTTATAGACTCTTTGTCCAAGGCTATGGGATTGTGTTGTGACCATATACAAAAACCTCTCTTGGTTTTTGCTATCTCGGAGGCATTTTCTGGTGGTGATGACTTTTCAGTGAAGGGAAAAGTTGCCAGATGCAAGTAGTGTAGAGTTGCAAAGTGGTGCAACTTTCATTTTACAACTCGTACGACCAAATGGACTATTCCAACATGTCTGGATGGGTACGTTTACACTAGGGATGGTCCTCTCTTGCACCCAAATACACCGAATCACTCCGAGCTACATTGGACCAACGATTTCCCTTAAGAGTCTGAAGTGCTAAAAGGAAGCAATGTTTGAAGGTATATTTCTTAGAGACCATGATGCTTACAGACTCTCCATCTAAGACTATGGGATTGTGTTGTGACCATCTACAAAAACCTCTCTCGATTTTTGCTATCTTGGGGGCATTTTCCTATGGTGATGACTTTTCAATGGAGGGAAAAGTTGCCAGATGCAAGCAGTGTAAAGTTGCAAAGTCGTGCAAGTTTCATTCCACAACTCATACGACCAAATAGACTATTCCAACACGCCTAGATGGGTATTTTTACACTAGGGATGGTCCTCTCTTGCACCCAAATACGCTAAATCACTCTAAGCTACATTGGACCAACGATTTCCCTTAAGAGTCTAAAGTGCTAAAAGGAAGCAATATTTGAAGGTGTATTTATTGGAGACTGTGATGCTTACAGACTCTCCATCCATAGCTTTGGGATAGTGTTGTGACCATCTACAAAAACCTCTCTCGGTTTTTTCTATCTCGAAGGTGTTTTCCTATGGTGATGACTTTTCAGTGGAGGGAAAAGTTGCCAGATGCAAGCAGTGTAAACTTACAAAGTGGTACAACTTTCATTCCGCAACTTGTACGACCAAATGGACTATTCCAAAATGTCTTGATGGGTACTTTTATGCTAGGTATGGTCCTCTCTTGCACCCAAATACGCCGAGTCACTTCGAGCTAAATTGGACCAACGATTTCCCTTAAGAGTCCAAAGTGCTAAAAGGAAGCAATCTTTGAAGGTCTATTTCTTAGAGACAGTGATACTTACAGACTCTCCATTTGAGGCTATGGGATTGTGTTGTGACCATATACAAAAACCTCTCTCATTTTTTTCTATCTCGGAGGTATTTTCCTATGGTGATGACTTTTCAATGGAGGGAAAAGTTGCCAGATGCAAGAAGTGTAAATTTGCAAAGTGGTGCAATTTTCATTCCGCAACTCATATGACCAAACATATTGTTCCAAGAAATTTGGATGGGTTCGTTTATACTAGGTATGGTCCTCTCTTGCACCCAAATATGCCAAATCACTCTGAGCTATATTGGACCAAGTGAAATTAGGTGAAAAATTAATGTAGACACAAGGGAAAAATCACAAATTCTTTGCAACCTAGCTATTTGAGGCATCTAACAAGATTATTTTGACCTCTTTGGACAGTCCAAAACTCCCTTAAAACTTGACAAGCAACTAAATACACATTTCCCTCTTTAACCCCCTTAAACTCTTGTAATAGTGAGAAACTAGTTTTTGTCCAGTTACTCCACAATCTTCCAAAACACTAGAAAAAAACATGACTGATTCAAACACCCATATCCAAGTTACATAGAATTAATGAGAAACAAAATAGACTCCTTTGGATCAGCGTTGACTTCCTATACATTCACCCTTTGACAAGCTACTCAATTAGCCCAAAAATGCAAAGCAACATACCTTCAAACACCACACAGACTTGTAAAACCGTTTGACAGAAAAGAAATTACCAAGAAAAAAAATATTTTTCAATTGGATTCCATTTGTATGGACCTGTAACCATGAAATCAAAAAACCCTTGTTTTTAGTGTAATTCTTGAGGGTTTATTGTATGTAGCACTTCCACAACCTTTAAAACTCTGCCACCACCTTAGAAACCTTTATTTAGGCCCCAATATGCTTAGAAAACAAATAAACTTCTGGTATCTCAGAGATTTTTGCAAACCCTAGGGTAAAAACTCTATTTTCAAGTGAAAAAAACCACAATTTTTAGACCTTTAACTCTTCATTTTATTTCAAAACCTAGTTCTCCACATCTTCCACTCTTGAAATAATTTCAAGAAATGTAATAACATTTATAGATAATTTTTTTTACAAAAATGCTTGAATGACTTGTGCACAGGCAGAAAACACAATAAAAATAGTAAAATATGAATTGAGCAATTGAAACTTTATTGATTCAAAGAAAAAAAATCCTTCAACCAAACCTATCTCGAGCCCTTGAAGGCCTTAAGTACACCTACATAACCCATGAAACCTCCATAAAATTCCTCAAATTTACAAAGCAATGGGAAGATAAAACCATGTAAGTGGTTTCCCCAAACTAATTTCCACCAAAGCCATTCTTGATAGTTTAAAACCACAAACCACCCTAACGTGTAATTATGATAGCACTCAAGAAAGAATCCATGAATAGATAATTTATTTGACCAATAACTCATCAAGAGCACAAATTCCCAAAACTATCCCTCCACTATG
Organism: Sequoia sempervirens; assembly: GCA_007258455.2. NCBI lineage: Eukaryota > Viridiplantae > Streptophyta > Pinopsida > Cupressales > Cupressaceae > Sequoia > Sequoia sempervirens. Next base: position 384,308,322 of record VDFB02000003.1, on the reverse strand, counting down.
AACATATCAACTAAGTAGGAACCCATAACATTATGGAAAGATGATCCACTTCACCCAATATAACTCCCAAGAATTACATGTGAGAGATGGTCAATTTCATTGATGGAAATGATGTTCAAAACCTCATGATAATTCAAGTACTCATTCTAACAATACAAGATATTTACACATCAAATTGCAAGTGAATATAGTTTACTATATCTTAACATAAAAAATTAAAATCCTAATAGAAAAATGTATCAATGATGTACAAGGATGTATAAGAAAGTTTAAATTTGAAAATAGAATGTAAAATTAGAAAATTGTATATTTGAAAACCTTAATAATGTAAAACCCTAAAAAGAAGGTTAGATCAAGTGTAGGATTGGTTGGGCTCAACAAAATATAAATAATTTTTTTTATTTATGATGTTAACCTAGGATAATTAAGTAAATGAAATCAATCAAACACAATCAACCTAACATAATTAAGGGTTGATAGGGGTATTTGATAATTAAGTGTTGATAAGGGTATGAATGTTTATCTTTGATCTACTCTTGAATATCTAGGGACTTGGTGGTATTTAGAAATATCATAAGGGTTGTTGATTTCTCATGGGGAGGCAATTTATTTTAGATCAATCCCCAAAAAGTGAAATAAGATTAAAATAGTTGGCAAGCACTCTAGATGTTCAAGTTTGTTACTCATTTTTATTGCATTGAATCAAAATGTCTCATAATTAATTGCTCCAATGCTATAAGATAAATGAATTTTTTCATGATTATAATGAATATATTGTATGTTATTAATGCTAGCATAGATCATCAAATTATGCCAAACATGTGTTTAGTCAACTCAAAGTGGGTGAATGACGCCACTTAGCCAAAATTTTGAATTTTGAATTTTAAAATGAAAGGGAATAGGTTTGTGACCATGAGGTCACCCTTGCAATTGAAGAAGTGTCCTAGAATGGGTTAATAGTTAAATCTAAGTGGCTAACAATCAATTCTAGGTGGCTAATGGATAAATGAGGGCATACCCATTGGTGAATGTGATAAATGGGAAAATAAGGTAAATGTATAGATGTGTGTGAATAAGAATAGGATAGGGCTAATTGTATAGTGATTTAAGTATGCAAATTGATAAAATGCTAGAGAGATGAGCTTGAATTTAGATGTTGAGTCACTACGTACATGTATCAAGACATTTCTTCAAAATAGACACAAAATTGTGTGGGAAATGACATGGTATGCACAAATTTTACTGTTACAATTACACACATATTGATTTACAAATGCTTTGCATATAGATTAAATTTACTTCAAAATTAATACCTATTAATACTTCTTCTTTAAGAAAACATGATTATGTATTCTCCAATAAAAATTTCACTATAACAAGACTTCTTGCAATTACTTCAATTGTAGCATACATAATTTCATATAACACCTATCAATGTGCCCATTACATCTTCACGTGTGATTGCTAGTATATGTATGTCTCTTCAAAAAACATAGATGGGTTAATCTCTCTCCTTACTCTTTGAGTAAGAGATATAGTAAGAGATAGTAGGGGAGATGACTAGATAGTATTACAAAACCTGGTTCAAACGAGCATACCGACAGCAAAGAACCAGGAAGAAAACCTTCGATTGTAGCTTGATTAAGTACAAAAATAGACCCCTTTACAAAACCTATGAGTTTCCAAAATACAAACCCCTTTACATTTTAAACATACCCTTTATACAATGCTAGAAATTTGACCCATATTTCAAAAAACATCACTGGGTATAGATTATGCCCATACACAATTATGACCATTTTACATTGTTTCCAATTTGAAAATTCAAATTTTACAAAATTTTCCTATTAGAGGCATTTAGGGCATAGTCTTCAACAATAGTAGTATGTTCACATTCTAGACTAACAAGCACCTGTACAAACCATCAAGGTAGCTTAGAATAACCAATCTATATTGTTTTAATCAGTTGCATACCTCTTTGAAAGGATCAAAGCTGGCTATTTTTATAGCAAGTCTATGATCAATCATGCCAGGAATATTACAAAAGTGGGAAAATGAGAAATCTATATTGTCACAATAGAAAATATGATTAGACTAATATATCTATATTAATCTAAAAAAAATGAATGATGATGAGTTGGTGATGCAAACTATAAAAGATGCATACCTCTTTGAAAGGATCAAAGCTGGCTATTGTTACAGTAGGTCCATGATCAATCTTGCCAAAAATATCGCAAAAGTGCATACAAAATATCACTATTAAAGACACCTTCATTGCAATAGTATATAAAATATCAGTATTAAATAAAGAACACTAATGAACTTAATCATAATGAACATAAGCATTCTACCTTCCATTCTTGAAAATGCTATTCAAGTGTGCTTGAAGGGTCATCTCTTTGCTTAAGAGTGTCCAATATTGCTTCATGATCAACATTACTAAGTGTCCATAGTTGTTTTTTCTTTGTCTGGCATGATGCTTCAACAACTTAACATTTGTTGCTATAACAAGGTGCGAATACATGAGAATGGTTTTGTGTTTCTCGTAGTCTTCAAATGCAGGTATGCCATTCTTTCTAATCATGTATGTTCGCAACCAAGTTCCTGAAACCACAACTAAACCTATAGGATACATGAAACCATCATCATCTTCCATCGGTTGTGTTAGCTTATGCTTTACCCACACACATCGAGCCAACCAATAATCTAATCTTTCTTCATTCCCTTGTAGTGCAACAACTACAAAAATATGTCCTAGCTGTAGTAGATCTGAATGTAGGTTGTAATCAACTGAGCTTTCCATTGTGTCATTTGTCATGGATATTGTTTGAGATAAGGAGTTAGATACTGTGGTACCCATGTATCCACCCACTCACTTGACTCACATGGATCCCACTCGCACTGAATACAACTCTGAAAAAAACAAGACAACTCTCATGTCCAAATGGTCCATGTGCCTGCATCTGAGCTTCAAAATGAATGCATCTTTGAAGAATCTTTGATTATATGACAATCCAATCTGCCTCCCACTGCACCCTCCTCAATGAACCAAAAGAATTTGTGCATTGTTGAATCAAGTGTCCCTCCCTGTGACAATGTTGAACTACACCAATCAACTATAGAACATGCATAGCTGAATTTTGCTCCTAAAATCTTCAATTTCTCCTTAACTAGAGCTCTCTTTACGCATGCACCTGCTCCATCATGCTCCCCTTTCCTGTGTCCAGCTTAAAAGAAACTCCAAATATGAGGTAGACCCCTCTCTACATGCATTCTACTCAACCAATAAAACATACGAGCATTCTTGAATTGACCTGTGCAATTATCTGACCAAATTAGATGTCGGCCCAATGCTATATCATGCTCCTACAAGAACTCAAAAAAATTCTCGAAACAATGTTGGACATACTCAAACGAATGAGATCTATTAGTACTCATATAAAAATGATAATCTTTGATTATCTTTCGATCCTCCTCTGTACTATCAGGTGCATGTCTAAACGTTATGTGGACAAAAATAGCAATCTGAATGGAATTTTAGTACTGAGATTGTACCTTGTTTTGTGGTTGCAATGTGTGGGCATGTGCAAGATCAAGGTATGCCAAAAAGTGGCAATGGAGAAAAAAATACGTGTTTCTATGACTCAAAAACGTGAAAATGCCGAGTTGACTTTATGGGGCTCGAGTGACTACCGAGGCAAAGCAAAAACCTAGAATTGAAAATCAGATATCCGATTTGGATCGGATATCCGATTTTGTAAACATATATATATAAAATTTTGGGCTGAATGAAACTGACCAAAACTCATTTTCAACTGGCTTAACCATGGCGGGCGCATAGTGGAAAGCGCAAATCAGATATCCGATTTCAAATCCATTTACAACAGGTTAGATTCTTGATTTTTTATTTGCTCTAATCAAATTTTCAATTAGATTTGTTTAATTTTAGTTGATTTTTTTCAAAATAGGGTTTTTTGATAGATATTTTATGAAAATTTTGAGTTTAGCTTGGATTTTGATGAAAATTGAATGTTTGAAATGGATTTTGATGAAAATTGAATGTTTGCAATGGATTTTCACTTAAAAATAGTGTTTTTTATGTATTTGGATTAAAAATTAGAGAATTTTATAGATTTTTGTTAAAAACTAGGGTTTTTGTTGGATTTTTAAAAAAAACTAGGGTATTTTTATACTATTTTCATTTATATTGTCTGATTTTAATTAGATTGATTTGTTTTTATATTTAATCAGGCATTATGGCTGCATGTATATAAAATTAAAATTTTGTGCATTTCTAAAAGTATTCCTATTGGCAGACCTAAACATCTTCAATTAGGATCCTCAGATACTATATCTCATTTTTAGATTTTAAATTTAACAAAAATCAACCTCATCAGTCTAGGGTGCCAATTCCCTGTCCAATCAGTTTTGACAAAGATTTGGATCATAGTTCTATCTCTATGATTCTTATGTTGTTTTGGGTTTTGTGTGTGCAAATTATTTTAGTTTTTGTGACTATTTTGTGTTTTCCCTTCATTGTATGAGCATTAAATTGTTTTGAATCTTGTAGAAAATTTATGAGCTTCATGACCTTGTGTCACTTCACTAATACCCACGTGAGATGTAGTTGTAGACTTATGGCTTCCTATGTTGCAATCATAGCCAATGTTGAGCTTGATTCTTATAACTCTTTCACTCAACATATTATGTCTACCCAATCCATCTTATATTCCCTCCCTAGTCCTACATTACCCATGTCTTTTTTGTAACCTAACATTTATGTGGACTTGGCATATGTTATTTCTAAGGTCCCCAATGATAATCTAGAATAATTGGATAAAGACCTACAATGAATTCAACAATTCTTAAGCATTGAACCTTTGGATGGAGAAGCAATCCCTCTTTTGGATAGCATTGGGAAGTTGGTAAATGATTAGGAAGGGATAGAAGTGTTACGTAGCCTAGCTAATATAGTAGATTCTAATATTCCTTTGGTAGCTAGTTTCACGAAATTTTTGACTAATGCTCAAAATCCTTTTGGAAAATAAGTTTCCTCTCCCACAATAATGCCTTCTATTCCCAACTTTACACCTCCAGTCATAGCATCAATGATGGAATATAACAATGGTTTAAACTCAAGCTTAGGAATTTCTAGTGGAAATTATAATAGTTTTGTCCCTTCACCTATAACACCTCCATATTCATCACCCCTCCTAAACATGAAATATAATATCCCACCATTCCTCCATACTAGTTCACCATACTTGAAAAACTCTCACAACATGTGGCCCAATGATTTTGTGATAAATCAACTTTTTTATTTAAAGCATGACATTATTACAACAACAAATTTCAAACTTAAACCAAAATCAAACCAATAGTAAACATCCAAAATACCTTACACATAGTTCATTAATGTTCACTATTTTAAATACACCTATACTACAAAACATTGAAATACCTCGCTTTGGAAAGTACAATGGTAAAAAATATCCTAATAACCATTTGTTAGTTTTACTACCTTGTGTAGAGAGCTTTATTTTTGAAGATTCACTCATAGTGAAACTCTTTTCTAGATCATTGAAAGATATGGCCTTAGTTGGTTTTGTTCATTGTCAAACAATCAATTACCTCCTTTACACAACTCTGATGATTTTTCCTCCAACACTTTCAAGTGAACATGGTCCTCAAGTTACATTAACAAATTTAGTTCATTGTAATCAAGGACATAAAGAGAAAATAAAAAACTTCATGAAATGATACTAATCCCTTTATTTGAAATTATCCTATAGTCTTCTAGATGTTGACATTCAAAGGGTGTTTATGGGTAACTTACAACCTAATATTCAAGATAAGAAATTACTAATGAAATATCCATCCTTAACATGTTTTTGTATAACCCTTCATGATTATCGAATATCGATTAGTTGGTATGAAGGTACCCCTTCATAGGCTCCTATTGGTCAATCATATAATTCATGCCTCAAAACAACTATCAATCATTTAAAAAGAAAAACAAAATATTCATTACTTGATAAACATTCATGTCAAACTGCTCATAATATTGAGACAGAAGTAACTACTGTAAACATAACTCTAGATATAAATTTAGGCCATGAGATAGGAAATTTTCATAGTTGTTTTGATTCTCTCCATGTGATCATGTTGCAATTGTTAAACAAGAATATGATTCAACTCCAATTAGTCATTCAAGCCCACTAAACCCACCAAACTTTAATGCAAAAACATTTTTCAATATCATCGCACACCCTCGACATGATATGGAAAGATGTAAGCATATTTATAACCAAGTGCAAGACCTCATTCTAATCAAATCCAGCTTGGATGACCTATTAATGACAAAGGAAATAAATTGGTTTTTTCACCTAATCAATACTTACAAATATTTACATACCCATTGCCACCATTCAACAAACTTTGTTCAATACAATGATAATGAAGAAGATGATAACGATTTTTCCATCTTTATAAACATTATTAATATTCAAAATCATAAAGGAAAAACCAATATTTTGTTTGAAATTTATTTTACATATATTGATTCTTCTATAACTACACTCGATGGTCTTCTTTATATCAAGTTTGCAGAAACCCGAAAAGGGGAATACTCATTGATCCCATGTACATAGTGAATATGATCAAAAAAGAGTTATTGTATGTACATGAACTTTATGTAGATGATTATGAACAATCAAAAGCATGATTAAAAGCTCATGATGGTTATGGCTTCCCTATAATTGGTTTGATAACTCTCCCAGTAAAGGTTGGACCCAAATAGTTGGGTGGTTTTGATAGATTTTTTATGAAAATTTTGAGTTTAGCATGGATTTTGATAAAATTTGAATGTTTGCAATGGATTTTGACTTAAAAATAGTGTTTTTTATGTATTTGGATCAAAAAAATTAGAAAATTTTACAGATTTTGTTAAAAACTAGGTATTTTTATAATATTTTCATTTATATTGTCTAATTTTACCTTAGATTGATTTGTTTTTATATCAATCAGTGCATTATGGCCGCCGACAAATGAAAATGCACCAATTCCACCACCTCCACCACCTCCACCTCCTCCACCTCCTCCACCTCCACCTCCTCCACCTCCACCACCTTCACCACCACCACCTCCACCACCTCCACAACCATCAATTCAAGAATTAATTTCTATAAATTGCAACAATTAAGGGGCATTTCTGAAGTTTATATGAGAGTCCCTCGATTATCTTTGATGTCAAACAAAATGAAAGAAATAATTAAAAATATAGAAACCCTCTCCTCACAACATAATGCCTTTCATTCATGGCGAGAAGACATGAGAGAATATTATGCATGTGGATTGTCCTATAATGATGTGAAAGATCTTGGAATAACCAAAGCCCAAATAGCCTCTTTATTTGTTAACCCCCGCACTGGTTTGCCAGTTAATGTTAATAAAACAAAAATTTCTATAAAATGGTGCACTCATAGAGACATTGTAGAAAATTTTTGGGATCGTTGGTGT
>VDFB02000003.1:384064122-384300704 GCA_007258455.2 Sequoia sempervirens | reverse complement strand
CTTGTAAATATGGTAGGAGTTAGGTTTCTTTTGGTTTCAGGAGCTATGAGAAAAGCCTTGCCCTAGGCGAGCCAGTGAAGAGCCCGGCTAGGAAAGGTTGCAGAACAACGTTGATAACTTGTAGGGGAGTGAATATTTTTGAGAAATTCTTTTTGAAAAATTTAGGGGAAGGTCTTGGAAATGTATGGTGATAAGGAGGAGAGCCCAACAATCCGTTTAGGAGGAGAAATTTTCACTAGTCCTAAAACTAGTTATGAGCAGTTTTGAAACCCTAGCTGCTTGACCAATTTGGTGTTTGGACAACATACGGCCTGAGCAAGACTAGAACCCTAGAAATATTGAAGCTATAGACAAGGGAAACACAAAACCTAAGTCAAGAACTTAAGTCCTTTGGTGGGTTTAGGAGGGAAAAGCAATTTACCCCTGTTTAGAGACCAAATAGTGGCTCAAGGGCCAAACCTATGGAATACGCTTCATGCAAGCGTTGGTAAGATGAAGTCTAAGTGAAGTTTCAAGAACCCTAGGAGGTTGTTTTGGAGCTTTGTAAAACATTACCTCACCCTTGCAAGAGTCATTCATGTATTGAAGGAGGATTAGTCTTTTGGATGCATAAAAGGCTAAGGAAGAAAGGAGTCAGCACCAAGATTTGGCTTGGTAGTTGCAAACTTGACAAGATAGTGAGGTTGGCAGGAGAACCAGGGGAACTTAGACAAGGTAGAGTTCCTATAGGTTAGGGTGGAACAAAAATTCCACCAAGGAGGTCTATGACAAGGCCTAGTCCAGGAATCTATGATTGCTTCCTGCAACCTCCCTATTAGATACGAAAGATTTTAAAATAATAATCACAAATTATCTTCATTAAATTAAAATAATAGGGGAAAAGGAGGGTGACATGGAGAGGAATTCAAACCATTTGATGGCATACAACCATTGGAAAGTTTCCTTGAGATGAGTGCCCTTCCTCACACTTGTAGAGCCTCCACAACTACATTTAATTTATATTTAATGTTTGTCACACTCAAGTTTAGGGTTTGGATTCAAATAAGGTTATGATTTGGGGTTAGTGTTAGGTCTTATCTCATAGGTAGGTAGATTAACCTATAAAACAATATTTTCTTTCCTTTTCTAAGTCTATAATTACAGTGTCAAATTGTTCAAGAAAATCAATGATTAAATGTATTGTTAATTAAATTATTTTTATTACAATAAACTTAAAATAGAAAGCATGATTCATTTTATTTTGTTTACTTTGTAGTTGTTATTTTTAGATTATAATTTTATTATTATTATATTAATATAATATAAAAATAAGATTAATATTTAAAAACTATATTAATATAATTATTTTTTATATTGTATTTACTAATATGTAAAATATTGTATAGTTATGTATTTAAAAATAATGTTCTATAATATTATATTAAATATTATTATTATTATAGTATTGCATTTAATTATATTATATAATTTTATGTTTAATGATAAACTAATTAGTTTATTATATAATATATTATATCATCATTATATTGGCATTCTTATTCTTGTTATATTATTGTATTATATTATATTAATATTATTAATAATATATTATATTATTCTAGCTTGAACCTTATGTTAAATCAGTTTAGATTATTAGTCTTATTTGGATAGGGATATTAATTGTTTATTAGATTGAATTTTATCCATATTATTGTATTATATTATTATTATTTTAATCTAATTATATGCTAAATATAATATAATTATAATAATAAGTATTATTCTATAATAGAAAAATAAACTTAGAGAGTTGGTTAATGGTTATAAAGTAAATAACAACACTATGCTAAGTAACAAAATCATAAGTAGTTCCTAAAGAAGGGCATTTAGGTTGAGGCTATTGAAGCTCTTAAGTTCTTAGGTTAGTTGGGGTTTCTTGCTGGTTTCCTTGTTTGGGTATTTTTGGTGGCACTTGCTGGCCTTAGGTTGGTGGTTGTTGTGTTTCTTGGGCTTTATTTTGATGCAGCCTTTTTGTCTATGGTGACTTTAATGCTTTTTCCTATTTTTTGTAAACTCTATGATTTCAATTCCTATAAAACCCATTTTTTCCCTTTATCAAAAACAAAATCATAAGTAGTAATAAAGATAGTTGAACATAATAATTAATATAAATTTAATATATTAGAACATTAATTTGTTATTAGATTTTAGGTAATAATTTTTTATTATGTTATAAAATATAATTAAATAAGTATCTTCAAAATGTGTGTAAATATTATTGATAAAATAATCTATTGAAATAGGATAAAATTTTAATCTTATTTTTTATTATTATGATTTTTGTGACAGGAAAAAAATAAAAATAAAAAATTACAATATAATTTCTAAAAAGAAAATAATAAATTCTTATTATTTGAAAGTAAAGCATTAACCACTAGTTAAAAACTTACCTCCCATGTAATTCCAGAATAATTTTACATGTTTAAAAACTCTTTTATATAATACTTTTAAATGTAATAACCAACAATCAAACTAATATTTAAAAAAATAAAATAAATGTTTTATTGATTATTATTTTTCAAAATGAAAATCACTATTGCGTCGGGTCATTGAAAGTGCATGAAATCAGTCGGCAACATCTAAAGTTAATGACATTTCTATATGAGAAGACAGGATCGATAATACGTGAAAAAGACAAAGGAATCATGGAAAAGGCGTGACAAATATCAAAGTAGCCAAATATATGGGGTTCATGTCTTTGAAACTTTTATTTATTTTCACGTCTTCGTTAAAATGAATTATAAATAGTAGATTGAAATATGCATAGCATCATCTCTCTCAAATATGCATGCATGGAACAAAGTAGAGATTGTCCACATTATCTTTTCAAAGTGACTTGATTTTAAATTTTCTTTAAACATTAATGTTTTGTATGAATTTTAACAAAATATTGTTTGATTAAATTAGGATGGAGGAATTGGAAAGAAAAAAAATTCGACTCTTCAATGAAAGAGTTAATAGATTATTTGATTCATTTGATTGTGTTGTAGAAATCACACTTTATGAAATAGAATTTTAGATGTTGGTTTGACATACAAGTATCTCTAAATTCTTCATAGGACGAAAATTGGTTTTTATAAATGCCTTGTTCCACCTATTCAAGAGGAAAAATAATAGCTCTGAAGCAACTATTGAAGCCCATCTTCTCTTCCTTCTCTTATCTCTTAACTACAACAAAAGTCATATTTGTATGTCTGTTATGTTGCCTTTGTTTATACTACTTTATTGTCTCTATGTATAAATCTTAAATCTATATTGATAGTAGAAGCATAATTTAGAATTATTATTTCTTTTAGACATACACCTTGTAAATCAATAAATAAATGTATTGGTTTTGTCATAATAGAATCTTAATAGAAATTTTCATGTGACCACTACTGCACCTAGTAAAATTAAGGATAGAGAGAGACTAGACCTCGTGCCCTCCTGCCCGCAAAAAAATTGCTTTAACCAATCAAGCTAGGCCCCTAACTATATAAATTGTATTTTTGAAAAATAAAGAAAATGTTGTATTAAAAAATATATGATATGTATCAAAAAGTTAATAAAATTTAAATAAATTTCAATTTAGATAGTTATTTATTGTATAGAAAAGTAATTTATAATAACAATATAGTTCAATGTTAGTTTTAAATAACTATTTTTCCATCTATATTTTGAGTAGTGGTTTATAATTGATTGATGTAGAGGAAAACCCATCTCAATGTAGAAACCAAATTTTCACACAAATTCATTTTACACTACACTATAAATTTATGACAATCCTCTATACATTCATCTATGAAAATCAAGTTTGTAACCCGCTCTTTTATCATGAAATAGGTCCATTCTCTTCTTTAATTTATGCTATCATTTATTTCACACAGCTGCACACACCTATTCTCACACTGGATTCTCCAAACTTTCATTCTCCTTCATTCACCTTTTAACTCCATGGTGGAATTGGTTTGTTTAAATTTTTACACTATGCATGTTTCTTTGTCTAGTTTCTAAATACCTCTCTCTAGTGATAGCACCCCTGCTCTCCATCTATTTTTGTTTTCCTACGTGTCCCTTTTCTCTGTCACTAGCTACAATTTTTCATTGATTTGGTATTTTCATAGTCTTCTCTCTTTGTTGTGACCCTTGACTTCAATTTCCTATTTCTTTTAATATTTTTTTTTGATGAATAGGTATTAATCTATATTAATACAAAGATTAAAATAAGTATTCACAAAGAAAAGGTGGGTGATAAGAAGGCATAATGCGAGAGTCATATGGGCAATGCCTAGAAAATCCAAAAAATATGACCAGTCACATGGGCCTAGCCCAGAAGTCCATGACTATAAACATAACATAAAAATCCATTAAGCGGCCAAAGCAGTTCCAACAAATCCAAGAGGGTCTCTCTCATCCAATTTCTTCCCCCATACCTCAGTGGGGTCTGGAGTGATGTTAGGAGGAGGACCCCAACCATCATTAGATTCTTTATCTTCATCTTTATCTTCCTCATGCTAAGGCGAGATTGCAACTGCAAGCCAAAAAAACTTTTACCAGAGTCTAGCCAACTAGAGCCAGAGGGGGGAGTGTCATCAGAGAAACACTTAGAACCACCACCGACACTCCCTGAAGCACCGCCAAAAGGCCACCCCTAGCAAGCCCAAGGTAGAGGAGAGCGGGTCCACAAAGAGGAGGTTGAGAGTGGAGGCATGAAAACCCACTCTGTTGCTAGCACCGAGGGGGTGACCAACTGTAGGAGGAGGTGGATGAAGCGGGCACCTGAGAAAAAATACACAAGTCATTTCCTGAATGCTCCAAAAGCACTTGTAGGTGAGTAGCTTCAACTGCAACTTTATTTTCCTACACTTGGATTTGTATGAGGACATTAGAACAAATAATAGCTTTAGATCATAAAGAAATCTTTTTATCCATTTGAGTGTGAGAAAATATGCAGAAATTTCTATCTTTCTAGATATTGAAGAGGATTTCTACCCTAAAAGTTTTCCAAAGCTGGGTATACTTAGCAAGAAGTTTTAGTGGGTCTCCTAGTAGAATCATATACTAGGAAAAGGGCTTCGGTCAAAAAGGCCATAAGAAGTCATGAATCCAAGTCCAAAACCACTAGGCTTTGGGGAAAAACCAAAACAGATGCTAAAAAGACTCAACTTTCTCACAAAAAGGGTAATGAGGGTCCTAGATCCCTAGGTGAATGAGCCGAGAGCGCACAAACAAGCCTTGGAAAATAATACACCAAGAAAAATGGGAGATTGAAGAAGCCACCTCTAGTTCAGATCATGAATCATAGGAAAATGTGGTGAGACCCACCTATAACCAAGCTTGGGCTTGCAATTCCTAAAAGGGGTGTCTGGATACCACTTTGAGTCCTTCCACTAGGGCTTGGAGCCATGAATACCCACCTTATGAAGCATTTCTACAAGAATAGAATTCACCAAACCATCATAAGTTGCACAGTCTTGGTTTTGAAGTCTATACAAGGCATAAAAGTCCTCCCATGGAAAAATACACATTGTGGGTCTATGAAATATCTATTGTAAAGTTTGAATACCATTCTTATGGAATCTTAGTGTTGTAAGCCAAAGTGATTTAGCCAGAGGCTAACCATTGCTAGCAAAAAGAGGAGACCATCAAACGTTCTGCCGGTTGAGAAAAATCCCATCACAAAAACCAAAACCAACCTAGTGAAGCCATGGTGTAACTGCCTCCTAGGCTCCCCAAATGCTTTTAGCAACAAAAGTCACCACAATTTGAACTAGTTCCCCCATGACCAGAAGGGTTTGGAAGCCAATTCCCTTCTAGGCTGGTTGGTGTGCAGGAAAGTCTGATTGAACACAATGCCTGAGGATAATTTTCTAGGCCTCATCTCCCATAAGGTTTTGGAAAATCCCCTTTACACACAAGATAGTGACTTGTCATTGAGTGGAGAGCAGCCCAAGACCTCCAGAGTCTCTAGGAAGACAAAAAAATTCCTAAGTGACATGGTGAAACCCTCTATGTGATTTAGTAGATTCCCAAAGGAAGTCCTAGAGAAAAATTTCCATTTTTCCATAGGTGGCTTTAGAGGGGGGCCAATAGTAAGAATAATAGACATGAGTGGTCATGAGAAATTTGGAGCACAACTAAAATTTTTATGCCAAAGAGAGGGGCTTAGTATATCTAGTAAGCTAGCTTATGCTTAACTCTAGAAAGAACAACTTTCTATAGCTTGACTGGGGATGCCTGGAAGGGAAAGGGAATGCCCAAGAATTAGAAAATTTCTCCTAGTCTAATCCACTTCCAACCACACTACTAAAACCAGGCTGGAGTGGGAAAAATAGACTATCTATAGCACAAAGTTTTGTGGCATTGAATGGAAGAACCAGAAGCAAGACAAAAAATAATGAGACATTCTAGGCCTGCTTTGATATTATCTTCATCCTCAAGAAGAGTGAGGAAAGAGTCATAAAAGAAATGTCCATTAACAAATTAGGCCTCAAAGTTAGGCAATGAAATACCCTTAACTTGCTATTGAGAAACCACATTGGCCAAAAGGTAACCAAACCCTTTAGTGGTGAGCACGTACAAAGAAGGGGCAAGTGGGCATCCTTCTCAAATGGAACGAAAGAGCCCAAAGGCAGAGGATTGGTAGCCATTAAGTGTGATACAAGTAGATGCATCCACAAAGAGCATGTGAAGAACTTGAATGAAATTAGGCCCCAAACCCAAAGCTTGCAGCATCATAAGAGTAAAAGGCCATTCAATGCGGTCATACACTTTAGAAAAATCAATTTTGAGAAAAATAGACTTTTGGTTTGATCGTTTGGCCCACTCCATACCTTCCCACATGAAAATAATATTATCCAGAATGAACTTGGATTTGATAAATCTTGTTTACTTTGGGCACACAATTTGAGGTAAAAGATGGCTTATTTTTAGAGCCAAATCTTTGGCAATGATTTTGTAGGAGACATTGAGAAGCGTAATAGGCCTCTAGTTGCAAATATCGTTGAGATCTCTAGACTTAGGTATGAATTTAATATTTCCTTTGTTTATTAAATTAACCAAAGAATTAGCATGAAATGCCTCTAAGTAAGCATGATACAGATATTTCCCAAAAAGATCCCAAAGGGCCTTGTAAAACTCACAAGGAAACCCATCGATTCCTAAGGCTTTGTCATCAGCCATGGAATGAAAAAATTCTTTGAGATCATCTAGTGTCAACAATTGATCACAAAAATTCTGCTGGGCTGAGGAAATCCTATTTGGAATAACAACAAAGCAATCTTGGAGGGCTTGTTGTCGCATAGGCATGGATTCATGTGTAGTGAAAACCTGCTCATAATGGCACACAAAGGCCTGGAGAATGTCAAGAATCTCATATAGCACTTGGATTCCATCTTTAATTTTTTAATTCCTAGGGATGAGTGCCTAACATGTAGGGCCAGAAAAAACTCTTTAGAGGAATAGTCGCCAACTTTGAGTTAGTGCAACTTGGCTTTAATTTGATCCACTCTAGCAAAATAATTATCTGCATATTGCTTTTTGTGCCTTAATTTCGCTATCCTAACTTGTAATGATGGGAAAAAATGGTTGGCCACCAAAGCCTTGGTAGTTGAATGTAGGTTAGAGTTGGTAGCCTCATAAGACTGTTGATAAAATATAACAAGCTGGTACCCATAAATGTGTAGAAATGGAGTTGTATGAGTGATTGCATCATTCCACCATGTAATCCAACCTATATGATGAGATGGCTTTCACTTTAGATTCCAAACTCTACGAATGTGGGAAAAAGTAGGCTTATGGAAAATCCAAGATGTATTAAAATAGAATTGAGTTTTACACATGTGAGGCTGTCATGTCTCCCATTCAATGTGAAAAGAAATGGGAAAGTGGTAGACAAAGTTACATCCACTAATGGCTTAATTGGCATAGAATAACTTTCAAAAGAGAAAAAAGATTGTGCCAAGATCATTGCACAATCAAGGTATTTAAATATTCTACTAGAACTAGCCTTGAAATTGCACCAACTATGCCAGAGAGAATGAGAATGACAACAACCAATATTGGGATCAAAAACCCCAATTTATTGCTCATGTAAAACAACACCTCCCATTCACCAACTGCCCCTCTAAATGGCAAGGTTCCATCTTTTTCATACACCATCTCAACCATATTGAAATCCCCACATAATAACCAAGTAGCAACTGGAAATGAATCAACAATCTATCACTAAAGCACAAAGTGTTCCACAACATCATTAGAAGTGTAAACATTAATAATCCCAAAGGAATGATTATCAATGTTTTGAAGGATCCAGACGAGATGATGATTAGGATTAGATTCGTGGCCAACCACACAAGCGTGCCACCTTGGGGAAAAAAGGGTGACAACTCTACCATGCCTAACATCATGAGTAGTGAAAAACATTTTACTAGATGGCCAAATAGAATGTCAAGTCGAAGCAAGCAAGAATACAAAAATTTTAACCTCTTGGAGATGAAGCACTTCAATATTAGAATATTTTCTTAAAGTATCCTTAACATAATACTTTATAGAGAGGTCTATCAGACCTCGAATGTTCCATGAGAGGAAATTCATGAATGAAACTCCTACATATTGTTAGAGTTTGGTTCCTCTTCATTTAGAGAAGAGAAATAATTTTGCAAAAACTCTGGTAGAACTAACCCAATTTGAATAGGAGAGGAAAATATCTACTTTTCTTGCACATATTCACCTACTTCAAGGGGTGGATAAGGACTGCAAGACTTCCTTTGAGCTCCCAACATAGGAGGAGAAACATTCTTCTGAGCAATCATAACAATAGTAGGCTAAGGTGTTTCCCTCTTCCTAGGTTTTACTGAAACATATAAGCTCCAACAAGAGATTTTGTCCCCTTCACTGAAGGGTTTGAAACCACCTTTGACGGTTCAAAGGCCTTAAAGGCTGACCAAAAACCTATGGACTTATTTTTTTGGTTTGCAACCATGGCCCACTTTTCATCAAATTTGGTAGTAGAAGTATCCGTCAGATGAGGCTTTTCAATATCTCATGGCATAGAAGGTGTATGAGGCACTACCAAAGGGAATTCCTTAATCTTGTGGTCTACACACTGACACCCATAACATGTGTTGGGAAGATTAAAATAAGTGATCTTCTAGGTGTTCCAAAGAGCTCCAATTTGAATATAAATGGATTCTTTCAAATCCTTGGAGAGGTCAACTTCCACATAGACTCGTTTCTAGGCTTAGGCCTATAAAAACCTATTGGGCTCAATACAAATGACCCTCCCCAGTGAGGACACAATATGATTCAAAAAGGAACACAAGGAAAAGGTAGACCAAGGAATTCAATCCAGACCATGACCTGCAACTTGGTGTCATCTTAGACAGCAAAATCCTAGGGTCATGCCTAGAAAACTAACAAAGAAGACATGACATACCAAGGACCATGGGATAAGATAGCCTAAACATGATTGACCTTCACAAAGCAGAACAAAAAGAAACCCTTGGTTAAATTTTTGACCATATCAAGGCTAACCCTATGAGGGACCTAGCCCTTGCTAACCCATTCCTTAAGCACACTTTCTAGGGGAGCCCTCCCAAAAAAATATCCCACAATGGTATGTCACTCAAGCCATTGACAAGCAGAATCAAAATTTGGTAAAGGAAAAACCACATCAACTAGGACATTGGAATACTTACCTCCTGAAAGAATTTTGAGACAAATTTCTGGGGTCATTTGTTCAAAGGAGGAGCCATTAAGAAGTGTCTTCAAACTACTAACACTAGCATGAACTGCTATGTTAGAATGGATTGAAGGCATATTAAAACACAAAAACTACAGTAAATATGGCCATACACACAAGAAAAGAGGATTTTCTTGCACAAAATGCATGGTATGAAGCAAGAGGGGCCAAGAGGGATCGCAGAAACCACAAAACCCTAGCAGAGCTCATACACCCACCATTTGTAATCTTCTATTTGCATAGTATTTTTCCTTTCAATATTTTTCATTTAGAATATGTGTGGATTTTTCCTTCTCCATTTTTCATTGCATCTATTTGGTAACAAAAAAACATTTTAATCCTCAAATAAATAATCTAAATGGCTAAATATTGCATTTGTTCAATTATGCCAATTGATAGAGTCAGGTGTTGTGTAATGAACCGGACCATTTTTTTTTTTGTTTTTTCATAAAAGATTACAATGCAACATGCACCCGTTAAGGTTAGCATAAACCAAAACGATGCAAAAAGTAACTCTAACCAGAATGTACACCAGGATCCCGATGCGGGCAAGGTGTGAGCATTGGTCAGAGGATCTCAAAGTAAATACTGAACAAGAACTCTAACCAGAGATGCGCCGGCGAACGATGAGCATTCGGTCAGAGGATCCCTATCTATTGCAATACTGAAAATAGCTCAACACCAAGTATGTGCTACTCGATCCATGAAGGATAGGAGGCGACCATATGGCGGAGACTTAGGAAATTACAATGCAAGAAAGTAAAAGGCGGCAAGCCAGCCTCTTCCACTTATCCAGTGGGCAGTACAAGTAAATACCAAATGAGAGGAGAGAATTGCTGACAGTACTACTGTTCAGCTTACAATAAATTAGAGAGTTTGTCAATATCTTAAGATTAGAATCCTTTCGAAGCTATATCAAATTAAGAACTCCCTTTCACACTCCCAAGCTCACTGAATATCAACTCCTCACACACTAATGAACTTTCTCAAATCTGATGTGACTGTTTTTGACAGAAATGATACAGAACAGCAGCATGAAAACTCATCAAAATGCATATAACTCACTCTAAACACATCCTATTGACGAAAGATCAAATGCAGATTGCTATACTGATGCAGGCGCCCAAGATACAATCCCTAAACCACTCAAAACAAGCCTTATTTATTTTTGCACAAACTCCAATGTACCTCAAGATGGTACGGCCCAGCTGCAAGGGCGAATTTCCTTTATAAAATCAAAGAGACATAAATAAAATCTGGAAATTGGCAAGCATGGTCGCCCTTCATAAACAGATTGAAAGATCCAACACCCAGAATGATAACATTTTTATTTCATGAGCTACGAGCGATTCTTACATTCCTCAATGACATTCAGCAACATCAAAATATGACAGAAAATGTAAACTAGAACTCCAACAATGTAATTACTCAACTAGAAATGCAATTCAAACCTAATACAAGCTAACCTCTCAACTAGTTGCTATCTTTCAAGCAAGAAGATGAGCCAATGCTAGGAGGTGTGCTTTCCTCGAAGCGAGTGCCTGAATACAATCCAGCAGCATAACGGTGTAGTAGACAGAAGATGCCAAATGAAGAGCTGAGGCCTGCTTAAATAGAAATGAGAGAAACATCTAGAAACTTCCAGAGGGCGCCCAAAACCCTAATTTTCAAATTACTCATTTCCCACCAAAAGAAGGCGTCCCTTTTCCTCCATAAAATATTTCACTTTTTAAAATAAACTTCATCTCACAAAAGGGCGTCCCATTTAATAATCTCAAATTTGACATTTAAAATATAATATAACTCCTTATGACGCCTTGACCCTCAAAAGTCCCCTTTTTAAAAACAACTTAAAGTTGCACTGCTAGACCAAGGGGTATAATATTAAAATAATAATATTATAATAAAATACTTATCTCTCCACTAAAAAATGCGCCCAAGGCCAAGAATTGAAGTGCCAGCTGAAACAACAGAAGAGGTGATCCAACTGAACTGAACCCAAACTGTCCACTGCCAGAAATAGAATTTACTAAAAATAGTAAATTCACGAAGTAGCCCGGAATGCCGAACTGAACACACCACTGCGAAGCTCTCTGAAAACCCAGAAAGAATCCGCAGTCAGAAACCCCAACTCCAAGCAACAACCTCCTCAAAACTAGGAAACCCTAATTTCACCCTCCGCATAGCCTACGGGTCTCCGGAATAGGCCAACGGTCAACAGAAACGATCACTGCTGAGAAGGGGACATTACAGTCCGCCCTCCCCCAAGATTGCTTGCCCTCAAGCAATCGCAAGTCTGGATGCTGTAGAATCTCCTCATCCTCCCAAGTAGCATCCTCCAATGGTAAATTCTTCCACTTTACCAAATACTCTTTGATTGTTCTCCTCCTCAAGGAACGCTCTCTGAAATCAATAATCTGTTCTGGAACCAAAGTCAACTGCCCTTCTTCATCCAAAGGAGGTAACTGTGATGAAGCCACAACGTTGTGTCCAAGTGCCTTTTTGAGGCGAGACACATGGAAGACATTGTGGACCTTACTACTCGAAGGTAGTTCCAATTCATATGCCACCGCTCCAACCTTCCTAACAACTTTGAATGGTCCATAGAAGCGGGGTTTCAGCTTCTCAGCTCCACTCTTCTTAAGTGTGGACTGTCTGTAGGGCTGAAGCCGAAGATATACCATGTCACCAACCTCAAATGAGCGCTCAACACGCTGCTGATCAGCGTACATCTTTTGCTGATTTTGTGCCATTTGAAGGTTGTCCTTCAAAGATTTCAAAACATCTTGGCTCTGCTGCAACCAATCCTTGGCTTGAGGAGCTTTGCTATCGCCAAACACCAAATCTGCAAAGCTTGGAGCCTCGTAACCATAGAGGGCCATGAATGGAGACATCTTTATTGACATGTGGAAAGACGAATTGTAGCAATATTCTCCCAAGTGGAGCCATTTTACCCATGCTCTTTGCTGTTCTGAGACATAATTTCTGAGATAGCCCTCCAACCATTTGTTCACAATCTCCGTTTGACCATCCGTTTGTGGGTGATAGCTAGTGCTTGGAGTAAGCACTGTACCACTCATCCTAAAAATTTCCTGCCAAAAGGTGCTTAGGAACTTGCTGTCCCTATCACTCACAATATTTTTAGGCAACCCATGCAGTCTAAACACTTCATGGAAGAACAAATCTGCAACTTGAGCTGCTGTAAATGTGCTTGTGATGGCAAAGAAATGAGAGAATTTGGTCAATCTGTCCACTACAACATAAATACAGTCTTTGCCTTGAGCCCTAGGCAACCCGGTGATGAAATCCATAGAGATACTCTCCCATTTTTGATTTGGAATGGGAAGTGGCTGCAGTAGACCAGCTGGAAGAGAGTGCTCATTTTTATTCATTTGACAAGTACTACACTCCTTGATGTGACGCTGAACATCATCCTTCAACCCCTTCCAAGAGAATCTCTCTCGAATCTGCTTATATGTCTTGAAGTACCCTTGATGACCAGCAAGTGGACTGTCATGGAAAGTCACCAAAATCTTCTTCTTAAGTTTAGAATCAGCCACCAAGAAGATTCTTCCCTTGTAGTGGATCAACCCATCAACTACCTTGTACCTTTCATCATGAAAAGTACCTTCAATAACGCTGGTTGCAAACTGATTTTTGGCATAATCAGCAAGCAACAACTCCTTCCAATCAGCATTAAACTCACACAATGAGCTCAAGTGAGGCCTTCTAGACAAAGCATCGCCACAACGTTATTCTTCCCTTTGACATACTCAATGTCAAAATCGTAAGCTTGTAGCTTACTCACCCACTTCTGCTGTCTCTCATTCAAGTCCTTCTGATGCATAAAGTGCTTGAGACTGTTGTGATCAGTCTTGACCATGAATTTACTCCCCACCAGATACTGTCTGAACTTGGCTAATGCATGCATGATTGCAAGCATTTCCTTGTCATAGATAGAGTAGGTTCTTTCAACCCCTCTTAATTTTCTGCTTTCAAATACAATTGGATGCTTCTCTTGCATCAAAACAGCCCCAATACCTTCCCCTGATGCATCACACTGTAACTCGAAGGGTTTGGAGAAATCTGGTATGGCCAATACAGGACAAGAACTCATGATTTTCTTGAACTTATCAAACACACTTTGAGCTTTTTCTGACCACATGAAAGCCCCCTTTTTAGTGAGGTCAGTAAGAGGAGCAGCACTTTGAGAATACCCCTTTACGAACCTTCTATAGAAGCCACAAAGACCCAAGAATCCCTTCAAATGAGTCAGATTTTCTGGAGGTGGCCAATCTACTATAGCCTTGATCTTTTCTGGATCAACCTTCACCCCTTCAGCGCTGATTATGTGGCCAAGGTAGAGCAGCTCCTTCATTCCAAATTCACATTTGGACTCTTTTGCAAACAAACTTTCTGATTCAAGAATGCTAAGCACTTCCTCCAAGTGCTTGAGGTGTTCTTCCCACGTCTTGCTGAAGATGAGAATATCATCAAAGAAAATTAACACAAATTTCCTCAACTGCTTCTGGAAGACTCTGTTCATGCAAGACTGGAAAGTGGCTGGAGCATTAGTCAAGCCAAAGGGCATGACTAGGAACTCAAAATGACCATAGTGGCATCTGAATGCCGTCTTCTCAACATCTGAGCCCCTCATCCGGATTTGATAGTAACCCGATCTCAAATCAATTTTGGAGAAGAATTTAGCACCATGTAGCTCATCAATGAGCTCATCGATCCGAGGAATAGGATACCGATTTTTTATTGTGCTTTGATTCAAGGCACGATAATCAACACACATGCGGATGGTGCCGTCTTTCTTCTTCACAAGAACCACAGCTGAAGCGAAGGGACTCTTGCTAGGGCGAATGAAGCCCATCTCCAGGAGTTCTCTTATGTTCTTCTCAATTTCGTCCTTCTGCTTCTTAGGATATCTATACGGTGTTGTAATGACTGGTTTGGCCCCTTCCTTAAGTTCAATAACATGCTCAGCACCTCTTTCTGGTGGTGGCCCAGGTGGTAGATCAGCAAACACCTTACTCCTTTTGGTGAGTATGGATTGAATATCAGGAGGATATTCCCTCTTGGTCTCAACTGGACTGGCAGGAAGAACCATGCATTCCGCAGCCCACTCCACTTGGTCATGTCTAATCAGCCTTTCCATCCTTTTGAAAGAAACTATACGAGGACCACCATTAGACATTCCTCTCAAAACAACTCTCTTGCCCTCAGATTGGAACTTGAGCTCCATTGTTTGTAGGTTGAGAGAGATTTCACCCAGTGAGCGTAACCATTGTATGCCCAAAACTGCATCTGTGTCACCAATAGTAACCACATAGAAGTCATCTTTGACTTCATAGTTTCCCAACTGCAAGGACATGTTAGGAACTCTTCGTGTGCAGGAAATGTGAAACCCATCAGCCACCATGACTTTGAAGCCTTCAAATTCTTCAGTTTTGAGACCTCTCTTTGCAACCACACCTTCATCAATGAAGTTATGCGTTGCACCAGTATCAATTAATGCAACAATACGATGGCCTCCAACTCCACCACGAACCTTGAAAGATTCGTTCTTTTGGAAACTAGAGAGTTGGGCAATAGGGCCCCCAACTCCTTGTTCATGATCGGACTCTTCTGTGGCTCTTTCATCCTCGCTGTCCCCAAAATAAGACTGCTGATCAGACATATCAGATGCTGATTCATAATCTGAATAGGTTCCCATTTGATTATAACGCCCTCTTCCAGGACATCTATGGCCTTTAGTCCAAGGCTCTAAACATGTGTAACATTTGCCCTCCTTTCTGAGCTGTTCACGTTGCTCTTCAGTCAATTTAGGTGGGAACTTCTTGTGCTGATTAGAAGAATGTCTTCTATCCTTATCCTTCTTGTGGCCAAAAGGCTTAGGCGGAAATTTAGGCCTAGGGGCTGACAACTCCATACTACGAGCCTTCTTGATTGCCTCATCAAGACTTGGTGGATCGAAAGCTTTAACCCATCCTTTCAAGGGTTCAACCAAACCTTCAGAAAACAACACAACCAATCTTCTTTCAGTGATGTTGGGCACCATCACAGAAAGCCTCTGGAAATCAGCAATGTAAGAATCCAAGGAGCCATGCTGTTTGAGTTGTGCAAGCTCGCGAAATCTTACTTCAGGATCCTTAGTGTCGAACCTTTCAATCAGCTTGTTGGTGAATTCTCCATAGGTTCGAATAAGGTTATGGCCAAGTGTGACCAAACCATGGTACCACCACTCATGGGCAGCTCCTTCTAAATGGAGTGTTGCAAACTTGATGGCATCTTCTTCTGGCATGGGACGAAGTGAAAGGTAGTTGTCTAACTTCTGAACCCATGATCTTGCTGAACACGTATCACTTCCATCGAAGTGAGCCAATGTTACCTTCCCTAAGGCTTGATGGAAATCAGTTCTAGGAACCCAATTAGCTCGGTTATCAACTCTTCTTCCTTGTCTTCTGTCCCTCTGATTCAAGAATTGATCAAAGGACCATTGGTTCCTAAGATCAGGGGGTAGGGTAGCATACTCCATATAGGCTTGTCGGGCATCGTCTACCAAGGGAACGGGAGCTTCAACTGGTTGTTCTTCTCTTGGAGTGAATGTAGGAAAGAGCGGTCTAGAGGCTGATCCGCTAGAGATGGCATCATGCTGTCCAATGGTTCTACTACCTCCATTACCATTGTTTCCATTATGCCCGTTGTTTCCATTGACACCACTGCTTTCTCCTGTAGCATGGTTTTGATTCGGAATATGGTTCTGAGTAGCTTGCTGATCCATTTTAGCAAGTAATCGAGACATCATCTCAATCATTCCATCAAACTTCTTTTCCATCCTTGCATCCTTCTCTTCCATGGCTGTCCTAAGATTATCTGACATGTTCTCAACTGTTTTACCCGTATCCACTGTTATTCCAGTTTCTCTCAAGGCCTCTGAAAAAGTATCCGCTTCTGGCACTGACGGAAGCTGTATCTGTTGTCTTCTGGCCTGACCTCTGGTGAAGTATCTGCAATCACTGTCACTCATCTGACCACTGAATCACTGTTGGGCACAGGTTGGCAGAATCATGGCTCTGATACCACTGTAATGAACCGGACCAATTTTTTTTTGTTTTTTCATAAAAGATTACAATGCAACATGCACCCGTTAAGGTTAGCATAAACCAAAACGATGCAGAAAGTAACTCTAACCAGAATGTACACCAGGATCCCGATGCGGGCAAGGTGTGAGCATTGGTCAGAGGATCTCAAAGTAAATACTGAACAAGAACTCTAACCAGAGATGCGCCGGCGAACGACGAGCATTCGGTCAGAGGATCCCTATCTATTGCAATACTGAAAATAGCTCAACACCAAGTATGTGCTACTCGATCCGTGAAGGATAGGAGGCGACCATATGGCGGAGACTTAGGAAATTACAATGCAAGAAAGTAAAAGGCGGCAAGCCAGCCTCTTCCACTTATTCAGTGGGCAGTACAAGTAAATACCAAATGAGAGGAGAGAATTGCTGACAGTACTACTGTTCAGCTTACAATAAATTAGAGAGTTTGTCAATATCTTAAGATTAGAATCCTTTCGAAGCTATATCAAATTAAGAACTCCCTTTCACACTCCCAAGCTCACTGAATATCAACTCCTCACACACTAATGAACTTTCTCAAATCTGATGTGACTATTTTTGACAGAAATGATACAGAACAGCAGCATGAAAACTCATCAAAATGCATATAACTCACTCTAAACACATCCTATTGACGAAAGATCAAATGCAGATTGCTATACTGATGCAGGCGCCCAAGATACAATCCCTAAACCACTCAAAACAAGCCTTATTTATTTTTGCACAAACTCCAATGTACCTCAAGATGGTACGGCCCAGCTGCAAGGGCGAATTTCCTTTATAAAATCAAAGAGACATAAATAAAATCTGGAAATTGGCAAGCATGGTCGCCCTTCATAAACAGATTGAAAGATCCAACACCCAGAATGATAACATTTTTATTTCATGAGCTACGAGCGATTCTTACATTCCTCAATGACATTCAGCAACATCAAAATATGACAGAAAATGTAAACTAGAACTCCAACAATGCAATTACTCAACTAGAAATGCAATTCAAACCTAATACAAGCTAACCTCTCAACTAGTTGCTATCTTTCAAGCAAGAAGATGAGCCAATGCTAGGAGGTGTGCTTTCCTCGAAGCGAGTGCCTGAATACAATCCAGCAGCATAACGGTGTAGTAGACAGAAGATGCCAAATGAAGAGCTGAGGCCTGCTTAAATAGAAATGAGAGAAACATCTAGAAACTTCCAGAGGGCGCCCCAAAACCCTAATTTTCAAATTACTCATTTCCCACCAAAAGAAGGCGTCCCTTTTCCTCCATAAAATATTTCACTTTTTTTAAAATAAACTTCATCTCACAAAAGGGCGTCCCATTTAATAATCTCAAATTTGACATTTAAAATATAATATAACTCCTTATGACGCCTTGACCCTCAAAAGTCCCCTTTTTAAAAACAACTTAAAGTTGCACTGCTAGACCAAGGGGTATAATATTAAAATAATAATATTATAATAAAATACTTATCTCTCCACTAAAAATGCGCCCAAGGCCAAGAATTGAAGTGCCAGCTGAAACAACAGAAGAGGTGATCCAACTGAACTGAACCCAAACTGTCCACTGCCAGAAATAGAATTTACTAAAAATAGTAAATTCACGAAGTAGCTCGGAATGCCGAACTGAACACACCACTGCGAAGCTCTCTGAAAACCCAGAAAGAATCCGCAGTCAGAAACCCCAACTCCAAGCAACAACCTCCTCAAAACTAGGAAACCCTAATTTCACCCTCCGCACAGCCTACGGGTCTCCGGAATAGGCCAACGGTCAACAGAAACGATCACTGCTGAGAAGGGGACATTACATGTTGATAGGTGAAACAAATAAATTTCTATGATTTGCATGAAAAATGGTGAGTAGGTTTGGATTGATGTTCCATTGTCCCTTGTAGAAGGATTTTTCTCCATCCTTCAAGAATATTGAGATATTTAAACTTTTTGAAAACTGCTGATATTTTTAAGAAACTTCCTACTTTAGAATATCTCAAACTAGAAAACATATGAATTTGATTCTTTTTGCACATTTCACTTGGTACCTCTAAAAATTTATGTGCAAAATGAATTTATTCAAGTCCTTATGAATTTTAAAGAAATAATTTTCAAAACTACCCTATAGCCTTAAATGAGGTTTTGAAAAAAAACATCAAATTGATAATTTGGTTGCACAATAGAGTTCCTTATGTTGAATGATTCCAAAACAAATCTTAAGAAAACCAAAAGTAAAACAATGAACTAAAAATAATTTTGGGTGATGCTAATTGCACGTGGACCCAGGTGCTCCTGCATTAGACACACCAGGTAGAAAGTTTGTGAGCATAGGCTAATAAAAGTGAAGTTGGATGGTAGATTCATTCTTTCAAATTGAAAGCAATCTACAGTGAACTCCATTGCTATGAAATGTGCATACTAGGATTATTTCTTATTTCTCTTTTTCTAGCACTTCATTGGAACAAGAACCATCCTCCTTCTACAACTCCATTCACCACCATTCTCTCCTCTCCTAGGTTCACATCCACCATGCACCATCCTCCTTCGCAAAATTATCCCTTCTCTTGGCTCTTCATTCATGGGATCAATCCTAGCACAACCAACCACCTCCACCAAAATCCTAAAATATCCTTTGCAATTTTTATGCTCAAACTTGTAGCATCTAGACACCAATATATATCTACAATATTCTCCATTTTTCTCTACATGGTTTTTTTCTCTAACCATCGCTTGTTCTACCTTATTATTTAAAAACAAAATATTATCATAAAATAGATTTACCTCATTTTTTCTTACAACTGCAACTTTAATTTCATCCTCTTTCATTGCAATGTGCATCTTCTCATCTTCATCAACAATCTTCTCAAGCCACTCTTCTTCTATTGCCAAAATTTGTGCTAATAAATCAATCTTCTCCATGCTCTACTAATGCAACCTCTTCGCATTCCACCACTACATCTTTATCCTCTTCATTCATATTTCCCACTTCTTCATGTTCCTCATCCTTTCCTTTCATGCCTTTCTCATGTCATACCTTTGCTACAAACTTATTACTCTTTTGGACCTTTTCATGCTTGATAATTTCTTCATGCTTGCATTCTTCCAATCTATCCATTCTAACATTAATGTCAACCACCATTACTAAAATATTTCTCCTTTCATACTACATCCAATTCCCCCCATATCATGGGCTTCTTCCTCATCAATATTCTTGCGTCACTTGCTACTACAATCTCACCTCAATCTACAATCTACATCATGTGCTCAATATTTTTGTGGCTTCAAGCTATATTATTGCTCAAGACTCTGACTTGCAACAACCCTTGCACATGAATTTTATCTATTGCACTCTCACTCTTCTCTATCCATAGGTCCTAGTGGATCCTATCCACTCTCATGATTACCAGCTCTAGTACCAATCGATGTAGAGGAAAACCCATCTCCCTATCCAAACCAAATTTTCACCAAATTCATTTTACATTGCACTATAAATCTATGACCACTCAACTTAAATTAATTCATACTTACATCCAAATTTTCACACAAGGAAAGATTAAGAAATCAATTCAAACTTATTTATTTTAAATTCATATTCCAAAAAATAAAACATTTATAATCTCTATTCTCCAACATCTTATACAATTTTCTCTTTTTCATTCAATTTTATTTGAGTCTTCTTATCTATAGTCACAGCCCATCTTCTTTTGCAAACAATGGCATTTTACTATTTATTAATTTTCTTTTGTATTTACTTATTCCTCCAATAGGTATACAACTTCAATTAAATCCTCTATACTTTTAACTATGACAATCAAGTCTATAACTTTCTCTTTTATCTTCACATAGGTCTATTCTCTTCTTTAAAATTTAATCCTCTATACTTTCAACTATGACAATCAAGTTTGTAACCTTCTCTTTCATCTTCACATAGTTCTATTCTCTTCTTTAATTTTTATTATCATTTATTTCACACAACTACACACACCTTTTATTCTCTCGTTATATTCTCCAAACTTTCCTTCTTCATTCATTTTTAACTCCAAGGTGGAATTGGTCCATTTAAAATTATGCACTATGTATGTTTCTTTGTCTAGTTTCTAAATACCTAGAGCTCTATAGTGATAGTGCCCTTGCTTTCCATCTATTTTCCTTTTCTTGGGTGTCCCTTTTCTCTATCACCAGTTGCACTTTTCCATTGAGTAGGTATTTTCATAGTCTTCTGTCTTTGTTGTGACCTTGGCCTTCAATTTCCTTTTTATTTTTTATATTTTTCATTTAGAATACGTGTGGCTTTTTCCTTCTCCATTTTTTATTGCATCTATTTGGTAATAAAAAATCCATTTTAATCCTCCTCAAGTAAATCATCTAAATGGCTAAGTATTTAATTCATTTAATTACACCAATTGATGGATTAGGTGTCGATAGGAGAAAAAAAAAATCTTATTTGTAGGAAAATTGGTTCAAGTAAGTTTGGATTGATGTCCCATGGTCTCTTCTAGAAGGATTTTTCTCCAACCTTCAATAGTATTGAGATCTTTGAATTTTTTGAAAACTACTGACATTTTTAAGAAACTTTTGACTTTAAAATATCTCAAACTAGAAAAGATATGAATTTGGTTCTTTTTGCAGATTTCATGTGGTACCTCCAAGAATTCCCTTACAAAAGGAATCTACTCGAATACTTACGAGTTTTCCAAAAATAATTTTGGGGAAGGGGAATGTGGAGAATCATGAAAGCTTCCAAGTTAACATGCACATTTTTTCAAGGTTTCTCACCTCCTTATCAAACAATCGCTTGGCCAAGATGGAAGAAAATCCCCTGGTGTGAAATCTATTCAAGGAAAATCTACGAGGAGGCTTAGAGGAGAATTTTAGGTTGGTATTTGTTTTGGTGTATGGTCTTTTAGGTTGATGCATGTCACTGGGTTCTCCAATTTTGGTGTATGGTTTTTTGGTGATGATTCCTACATGAGCAAACATTTTGTAAATCTTTTCTACAACAATATAAACTTACTATTGTGGACCAAAAACAAAATATTATATTATATTAGTATTGTATTATATATTATTAATACTATATTATATTAGTATAGCTTGAATCTTATGTTAAATCATTTTAGGTTATTAATCCTATTTGGATAGGGATATTAATTGTTTGTTGGAATTTATTTTATCCAAGGGTGAAAATTAATTTACTTTTTAAAAGTTTCCTTTTTAAATTATGATTATTTTTCATTGGTTTATGGGAATTTTGGTGGTTGGATGTATGAGTTTTGCTAGGGTTTTGTAGTTTTTGTAGTCACCCTTGGCCCCTCTTGCATCATACTGCACATTCTGCACAAGAAACCCCTCTTTTCTTGTGTGTACAACTGCATTTAGTATGACTTTTCTGTTTTAATATTCTTTCAACCAGCTCTAACCCAATAGTTCATGTTGGTGTTAGCAGTTCAACAATGCTCCTCAATGGCTCCTCTAAACAAACGACTCCAAATTTTTTTTTTGAAAGTCTTTCACAAGGTAAGAATTCTGACTCCCCAACTGATGTGATTTTCCCTTTACCAAATTTTGATTTTTTTTGTCAACGACTTGAGTAGCACACCCTTGTGGGTTATTTTGTTGGGAGGACTCCCCCTGAAAGTGTGCTTAAAGAGTGGATTAGCAAGGCCTAGGTCCCTCATGTGGTCCACCTTGTTATGGTCCAAAATTTAACCAAGGGTTTCTTTTTGTTCTACTTTGTGGAAGTCAATCATGTCCAGGCTATCTTAGCCCATGGTTCCTAGTATGTCAGGTTCTCCTTGCTAGTTTTCTAGGCATGGAATTGAGACTTTGTTGTCTCAAATGACACCAAATTGTGGGTCGTTGTCTAGATTGAATTCCCTAGTTTTCCTTTTCCTTGTGTTCCTTTTCTGAATCATATTGCATCCTCACTAGGGAGGGTCATTTGTGTTGATCCTGATAGGTTTTTCTAGGCTCAGACCTAGAAATGGATCTGTGTGGAAGTAGACCCTCTCCAAGGATTTGAAAGAATCGATTGATATTCAAATTGGAGCTCTCTGACATACCCAAAAAGCCACTTATTTTAATTTTCCCAACATGTGTTATAGGTGTTAGTCAAAAGACCACAAGATTAGGAAATTCCCTTTGGAAGTGCCTTGTACACCTTCTCTACCACAAGATACTAAAAAGCCTCATCAGGCGGAGCCTTTTACAGCCAGACTTGATGAAAAATGGAAATGATTACAAACCAAAAAAATAAGTCAACTAGTGATAGGTTGGTCTCTAAGGCCTTTGAACCATTGAAGGTCATTTCAAACCCTTCAAGGAAGGGGACAAAAGATCTTGTTGGAGATGATAATGTTTTAGTGTAGCCCAAGAAAAAGGAAACACCTCAGCTTGCTGCCATTATGATTTCCCAATCGAGCGTTTCACCTCCCGTGTTAGGAGCTCAAAGGTGGTCTTTCTCCACCACTTGAAGTGGGTGAATATGTGTAAGAAAAGCAAATATTTTCCTCTCCTATTTAGATTGTGTCAGTTCCACTAGAGTTTTTGTAGAATCATTTCTCTTCCTTGAATGAAGAGGAATTAGACTCCGACAATATGGAGGAGTTCTATTCATGAATTTCCTCTCATGGAACATTCAAGGTTTGATAGACCTCTCTAGAAATTATTTTGTTAGGGATACTTTACGAAAATATTCTAGTATTGAAGTGCTTTGTCTCCAAGAGGTTAAAATTTTTGGATTCTTTCTTGCTTCGGCTTGTCATTCTATTTGGTTGACTAGTAAAATGTTTTGCACTACGCATGAGGTTGGGAATGGTGGAGTTGTCACCCTTTTGTCCCCATGGTGGCATGCTTGTGCGGTCGACCATGAGTTTGATCCTACTCATCGGCTCGTCTAGATCCTTCTTAACATTGAAAATCATTCCTTTGGGATTATTAATGTTTATGCTTGTAATGATGTTATGGAGTGCTCTTTGCTTTGGCATTGGATTCCTAATTCATTTCCAGTAGCTACTTGGTTATTATGTGGGGATTTCAATATGGTTGAAATGGTGTATGACAAGGATGAAACCCTACCATTAAGATGGGCTGCTGGAAAATTGGAGGCATGGTTTTACATGTACAATAAATAGGGGCTTTTTGATCCCACTATTGGTCACCACCATTCTCTTTCTCTCTAACATACTTAGTGTAAATTCATGATCAGTTTTAATATAATTTTAAGCACTTTGATCATGCTATGATCTCTAGCATACTTAGTGTAATTTCATGATAGGTTTTGATAGAATTTTTCTCTTTTGATAACTCTTCTTTGTCGGTTAAGCTATTAGTGGATGTGACTTTCACTGACCACTTCCCAATTTCTTTTCGCATTGAATAGGAGACAGGACAACCTCACACATGTAAAACTCAATTCTCTTTTAGCACATCTTTGCTCTATCACAAGCCTACCCTAGCACACATTCATAGAGTGTGGAATCTAGAGTGTAGGCTAGCTCATCATATAGACCAAATTATTTGGCGGAATGATGTCATCACTCGCATGACTAGATCTCTGTGTATTTATGGGCACTAATTGGCTATCTATCACTAGCAGTGTTATGAGGCTACCATTGTTGACTTGTGCTCAGCTACTAAGGGTTTGGTAGCCAACCCCTTTTCCCCATCATTGCAAGTCGAGGTGGTAGAATTAAGGCTCAAAAATCAAGCTGCAGACAATTATGCTACAAAAGGTGCATAGATCAAAGGCTGGCTACATTGGATAAAAATTGGTGATCGTGCCTCCAAAGAGTTTTTTTTGGTGTTGTGTGTTAGGAACTCATCCCCGAGAAGTAAAAAAATAAAAGATGTCATTCAGGTGCTCACTGAGCTCCCTTACATTCTCCAGGCCTTTGACATCATTATGAGTAGGTTTTCACTAAACAAGAACCTACACCTGTATGACAACAAGCCCTCCAGGCTTGCCTTGCTATTGTGCCAAATAGGCTTTTCTTAGCCGAAATAAATTTTTGTGATCAATTGTTAACAATTGATAATCTCAAGGAAGCTATTCATTCTATAGCTGATGAAAAAGCCCCAAGGATTGATGGTTTCCCCTGTGAATTTTACAAGGACCTTTAGGACTATGTTGGGAAAGATTTGTATCATGTTAAATACTTGGAGGATTTTCATGTTAATTCTCTAGGTAACCTAATAAACAAAGGAAACATAAAATTCATACCTAAGTCCTAGGATCCAAAGGATATTTGCAACTTGAGGCCTATCATGCTTCTCAATGTCTCGTACAAAATTATTTCTGAGGCTTTGGCTCTAAAGATCTTCCACCTTTTTCCTCATATTGTGCGCTCGGACAAAACATGATTCATCAAATCTAGGTTCATTCTAGATAATATTATTGTTATTTGGGAAGGCATGGAATGGGCCAAGCATTCAAAAGAGAAAGTCATTTTTGTTAAAATTGATTTTTCCAAAGGCTATGACCGCATTGAATGGAATTTTATTCCAGCTATGTTGCAAGCTTTGGGTTTTGGGCCTAATTTTATTTAGGTTGTTCGAATTCTTTTTGTGGATGCCTCTACTTGTTTCACTATTCATGGCCATAAATCTTCTTCCTTTGGACTCTTTCATTCCATTTGGAAAGGGTGCCCGCTTTCCCCCTCCCTGTATGTGCTTGTAGCTGAAGGATTTGGCTACCTCATGGCTAATGCAGTCTCTTCCCAACAGTGTGTCAAGGGTATTTCACCACCTAACTCTCAAGCTCAACTAGTTAATGTCCATTTTTTCGATGATTCTTTCCTCACTCTCCTAGAGGAAGAAGAAAATATTAAAGCGGCCCTAGATCTCCTTATTACTTTTTTGTCTTGCTTCTAGCTCTACCACTCAGTGGGACAAAATTCTATGCTATAGACAATCTATTTTTCCTACTCCTCCTTGGTTTTAGTAGTATAGTTGGAAGTGGATTTCGCTAGGAGAAATTTTTTGGTTCCTGGGCATTCCCTTTGCTTTCCAGGCATCTCTAGTTGAGTTATGACAAGTTGTTCTTTCTAGGGTCAAGCAAAAGCTTTCTTACTAGATTACTAGGCCCCTCTCTTTGGCGGGGAAATTCCAAGTGTGTTCCAAGGTGCTTGTGGCTACCCATGCTTATTATTCCTCTTGTTGGGCCCCGTCAATGGCTACCTATGACAAGCTTGAAAATTGTTTAAATATTTTCTTTGGGCCTCTATTGATTCCCACAAAGGGTTTCATTGTGTTTCCTAGGAATTTTGTTACCTTCCAATATATGCTGGAGGACTTTGGTTGCTCTCCACTCAATGGCAAGGGACTTGCTTATGTGTCAAATGGATAATTTGTACCCTTACTGGTTATGAGGTCTAGAAAATTCTTCTCAGACATTGCATCTGGTCTATATTTCCTATGCATATACCCGCTAGGAAGGAGATTTTTTTTCAAACCCTTCTGGTCATGGAGGAACTAGTCTACATTGTGGAAACTTTTGTAGCTAAAAGAATTTGGAGAGCATAGGAGGCAGTTAAGCCTTGGCTTTGCTAGGCTAGCTTTGGTTTCCACAATGGTCTTTCACTCAACTAGTAGAA
Organism: Sequoia sempervirens; assembly: GCA_007258455.2. Lineage (NCBI taxonomy): Eukaryota > Viridiplantae > Streptophyta > Pinopsida > Cupressales > Cupressaceae > Sequoia > Sequoia sempervirens. The sequence continues at coordinate 384,274,235 of VDFB02000003.1, read as the reverse complement.
TGTTTGGTGGTCACCTCCTTTTACTAGTAATGATCAATCATTGGCTAAATCTCCTTGGCTTAGTGTGATCAAATTCCATGAAAATGTGTATCTGAAGCCTACAACAAATTTTTCATAGACCCATAATGTGCATCATGCAGTGCCAAGAATTTCATGCCCTATACAGACTTCATAACTAGTACCATGCTACTTATGATGGTCTGGTGAATACTATTCCTATAGAGATGCTTCATAAGGTTGGAATTCATAGGACCAAACCCTGGTGGAAAGACTGGTAGTGGTATCCAGACACCCCTTTCAGGAATTACAAGTATTGACCTAGTTATAAGTGGCTTTCACCACACTTTCCTATGATTCAAATTTTGAACCAAAGGTGGATTCTTCAATCTCTTGCTCATGTCTAGCGTAAAATATTTTCTATGACTTGTTCTGCAAGTGTTGAGTTGAAACATTTCCACTTTGTTTGGTGTATTATTTTCTAAGGCTTACCTATGGGTTTTGGACTTATTCACCTAGCGGTCCAAGACCGTTGTTGTCCTTTTTGTGGGTAAGCTAATACTTTTAAGCATGTGTTCTAGTTTTTTCCTAGAGCTCAACAATTTTGGACTTGGATTCATGACTTCTTTTGGTCCTTTAGGTTGGAGCCTTTCTCCTAGCATATGATTTTACTAGGAGTCACCCAAAATTCCTGCAAAGTATACCTAGCTTTGGCACACTTTTAGGGTGGAAATCCTTTTCAATATCTAGAAGATAGAAATGTCTACATATTTTTTGATTCTCAAATGTATATTAATGTTTCATTATATGCTAAAGCTAGTATTTGTTCTAATGTGCTCTTACAGATTTAGGTGCAAGCTAACAAAGTTGTACTTGAGGTTGCTCACCTACAAGTGTTGTTGGACAATTGGGGCAATGGCCCATGTACTCTTGCTCAGTTGTCTGCTTTGCCCACCTCTTCCCTCAGTTGGTAGCCTTCTTGGGGCTGGCAGCAGAGTGGTTCTATGTGTCCCTGCTCTTAGCTTCCTCTTCGGTGGGATTCTTGCCCTTGTCAGCAGACCCACTATGCTCCACCACAAAAGTGCTTTGGGGAGCAATAGTGATAGTTTCAGGTGGCCCTCTTATGACACTCCTACTTCTGGCTCTGGTTGGCCCAACTTTGCTAAAGGTTTTCCATGTTGGGCGCTTGCAATATCGCCCTAGCGTGAGGATAAAGAGAAGGAAAAAGATGTTTACGATGGTTGGGGTCCTCCTTCTGACATCACTCTAGACCCCGCTGATGTATGGGGGAAGAACATGGATGATAGAGACTCTCCTCATGCTGCTGACATTGCTTTGGCCATTTAATGACCCTTTTTATATATTTTGTAATCATGGACTTCTAGGCTTTGCCCATGTGATTAGTTTTTTTGTTTTTCTTGGTGCTACCCATGTGACTCTCGGGGTGTGCCTTCTTACAACCTACCTTTTTTGTGAATATGTAAATTTATGTTTATTTTAATATAGATAGTTGCCTATTCATCAAAAAAAAAAATGGTGGCTATATTATCATATCATATTAATATTATATTATTATTTTTATTATATAATAATTATTATTGTATTATATTATAATTATATATTTTTATTATTATTTTAATATAATTATATGTTAAATACAATATAATTAAAAATATACTTATAGTAATAATTATCATATTATAATAGCAATGAATTCAACAATTTTTTTTTGTTAAATTAAGTCTTAAATCTTGTTTCCTTTATAAAAAAAAAAGAGCATTCCACTCACAAAAAAATGTGTTTAGTATTAATAGAATTGTTAGTTGAAAAATAAACATAGAGAGTTGGTTAGTAGTTAGCAAGTAAATAACAACACTATGTTGAATAACAAAATATAAGTAGTATGAACACAAGAATTAAGATTAATTTAATATATTGGAACATTAATTTGTTATTAGATACTAGATAATAATTTTTAATTATGTTTTAAATTATAACAAGTAAATAAATCTCTTCAAAATGTGTGTAAATATTATTGGTAAAATAGTCCATTGAAATGGGATAAAATTTTAATCTTATTTTTTATTATAATAGTTTTTGTGGTAGGAGAAAAATTGCCTTGAAAAATGTCTTAATTGGGAATAAAAAGTTTATCAGCATTGAAAATCTGTCCTTATTGCTTAAAAAAATTTAACCAGAAATTGAAAAAATTATTTTAAAAAAATTTAAAAGTTAAAAATCTTGCATTTTATTTTAAAAAAATAAAAATATAATATCTCAAAAAAAATAGTGAATTCTTATTGTCTGAAAGTAAAACATTTAATCACTAGTTAAAAACTACCTGCCCTCTAATTCCATAGCCAGAACTAAAAATAATAATTTTACATGTTAAAAAAACACACTTTTATCTAATACTTTAAAATGGAATAACCAACCATTAAACTAATATTTTAAAATTTTAATTTAATTTGTATTAATTATTAGTTTTCAAAATGAGAATCAGTATTGCGTACTGTCATGGAAAGTGCATGAAATCAGTCGGCAACATGAAAAGTTAATGGTATTTCTATACCAGAAGATAAGATAGATAATACGTGAAAAGACAAAGAAATCATAGAAAAGGCGTGACAAAAAGTAGCCAATAATATGAAGAGAGGAGAAATAACTGTATTCTGCAATTCATGCGTTTGATACTTTTATTTATTTTCACCTCTTCGTTGAAATGAACTATAAATAGTAGATTGAAATATACGTAACATCATCTCTCTCTCTGAAATATGCATACAGCAGAGATTGTCCACAGTATCTTTCAAAGGGATTTAATTTTAAATTTCTTGTTAAGATTAATGCTTTGTATGAATTTGATTAAAATATTGTTTGATTAAATTAGGATGGGAGGAATTGGAAAAAAAATAAGATCAGATATTCTGTACATTTCATTGTGTTGAAGAAATCACGCTTTAACAAATGGAATTTCAGATGTTGGTTCCGCATACAAGTAGTTTGAAAGTCCTCATAAGAACCAGTTTTGGTTTTTAGAAATGTCTTGTTCCACCTATTCAAGAGGCAAGATAATAGCTCTGAAGCAACCATTGAAGCCCATCTTCTCTTCCTTCTCTTATCTTTTAACTACAACAGAAGTCATTTATTTATATATTTGTTATGTTGGCTTTGTTTATACTACTTTATTGTCTCTATGTATAAATCTGTATTGTTAGTAAAAGCATAATTTAAAATTATTATGTCTTTTAGGCATACACCTTGTAAATGGATAAATAAATGTGGTATTGCTAGTGAAAACATAATTTAAAATTATTATGTCTTTTAGGCATATACTTTGTAAATGGATAAATAAATGTGGTTTTGTCATAATAGACTTTTAAATAGAAATTCCTAACAACTTCAAAGTCAAGATTTACAATTGGTTATAAAATATATTATCAATTATTCAAATTTTTATTATAATTTACTTAGTTTTTATTCTATTGACCTATATTTCATTCAAAATATTAAAAAATTTAAAAAGAAATGATGCTAATTGACATCATGACTTTTGTGCAATACCAAGCAAGCTAAGGGGAGACTAGACCTCATGACCTCTTGCTTACGACAAGATGCTTTAACCAATCAAGCTAAACCCCCACCCCTATAAAATAATTTATTAAAAAAATGTTCTATTAAAAAATATATCAAACGTATTAAAAAAAATTAAATAATTTTTAATTTAGATAATTATTTATTTCATAGAAAAATAATTTGTAGTAACAATATAATTAAATGTTAGTTTTAAATAATTATTCTATCAATCTATATTTTATAAATAATGGTTTATTAAGATGTGGTATCTACAATGGTATCCAAAAATATATGTAAAGTTTTTGAAGGTGCATTTAAAATGACAGGAAGGTGGAAGTCATGTGTGTTGGGGAGTGAATTCAAACAGTCTTTGTCTATTCAACTCCCAATCTTTCTTTCCTTTTTGCTTTGTCTCTTCATTTCTTTCAAAAACTTGAAGAGTTCACAATGTGTGTTTAAAAACATGTTAAGGATAATTATTGTAATGAATGAGAGAAAAGCAAAGTGAATAAAATTGAGACATCTCTACTTTTCATGTGGATGTAGCCATTATGATGAACCACATAAATTTGTTGTTGTGTTTTTTTGTGTGTGTGTATTCTATGTTCCCATAATTTCTCATCTTAAATTCTATTTTGTTTTTTAATCCACTCTCTTTTAAAATTAACAATTGGTATCTGAGCGTTGTGGTGTTCAATTTTTTTGGGTGTGAGAGGTTCAAATTTGAGTGGGGGCAATGTTGTTTGATGAAGTAAAGATTAAAAGGTTCAATGGTCACAACTATTAACTATGGAAAATGTAGATGGAATATTTTTTATATGAGAAAGATTTGTGGTGACCATTACATGGTAAAGCAAAGAAACCATGAAGTATGGCAAACAAAGATTTGGACATTCTTAACAAAAAAGCATTGGGAGCCATCCAATTGTTTTTATCCCCACAGTAGTGTTTAACATATCCAAAGCAACAACAACTATTGATTTGGTGAGTACATTTGATAAGTTTTATGAGAAGCCCTCAACATCAAACAACATATTTTTGATGAAATGGTTGTTTAACATGAAAATGGCTAAAGGTAGTTCTGTAGAAAATCACTTGAATGATTTTAATACTATTATGAGTCAATTATCTTCTCTAAAAGTAGTTTTTGATGATGAGATTTAGGCCCCTTTTATTTTGAGTTCTTTGCTAGAAAATTGGAATAGCTTGGTTATGGTAGTAAGTAACTCATTTTTTGGCTCAAATACATTAAAATTTGATGATGTTGTTGGTGCAATTATAAGCAAGGAAATGTGAAGGAATAGCATCGGTGAGACTCCAATGTTGGGTAATATTTTGAGTGCAGATAATAGGGGCAGATCAAAAGAAAGAGGGAAAAATCCAAGTGGTCATGAGAAATCACAAGGAAGGTCAAAATCCAAAGGGAGATAGACTGATTGTTGGTATTGTGGTGAGCAAGGCCACAGAAAAAAGAACTGTTGGTCTTTCAAGAAGGCTGAAAATCAACAAATATTTGGATGCTTGATTCAGGAGCATCATTTCATGCCACTCCGTGCAAAGAGTACTTCAAAAATCTACAAAGCGGTGACTTTGGTAAGATTTTTCTTGGAAATAATGAATCTTGTGAGGCTATTGGTAAAGGGGATGTTTTGTTAAAGTTAATGAATGGAAATAGTTTGTTAGTATGGGATGTTAGTGTGCCATAGAAAAATGGCACCTTGTCATTTTCATGGCCTTTTAGGTCTTGTTTCATGGTGTCTAGGCTATTTTGCTATGATTTTATGATGTAACATGGCTTGAACATGCATATTTAGGTACTAAAATTGAAATAATGACATCTTGTGAAGGTGTTGTGAAGTGTTGCAAAACATTTCTACATTCTTCTAGACTCTATTCATTACAATTTACCTAAAAATCACCTTTTCATCACTAAAAAAGTCCTATTTTGATGTGTTGTAAAGTCTTGTAACAATATTTCACCTTTCCTAGGCACAAATTCACTATTTACACCTTTCTTATGCTTTATTTGGTCCCTTTATGCCCTCATATGCTTTACTTAATTGTATTTTTGAATGTAAGCTTAACAAACAACATTAAATACAAGATAATTCCCGACACCCATTTTTAGGTCCTAGGTGGGACCCATGTGCCATGGGTGGCGAATGAGTCCCCCTTGGCTCCAAATTAAAAATATTTTAAATTTCCTTTTGGGGTTTTATTCAAAAACACTTAATGTCGGCCTGTGATGAGGTATGAACAGGTAACTAAGGCACAAGATAGTAGAAATAAGTGGTTTTTACCTCATTTTGCATCTCCTCCAATCTTATTCATTCAAGAATTCAATCACACATCATCTCAATCATTCAAGCATCTTAAAACATCTTATTAAGCAATATTCAAGCACTTTGGAGCATCCATTTACACTACTTCAGATTTGCATCATCAAGGGTTTGGTAAGTTGATAGCAATTGCATGTTATTAGTTTATCATTCTCTTTCATTTCATTGTTTCATTAAGGGTTTGATTACCAAAAGTGGGGTTTGACCAAGGGAAACCCCTATTTGCTAACCCTCAACCATTTTCCCCCTATTTCATATGTGTTTGAAAAATTTTGTGTGCATATTTAACAAATTTTTTGGTGTTGAAGATTGTTCAAAAAGTAAACTAAGTGCTTCAATTCAAATCAACTTTAATTCAAACTTGGAGAAGGTTTTCTATCTATTTCCTGTAGAATTGACTTTGGCAACCTGATAAGCAGACATTTCCAGATCTAGTGTTGCAGAGTTATCTCCTAATTTCTTAGAATTTTTGAAGAGGAATGATTCACCACTAGTGGTGAATGAGTCCCACCTTAAGACTCAAAATATGAATTTTGTTAGATTCTAGATCCCAATAGTCAAAAACCTATTTCTAACACTTTTTCACTAGTGGTAGGACTAATTTGCCACCCTAGGTGAATGAGTCCCACAGTGAAATTTTAGTAATTCCAAACAACATTCACAACATTCTAGATTAATTAGATCTTTCCTAGGTGCACATTGTTTTATCTTATTTCTTTCTATTCTGCATTATTTCATCATTTAGTTCATTGTTTGCATATCATAGTGTGTTTTCAAACATAGTTTAAATCTTAGCTTTACATTCATTATCAATCATTTAAATCAATTAATCACATTTATTTAATCTCATTTAACTTAGAAAATATTACACATAACATTATTTGAATGAACCCTTAGCATTTTTGGGCCCTATCTCTCTCCTTTTAGGTGAAAAACCCTAAAAGAGCTAGAGAAGTCCATAGGAACTCAAAGATCTATAGTTTAGTTAGATATATCCCTCAGCTTAAACAAAATATTGTTTTAGCTGGACAATTGGCTTCTTAAGGATATAAATTCACTTGTGTATCTAACTGGTGTAAAGTAACAAAAGGGGCCTTGGTAATTTCTTGCAATAGAAAATTAGTCACCTTGTATATAGTTGAGAGTGATGTTGAAGTGGGAATTGTTTGCTCCATGCCAACTCCTTCATTGGGTGAATTTTGGACTACCAGATAATTTTTTTTGGACAAGTTAGATGTTGAAGTTGATTTAGTTGTTGAAGAATTCCTTAACATGTTGGAATCCAATGAAATGTCTATAGAAAATATAGAAGAGGGACATATAAATTATGATGCTAGTATTATGGAGGTTAAGAATAAAGAGGAAGTAACCCTTAGATTGGAAGCTCCTACTGCTAATAAACAATTTGGATAGGAATTTTTTTTGTGTTATCTTGTTGCAGATACTTGTATTCAAGTTTTCCCCTAGAATCATACGAATTTCAATAAGGATAATGATGCTTAGAAAGGTTGAGTTGTGGAAATGGAGCATGTTCATGTGGAGGAGAAGTCATCCCAAGTGGTTGGTATAGAGATAGCCAAGTAGGTTATTGATATTTATCAGGCAGAGGAATATGATGAGCTTGATGAAAAGGAAGCAAAGCATAAATATGAGATAGTGAGGTGACTTCAGGAGATGGAACATATATGTGGCATGATTAGTGATGTTGTTAATGATGTTCTTTCCTTAAAGAGGGATGGCATTCGAATTGTTGTGGAAGATACAACTGATGCTTCCAGAAGTGCATTTAATATAGGAAGAGAGGGCTCATTAGATGGTGAAATTGATGATAGACCTTTGAGGAATTTAAAGAGGGAAAAGAAAAAGCTATTAATGTTGACAAAATTATGAGTACCAATGGAACAAGTTCAAAGGTGACTGAAAGGATGATTAATAAAAGTTTGAGAAGTATAGCTATTGAATTCCTTATGGATCATTTCAAAATGTTTGGTTGTTTGGTAGGAAATTTTTTTTTCAAGGTAGTACATTGTGGGAAAGTGATCAGTGGTGAATACTGGCTAGGAAAGTGGATTAAAATGTGCAACAATCATATGACTCTTCAAGATGATGTAGATCAAATAATATTCACGAGTTAATCCACACATATGGTGAATGTCAAGGTTGTCTTTCTATTCATGGGCATGATCAAGAATGCGTGAAAAGAAGAGTTCCAAAGTATTTAGAAAATCAGACAGTTAAGGGATTGAATTTCACCAATGAGAAGACTAGGGAAGAAGCTGACACTGGTTTAGGATCTCATAAATTTGACATTGTTGAAGTTTCAGAGGAAGCAATGATTGCTTTTTTGTTTTTTAGTGAACATGAAATATTTTGTGAATTTTGTGCTCTGGAGCAATATGTAAAGACCATATTGTCATCATCTAGAAAAATTATTAACTCTAATATGAGATAGAGAACGCTTATCCATAGTGTTCTTGAACAAAATTTTGGGAAGCTCAAGATTTGTAGAGTTTCTCTTGACCTTGTCATGATGTGAAATTGAGCATGCAAAAGGGGATTTCTCTAAGTGGGAGATTGTTGGGGAGTGAATTCCAACAATATTTGTCTATTCAACTCCCAATTTTTCTCACCTTTTTTCTTTGTCTCTTCATTTCTTTTGAAAACTTGAAGAGTTCACAATGTGTGTTTAAAAACATGTTGAGGATCACTGTTGTAATGAATGAGATAAAAACATAATGAATAAAATTGAGAAATCTCTTCTTTTCTTGCGAATGTAGCCATTACAATGAACCACATAAATTTGTTGTTGCGTGTCCATAATTGCTCATCTTAAATTACATTTTTTTTTATTCCACTTTCTTTTAAAATTAACAATGTGTAACTACATTAGATTTGATGAAACAAAAAAAATCAAATAAAAGAGATTTGATTAAACAAAAGAATCAAATCAAAGAGATTTGATGAAACAAAAAGAACAAATAAATAAATAAATAATATTTTTGATTGCAAAGAGAAACCAATTATTTGATCACAAAGATAAATCAATTGAAAAAGAAAATTAGAGAATGATAACTCGTGTATTATCTCCCTCTCTCTCTCTCTCTATATATATATATATATATATATATATTAATATTGATATTTAATATATGTATGTTAGTAATTACCTTTCTTTCATTGTTGAATCCACATACTACATGTTACGTCTCAAAACCAAATGCTTGACCCCCTACAAGTACAAAAATTATTTCATGTAATCCACTCCCTTCTAAGGAACTTTGTGAATTCCCTATTGCCACTTTCCTTTCTAGAAAATCAAATTGAGCAAAGGCTCCTCAACCTCTTCCTCTAGGTTGTTCAACTTGGGGATAATCCCTCTCTACTATCAATGTTTTTGTATTTTCTTATGTCAAATTTGTAACAAAATATCTTGTTTTTTTTTTTGTAATTTTATTTTAAGTATTCTTGTTTCTACTAGGGGCATCATTTTTTCTTTCAAATTGAATTATGTATTCTTAAATTATTTGTATAAAGATTACACATTTTTTTTAACTTTTTAAATTTTTATATCTAACTTTTTATTTTATTTTATTTGTATTTTATTTAACATTTATTTTATTATAAAATAACATAAAAATATTATGTAAATATTCTTAAATATCTACTAGCATATCTATCTTTCAAAAAATCTATGTAAAAGATGTCAAGAGACATCATTATGAGGTGCTTGCTCCACTTAAATCACAAATCCATTTAAAATAGATGCCTTGAGAATTATATCTCTTAGCATCTTTTACATAGTTCTTTTTAAAGATATGTATGCTAATTTAATTAAATTTATTTAATAACAATTTTTTATTATAAATATGTTAATTTTATTTATTTATAATTTATTATTAATCAAGATTCATCCAATAATAGAGTTTCTATTTTATTGAGAAAAATTCACAAAACTAAGCCAATGTTTGAACTTTTATATTTTTAAAGTATTACTGATATATCAAACTATATAATATTCCCAAATACATAAGATCCACTTCATCACTATCATACTTTAGATTTAAAAATAATTTTATTGAAATCACTTGAAATTACATAATAATTTTAAATATATTTTTAATTACTATTGTTACTATTTTATACATTTTTATGTAATTTATTGTTTTAATTATTAAATGCATAAGTTATATTTATACTATGTACTAAAATTCATTAAATTATTTTATATACTATTTTATTTCTACTTAAATATCAAATTTTACTTGTTATTTTATTTAATACGTATAATTTGTTTCTAAATTTAAAAATAAAAATTGAAATAAATTACTTATTAGATATTTAATCATACTATAGATTTTTTATAGATAAAATTAGCCTTGGGGTCTATGCGCATATATTAACTAGCACAAAAATGTTACAAGAAAATTGAACAAGGAGGTCCATATACAAAAATCCTAGGACATATTAGAAAAATCCTCATAGGTGGTATGTAGTTGTTTTGATTATAGTAGAAAAAAAGTTTTGAAGGGACCCAAAACCCTTTAAAACTTTAGGCATAAAATGCTCCTCAAAAGATACAACACTAGATAGTCAGCAACAACCAAAAAATCAAAAACTACAAAAGATAAAAAATGAATACCAGTAGCCAAACAACAAGCCATAGAAGGAAAAGTAGAGCTAAATTACACGTGCAACCTTCCAACCACCATGAGTGAACTTCACAAGGGATTGATAGGATTGATTATGCTTATGAAGACCTCTCTTCCTTCTTTGAACAACCATCCAAGAAAGATCATCCTTTGAAGGAATAGAGCAATGGGAGGATGGGGGACAAGCCACCAAAGGAAAAATAGGAAGAGAATTAGGAATGTCACTCCCACAACCAACAACAGCAACACGAGCTATAGATAAACTAGCAGTCACAACACCATCAAAAAAATCATCATCAACAATAACAATAGCCTCACTAGTCGCAACAACAACTATAGAAAAACCAACAAAATTGGTAACAATTGCATATGAACCAGCAACTATAGATGAGCCAACAACACCAACAATAGCAACAGAACCAAAATCCCCAACAACAACTACAGAAGACCCAACAACAATGACGAAAGGTAACTAAGAACCATCAACAAAAGAAGCCATGACTTTAGGGGCTAATATATCATCCCCAGAATCATCGTCCAAGGATTCACCAATAGTAAGATTCTCACAAAGAGCATCTTTCCATCAAGTAGCATAACTCTACCAAGATTTCTTAAAGTTAGTAGCCAAATGACCTATAGAAAATAATCTCATACAACGGAAAGGAAGACCTTCATAATCAAGAATCTAATACCATGGTCAAGCCCCCACCATAAAAACAACCTCCCCAGGTAAATCTTTTGAGGTATCAACGTCCACAAGAATGAAAGTGAAAGTAGGATGATCATAGATAAGAGAAGATGAATCAACCATAATAAACCTACCAATAGCATTTCCAATAGACTCAAAGCAAGGAGTCAAAAACTAAAGAGGAAAATTAGGAAGTCTAAACCAAGTAGGAACAACACTAATAGATTCAGAAAGAGGCTTGAAATAAGGGAAGCAAGGCCAAAGAGAAAGTGAGTGCTTTCCCCACAACAAAACACCCCCTTCCAACACTCGAGCCCTATCCTCAGATTGAAAAGAAATGAAAAAAAAAAACCTAGATGAAGGATAGACTTCAATCCTATCCTCAAGAATAGGCCTCAAAGACTCCAAAGCCCACTTATGCAAATTTGGAAGGGAATGCCATAAACCATTGAATCTAAAAATAAGAGCAGAATAGGAAAAATATTCTTCTTTATCCAACACCTCCTGCCCACAAATAACAATAGGGGTAGAAGAAGAGCACCATAAGGGTTTACCTTTAAAAGAGGGAAAGAAAAGATGGGATTTTACCACTAGAATCAACCACCTTAGCAAAGGATTGAGAAGTAGGGAATGAAAGAGGGAAATCCATGTGTAGTGAACCATACCCTAAAGGAGGAAAATTAGAAGCAGCAAACCCACTTAGAAAAGGTCGTGAGCCATCAAGAGACCCAACAAAAGATAGCAGTGGCCCAACAACAAACATTGAGCCATCCACAGACACCTGCGAGCCAACAACACACCAGAAGCCAATTGCACATTAGAAGCCAATGGTACATTAGAAGCCAATGACGCACGAGAAGCCAATGGCGCACCATCCACAAAAAGAAAGAGGGATTCAACAAAGGGTGGGATAGCCATTCCAACAAAGAGTAGTGGTATATAGTTGTTAAATATAACTAAAAAAGTGATATTCAAACTTTTAGCCATATGCATTTTGCATAGATATATATTGTATAATAGAGCACTAGAAACTATACACATAATTACTCTTTGAATACATTAGCTATATTGATGTAGGAGCATCTAGGGTGTATAGTAATCCTCATCAATCAAAAAATATATCATTTTAAATTTTTCTTTAGGGTATGTGTAGGATCATGATGGGCCAAAAAGTGGGGATATCATAGGTATGTGTAGGGTATGTGGCTAATGATTTGTTTTTTACCCAAAATTGATGAAACAAAAATATTTTTAAAAGGAGATTCTTAGCTTTCCACCAATATAAATTATGCTTTACTTTGAATTTAATAAATGATTATTATGGGTAGGTGCAAGATTATGATGGGCCAAAAAGTGGCAATATGATGGGTATGTGGCTGACGACTTTTTTTTACCCAAAATTGATGAAACGAAAAGGGTTTTTAAAGGAAATTCTCAGCTTTCGACCGATATAAATTATGCTTTATTTTGAATTAAATAAGTAATTATTATTTATTTTCTATCCAAATTACAACTAAAGTCCTGATTGATAGGCTAATTGAAAAACCTCTATAGCTTTCAAATTGTATCGCATTTTTTGAATCCAAAAGATGTGTCACATTCTATGCTTTGCATACTATAGGATTAAAAAAAGAAAAATTGAATTTCATAAATTTTTGACTAAGTTAAGGTGGTCAGACATACATTTTTTATATTTTTTTAAAAGTTAGAATAAAGAATTCATTATTAACTATTTACTTGGAAAAAAATTTCAAAAAAATATGCATCACTTCGGGGCATGAGTCACCTACTTATATCTAAAATATTATGAAAAAATATTATCATTTTATTATGGTTAGGGTGGTCAACAAACACCTACTTATTTTTTCCCTAAAATTTAAGTACCACTGCACTGAAATTTCAAATTTTCACCAAATAGATTTTTTTTTTTTTAAACAAACCTAGTAGTTTAGAAACCACATTCAATTTTCTACATATTCTATTCTTACATATTTTTGAAATAATATAGATAAGTTATTCAAATTTTTACGTCAAGTTGCCTAACTCTAATTTTTTTGAATTTTTGCCATTTAAGGGCCTGTTTTTTCCATGATGATCCTGCACATACCCTTATTCATTTTCTATTTCAATGATGACTAAAGTCTTGATTGATAGGATGATTGAAAAACATATGTAGCTTTCAAACAGTATCAAATTTTTTGAATCTGGAACATGCGTCACATTCTATGCTTCACATACTATAGGATTATAAATAAATATAATATAATTTCATGAAGTTTTGACCAAGTTAAGGTGGCCAGACATACAAGTTTTTATATTTTTTAAAATTTGTAATAAAAAATTCATAATTAATTATTTACTTAGAAAAAAATTACAAAAAAATATGCATCACATCGGGACATGATTCCTCTACTTAGATCTAAAATCTTATAAAAAATATTATAATTTTACTGTGATTAGGGTGGTTAGACAACACCTACTTCTTATTTTTTCCTTGAAATTTAAGTATTATTGCATTGAAATTTCAAATTTTCACCAAATAGATTTAAAAAAAATAAATTAACGTACGTAGTAGTTTAGAAACTACATTCAATTTGCTATAGATTCTATTATTACATATTTTTGAAATCATATAGATAACTTATTCAAATTTTTACGTCAAGTTGCCTAACTTTGATTTTTCTAAAAAAAATCACCACTTAAGGCCCTATTTTTTCAATGATTATCCTGCACATACCCTTTAGTTTGATTGAGTTTTGGAATTTTTAGTTTTGTTAGAGTGAAATGGAAATATTTGGTGTGGAAATGAATTTACAATTTCATCAATAACATGTATCGCATAGTTTGGTATAGCCCACGTATTTTCTTCTTTTAGTGATATATTTATCAAGCATCATTAAAACCCACTTTCATGTAGACATGGTCTAATATGAGCTCAAGGCATAGGGAAGTTGTCATTTGATATAAAATTTGCATTCTTCCATATAATGTAATCCTGTTATTATATCGTTCAAGAAGATATTCAAAAGGAAAAGATTAAACCATCGACTAAGTGAGGCAACGATGTCAATGGAGACCATATAGCAAAATCTAAAAGTTCACACCATATTTCTTAGGGAATGAATATTAAATCACATAAAGAGGGTCAATATGATTCCATAGGGAGAATTCAAAGTTGAAAGGACAACATTTCATCATGGTTTTTATTAGGGAGATCAAAAGCCAAGTAAGTGAAGATTAAAATACCAAGAATTGAACCAACTCTGTGGGGGTGTGCATAAGTGAAAGGGAAGGAGTTTGAGTGTCAGATGAGAGGAGAGACAACGCTAAACAGAGAAATAGAGAAGTTCGCTAAGAATGAATGGGTAAAATCACAAAGTTGTGTCACACTTTATAAAGAAAACAACCAACACTAATCCAACTTTTAAACTTGAATCACTAAAAAGTGGCATATATGTTTTGAATTTTAAAATGATGCAAACTAGTAGTATATGTATTTTTTAGTATATTTTATACTTGTATTTAAAAAAAAACATATATTTTAAACTAGTTTTTCATAAATTAACAATATAATTTAGTTGCTAATAAAATGCTAAAAAAGGAAGTTGCATGAGACACCACACTTTTTATAGTAATTTTTTTTTTCTTCCAAATACTTTGTGTATTTATAACTTGAAAATTTAGTGTATGGATATTTTTTTTCCAATTTTGATAAATATATATTTTTAAATAAATATTAAAATATGTGTGAATCAAAAACCAGTTGTTTTCACTGGATGCCAACTTTCATATTAAATATTTATCTAAAATGGAAAAAAAAAATACCATCTTGAAATAGATTATTTTATCTAGTGCATCATATTTTATTATTTTTTTTAATAAGTTGTAGTATTTTTCCTTGGCATGGGAATCAACCTAATATTCTTTTTGATAACCTACTTTTAATAAAAATAAAATATAAAATATAAATAATAATTAAAATATTAAAATAAATATATTTTTGAAAACTACACTTATGGAAGTATCTAAGTTAGCTAGAATGAATCTTATTATACCATATGTTTGACCAAAATTGTTTTTTAGTTAGAAATACTTAAATTTAGTTGTGCTGATAAGTTGGCCGAAAGTGTGACACAACTTTGTGCTTTTACCTAAGTGCCTCTTGCTCTATGTAAAAAGGAAGATTTAAAATGTAAGATGTGTGCCAATAGAAGCAGTGAATAGGGGGTTGCATTAGAAGATTAGCAAGGTTGCAAGTAGCATAATTCATTGCATACAAGTGAATTGAAATTTAAATTAGAAAACTATGGAGGCACATAGCTAGGGGTGGTTTGAAGTGTGAGGTTGCTTGGTGAAGGAAAATTGAGGAAGAGTGTATGTGGAGTTGATGAGGATTGAAGTCATGAATAGGGCATGACTTTTAAAAGGAGAAAAATGTATATACAGTGAAGCGGTTATACTGATGGAGAATCACTAAAGTTGAGAAGACTCATATTTGAGAGCTGAGTTTATGGGTATGTGAAGACTATGAAGGTCATTTGAAGACCATGTATAATTCAATGTTTGTATTAGAATTAGTTAATAAAATCCATTATATTTTCTACAATCTTGTTTTGTGTCGAGGCAGAGCTTTTCCCATATAATGCATATTTGATATTTGTAAGATTGGAGGAGTGATGTTTATGTGTGTATCGTATTAGGGGAGTAACCTCTTGCATCATATATCACCTTCATCTTCCAATGCAAAATTGCAATCCACAACATTCTATGGCATCACCCTAGTCACAAAATTCAAGAATGTTATCCCCATTTTTTCTTGTTGAATGCATGGGCTATCATTATATAACCTATTGTATAAATGATGAAACCTAAGAAGGAGATCCAACATGGTAATTAATAAAATGCAATAATTTGACTCTAATAGGGAAACATGAGGCTAATATTGTCAATTTGAGGATTGAGCCAAGTCCCAATCTCCATGATTTCTTAATTAATTTCAAGAACGCCATTCTTACCATTTTGATATATTATATTTCCTCTAAGAGAATCCCAACACATATTACAACAATATCAATATTAACATGGTAACTATGGGTAGTAAAGAGAAGAGTTCTATGTGGAACATACAAATGACATGCACTTATAATAGTTTTCATCCCAAAGATGGTCTTAATTCTCAAATTTGAAAATTCAACAAATGATATATGTCTTTTCTTTGAAAATAAACTAATATTAGTATCCATTAATATTATTTTTGAGAGACCTTTGATAATAATGAGGAATAAAATTATTATAATTTTTTGAGGCCTATCTTCATGTAATTTCCTTTTGTTAGCAATATTTCCTTCATAAAAATCTAGTAATAAATTCCTATTCATTTATATGATTCTCTATTATGACAACATGTGAAGTGTTCTTCTGAAGGGAGTGAGATTTCATCAAATATGGATGGAAACTAAGATAATAAAATATTTGAATCACTCTTGACAAGATGTTCTGTGTAAAATCAATGTTGAAGTTTTCCAATGCATTTGCATGAGAAAATTTCCCTCCCTGAAAACATGTTTGATAATAAATTATTGAAAGTTATATAGGGTGGGATAGACTAGATTTATAATTCTATTTAATTTTTAATTTTAGGCACCTTTCTTTTTTTAGGCGTTGATGATTATTTGTGAATCTCTTTCAATTCAATTTCTTAATACCCAATTGTGTATATGATGTTTGTAGTCCTAGAAGTAACACATAGGCCTCTATTTCATTTTCCATTCATTTCTCCAATCCTTTTTAATCAAATCCAATAATGTGTTCCTCATTATCTCTAATAGTACAACTCAAAAATTTCTTGGCTTGCTCCTATCTAAGAATAATTGAAGGTTAATTTATACCACCTAATTGGTGGAGCTTCCCCCTTCACACCTTTTCTAGAAATTTCAAGAGGATTGTCCTCTCAATCCCCATGAACAATGAGTACTTTCAATCTTGACCAAATTTTCATCAACTCATTATACTATAAGGTGTTCATGTATTTGGTTTCTTACTTTGAATTTTAGCCTTATTATTCAAAACCTCCTTAATTACCTTATCCATCTTGGTAATGAAATTTTATATAGATAAATATTTCTCTTGGAAAACCCTCTTTTCCTTTTCCTTCCAAATTTCTCATATGACAAGGGAAGGGAAATAAATCCAAATGTTTGAAAAGGTTTCTAAAGAGAGAGGGCCATGAATTAAAGAGATGTTGATTATATTTTTCTCTAGGTGGACCATGTCAATTGAGTTTCTTTTACACAAATTGTGAGTAAACATCTACAAACTAATATTTTTCCAATAATTTTTTATTTTTTTCCTCTTGTTTACATAATATAGATCTAGATGACCCCAAGAACCCCATATTTTTGAACCTTTCTACTATACAAATATTTTTGTGTAAAGCTCATTTTTTGTTCCAAAAAATATGTGAAGGTCAATAAGCTTTCTTTCCTATTGCCTCTAGTATTTTTTAACCCAACTTTACATTTTAATTCCCTAATTTTGAGTTGACATATCTCTAGCACAATCCTCATCTTCACTTATAAAATGTTTCCTCTCAACAAGAATTTATTCTAAAGTATTTTTTTAATTTTCTTTGATGTGTGTATCTTGGATGATTTTACATCTCAATTTTCTAATACCCCCACACCCAAACTTTGTGATGTTGTCCCTAATGTATATTTTTCCAACATATTTCAATGGTATTTCTTATGCTTTGTCTCTTCTATGTTTTGGATATTTTCAAGAGAACCATATCCATTCCATGAGTCCTCCCAAAAGAGGGTCTTATTTCCATCTATAATTTCCCAACCAATGTGTTTAGTGAGTAAATATTTGTAACTTAAAATGAAGTTTGAAATTGAGGGTTGCTAGGTTATATTTTCAATAGTGATTATTTTTTCTAAAGAAATAGAATTAAGTTATTTTTTAAAGAATCTTGAAAAACTACCTAATAATTTTTTGCTCCTATAATTTTTTTTAGAATGTTTCATTATTTGAAATCCCCGCACCTACTTCTTTAGGTTTGGATATTTTATCCCATTAATTAAGGGGACATTTTTATCATCTAAAGTACCTCTCCAAAACAAGTTTTTCATATTTTCAAGTGGTTAAGGGTATTTTTAGACATTTTATGCATCTTAAAACAAGAGAGAAAGAAGATGGGAATGAAATAAATGACTACCTTCAACATCAATATTATGCCCACAAATGAAAACCACTAACCCTTGCAATAAATCATTATATTGTTGTTTTTCATAGGTAGGGAATCACAAAGTTTAGATTTGACTACCTTATATCCCAAAAGAGAGTCTATCTTATAACCTAAAATATTTTTAACTATTTCTTGAGTTCTATAATCTATATTAAGAAAGAAAAAGTAATTTTTAGGTAGCTTGGATATAAATTTTCCTCTCTTTTGGTTGAGCTATTTATATACTATTTATTCTCATCTTGGACCTATTTTTCCTTTCCTTATGGAATTTTTTTAAAGGGTAAAGACTTTTTTTAAAACTTATTTTAATCAAAAACTTTAATTCCATGAATACTTAAAATATGCCATTGAAATTTAGTATGAAAATATAATTTTATAAACATGAGTATTAAATAGGGATAACTTTAAGAAACCCCCCGGAAAAGATATGAAAACCTGGTAAATATTTCATTATTTTTGAAAAAATTATTAATTCAATTAGAAAATCTTTCCTTTTTTTGCGAAAAGAAATTAATTTTGATATAATTTTATTTAAACCACTAGTTTGTATAAAATATTGGTGAATTATACTTTTATTCAAATAAATAACAAAATGTTGAGTGAAAAATATGTTTGTATTAAAAAAATTGAAATAATTTTGTTGGAAAATTAAACTTGTATTAAAAAAAAATAAAACATTTTTGTGGCGAATTAAAATTGTATTCAAATTTATAAAATAAGTTAAGTGGTGAATTATATAATATTCAAAATTATTAAATTAATTATTTGTCAAATGTGCTAGTAGGTTTTTAAAAAATCATAATGTGGGTGGAAAAAACATCAAATACTAGATATGCTCTTTCAATATTTCTAAAAAGAATCTCTTGAGAGCGATGATGAGAGTGGTGGGTGGGAAGAGTAGTTTGAAATTTTTTATCGGAGACGATGATAGAAAAAGTTGTGGTGAGGATGGGGATGGGTATGAAGGGGAGACTTTGTTGCTTTCCTATTTTGGGTTGCTGGTGTTCTCTACGTTGGGTGATTGTGTTCCTAGTGGTATCATTTTAGTTGTGATTGTCATTTCTTTGCAATTTTTTAGTTTGAACATTGTTGACATTGTTGCAGTTGGCTCCCCCCATTTGGTGTGGTTGGTGTTGTAGTGGCTGGGTTTTGAGGTTAGGGATGTGCCTTCTTTGGAGATGTTTGTGGCTCTATTGCTTCCTGGGTCTATGAGTGTAGGATTTCCTAATTTGGTTTCTCTTGATGCTCCTATATATGTTCTTGGATGTGTTCTTGGTGCCCCTCTATGATTTCTTCATTTTTTGAAGCCTGCCTCCATGGGTGGCCCCTTTGGGACAATTTCTTTGTTAGTTGGGATGTTTGTTTCTCATTGCTAGTTTGGTTAGTGTCGGATCCTTTTCCTTGAACATTGATGGTTTGTTTTTGAAGGATTTCTTTCCTACTTTGGTAGCCTTCTTGTTTGGTGGGTGCTTGGTTGTTGTTGGCTTCTTGTGTGGTACTCTTGGGTCCTAGATCATGTTTTCTATGATCCTAATCAAAGAGTTGAGTGTTTGTGAGTTTATTGGGGCTTTACTCACATATTGTGTTTGGATTCTTTTTCCTTTTGGGAAGGTTTTCTGGCTTTCCTACGATGGCTTAAACCTTGCTACTAGTTGTGGGTGTTCATGTCTTTGGGCTGGCTCTTGTGGTGGTCTATCGTTTGTGGTTTTTGTCTCTTTTCTGTAGCTTTTGGTAGAGCTTCTTAGTGTTGGCTTTATGTCTACTTTGGCTTGTGTGGGAGTTTTGGTTTTTGAGAAGATACTCCCCTTCTCTCCTAATAATAGGTTGCTTCTTGCAGCTCGGGTGTATCTCTGGGTTCTAAGGCCCTTAATGGGAATGATGTTTTGCTACCTTCGAGCATGCTTTTGAAAGATGCTAGCTACATGGTAGCTTGGTTCAAGATGTTCAATATAGTGGAGATATTGTGTGATGCTTTGATCTCAATAACTTTCCTTTTATTGTTGGGGCTAAAGGTTTATGAGACCATCTCTTGTCCACTTTTGGGGAGATTGGGATTATTGTTGGTGTGTAAAATAGTTTGTGTTGGAGGTTTTGTGCTACTATTTCCTTGTTGTAGGCATGTTCAATGGGGGTTAGTTTTAGAGCTCCTTCGGGAGTCTTGTTTGATGTCCCCTTTGTTTCTTCTGTCTAGATGCCCTGGGAGGAGGTGTTTTCTTGCTCTATTAGAGTGCTTTCTTGCTACAATGTTCTACATATGATGTATTCAATAGAGGTGAATATTGCTCCTATTAAGGTGGAGCCTTGTCCTATTGAGGTGGAGCTAGAGGTTGTAGATGTGGTGGGAAGTGATTCTCTCCTTTTTGACCTTCCTATCAAGGTGGAGTATGCTTGCTTTGGAGTGAGGTTTCTTTTGTAGTTCAAGTCCCCACTTCTTCCTCTCCTATAGAGGGGAGCCCCATCCTTTTGAGGTGTTTCTAGGGTTGGTGCTTGGATGGTTGATTCTTTTTGATGGCTGTATATCTATGGTGTTTGAGGATTCTTACCCATCTTTTGGTGGGATTCTGTTAGACTTAGTTTTTTCAATTTGAGTGGAAGGTATGATGTAGTCCCACTGCTATAGGTGGTTTGTGGAATAGTTGTTTCAAGTAGTCTTCAGTGCATATTATGCGGTGGGTTGTTCTTTGGCTCAAAATGTTTCTTTGCAACAACTTGTGATTCTTACCCCTCATTTGGCAAGAAAGTGTTAGACTATTTTTTCTCCTATTTAAGTAGGAGATTTGTTGTAGTCTAGCTACTTTAGGTGTTTTGTGGCCTAGTGGTTTTGGGTAGTCTTTTGAGCCTATAGTTTTGCAGGTTGTTTCTTGGTTCAATAGGACTAGATTTTGTCCTAAGTGTTTGTTTGCTCTTCATTGTGGTACCAAGTTTGGGTTGTCAGTATGTCTATGACTCAAGACTTTTGTTGGTTCTGAGTGTTATGTTCCTGGTCCTACTAACTAGGTGTTGTTTTTGTTTCTACTATTCTACTGTAGTGTCTCCATTTGTACTGTTTCATTGGAAAAGTTTGAGACTTTTCTATTTGGAAGTGTCCTCTTAGTTTTGTAAAATGTTCTTGAGACTTTCAAAACCTTGCTTACCTTATCAAAAACATCAAATATTAGATGAAAATGATTAATTTACTTGAAAATATTATAATTTTAAATAGAATTACATGTAACATCATTATATAATCACATATCAATGGAATAAGTTCTATTCTAGGACGATGTTCTAACACAACCAAATTCATACATAAAGTCTATAGATTACAGACAAGTCTTAACAAGTCTCTAGGAAGTTCTCAAGGTATCAAAAGTTTAACAACTTTATTCCCCTATGGTGAATTAAATATTGAAGGGTTGAATATTGGTGTCTTCAAGGTAGATATACATTTCCACTTGATGTTCTTAATTTAATTTTTCAATGGGAAATGTTGTTGAAACATACATTTTACTCCCTTCTTGAAGATAGTACAATATGTGGCCTAATTTGGACCAATCTTGGGCACCCTTTCATCTATCATCCTTTAAAGAAACATTTATATGCCCCTAATACCCCTTATTTTTTATCTAGAGGTCCATTTCACTAAAAAATCATACAAATCCTGACAAATAATGCTTAAATTATTCATATCTCAAAAACCCACCTTTGAAAACCACATGTAGGACCCATTCACCACCTTGGATGAATGAGTCCCCTCTAGTGTGACCCATTCACCAAGGGTGGTGAATGAGTCCCTTTTTCGGGAATTTTCAATTTTAAGCGAGAAACCCACCAACTTAATTCAATTTTTCACTGGGTGTTGGCCTCTTAGGTCTAAATAGTGGGAAATTAGGTATTGAAACCTATAAATATGTGTTTTCAGGTCATTTTTCACATCATCTAGTCATTTTTAAAAAGAAAATTCAAAGTCAAGTATTGAATATCTTTCACATGAAGATTCATTAGTCCTTCTACAACAACGTTGAAGCTTTAGGACATCAAGTTAGGGGTTTTGCAGGTCTTTAAGCTCACTTCTTATTCAATATCTCACATTGTGAAGGGTTGATTATGGATTCCTATGGAAAATCATGGAGAAATCTAGGCTAAGAAGATGCAATTAGCCATCAAGTCAAGCCTAAAGACTTGTTTTCAAAGGGATTCCATCTTCCATTTTCTATCTATCTTAGAATTTAAGGTTTGGATGCCATTAATATTCATTTAAAATATTTTAGGGTTTCTTAGGTTGAAGTCTTACATCATTCAAACTTCATTTAAACATCTTATTCTAGCACATTAGAATAGGGTTTTGTCTTCATATTTTCCTAGTCTTAGACACACATAGGGATAGGGTTTTATGTAGATTTCATCATCCCTCCAAGGTTTAATTACCAAATTACGGGTTTGAACAAGAAAAAACCCTCATTATAAAACAAACTATATTCTATTTTGTAGGCATTTTTGAAGGTTCAAATTTGGGATTCAATTTGGAAGTACAGTGCAGGTGATAAAGTGTAGATCTAAAACTTTAATTTTGGAAAAATGAGAAAATGATTAATTTTCCATTAGTTATGAATGAGTCCCACTGGAGGTTTCTATTAGGATAGAGTGCAGATTCTAGTACCCTTTTGGCAGAAACATACTTTTGAGTAGAAACCCTAATCTAGGACTAATTTGCCTAGGTTGGCGAATGAGTCCTAGTTAGTCAAAAAGTCAACATTTCTAGTTTTTCAAAGCATTTTTTAACCTTTATTAGTCTCAAGGTGCATGTCATTCATATACCATCTCTCTTGTTCTATTCTATTTATATTCGTAGGGCTTTCTCTAGGACTTTTTTTTTGCATATCACAATGTGTTTTCAAACACTTTGCATTTCTTAGTTTTGCATACAAAATCAATCTATTTTATCTATACTTTGCATTTGGATCATCTCATATTGAGTGTGAACATGATCCTGAGGGGTGGTGAACACACTCAAACAACCTCAACCTGATCACAATTGAACAAGGAAAACACTCTTCCAAAGGATCTTAATTTTTAGACATCAACTCACCCTAAAAACCCTTATAGGGTTCCAAACACAAAAAACTTGTATAAATCTCTAAAAACACCTCAAGACCTTAGACCCTTGGAGCTTCAGACACCTTTTACCAAGTTCTTCAACATACTAAGAGATTTCATGGGGTTCCTTTGCACCAATATTGAGAAACATCCAATCGACCTGTAGAAAGGCTACTAGGATTAGCCCTATTTTACAAAAAAAGTACCTCTTTGACTTCTCCTAAATCCTCAATCTCTTGGACAGTCCTCAAATGTGTCACAAAATACCCAAATTTATAGTTCTTTGACAATTTCATACCCTCTATGTTACCATTCTCCAAAGCCCTCAATTTACTCACAAACACCTATGACTTTTTGTATTTCTCCCTTCCAAGGCTTTCCAAGCCTAACCAAAGCATTAGAACACTTTCATAGGGTTTTTACAAACATTTTATTCCTTCATAAACTTAGTCCCATCAATATTTCATAAAAACCTTACTTGAAACCACCACTTTCATATGGAAATATGCATGGCTTAGCCCTAGGCATCATCCATTCTCTTCCCACATATTCGTAGATAGTAAGACACAAAAACAAAACATTTTTTAGACAATAGGTGGAAGGCTTAAGACATCATTTTGTTTTCTTCAAAACCCTTAACACAAAAAATAGAGTAGTCACAAAGAAATGAAAATATCTTTTATTAATTCATGTATTAGGACTTCAAACCAACATTAAAATGATAGAAAACACATATAACAATGTTCAAAAAAAATTTCAGACCATAACAAGCCTATACGAACCCATACAAGTCTTGAAAAGATAGGAAAAATAGGAATTTCTGAGAAATAACAGGGCATTTTATTTATTCCTTCTTTCAAATCTCTTTTCTAACCATGCAAACGGGGTTCTCCACCTTCTTAAAGGTTTCTTCCCTTAAAAAAAATTGACCAAATACCATCAACTACCTTTTAAACCTCCGTGTGATTGTTCAATGCAAAATTGCATTGCTTTACAACTTTGTTAACAATATTGTTATACAATTTGAAATATTTGCATATATGTCCCCAAATGACTCTAAACACACCTTGTTACAAGATAAATGGTATTTTTAGACCTTATTTGATACTAAAAAACATTAAAAAATCCTTCAAATGACCTAGACACCCAAAGAGTCACCTTATTACATATCACCATTTCAAATTGTAAAACATGGTTGTAGGTGCCCTTGCACCAAAACATAGCTGGTTTTGACCCCATCCCTTTACTTTTACGTGAAAGACCCTAGAAGTGAAAGTGAAAATTAGGGTACCAAAACACGTGTTTAAAAATATTAAAAAAATTAATAATCTCCTCATTTGATCAAAAGTAAGTGAAATTTATTGAGTCAATATTAAAAACAACACAGGGTAAAATGGGGCATTTAATTCTCATAGTCCACTATATCGTCTTTCACTATAGTTAACCACTCCCAATAGATTTCATATATTTTCAATGCTTTGAAGTAATCTTCCTAAAGTCATATGTTAATACAAATATCATTTGCAATGGCTCTCCCATGTGGTGACAATGCCTCCCAAAAAAATTAATTAAACCTTACACAAGTAAATACAATTAAATTCTAGCTTTGGTAAGATTTCAAGAATGTGTGCTATCATTTCAAAGCTCTACAAAAATTTATATCACATGGATTTAAGATATTTAATGATTATATGTAAATAATGATAGAGTGTTAGGTTAATGTAGAAAAAATTCTATAAAGAAGGATCTAGTGAGTTCAATTGAAATTGTTCTTAAGTCCATAAGATGGTTTTAAGTGTAGTGTTTTGAATCCTAATAAGTATTTTTTGAGGGCAATAAGGATAATGTCATGGTATTATTGGGGGTCCTATAAATTATCATGTCTAGAGCTATGTAGTTTCAAAGGAAAGGAGAGAACAATTTCACTTAGAATGGGAAATATTGGAAAGGACTTGATCTAGTTCACTTGGCCCATGTGCTAAGTTTTGAGCTAGGATGAGGAGCTCTAAGGAAGTTAAAAAAAATTCACTAGGAGTTCAAGAGTAGAAGTATTTTAATCTTTTCTCTAGAGAAATCTACCAAATTATCATGCTCCATTTTGAGAGAGCCTCTTACTATTTTCGCCCTGGTGGACTTTGATGTTCTCTTATCAATTTCGGTGGATATGGGTGGTGTGGTGGTCCTCAAAGGGGAACTGTGGACTTTCAATGTCATGTTTTTCTATCTCTATGACTTATTCCTACTCAAAGATAGTGGTATAAAAAATTTACTGCCTCTTTATCTTCTCCTCAAGACCTCCACCTAGTATAAATTGACTATCATTTATGTGCACCTTGAAGTTTAACAATCCAAGATAGTTATACGTTTTCTATGTTCATGGCTCTAATTCATGATTGGAAAGCCACATTGTATGAGGATATAATCTCCTTTACATATACACACTCCATCACCACTAATGCTTTAGCCACAACTCAAGCTAATTCTCAATGAATCTATCACCTTTGTAACGAACTAGAGAAAATACAAAAAACACTTGTACCCATTCCATTACACCACTACTAGACTAGTATCTATTGTGTCAAATGTAAAGGTGGCATGTGTCATTTATACATGATCTCTCATTCTCTACTCATCTTTAAAAAAATGTAACATTGCAATTCATTTTTAATTAAAAATTGAATGTATTATTCTTCATTATTCATTTGTAGTAAATAATTATTTTGTGTGTTAGTGTCAACATATTTTTATGTGGAATTTTTTGGCCCATGACCGTTTCACTTAAGCAATTTCCCATGTATTTGGCTACATTGTTTTATAATTGATCACATTTTCAAAGTATTCTAATAGTTCTTTTATTTACATGTAATTATGTGTTCCTTTGGTGGCCCTACTTATGTTCGCATGGCATCATTTAGTTGGAGCATAATTTTTCTTTGAAGCACAAACTTCCTTTTCACCTCAGGTTGTAATTTAGGTTACTGTGTCACATGTATTCTTCTTTATATCCCTTTGCATAATAGTGACTAGCTTGTGAGTCCACTATGATGACAAGTTGTCTCTATACCTATTGCATTGCATCATTTATGGAGGATCATCTAGGGCGTATGAGAAATATTGCATCAATTTGTGATGTTTTCTTTCAATAAGGGTTAATTAGCTTAAGTTTACCAAGTACATGAATAGTCAAGAATTGAGCTATAGTGTTAAGGTTTACACCTTGAATCATGCAACTTTCTATGTTTAGTGAATTGGATTATCAGCATGACATGAGGATTTTGAAGAAACCCTATTTCATTTCCCATTGACATACCAACGGCAAAAGCACAAAAGTAAATAGCCACTAAGAATTCACATTGATGGGAGGCTCATATATTGGTATGGCAAAATTTGAAGTTCCTTCAACATTCTAATGAATTGTAGACATTTTGACAAGATGCATCAAGGATACTATGGTTTATTGGAGGGATTCATTTGGGAGTCCCTCTGATGGAGCGATAAAACCATTTTGAGGTGATGAGGGGATTTCGAGATGACAATATTATAAGTCCCTTTGATATTCTAATATTGGGGAGACAAAAATGTTTTAGCAAGAGGTCATGAGGAGTCTATTTGACATCCCAATAGGAGCTTCATCAATGAGACCTTGCCTGATTGGGGTGAGAATATTTGAATACCCCATGACACTACAATGGCATGAAGGTGGACGAGGACATGGGTAGATCAATGGTGATAGAAAGATGAGTAAGGTGGCAACACGTGCCATGATGTTTTTTTATTGCACATTATTTTTGTGAATCAATATGATCATTAGCCAAATGATTTCATACATGAATTCGATTGTTGGCAGATGATTTCGTAGCATGAATGAATAGAATTGAAGTCATTAATAACTAGGTAACTACTTGTGGGATCTCGTTGCTTATTAGACAACAATGGTGGTACTAAGGAAATGTAGGGGAAGAGCGATGAAGATATAATCTGATCTGAGAGGGGAAGTAGGCCATCAAGAAGAGACATAGAATGTATAAATAGATGGAAGAAAAGCTAAGAAATACTTTTGATTACATGCTAGTGAAGGTAGAGCCAAGAGTGAATGCTTTGATCTATAATTTTGGCAAATGATTGCAATAAGATAGCCAATGTAATGTTCAAGGTTGAATGTTGTAATTTTCCTTTCATTCTAGAGATAATAAAATAGCTCATTTTCTTCTTGAATTTCATTTGTGATCTTGTAGACTATGGAAATGGAGTCACAACTTCCCTTATCCACACCTAAAAGGGGAATGAAGGAAGAGAAACCGAATTTCACAAAGTTCACACTCAAGAGAAATTCTATGAGATTCCAATGCAATAGAGATTGAAATATATCAAAGGAGGTTGTTATTAAGGTATGGAAGTGGTAAAGAAGATACAATATGGATGCAAAACTAAGAAAAAGCAAAATGTTTGAAAACACAGTGTGATATGCAAAATGAACTAAAGATGCAAACAAACTATAACATAAATTAATGAGACTGAAGAGGCACAACTGAAAACTAGAAAGTGATGGAGAGGAGCTCTTGACTCTTACAAAATTTACTATTGAAGCCAACTGGGATACTTACGCAAAGCTAGGTGACTTAGTCCTATTTTAGGGAAATTTTGTTAGAATAATTTTCAGACAAAAGGGTACTTAAAAGTGTAGAAACCACTTTTTAGGCTTGGCAGTGGGACTAATTCACCACTTATGGTGACTTAGTCCAGTTCTATATTTCAAGAAATTTAAAGGTGAAGTCTGTAGCTCCTAGTCTACACTTTAGCTCTTGACAAGTTTCCAGATCTGAAACTACAGAATCTAACCTATAGGTGTTCTCCAAGATTCCTTTAGGGATTTGACCACTTTGAATTACTTTTGCAAATTATTGACACCTTTTCAAACCTTTCTCTTTGAAAAATCTGCACACAAGACCTGAAAAACACATTCAAAGTGGGGGGAAATTGTTAAGGGTTAGCGAATAAGGGTTTGCCTTGGTCAAACCCTAGTTCAGTAATTAAACCCTTAAAAATAAAATGAAATGAAAAGAGAATGATGAATGAACAAAATGAAATTCTACAACTCACAAAACCCTTGAAGTGAAAATCTAAAGATATGCAAGTAGAAGCTCCAATTGATGTACACGTGAAGATGCTTGAAAATTCCTAAAGTGATTGATTGATCATTCATGGAATGCTTGACTGAATGAATGAGTGAATGGGGGTGAAATGAGAGAGAAAACCATATTTTATACAAAATTATGTAAAATTTCTTGAAAATAGAACATAACAAGCTGACCTCAAGGCTTAGAGAATAATATCCTACCATAATTTTGAAATAATTTTGATGTTTGAGCCAAGTAGGACTAATTCGCCCCTAGTGGCGACTTGTTCCCAATTAGGAATTTTAAGTGGGTGACAGGATTTAAAGTGTATTGAATAATTTTTAATGAGATTATTCTCAAAAATACATTTAAGGCCTATAGTCATAAAATTAGGCCATTTAATCATAAGTTCAAGGGTTGAATTATTGATAACAATCCTAGGAAAGCGTGAAAGTCTGTTACAACACTTTACAACACTTTGAAATAAGGCTTGGAAGGTGATAAGAAGAGGTTATTTAAATGAAATATATTAACAAGACCCTAGAAAAGTGTGGAAGTGTGTTACAACACTTAAGTAAGGTATAACTTGAATTCATTTAATTTTATAGGGCCCAAGACCTAGTGTAAATGTATTGTCCACATTACAAGATTAAATCAAGGAAAAATTAAGCTGAAATCACAAGGAGGACCCAAACGAGACAAAAAAGTAGAAGGGTTATTTTTTCATTTTCCACATTTAGCCCTAACTTTAGTGAGAGGATGAACCCACTTCAAACTCACACTAAAGTAGATCCACACATCTCAAGAAAGGTTCCAATGAGATAATGCTAGCATGATGAGACAAAAATGATCAAGAGGGTGATCAAGCCCTCAGGATCAAGATCTCATAACAAACCAACATAAAAACAAGGGAACAAAGATAAAAAATAAAAGAGAGAAGAAGGAAAACAAGGAAAAGAAGAGAAATTGGATCAAGCTTTGATCATTTGTCCATCCTGATGTGAATCAGATCTAGGCTATTTTTTTAGAAAATAATGATACTCACTCTGAGGTGACAGAACTCATGGTTGTCTGCCAGGTGAGAAACATACACTCATGGTTGGTATGTACTAACACACACATAGGTGGCTATTGGGAAAGTAATTCCTTGGAATGGTCTTCCTGCTTAACCATACCAAAGTTTCACCTCCCGATAAATTTAATAAGGTGCCAAAAAAAGAGAATTGGTCTTTCAAGCTTCACGTAATGGCTCCACAAACATGCAAGTTGTGTTATGCAAGGTGGCCATAATAGTTATTGTAAAAACCAAAATAGTGTAAGGTATGTTCAAAGGGATTTTTCTTAGTTCCTGCAAGGTATTCTTCTTAGGGAACATTGCGTCTAATGTTTCCAAGAGAGGATAAGTCAAATAAATAGCATGCTCTTGGAGGAAATCAAGCTCAATGACACCACCAAGAAAGGAACACAACACAGGAAGAAAGAAAATCACACAATTAAACATGAGTGCCAATGTATGCCTCCAGTTTAAAGCAGTTCATTGCATCATTACTATAAGCAATTTCTTTAAAGTAGAAGAGGAGATGAGAGATTATTTAGAAATACCTATTCCAAGTCATATGTTTCTAATAAAATATGTCATGAAAAAGGTACTATGTCATATGCGAGTCAACTTAAGGCATGTCATCTACATCCAAAGCTTGTTCTTATATGTTCATGAAAGGTAATCAACTAGCCAAAAGAGGCTACAACAAGTGACATATGAGGATAGGGCTAAATAACCAATTTCCCCCACTTAGTGTAGGACAAGGGTGAGCCAAATAGGATGAAAGTAAGTATCGGATAGAGGAATTAGGTGCTACAACAGAAGGAAGAGCACCACACTCCTTGAGCTACTTAATTTTATTCTTTAAAGTATTAGATGAAAGTGGGGATAGAGGAGATAACCCTAGATCTTTCTTTAAAAAGTATGATATGCCAATTTTCTTTGTGTTTTCATTGTATTTATGTGGAGGGCTATTGTATCCAATACCATAACAATCTTCCAAGTTAGATGAATGGGGTTTATGCTTCTAAGAATTATTGGCTTCTTCATGATAATGCAAACCCTTTTTAAAGTTTTCAGTCATCTCCCCATGAATGATGGGAGTTAGATAGCCCCCATCATTACCATGGGGTAATTTTTTAGAACTAAGTTGAGAAAATGAAACACAAGGTTGTTTTAGTTTAGATTGTGATATTTCACACTCCCCCCTAAAGGTAGGTGTGAACCCCAATCATTACTATAACTTATGTTTGAGAATTAATCATTTGTATATGACTCTTTGGACCATGAGCATGAGATTTAATTAATTTATTTGAAAGGAGGCATATAATCTAATGACCCCCAGTTATAACTAAAGAGAATTGTTGTAGGTGAAGGGTTAGCATCAACTTGTATAGGTTCATTTTTTGATCTAGGAATGAAAGTATTAGGGGAGTTGGAAATGTTGTGATCATGTGATTCATAGCTTAATTCATATGCATCAATCGTGTATATCTTGTCGTTGCATTCAAATTTCATTATACAGTGTAGAGTAGAGGGGACACCTTTCATAGCATGAATCCATGGTCTCCCTAGGAGAATATTGTATGGAAGGGGTCCTTACATGATATGCATAGAAGTAGGAAACATGATAGGTCCAACCTCAATAGGTAATGTGATCATCCCTAGTGGTTTCCTATTAAGTTGAATGAACAACATTAATTTGAATGAGCTTTTTTTATATGCTAATTTTGTTTAGGAGTTTAATGCTACAAACATTGATTTAAGCTCCATTGTCTATGAGAGTGTGCCTAAATAAAGTTTCATTAATTATCACCTTTGTCATCAAGGGGTCATTCTTGTTTTGAATATCAAGTGAGGGTAATTCATGCTAAGAGAATGTGATTTAAGATTGTGTGACTTGTGTGGAATGAGACAAGGATGTTACATTATTCAATTTTATGTAAGATTGGATCTCCTCCTACTTTATTTGCAACCTTTCTTGAAATAGACACTTGAATGTAGGTGGGAGTTGAATAATTTTTCATAAAAATATATTAGCAGGAGTCTTTTTAGGGTCTTCAATACTAGGCACACTATGTTGAGGAAAAGGTAATGGAGTAGAAGTGATGTGTGGTTTTTGACAAGTTTGAGAAACTAAGTTACAACTTATTTGTTGCAAAACAATGTTGCAATTAGATTGCATCATGGATTTCAAGAAATCGTTTACTTTCTTACGTGATTCACTAATGGGAGGTGACTTAGGGAGCTCACTAGTTAAAGGATATCCCACTTGTGTTGTCATAACCTCAAAATCCTTTCTTTATTTGCATAATTTTTTAGTTAAGGAGATTCTAATGTCACTTTATTATCTTTACCTAGGGAACATTTAGTGTTTGAAGTATATGTGTCAATGTTCACATTTTCTTGCACCATGATATTCTCCCTAGAAGGAGAGATTTTAAAAAGAGAGTTGGTAGCCTTGGAAAGAAACCTAAAATGGAGGTTTAAACTTTCAGTTGAACTCTGAATCTTGAAGAGTTTCAATAGATTGGATCAACAACATGGAGAAATTTTTTGAGTTTGAGGAGATTGAAGACCCTCACAGAGTGAGGTTTTCAAAGAAAAAGTTAAAAGGTCATGGAAGTATGTGGTGGAAAGAGATCCAACTTGAAAGAGGAAGAAAATGGAAGGATAAAATTTCTAAAGGGGATAGAATGGTGGAAAAACTGAAGAAGCAATTTATTCCAATTGATTATGAGCTAGAGTTTCTTTAGAAGATGTAGAGCTTTAGACAAGGAATGAGGATGGTGAAAGAATAAATGAAATAATTTCAAACCGTCTTGATTTGAACAAGACAAATTCTAAAGAAAATTGGGAGAAATTTTCTTTTTATATTAATAGGTTGAAGCCTAGAATACAAGAAGAATTGCCATTGGTAAGAATGACCACCATTGAGGATTCTTATCAATTTTCCTTAAAATTTGAAGAACAACTAATCAAAAGATTTGAAAGAAAACAAAGAGGTGGAGGCTATGGTGGAAGGGCTGGTAGATAGCCATATGGAGGGTGAAGTGGAGATGAAAGGAAGGGTGAAGGATCTAGTACTATTCAAGATTAGAAAATAGATAATTCATATCAACCTCATGATCATAATAGTGGAGACTGAAGAGGTAGAGGAAGATCTAGATGAGGAATAGGAAGAGGAGGCTTCTATGGAACCTATTTTCAATGCAAAGATGAATGAAATAGGGCTTATGAGTGCCCTCAATATCAAGGGAATAAAAATAGAAGACCTGAAGGTAATGCTTGAGTAGATCATGAAGACACGCAACCCTCATAGTCCAAAGATGCTAAATGAGGTGAGACCCTTGTATCCAAAAGAACTTTGTTGAACAAGGAGAAGGAACTGGATCATAGGCTGGACCTATTTTGTACTCGATGTAATTGTGAAGGTAAATTTTGAGATGTTATCATTGATGGATGTAGTACAAATAATCTTGTGTCAGAGGAAATGGTCACTAAGTTATAGTTGGAAAGGAGAAGCCATTCAAGTCCATATCAGATCGCATAGTTGTAGAAGGACCAAAGGGATCTGGCCAATGAGAAATTTATGATAAATTTTAAGATTGGTAACTTTAAGGATGAGATTTTGTGTGATATCATACCTATGGATGTTTGTCACATGTTTTTAGGTAGACTTTGGTAGTTTAATCAACAAGCAGTGCATGATGGACATCTTAACACTCGATCTTTGACCAAGGATGGTGTTCATCATAAGTTAAATCCCTTGAAGGATGCTAACAAAAAATTATGTAGTAATGCAACAATTTGTTTGGTTGATGGAAGAAAATTCCTGGAAGGTATGATACATGAGCATATGTGTTTTGTATTAATCCTTAGAGTTGATAAAGATGGTAATAGTGATGTACCTGTAGAAGTTTCAGATTTGTTGAAAGAGTTTCAGGGTATTGTTTCTGAAAACATACCTAAAGGTTTGCCTCCAATAAGGAAGATTAGTCACCAGATGTATTTTATTCCTAGAACTAGTTATTTGAATAAGGCATCTCATCGCATGAATCTAGTAGAGAATGAAGAATTGACTAAACAAGTGCAAGAGTTGTTGTGAAAAGGATTTATTAGGGAGAGTTTGAGTCCATGTGCAGTACCTACAATGTTAGAAAATCAAAGAAGGATGGGGAATGGTGGATGTGTATAGATTCTAGAGCGACCAACAAGATTATTATCAAGTATAGGTTTCCTTTTCCAAAGATGGATGAAATTATGGATTGTTTCAGTGGAGCTGAGTACTTCTTGAAGATAGATCTAAAGAGTGGTTACCACTAGATCTAAATTAGAGAAGGACATGAAAGGAAGATAACCTTCAAAACCAAAGAATTTTTTTACGAGTGGTTAGTCATTCCTTTTGGTCTAACCAATGCACTGAGCACATTCATGTAGCTCATGAATGAGGTATTAAAATAATTTCTAAGTGATTTTTTTTTTTATGACATTTTAATTTTTAGCAAGACATTGGAGGAGCACTTGATGCATATTAGAAATGTTTTGAGAAGTTGAGAGAATAAAATTTATTAATCAACTTGAAGAAGTGTAGTTTTGTGAAATGCGAGTTGGTATACTTGGGATTTGTGTTCTCAGTTGAGGGTCTTAACATTGATATAGAGAATGTGAGAGCTATTTTTGAATGGACTACACCAAGGAGTGCTACAAAGGTCAAATATTTCCATGGTCTAGAAAGTTCTTATAGGAAGTTTAGCAAAGGTTTCAGTAGTATTTGTGCACCCTTGATAGAAACAATGAGAGGGGATAAAATAATATTTTAAGTGGAGTACAAGAGTAGCAAAGATTTTTGATTTTCTAGAAAAGAAAGTTATAAAGCAACCTATTTCGGAACTTCCATATTTCAATAGGGTATTTTAGGTAGATTGTGATACTAGAGGTAGTGCCATTGGAGCTATTTTGAGTCAAGGAGGTAAACTCATTGCTTGTTTTAGTAAAAAGTTGAATGGTACAAAGAAACGGTATTATTTTTATGATCAAGAGTTCTATGCTATAGTTCAGTCTTTGAAGAAATTGAGACATTAATTATTGCCAAAGGAGTTTTTTTAATTTCTTGATCATCAGGATTTACAGTATTTAAATAGCCAAGGAAAGTTGAATCAAGGGCATTTAAAATGGGTTGAACTTCTACAAAATTATACATTTTTTTTAAGCATAGGAGTGGAAGATCTAACAAAGTTGTAGATGCCATAAGTAGGATGCAAAAATTGGTAAATAAAATGTAGATCAAAGTTGTTGGGTTCAATGAACTCAAGATTTTGTATCATAAGGATCTTGATTTTGTAGAGGCTTGGAAAACTTGCATGGAGCCTATCACTCTAGATGGGATGAGATGGTTGGATTTTACAATCCAAGATGGTATGTATTTTTGAGGGAGTCGGTTGTGCATTCCAAGGAGTTCCATGAGGGAGAACTTGATCAAGGAGAAACACAATGGAAAATTAGCTAGACATTTTGTTCATAATAAGACAATTGCTATTGTGGGTGAGCATTACTATTGGCCGTAAAAACTGTAGAGTATGTCAAAGGTGAAAAGAACAAGTTAGAATATGGGGTTATATCAGCCATTACCTATACTAGAGAGGCCATGGGAAGACACGAACATGGATTTTTTTCTTGGTTTTTTAAGGACACAACAAGGTCATGACTCCATATTTATGGTGGTAGATAGATTTTTTAAGTTGGAACACTTCATTCTAGGTCATAAGACAAGTGCTGTTATTCATATTGCAAAATTATTTTTCATAGAGGTGGTGAGACTACATGGTCTACCCATGAGCATAGCTTCAAACAAAGATACCAAGTTCATTGGGTATTTCTAGAGGACATTGTGGAAGAAGATGGAGACTGATTTGAAGTTTAATTCAACACACCATCCATAGGATGATGGAAAAATGGAGGTGGTGAATAGGAGTTTGGGTAACTTGCTGAGATGCTCAATAGGGGACAAACCCAAGGGATGGGATTTTATTTTACCATAGACAACATTTTCTTACAATAATTTTATCAACAGGATCACTAGTAAATCACTATTCCATATTATGTATGGGATTATAACTATAACTACTTCTGAATTGAGGAAGATGGATAAGGGAGAGAAGAGTAGTGCTAAGGCTGAAGATTTTTTTGAACACCTAAAGAATGTGCATGAAGAGGTTAGGAAGCATATCCATAAGATGAACACATAGTATAATCCTAAGGAAGATCAGAAAAGGAGACATAAGGAGTTCTAGGTAGGTGATCTAGAGTTGGGTATGTGCAGGATGATCATCATGGAAAAAATAGGCCCTTAAGTGGCAAAAAAATTAGAAAAATTAGAGTTAGGCAACTTGACATAAAAATTTGAATAAGTTATCTATATTATTTCAAACATATGTAAGAATATAATTTGTAGAAAATTGAATGTAGTTTCTAAACTACTAGGTTTTTTTTTTAAATAAATCTATTTGGTGAAAATTTGAAATTTCAATGCATTAGTACTTAAATTTCTTGGAAAGAATAAGTAGGTGTCTGTCGAACCACCTAACCACAATAAAATGATAATATTGTTTTATAAAATTTTAGATATAAGTAGAGGAATCATGTCCCGATGTGATGCATATTTTTTTTTTTTTTTTCCAAGTAAATAATTAATTATGAATTTTTTATTACTACTTTTAAAAAATATAAAAAATTGTATGTCTGACCACCTTAACTTGGTCGAAAATTCATGAAATTCATTTTTTCTTTTTTTTTAATCCTGTAGTATGTGAATCATAGAATGTAACACATGTTTTGGATTCAAAAAATGTAATACCGTTTGAAAGCCATAGATGTTTTTCAATCAGCCTATCAATCAGGACTTTAGTCATAATTCAAATAGAAAATGAATAATAATTATTTATTAAATTCAAACTAAAGCATAATTTATATTGGTGGAAAGCTGAGAATCTTCTTTAAAACCCTTTTTGTTTCATCAATTTTGGGTAAAAAAAAAGTCGTTAGCCACATACCCATCATATCGCCACTTTTCGGCCCATCATGATCCTGCACATACCTAGTCATGGTTCATTTGTAAATGGAGAGGTTTCTAGTTGGCACATACAACAAATTAAAGATGAAGAAGTTTGGACCATGCAAGATCCTAAAGAAGCATGATTTAGGAAATGTGTAGTAGGTGGAGCTGTCGAGTGAGATTCATGTTTTACATGTGTTTAGTATTTTTGATTTGATAGAGTACCATGAAGGAGATAGGAAGCATGAGTTGATAGAGACAGACTAGACGATTCCAACACTGATTTGTATAGGATCTAGACTATATGCAGTATTGAATGCTTAATTTTTACAATGATTATTCCAAGTTTACGAAATTTGAATTCATGCATACATTAACAAATTTATGCATTAGAACTTCAAAAGAGAAACTGAATATGAGAGAGAGAAGAAGAGAAATGCAAACATCGTTTGATTACGGAGTTTGTCACAAACGTGACTATGTCTCTGGGTCTGCTCCAATGGAGTGTGACCGATCCGATTAATCTCCAAATCAAAATTACAATTGCACCAAAACCATTTCTTCTAGCACTTCGGCAGCATATCCATACTCCGATGTACAAAAATGGCTCAAAGAATCTCCTAGAACTTCTCTTTGTATCACCTAGGACCAGCTTTCCCTGAAAATTATGAGTACCCAACTCACTCACTCTCTCCCCTTTAAATACATAAAAATTGTTCAAATTGGCCTTTAACCAATTGATTTACAAAATATTCCTTATCTCTCCAAATTACATAATAATATTTGTAAATCTGCCTTTTACACATAAAAATCTTTTAAAAATCTCCCTTATTTGAATATAAATCCCCCATTTATACATAAAAATCTAGAATATATCTCTTTTAATCAATCTAAGCCCTTTTTATTAATCATTCCCGGGCTGAGGGTTGTTGGAAAGTTTTGATTTAACCCTTTAAAAAGATTATTGTCTAATTAGTGGAGGATTTGTTAATTCAAATTAAGGCTACCGGGTTCAATAATTAGTAAAACAAAACCGGTGCCTATTGTGAAATATAGTGATTCCATGGCTCGTTGGTGATAGACTATTTTGGGGAACCTGCGGTTCTGGGTTCCACTCCCGCCGTTTGCATTTTGTCCAAACCATCTCAACAAACACACGACAAAAACAATCGGTAGCCATACATGGTCAAATGCAAAGGTATAGGCGAGTTGGTCGGAGGTGGGCGCGGTAAATGAGAGGTTGGGGGATCGAATCCCCCCAAACCATTTTAACCGTAAAACAAACTCAAAACCGTCGGTGTTGTTGACAGAGACCCACGTGTTGGATTCTTACTGGATGATGATGCTGACATTTTGTTGACAGGGAGCTGACATGTCTGATGACGATGCAGTAACATGTGCTAACTGCACTTTCCACCTCACCGCTGACTGTGCCTGCCACATATTGCTGACTGTCGTATGGACGGACACGTGTCATAATTTGATTGATCCTTACTGATGACTCAGCTGCCACGTGTCATGCTTAGATTCGTCCATTCATATTCCATACAGTACGGACTAATTGCTGACGTCAGCATCCGTACGGTCCACCTCAAAAGTCAACTAAAAACTTTGACCAGCTGTATCTCAAGCATACGATGTCAGATTTCGACGAAACGAGTTGTGTGGGAAAGCTTGTGATGAGCTCTTCGCGATGACGCCAACTTTGACAAATTTTTTCTTCCTGGACGCCCTCTGATCCCAATTTGACCCAAGGTTTGACTGGCCATAACTTGCACAAACGGACTCCTTTTCGCTCCGTTCGAGTTGCGTTGGAATCAGGACGCTGAGATCTTTCTGATGGTGTAGATTCTGGAGAGAAATGAGACACTTCAATTTTCATTGAAAATATCCATCAGATCAAACACCTACTTTAGAAAAATAAGAGATTGAAGAAATTTTGGATAGTCATGTGGGAAGAAGCACAAGGAATAAGTAGTATGTAGAGTATTTAGTAAAATGGAGAGGAAGGCCTGTTGAAGATTCAACATGGTTGATTGAGGTTGATTGAGTCAAAGGCTAGCCATCTTGGTTTTCTTCTAACTCCTAAGGACTGATAGGGTCACTTTTCAAATTACCTTGGGTGTCTTATGTAGGATTATCTAGGGTGTACAAGCAATATTGCATCATTTTTTGTTGTTTTCTTTAAATAAGGTCTAATAAACTTATGTTTTCCAAGTCTGAACAATCGAGAATTTTCCTATAGCATTAAGGTTTACACCTTGACTTCATTTGGCATTCTATGTTCATTGAACTAGCTTATCGACATGAAATGAAGATTTTGAAGAAACCCATTTTGATATAGCCAACATGTTGTTGACAGGGAGCTAACATGTCTGATGACTATGCAGTGACGTGTGCTAACTGGACTTTCCACCTCACTGCTGACTAGACTGAGTGCACGCTGACTGTGCCTACCACATATTGCTGACTGTCTTACAGACGGACACATGTCATGATTTGATTGGTCCTTACTGATGACTCAGCCACCACGTGTCATGCTCAAATTCATCCATTTATATTTTGTACAATACGGACTGATTGCTGACGTCAGCATCCATACAGTCCACCTCAAAAGTCAAATGAAAGCTTTGACTAGCTGTATCTCAAGCATACGATGTCGAATTTTGACGAAACGAGTTGTGTTGGAAAGCCTGCAACGAGCTCTTCGTGATGACACCAACTTCGACAAATTTTTATGATGCCATTTTTTTGCTTCTTGGATGCCCTCTGATCCCAGTTTGACCCAAGGTTTGACTGTCCATAACTTGCACAAACGGACTCCTTTTCGCTCCGTTCGATTTGCGTTGGAATCAAGACACTGGGATCTTTTTGATGGTGTAGATTTTGGAGAGAAATGAGACACTTCAATTTTCATTGAAAATATCCACCGGATCAAACACCTACTTTAGAAAAATAAGAGATTGAAGAAATTTTGGATAGTCATGTGGGAAGAAGCACAAGGAATAAGCAATATGTAGAGTATTTGGTAAAATTGAGAGGAAGGCCTGTTGAAGATTCAACATGGTTGATTGAGTCAAAGGCTAGCCATCTTGGTTTTCTTCTAACTCCTAAGGACTAATAGGGTCACTTTTCAAATTACCTTGGGTGTCTTATGTAGGATTATCTAGGGTGTACAAGCAATATTGCATCAATTTTTGTTGTTTTCTTTAAATAAGGTCTAATAAACTTATGTTTTCCAAGTCTAAACAATCAAGAATTTTCCTATAGCATTAAGGTTTACACCTTGACTTCATTTGGCATTCTATGTTCATTGAACTAGCTTATCGACATGAAATGAAGATTTTGAAGAAACCCATTTACATGTCCCATAAACATATTGATGGTGAAATAAACAACAATAAATGGTCACAAAGAATTCGCATTGAAGGGAGGCTCATATATTCATAGGATGACATTCCAAGTCCCTTCAATATTTTGATGAACTGTATACTTTTCAATAAGATTCATTAAGGAGACTCTAGGTTATCAAAGGGAATCATTTGGGAGTCCCTCTGATGGAGTGAAATTGCATTGAGGAGATGAGGGATTTTAGGATGACAAGTTTGCAAGTACCATCGATATTTTGATATCAAGGAGACAAACATGTTTTGATGGGAGGTCATGATGAGTTTTTTTGGAGTCTTGATGGAAGATTCATTGACAAGACCTTACTTTATCAGGGTGAGAAGGTTTGAAGACCCCACAACACTATGATGGTGGGAAGGTGGATGCAGACATGGGTAGATTGATGGTGATAGATAGAAGATTAAGGTGGATACACATGGCATGATGTTATTTGTTGATTGCACATCATTTTTCTGAATCAACATGATCATTGGAGAAATGATTTCAAACATAAATCCAATGGTTGGAAGATAATTTCCTAGTGCAAACCAATAGAATTTAAGTAACTAATAACTAGGTAACTACCTATGGGATCTCGTTATTTATTGGACATCAATAGCAATATAAGGTGATGTAGAGGAAGAGAGATGAAGATATAATCTAATACAAGAGGGGAAGTAGGGCAGAAAAAAGAGAGCCAAAAGGTAGCAAGAGAGGGAAGCAAAGCTGAGAAGGAATGTTAAATACTTGTTGATCATAGTAGATCTAAGAGTGAATGCTCTGATCTGAAAATTTGGCAGACGATTGTAATATGATAGCCCATATAATAAGGATGAATGTTGTAAAATTTTTTTCATTCAAAAGATAATAAAATAGCATGTTTTCTTCTTGCATTTTAGTTGTGTTGTTCTATGTTATGGTTATGAGAACTTGTTTGTAAGGGGTGTACCCTTCATCAATCACTCATTGCAATGCAAGATTAGATTTTCTTTTTTGTTCTAATTTTTGATCTTACACTTAGATACCATGTCTACTTTCTAAATGATCTTTCATTGATTATTTCAACCCATAACACCTCGTTAAGTCACAACAATATGTATTGAGCTTCATTTTTAATTGCCCCTATAGCTTAATAACCAATTGAGCCATTTACTTTTATTCCTTTTCTATGGTTATTGCATATCTTCAAGGGTTATCTTGTTGGAGCTTAAACACTAAACCTTAGCCCTAAACCCTCATACAACCTATTACTTTATTTCTAATTTTGTAGTGAATTATTTAGTGTATGGTCAACTCATAAGTTATTTCTTTGAGAATTTAAATTCATTAAATAACTATCCCCTTCATCCTACTAATCGAGTCAATCAATCAAGCCTATGTGCTAAAAATCCTTCTTTTTTTTATGTGTGTGCCTTAAATAGT
Organism: Sequoia sempervirens; assembly: GCA_007258455.2. Classification (NCBI taxonomy): domain Eukaryota; kingdom Viridiplantae; phylum Streptophyta; class Pinopsida; order Cupressales; family Cupressaceae; genus Sequoia; species Sequoia sempervirens. The sequence continues at coordinate 384,232,642 of VDFB02000003.1, read as the reverse complement.
GGTCCCAACCTTCATGCTAATTGGCATCCACATGAGATGATTTCATTACATCATGAATTATTAATCCATTGGGAGTTATAAATCCTTAATCTATGCTAATCTATGATTCTACATTATGATGTATAAATTTTAGTGGTTGTTCTTGTTTAACAATTGTGCGAAAAATCATGTATGTGTGATAGCTTCTTATTTGTATCAAATGGCTTTAGATTATTACAGTATCTCAAGAGAATCAAAACTCAAGGTTACAATAGCACACTTTCATGACATATTATATTGATGTTTAGTGGGCATAAGATACTTCATAAGTGTGGGTGATACTTCAAGCAAGAGATAAAGAATTGAAAGAGGTGATGTGACTATATTAGTAGCCCTTGAATGATCTTCTTCTTCCTCTTGTATCATGTGGTTTAGGCTACCAATTTTAGGATCATAGATTTCCACATGAGAATTTGACATAGGTTTAGCTCTAATCGTAAACCTTGTTATGTACCTTATTCTCAAAAGCATGTAAGACTAGTCAAAATATGAGCAACCACTAATTTTAACCATGAAATATCTTGATAAGAAAATAGAACGTAATGGAGGCATTAAATAACTAATATATCCTTACTAAAGTTCAATTTTGGACAAGAATGAAGCATCAAATCTTACCCCTTAATCACTCCCACTATATTCACCGGAGTACCATCAAGTTGCAACACACCTTTAGAAAGTAGATTGTATTCAATACCTTGTGTGTTTTCCATCTTCTTGGGAATAATTGAAACATTAGCCCCTAATTCTATCATGTGGTTATGAATCAATAATTTACCAATAATTAATGATAAGTAAAAATATGGTCGATTCCTCACTTTATCTTCTTGTTCCTATTTTTTTTTACAAGGACGATTTTAGTCTTTCCCCTTTGGTTTTTATGTCCATCTACAACAAATTTCTTTAGGGAATCTCACAACAAGTCCCCGTAAGATGGGATAGATAATGAATCCCACATGGATTCATTCAAGTTTTTTTCTTCATTTGGTCTACAATATTTAGAGGCCTGGTTGTTGGATTAAGCATGAATGACATCCAAGTTCCTTTATTTGATTTTTCTATAGTTTTTTAAGGATCTTGTGAGGAAGATGGGATCTTCATTGTAGCTATGGTTTTGCTAGCTTGATTTTTGTTTGCAATATTCACCACTATCTCTCATTAGAAAGAGGCTTCTTTTATGTTAAATTAGGTATGAGAATATTTTCCAAATCCCTTTTATTTGACCTTTTATTATTTGCAACATTATTTGGAGGTAAATTTAAATTGGCTATATGATAATTAACTACACAATTATCTTCCCTGCTGCAAAATATGATATTTATTCAAGGGAAACCTCTTGAGCTAATGAACTATTAGGGGTTTCAACCTATGATAAAGTCTCCTAATAACTTAGGAATTTATTTCTCATCAAAGCATATCCCTACACATCATTTGTAAGTGGATTCTTTATGAGGATGAATATGGCATGGATAACACCACTCAACCTCCTAAGCCATATTTTTTTGGACAAGGACAAGGGCCTTTCTTGTACTAGTATCTAGGATTTGTTGCATGGGATGACTAACTTGTAGAGGAAGATTTGGGTTAATATCATTATATCTATTAGGCTAATAAAGTAGTAATTTTATTGGTCTTGATTTGCATAAAAGTTTTAAGGTCCTCATCATCAATTGAAAGTCTAGAGGTGGAAGTGGATGCAAGGGGATTATACTATGGGATATGGGAAATGGTAGGTTGATTAAGCATATGTATCTCTAGAAATATAGGGATAGGGTGCCTAGGATCTAAATTTCCAACAAGTTGTATTAAATATTTCTTAGCTTTAGGGTAGTAACATAGGCATCAAGTAGCACAATTCTTCCCAATACTAAACCATGATGGCTATGTCACTATTCAAATATTTTAGGTAGTAAAAGAATGTGGTTTAATGGGAAGACTTCACCAAGATAGATTCTATCCCAAGTATTATAAAATATAAAATTAAAATATACCATGAACTTGTGAGGTTCTATTTTTAAGTATTGTAATTTGTTTGATAAGGGAGAAGTGGTAAGTCTTATTTTCAAATTATTTATAAATATTTTCTCCTAATTCATCCTATTTGTGGATGGAATTGTGTTTCATCCATTTGTACCACTATAAAGAATTCCCTTTCAAAGAGGAATCAAGAATCCTAAGAACTACATTATCCCATGTGATATGATAGACAAAGAATACATGTTTGAAACATCCAAAATATGTTTAATGGGGGTAATGGAATTTTCACCAATGAAATATGAGATTATTTTTAGTGCTAAGGTTAGGATTTCATCATATTTTTAGAGAGAAAGAAGACTAGCCCCATCAAAGGTCACACTATTTCTATTTCTTGAGGCAACCATCAAAGGGGTGTGAAATAACATTATGGTAAAGTGGGTAGCAACTATCCTAAGATTGAGAGATATTCTAATAGGAGATGTGGACTGGGATCTATGATATGGTGACATAAAAGCTCTATTTAGACTCCATTAATTGGTGACATAAAAATTCTACATCTTTTAGAAGAAAAAAATTATCATTCAACAAATTAAAAATTACCTCTTGTGGAAGATCTCATTTGAATTATTGGGAGGAATGATCAACATGGTAGATGGAGCCAAGATAATGTAATTTTTTAAAAAGTGAATTTAGTTACTAGGTGTTATTAAATTTATTCAATTACAACACATTATAAGATCATACCAATATCCCAAAAAGATGAAATAAAGTTCATCACACTAGTCCCACCATGCAATTCAAAAAATGTTGTCAATCTAAATATGTACCCTTGTTGAGAAATCAACTCAACTATTCAATGAAACATGGGAATTAATTCAAGGTGTGGGACCTTTATATTCAAATCCATGTAAAATTTCCCCCTTGGGAACTATTTTTTTATGTTTTGAATTCACAACATCTACCAACTTAGATGATTGAGCACCTTCCATGAAGCTTAATAGAGTTAATTTTAATACTTCTCCATTCCCATGGTTGTATCAACTCATTAATGCCATGTTAACTTCAATACTTCTCCCTTCCCATGGTGACATGAACTCATTAATCCCAATTATGTGCTTACAAAAAAGAGTGTTAAGGTCCCAAGGTTAAGGTCTTTATTAACCTACAACCTAAGCCTCAAGGGTTCATGATGAACCTACCTATGCATCCCCTCTTGGGAATAAAAGTCCGTATTTTTCCCCACAATAATAGAGGGAGTTCAATATTTCCTCTTATATCAGATCTATTATCTCAAATTTGACCCATAAATATTAATTTAGTACATGTAAGCTATTAATATAGTCAATTAATATATGATGACAATAACTTTCTATCAAGTGTTGGGTCCATATGAATCATTACCAGATTTTAGTGTACAAAAATTCACAATTTTCACAATAGGTCATTCATACCATAATCTCAAAGATTATACACAATGGTTGTCATGAGCATACCCCCATATATAGATGCTAACTAGCTCATACATAGTTCACACACAAAAATGAATGGAACATACACATACCAAAAGTATAATAGTGATAGGATCATAGATAGATCACAAGTACAATCATGACTAGATCATACACAAATCACAAGGGGTATGTTCAGGATCATGATGTGTCAAAAAGTGACAATATGATGGGTATGTGGCAGACGACTTCTTTTTAACCCAAAATTGATTAAATGAAAAAGGTTTTTAAAGGATATTCTCAACTTTTCACCAATATAAATTATGCTTTACTTTGAATTTAATAAGTAATTATTATTTATTTTCTATTTGAATTATGACTAAAGTCCTAATTGATAGGCTGATTGAAAAAATCTATAGCTTTCAAATAGTGTCACATTTTTTGAATCCAAAACATGCATCACATTCTATGCTTCACATACTATAGGATTAAAAATAAAAAATGAATTTCATGAAGTTTTGACCAAGGTGGTCAGACATATGAGTTTTATATTTTTAAAAGTTGTAATAAAAAATTCATAATTAATTATTTACTTAAAAATGATAAAAAATATGCATCACATTTCGGACATGAGTTCTCTACTTATATCTAAAATATTATAAAAAAATATTATTATTTTATTTTGATTAGGGTAGTCAGACAGACACCTACTTTTCTTTTCCTGAAATTTAAGTACTACTGCATTGAAATTTCAAATGTTTACCAAATAGATTTCTTATTTAAAAAAAAAAACCTAGTAGTTTAGAAACTACGTTCAATTTTATACAAATTCTATTGTTACATATTTTTGAAATAATACAAACAACTTATTCAAATTTTTATGTCAATTTTCCTAACTCTGATTTTTTTGAATTTTTTGCCACTTAAGGGCCTATTTATTCCATGATGATCCTACACATACCCCAAGTATAACCGTAACTACCACATTTGTACATCACAAGTACACAATGATTTTCTTATATACATATCATATTTACATTAGTGACTAGGTCCATCTTATATTACAAATACATAGTGACAAGCTCCATCATACTTCACATACACAATGACGAGCTCCAACACACATCACAAATACATAGTAATGAGCTTCAACATACATCACAAATGCATAAGGACAAGCTACAACATACATCACATACACAAAGTGATTGCCTAACACATCCACAAAGGTTGAATAGCACATGTCCATGATGCATCCTAGATAGAAAAAATATCTGCATTGCACACTACACTGTGGGTCCTATCCTTTCTTTCAAAATTTTGTACTATACAGTCTAACAACTGGGAAGGGGATTCAGTGCATCCCATACTACACCATAGGTTTGTCCACCATCCCAAGGGTTTCCCCAAGTAGTGAACCTACTGAACTTGGTGGATTCAAACTTCAATCACCTATAGGCCATTGGCAACAAGTTTTTCCACCCAAGAAGTAGCTCCCAAAATATACCACCTTATGACCTTATTGATATTGTTAGATATCTTCTTCACAATCCTAGGTAACATTGGCTTTGGTCACTTATGTGACCTTAATGATAGCCATTGAACCCCCTCAATATAATAGTTATCCCTAGATTACTACTACCCACACAAATGGGTCCCTACCCGTGCAAGGTCGCTATTGTATCTTAATCATAACAAGAATAGCCCATAACAACCTTCACCTCCATGAACCAAGTGAATTTTGGCTAGTCCATAGTAGTGGCCTAAACATCAGTCATTGGAATAGTCCAATGACTTATTTCATTGCTCAAATATCACAGAGGTTCACTCATGTGATTGCTCAAATATCACAGAGGTTCACTCGTGTGTGGGTCATACATAAAATGAATCACAAATCAAAATCAACAGATAAATGAGCCTATACATAGAAACCTCCACATATGGTGTTGATTTTCATAACACATTAAGGTTACATGGAACCAACATGAGATGGAATTTACCCATCATATACATTTATTCAATTACCAATTATAAAGTAGTCAATCTTCACTTACTATAAAAAAACATATTATGTATCAAATACACAATATTAGATTTCTTTAACTCATTCATACCCATTTGACATAGATTCAGCCTCAAACAAAACCCTACTAAAGGGAGAAGGTCAAACATATCAAGAACAATCCAAAACCCTTGGATTTATCCCCCCTAAACCCTCCCCCTAAGGACTTGAGGTCACAAGGATATCCTTCTCGCAAGGACCACCTACATGTACTCACTTTCAAATGGATCAAAGTCACACATAGTTCTCCTTCCAGGTTTCACTCAAGGAACATGCAGTTATATTTTTATATACTTGAGATTTCATAACACTCAAATAACCTTACTGAAGGAGGTTATCTATACCTTATTCAAGAAAATTAATTTTTCCCTCCAAGGTTCATCTTAGTGACATAGGGGTTGAGTTTATTACTCAATGCAAAACTACCTTCATTCGTATAATCTGATTAGGTTAAATGAAGAGCTAGACTAGTTCATTACACCCTAATCATATTTTCCAAGGGCATACAATGCTAATATTGTTGATGACAACGTAAACAAGTGGTATCTTATCACACTATGATGGAATTAATAAGCCTCGAGTTTTAATTATGGATATATATGTTAGATTCCATGAACCTTATTACCCACTTGTGGTACCAAAGAATTATAATTGAACATGTCAAGTATAAATTTTTCTAATATATGGCACATGATAGTAATAAAGGATAGAATAGTCTTATATGCATTTACCCAATTTCTTGTGCTTTTTTGGCCAACACTATTGAGTCTACTAATTTCCCAATTTAACCAACCTATAAGAAAGTACTTACGTTTGAAATTAACATGATAGATCCATTATTGAGGTTCTTATACTTAAGGGGTTAATAGATATTATGTAATCATATAAGGCCTTTACTTCACCAAATGTCACTCTAGAACCATATAACATGTATTATTATTATATTGTGCAAGAAGGATAAAATGAAATTAGAGGACCTTATAATGCTTATTTTCCTTACAATAGATTTTCTCAAATGGTCACATACTATCCTTTTAAACCTTGAAATACATAACACATTAGTTATAAATCAGCTTTAAGCAAGATCAATGATGGATTCATATTTAAGAAATTAATCAAACAATAATGGGATGATCATCATATGTCAATTTACACTCAATACTATAATTAGTAGTAATACTTTTACATTTATCACATGCCTAATATATATTGAAGGAAATAAGTCAGATAATTGAGTGGGTATGTGCAGGATCATCATTGAAAAAATAGGCCCTTAAGTGGTGAAAATTTCAAAAAAATAAGAGCTAGGCAACTTGACATAAAAATTTGAATAAGTTATCTATATTATTTCAAAAATAAGGAAGAAAAGAATTTGTAGCAAATTGAATGTATTTTCTAAACTACTAGGTTTATTTTTTTTAAAAAATTATTTGGCGAAAATTTAAAATTTCAATGCAGTAGTACTTGAATTTCAGGGAAAAAATAAGAAGTAGGTGTCTGTCTAACCAGTGAAACCACAATAAATTAATTTTTTTTTTAATAAGATTTTAGATATAAGCAAAGGACTCATGTCTAGATGTGATGCATTTTTTTTTAAAATTGTTTTCCTAGTAAATAATTAATTATGAATTTTTTATTACAACTTTTAAAAAATATAAAAAACTTGTATGTCTAACTACCTTAACTTGGTCAAAACTTCATGAAATTCAATTCTTTTTTTTTAAATACTGTAGTATGTGAACCATAGAATGTGACACATATTTTGGAATCAAAAAATAAGATATCGTTTGAAAGCTATATATTTTTTTCAATCAGCTTATCAATTAGGATATTAGTTGTAATTCAAATAAAAAATGAATAATAATTATTTATTAAATTCAAAGTAAAGAATAATTTATATTGGTGGAAATCTGAGAATAACCTTTAAAAACCCTTTTCATTTCATCAATTTTGGGTTAAAAAAAGTCATTAGCCACATACCCATCATATCGCCACTTTTTGGCCCATCATGATCCTGCACATACTTGAGTACTTGATATATAGATATATATAGTTGCTAGCATATTATTTTATCTTGCATTGGAGCAAAATTATGCTTACAAGTTAATGTCACATGGCTTATGCTCACTTATAATCTTGATGTCGCTAGAAACAACTCAAGGTTTCATAATAACAAGATTCGATAGATTTTTTGAATCATAGAGTTAGAGAAATTGTTTGTTATCAAATCATGAATTCTTACCTATACCCATATACATATCGATAATATTCACTCATGTCCTTATGAGGAGAAGGATATCTATTATATCTCATACACATAAATGTGGAATTAGAATCCCCTTTTAGTAACAAATCTTGTTTTTTTATGAACCTTAATGCTTTCGTAGAAATCAAGCTAAGGCCACCAAATAGGCCTAATATTTAATTACCTAATTATTTTCTCTAGGAAAGATTGAGATATAATTATTTTTCACTTTTTCTATTTGCATTTAAATATAATTGGGCTTAGCATTTTTAAGCATACATAGATGATCAATATTATATGAGTGGCACGAAGTCTTTACTGATATTTTGGATCCAATAACTAGCTTTACCCTAGATATTTTTAAATTTTTGTGCCTTCTTTAGAAATAAGAATAACTAGGGCATATTATATTTCTATATGATGGGTATGTGCAAGATCATGATGGGCCAAAAAGTGGCAATGTGATGGGTATGTGCCTGATGCTTATTTTTTAATCCAAAATTGATGAAACGAAAAGGGTTTTCAAAGGAGATTCTCAGATTTCTACCAATATATATTATGCTTTACTTTGACTTTAATAATTGTAATAAAAAAATCATAATTAGTAATTTACTTAGAAAAAAATTACAAAAAAATATGCATCACATTGGGACATGAGTCCTCTACTTATATCTAAAATATTATAAAAAAATATTATCATTTTATTGTAGTTAGGGTGGTCAGACAGACACCTACTTATTTTTTCCTTGAAATTTAAGTACCACGCATTGAAATTTCAAATTTTCACCAAATAGATTTTTTTTTTTTAAACCTAGTAGTTTAGAAACTGCATTCAATTTTCTATAGATTCTATTCTTACATATTTTTGAAATAATATAGATAACTTATTCAAATTTTTATGTCAATTTTCCTAACTCTGATTTTTCTAAAAAAATTTCACTTATGGGCCTGTTTTTCCATGATGATCATGTTCATACCCTAATAGCAATGAAAAAAAAATTATAAGGCTTGCATGGTTAGTTAGGCATGTATTTTCCAAGAGATTTAGTGCTTACATGGACTAAACATAGATATTTGTTGCAAATGTTTTTTAGCAATGACCCAATAGAAGACACATCAAAGTTATGTTCGACAATACATCTTCAATCAATTTCGAGACTCTTTGAAATTATCTTTTCTCTACCATTTGTGAATTATCCTTACATATATTTAGAATTCAAATCATACGAATGTAAGACATACAGTGTTACCTAGAAATGTATCTTTATTCCTCTCTTTTTGTTTGTTTTTCTTGTTTCACTTGTCTTCTCTTCAAGATATTCATATTGTTCCTTTGTGATGTTTGTTCTCCATGTCTTCCCCATTGCACCCTAATTCTCTACATCTCCCTTATAACAATGTGAGTCTCATTTGAAAAATATATTTTATCCTTTAGGATTTGATGGGTGTCCATGACCTCTTCCACTACCCCCATTTTCACTCAAGTAGTGACAATGTGAGTAACAATTGTGGAATTTTGCATTCATGCCTCCATTTTAAACTCTTTTCTTCTTTGTGTTCCCATTCCCAACATGATTCTTATTTAATCAAAGCCTCTGCAACTTGTCAACATCCATATCTTTTACATTTGATGGATGCCATAACTAGTTCATGAGCTCTCTTCTCCTTATGATTTCTTGTTGGTGTAATTAATTATTTAATTAGACTTTAACATAAGTTTACTTAGGCATATTTTATTACCTAGGTTAATTATTATCTTTATCTAGTTGACCTGTCTTTTTTCTCAAGATAAGATTAGGGTTGTGCTTGTCTTGCTTTATTGCATGATTGTCTATTTTAAAGGATTTTGTATTATTTGTGAAACAATTACTTTCAATAGTCATTATTATGGTTTTTACTTGCACATATTGGCTCTGAGGGTTTACAAAACATCTCTTTCTTTCTTTTTTGAATATCTATTGCATGTGATAGGTGATTGCTTGCAGGTGATTCTTATGGATTATGAAGTTGGTTTTTCAACTTCTACATGTTATCAAAGCTCCAGACCTATTGCTGCATGTTCGTGATTTGAAGATATTCTCTCAGTTTTTTCATCTATGCAAGGGTTTGAAGCCAAGTTTGTTTTTTATGCATTTTTGGGCCAAACAGATGTCGCCATCACAATGAGAGTGCCCAAAAACCCTAGAAACACCTTTCATTTCATCGATTTTAGTGAAATTCAAAAAAAGGAAAAAAAATTAGCCCCAAGGCCATACGACCCTAGGGCACATAGATCGAGGCAAGAAAATTCAAAAAAACAAAAATCAAAGGTTTTTTTTTTTTTGCGTCGCCAGTTAGAAAGGCCCACGCTGCCCACTTGCCACCAAGTGGTGACCATCATCCACCACTGCAACTCTGCCATTTTTGGCCCCTATAGGCCCTTTCACCGAGATCTTGGTTCTATTGGCATCCGCCCTCCCTCTCTAGTGCTTGAGGTGGTCACCTTTGTGACTAGGTGCTAGTCTTCCAGCCCTCACTGGCTTTATTCTCCTAGTTGGTGGTCTCATTAAGGACTAGGAACTTAGCCTTCTAGCCCCTATCAGAGTTTTTTTACTCAACCTTATAGTGCATAGTCGTATGGTGAACCGAGGGCCAGCCTTTGAGAGCCAAAATTTTGCACCTGTTTAGCATTAAAAGTGCCTTTTATAGGCCTTTTTTTTGTTTTGTCATAACTTTTACAAATGAAGGCTTTTTTTTGAAAATGAGATATCGTTAGAAAGCTAGTTTGATGCTCTTTGCAGTGGTGGAGGTTTGATTTCTTGATTTTTCTGTTTTGATGATTTTTCCTCCTATCAAAGTTAGAATTTGTTGTTTTCACTTCGGGAGGCGTAACTTTTGCGCCCTGACTTGTTTTGGGAAAACAAATAGGCATTGGAAACCTAGTTCAATGCTCTACACAGATCTTAGACCTATTTTTTTAGATTTTTTTACAAAGTATTTGATATTCCTATTTGATCTTAGCCTTTACTTTTTTAGTTATTTTCTTGGGAAGCATGCTATCAGGCTATTTTTTTGAGATCAGTGAGCATTGTTTTTTTATTTGAGATTATATATTATTTTTTTCTATCATGGATACACATAATATTGCACCCCTTACTCCATTCAACTATTTTTGTTAGAAAAAACAAATAAAGATTGATTTGAAACAAAAAGAGTTGTATAGGGTAACCATGGGTACAAAATTTGAACCTACAGGTGCTACTGAAAAGAGAAAATGGTTTAATAGGTGTGATGAAGCTTATGGTACATTATGTATATCTCTTTCATCTTATCTTCTTTTTTATATTGAGTCTTGCACTACACCCAATGAGATCTAGAGTATTTTAGAGTCTTTGTTTGGGAAGTAGGATACTATGAGAGGATTTCAATTAGAGAATGAGATTTTTGGATTAAATCCTATGGATTTTGATAGCATCCAGGAGATTTTTCACCAAACTCAAGTCTCTTAGATTGCAGTTGTCACAGTGTGGTGTTTAGAAAGAAGACTCTCAGTTGATATTATCCATTCTTTCTAAGCTTGGACCAAATTATTCAATTTTTGTATCTACCTTTTATGCCACTAGGGATGCACTTGGTACCAGATTCACTATGCCACCTCTTGATGACTTTTCTTCATCTCTCACTTGAGATAAAGCTAAGTTAGCTAGCATGGGCATGGTTAAACCTTCTTCCTCACCATAGGAACCTATTGCATTACTGGAGCCTAGAGATCAAAAGGCTTCGATAGGAAAAGGAAAGAAATAGAAACAAAAGGATTCCAAATTTCATGAGCAATAGAAGGAATCCTCAGATTCATCCTCCTCTTCTAAGGGTAAATCATCTAGGAAGGAGAAGACTACATGTGCATATTGCAAGAGGGAAGGACATGTAGAACATACTTGTTACAAGAAGGACATTGATGAGATGAAACATATTCTTCAGAAACATTAGATTGATTTTCCTTCTAGGATATATGCATCATCTTCTTCTCCTCATTCTTCTTCTTTAGAATAGCATAACATAGGCACAACTGGTTTATATAATTCATCAAATATGAAGCGACATGCTCTTTGTGCTTCTTCATATATTGGATCAGGGAGATGGCTTTTAGATTCAAGAGAATCTCATCATATGGCATCTTCACAGTCTATGTTCACTTCCTTTTTGCCTTACACTATGTCTCCCATTTTGATGGGAAACAACACTTACATGAGTGTTATAGGGAAAGGATCTATTAGTTTTCGGGACCACTCCTTTCAGGATGTCTTGTGTGTCCCTCACTTGACAAACAACCTTCTTTCCATCTATCAAATCACACATGGAGGCACTAGGACATCTATGGAGTCCACACCTGATTCGGTTATCATTAGAGACTTGGAGAGTAGAGCAGTTATTGCTACTAGGATAGTGGATCACTCATCTCGGCTATATTCCCTTACTAATTTTGCTACTGATGGTGCTTTTGTTCCTACAGATATTCCTCACACTTCTAGTGTGCATCATCATTCAAAGGAGAGATTTGGATTCTTGAACATTGGTGTTAACACTTCGGATCCTATTCTCGAGCCTTCCATTCCATCTCCTCCCCCTCCCATTGCTATTGTTGTGGCTACTAATGTGGCTTCTTCTATTTCAGTGTAGCAGGATCCTATTGATCATCCATCTTTGGAGGTTTCTATTTAGTCTTTGACTTCTTCATTTGTTGAGCTCACACCTACTTCTATGGAGACATATTGGGCTACACCTAATTCACCTTTAGAGATTGCATTCATTCAGCCTCTTCCCTCTCACTTCTTTCAGGAGATGCAGTTTCTTTAGTCTTATTGGAGCTACTTCATTCTAGGGGGGCTATGTGGCCTCTTTCTTCCTCTTCTGGGGGGGTTCTTTCATGTATCTTTGTGATGGATGGTGTCCTTGGGGGGTCTTATGGAGTTCTCCATCTTTCATCACTTAGTTTATTTCATTCTATTTTGGGGAGGAGTTTTATTCCCATGTGGTTTTCTCCTTTACTCCGTTTGATTTAGTTTGCATTACATTTGTAAATGAGTACCTAATTAGGCCTTGTTGTCGGGATTCATCTTTGCATAATAATTTTCTTCTCCCTAAGTTGCACTTATAGGGGGTGTTGGTGTAATTAATTATTTAATTACACTTTAGCATAAGTTTACTTAGGCATATTTTATTTCCTAGGTTAATTATTATCCTTATCTAGTTGAGTTGTCTTTTTGCTTAAGATACGATTAGGGTTGTGCTTGTCTTTCTTTATTGCATGATTTCCCTTTTTGAAGGTTTTTGTATTATTTGTAAAACAATTACTTTCAATAATCATTATTTTATTTTTTTCTTGTAGATATTTGCTCTGAGGGTTTATAGAACATCTCTTCTTTTTGTTTTGAATATTTCTTGCATGTGATAGGTGATTACTTGCAGGTCATTCTTGTGGACTATGAAGTTGGTTTTTCAACTTCTACATTTCTCTTTGTTCATGCTTCCTCACATCTTTCCCTACCTTTCTCTGCATTTTTATTCTTCCTCTTTCCTTTTGTCTATGTGGTCTCTCCTATGTACTTTCTCTTCTCTTAATCCACAAGTGAATAAAAAATAAGGGGGTCATGGGGGTTTTAAAATCTACCCTACCTTCTTTTCACAACCTCCCCATGTTTCCCTCTTCATGTGCAAAAATAAGATGAAGATATGTGGGTGGATAAGGTAGCCTTGCTTTATTAATGACAAGGCCTTATCTTTACCTTGTTCCATCTCTTCTGTAATGCACACTATCTCCCACCATAGTTACCTTCCTTTTGAATTTTAATTTTTTTATTCTAGTTTCAACCACCATGGAAGTGTTGAATATCCAAGATAGTGAGAGGGGGGTGAATGAATATCTTATTAAAAATTTTGATTAGAAACCATCCAATTATTCCAATGCATACAAAAAAATATATAATAAAAATGATTAATAGAGCATGAGATCACAAAACACATGAACAATAGGCTTTTTACATGGAAAACCCAAAATGGGAAAAACAAAAGTGGTGTTAACTCACAATATAGTATAACTAGTTATAAGATATTACATAAATTGGTGGCTTATAGCCAAAAAAATGAGCTGATAAAGTACACCTAGTGAGTGTAGATTCAAGGCATGTGCAAGATCATCATGGAAAAATAGGTCCTTAAGTGGCAAAAAAATCAGAAAAGTTAGAGTTAGGAAACTTAAAATAAAAATTTGAATAAGTTATCTATATTATTTCAAAAATATGTAAGAATAGAATCTGTAGCAAATTGAATGTAGTTTCTAAACTACTAGGTTTGTTTTAAAAAAAGAAAAGAAATCTATCTAGTTAAAATTTGAAATTTCAATGCAATAGTACTTAAATTTCAGGAAAAAGATAAGAAGTATGTGTCTGCCTGACCACCCTAACCATAATAAACTGATAATATTTTTTATAAGAATTTAGATATAATTAGATGACTCATGTTGCAATGTGATGCATATTTTGTTATAAATTTTTTCCAAGTAAATAATTAATTATGAAATTTTTATTACAAATTTTACAAAAATATAAAAAACTCATATGTCTAACCACCTTAACTTGGTCAAAACTTCATGAAATTCAATTTTTCTTTTTTTAATCCTATATTATGTGAAGCATAGAATGTGACACATATTTTGCATTCAAAAAATGTGATACCATTTGAAATCTATAGATGTTTTTCAATCAATCTATCAATTAGGACTTTAGTCATAATTTGAATAGAAAATGAATAATAATTACTTGCTAAATTCAAAGTAAAGCATAATTTATATTGGTGGAATGTTGAGAATTTCCTTTAAAAACCCTTTTTGTTTCATCAATTTTGGGTAAAAAAAAGTCGTCATCCACATACCCATCATATTGCCACTTTTTGGCCCATCAAAATCCTGTACATACCCTTTAGTTCCAATGAAGCTAAGTAAACTAACCTAACACACTTCATCATATTCAATATTCCTCATGTTCACATTTTCAACACAAAAACATCTCACTCACAATCTTCAAAAACTATCCAATATATATATATATATATATAATCTCTCTACAAGCATCAATTAGGTCGGCCTAATTAGATGCACTTCTTATTCACCAAAAATACCATCTATCAGCTCCAAGCTTTCACAAAATCTTCCCAAAAAGTAATTCAAACATTCAACACACTTCATCAAGTTGGCATGGATGTAAGATAGGTTAGACATATGTCTGCATAACAAAAATTAATTTACCGTCCATTAGGTCGGCCAAGGATAGAACTAATAGCACAAATTCATTCACAAGAGTAATTTCAATACGAGCATTTGAGTACATGAAATATTGACTGTACATGCTTTCAACATCCACCAACCATTTCCAAAAGCTACAAGTAATAGTAATCAATAAAAAATGTATGTGGACCAAAATACAAGAGGGTATACCAAAATAGTGAAGGATATAAACATTATACGAGTTCAAAAACTAGACTAGAATACTAGAAAAAATTCATAGTTGATCTTACAGTTGCAACTCATATATCATGGTGACATCAATGACAACACAAAATAATAAAATGAGATGTTCTTCATTTTTCCAACAATCTCCCCCTTTGTCATTGATGGCAACATGTGCCAAAAATAATATTTACAAAACTTCTTATTTACAACACTTCTCCCCCTAACACTAGCATTTCACAATTGTTCACTCCTCACTCCCCCCCTTTGAAATAAAAGGAAAAGGGTGTCCCAAAAAGAACTAAAATTGAAACATGAAAATAAAGAAACAAAGAAACATCTATCCAGCAGATGATGACAAGCCTTGAAGCTCCTTTAGAATACCTTCTCATACTGATTTACTGTTTTCCTAGCTATCCTTTGCAGCAATCAACATCCTATTCAGGGATTCCAACTCTACCAGAGTTTCTTCTACAACATCTGAAGTATTAGGGGTCAAATTTATCTTCTCAAGTTTTTGTTTTCCTACCAGAGCCTTGCCAAGTGGAGTGTATTCCACTCTTATAAAGTCACTAAATTGATCAATTTTTTTGATAATCTCTTCCTCCTACTTCTGCAAGTCAAATAATTTTTCTTCATGTAGAGTGATGGCTTTCCAAATTGATCTATCAATGTCTTTGGATAAGCTTTAAGTATCAGAGACAACAATCAGGTGGGACTCAATGGAGTCCATAACAACCTCAATGTTTTGAGTGGCATCTGACCACTTCAAGAAAAAATCAAGAACAACATTTGATTCAGACTCACAAATCTTTACAACTTCTAGATTCTTTTCAATATTTGAGTGTGTAAGAGCACACTTGTCATGCAATGTCAATAACCTTTCTCTATCAGTTTCTCCTCAACTTCTTGTTTATTATTTTCTCCAAGCCTAGTGGTATACTCCTTGAAATAATCTAAGAACAATCTCAAATTTTGAATAGCGGTGAGAGATGTGTCAATAGATGCACTAGGTATGACCTCTTGCAATATCTTAAGAGCATCTTCTATCACTTTTCCTTTTTGATGTGTTTCAAGAATATCCTTCCCTCTGGATGCTTGGAATGCATCCCCTAACACCACTTTATGCACTAGAGACATCTTCTCCACATCAAAAAATCCTTCAATCATAGGAAGTTGTAGAAGCTCCTGAGGTATTATCAAAAGAAATATGATTTTCTTGGATAGAAATCCTTTCAGAACATCATTACCAGAGGATGATTCTTTAGGATGCTTAAGAGGTTTTACAATCTTCCTTGGAATTTATTTATTTTTCCTAGAAGATTCTTGGGTATGTGCAAGATCATTATGGAAAAAATAGACCTTTAACTGGCAAGAATTTAAGAAAAAATTAGAGCAGCTTGACATAAAAATTTGAATAAGTTATCTATATTATTTCAAAAATATGTAAGAATAGAATCTGTAGAAAATTGGATGTAGTTTCTAAAGTTCTACTATATATTTATTTATTTTTAAATCTATTTGGTGAAAATTTTAAATTTCAATGTAGTAGCACTTAAAATTTAGGGAAAAAATAAGAAGTAGGTGTCTATCTAACCACCCTAACCACAATAAAATGATAACATATTTTTTATAATATTTTATATATAAGTAGATGACTCTTGTCCCAATGTGATGCATATTTTTTGGTAATTTTTTTCTATGTAAATAATTAATTATGAATTTTTTATTACAATTTTTAAAAATATAAAAAAATTGTATGTCTAACTACCTTAACTTGGTCAAAACTTCATGAAATTTATTTATTTTTTTAATCCTATAGTATGTGAATCATATAATGTGACACATGTTTCAGATTCAAAAAAATTGATATCGTTTGAAAGCTATAGATGTTTTTCAATCAACTTATCAATCAGGACTTTAGTCCTAATTCAAATAGAAAATGAATAATAATTATTTATGAAATTAAAAGTAAAGTATAATTTATATTAGTGGAAAGTTGAGTATCTCCTTTAAAAACCCTTTTTGTTTCATCAATTTTGGGTTAAAAAAAAGTTGTCAGCCACATACCCTACACATACCCATCATATTGCCAATTTTTGGCCCATCATGATCCTACACAAACCCTCTTTGTTTTTCTTTTCTTCCTCTTTATTTTCCTTCTCTTCTTCCTCCTTTTTTTCTTCTTCCACTTTCTATGCCTATTCTTCTTCTTTCTTTTCTTCCTTTTTATTTTCATCTTTATCCTTATCCTTGTTATATTCTTCGTCATTTCCATCCTTTTCATCTTTTCCATTTTTTATTTTTCTCTTCCTATGGATTATTTTTTTATTTTTTTGTACTTCCTTTTCTTTCTTCATGAACCATAGATTTTTGGGTAGGGCTTATAGACTAGTCTTGCACTCTTAGGATGTTTCACCTAAAAGGAGAGAGACAAACCCCACAACAACTATCTAGCTAGGTTCACTCAAATTATTCAATGCATGATGTTATTTAGACTAAATGGAATGATATGAGTGCAATTAGATGATCTATGTGACTGATTATAAAAGCAAAACCTAAGATTTATGCAATGTTATAAAACACAATGTGATATGCAAGCATGAACTATTAATGAACAAATACAAAATAGAAAAGAAGATGGCTGATTCAAAGTACACCTAGGCAGAGAATGGAGAATTTGATTGTTTTTTGAGATTAATGAAAATCACTAATGGGACTCATTTTCCACTAATGGCAATCATTCCTACTTCTAATGACAACTATCAGAAACTAGTTTCTGAGTGTCAAGATCCAGAATCTGACAAAATCTAGATTTCCATCCTTAAGGTGGGACTCATTTACCACTGATGGTGAATCAGTCCTCTCCAAAAATTCTATGAAATCAGGGAACAATTCTGCAACATCAGATCTAAGGTTGTCTCCTTGTTGGTCTAATGGAGTTAATTATACATAAAACAAACATAATGTCTTCTCCAAGCTTCAAATAAGTTTGATTTGACTTGAAGCACCTTGTTGACTTTTTGACCACCTTTCAACACCTAATTGCTTGTCAAATCTACACACACAAGTCTTCAAATGCACATACAAAAGGGAAAGAATTGTTAAGGGTTAGAGAATAGGGGTTTGCCTTGGTCAAACCCCACTTTGGTAATCAAACCCTTAATGAAATAATGAAATGAAAGAGAATGACAAACAAATAGCATGCAAGTGCTATCAACTTACCAAACCCTTGTTGAAGAAAATCTGAAGATATGTCAATGGATGCTTCGAAATGCTTGAGTAGATGATGCAAAGTGTTTGAATGCTTGATGAATTTTTGAATGAATGGGAAGATTACATGAATCTGTTAGGAGATGTAAAATGAGGAGAAAAACACTTATTTATACACACTTTTTCCTTAGTACCTCAATGATACCTCATCATAGGTTGACATCAAGTGATTTTCAATAAAAAACCCAAAAGGATATTTGAATTTTTTTGAATTTGGAGCCAAGACGGACTCATTTTCCACCCATGGCGAATGGGTCCCACCTTGTACTTGAAAGTGGATGTTGGGAATTAAGTCACATTTAATTTTTTTGTTAGGTTTACATTAAAAAATACACTTAATTAAGCCTTATAATGGCATAAAGGGGTTAAATAAAACAAGATGAAAGGTGTAAATAGTGAAATTATATCTAGAAAAGTGTAAAATATTATTACAAGGCTTTACAACACTTCAAAAATAGGACTTGATAAGTGATGAAAAGGTGATTTTTAGGTGAATTGCAATGAATAGTGTCTAGAAAAGTGTAGAAATGTGAACTACAACACTTTAGAAAACCTTCATAAGATGCCTTAATTTTAATTTTAAGGACCTAATGTGCATGTTCAAGCCACATTACATGAATAAATCAAAGAAAAATGGACCAAACATCATGAGGAAAGAGCTAATAGGCCATGAAAATGACAAGGGGCCATTTTTCTATAACACATTTAGCCCCCAGTTTAGTGAGAGGATGAACTTGCTTAAAACTCACACTAAAGTAGCCATGCATATTGAGAAGGATCAAAATACACTTATGTTAGCAAGATTGAATAACAATAATCAATAGGGATGATAATGTCCCCAGGATGAAGATCCCATGGAAAAATAAACATAAGGACAAAGGAATACAACTATTAAAATGAAGGGATAGGATGAAGCTTTGATCATCTATCCAACTAGTTGTGGATTAGGTCTAGGTTGTTTGTTTGAAAAAGAGAATGCATACTCACTTTTGGGCAATAAAATTCACTGTGGTCCACTAGGTGAGAAAAACCAAAAAGGTAAGATACACATGCTAATTGGTATACACTCACAAACACAAAGGTGGCTATGGGGAATTCATGCCGCTAGATGGGCTTCCCGCTCAACCATATCAAAGTTATACCTCTTGATAACTTTAACAAGGTGCCACAAAGGAAAATGTTGGTTCATGTTTCATGAGACAAGAAAATATTTGTATTCTTAGAACTCATGAACAGAGAGGATGGTACCACAGACATGGAAGTTGTGTTATGTAAGGTGGAAAAAATGAAAAATGTAAAATGTAAAAGTGTAAAGGATGTTCAAAGGAGTCTTGTTAGGTTTATATGAGGTCTACCACTTAGGGAAAATTGTGTCTAATGTCTCCAAGAGAGGACCAATCAAAAAATAAAATATTCACAACTTAGGGGATGCAATGCATCACATCAGGCCACTAAGAGGAATGCAATATGCTAAGATCAATCACACTTATGAAGGACATCACACCCAATGTCATCCACAAAGTGATGAATACATCGTATGAAATGACAAGGCTACACTAAGAACCAAGAATGCAAAATGAATTTTGGTAATATATGCCCCCCACTTTAGATGAATTGCTACACACCACTCTATGAGAAATTACTTTAAAGTAGTGAAGGAAAGAAAATGCAACAATACATGAGATCCAACTTGGAAAGCCCTATGCCAAGTCATATGTTTCTATGTTAGGTTGTGTCATGTCAATGAAAAGGAAAAAAAAAGAAAAGGAAGTTTCCACCTAGAAAGGAACACACCAAACACATAAGGTATCTATGGATTTGGGGTTAGTATGTTCGTTGCTGCAATGTTTTTATTAAAGAGCTCAAAATTTTCATCACTCCCCAAAGCACATTGAACTAGAAGAATGACACAAAGAGAATGAGAAAGAAAGAAAGAAAAAGTTTGTTTTGGATCAACATGGAAGAGACATTGTGGTCTCAACCCTTTGTGTTGAAGTACAAGTGAAAAGAAAACAAAAAGTAAAATGAAAAGAAAAAGATTTTAGGTCAACATGAAGGAGACAATGTAGTCTCAATGCCTTGCATCATCCCCAAAAGGAAAACACAAGAAAAATAAAAAATGGAAAAGGTCCTTTTGGGTCAATATGGAAGAGACATAGGGCATCTCAATTATTTGCATCATCCTGAAAAGGAAAACACAAAAGCAAAAATGAAAAATACAATACACGACATATAGAAGAATAGAGGTACAAATAGAGGAAGTGTACTTGACAAGAGAGAAAACATAAAATGCATGATACGGGGGAACACGATACACACATACAAGAAAAATGGAAAAAGGATAGTAATGCAAATGTAAGTCAACCATTAACTAAGTTATTGTTTTCTCAATCTTAAGTAGTTAAGTAGAAAATGAATAACATAACTAAGAGACAAAGACAAGTTCATTACAAGGACAAGGATAACAATTGATTGCCCCCCACAAAGCATAGGGAAAGAATGATCTGATATCGGTGATGTGAAAGGAACATGCATGAGTGAGAATATAAAATTATACAACTATGGAATGATAATGGAATTTAGGTTTTTATGGGATAATAGGAAAGCAATCGGTATCAATGAAGTGATACTTATCCAATATGTTCTTCAATGTCTAACATTCTTTGGTTTGATGTCCAAGAACACAATGATATTTGCAAAATGGTATGTTAGAATCTTTAGGACGAATGACCAACCTATTCATAGAAGGTAAAAGTATAAGGCCTTTGTTTAGAAGTAGTTGAAGTCTCCTTTCACATTCAGGTGGAGGATGTGTAGGAAACTTGATATTTTTCAATTTATAAGGTTGTTTTCATTT
Source organism: Sequoia sempervirens (assembly GCA_007258455.2). Classification (NCBI taxonomy): domain Eukaryota; kingdom Viridiplantae; phylum Streptophyta; class Pinopsida; order Cupressales; family Cupressaceae; genus Sequoia; species Sequoia sempervirens. The sequence goes on along the minus strand of VDFB02000003.1, from coordinate 384,211,261 downwards.
TCTAGACTCTCATTTTTCATGAATGGAAGGAGTAAGAGGACCCATGAGGATTCAAGCACCCATGTCATGAGAATCAGACAATGGTTGTTCGTGTGGAAGGAGAATGTTTAATTCAAGAGGAGAATCAAAGATCACTATACCATCATCTTGAAGTCTCCAATATTCAAAAGGAGGTTTATCAGGATGAGAAGGATCTTGATATCCTAATCCTATGGTGTTTTCTTCTATTGGTTTTTGTTCAAGAAATTGGTGAATGTCATGTTCATGTGTTGTGTCACAACCTTATTTACTGGGGATAGTAAAGCTTTTACCATATGTTTCTTCAAGGTTTATGGGAGTGTTTGTGACTTTGTGATCATATAATAGTTGTGAATGTGTTTTCATAGAGGAACTAGGTCCACTTGATGGAGGAACCTTAGGTCCTTCATTTATTTGAGGATGTAAGTATGCAAAGTGATCAGGAGGTGCAATAATAGGGAGATCTTATGACTTCATGGATGGGTAGAAAGCTACATTGGCTTCTAGGTTAACAAGACATTCATTTAAGAACTTGTTCATGCTAGCATCATCTTCTCCAATGATGTCTACATCATGAGGTGTGGAAGGGGCATGTGGAAGCTCAATTTCATTAGGATCACAACCAAAGGCAAAATTATACATGTCTACCAAGGATTTTAATTAATTCCAAAACTTACTAAAAGAAAATGTCATGATAACAATGAATGCAAGTAAACTAAGATGTAAGAAATAGCTGAAAATAGAGATTCTAGAAATTAGAATAGAAAGAAACTATAGAAAGTTGTTATGTAGGAAATACCCTAAAAATGCCTAGAAATGCTATGCAAAATGTGCAAGTGGATTGATTTGCCTAGGGTGGCAAATGAGTCCAGCTATGAGATTTTTTTATGTTTTTCAAAAAATTTAAAGTGATTCTAATGCTTTTCAGATGTCAAAATTAAGGATGCAAATGAAGATTTTCTGTTTTTTCAATGATATGCAATGCAAAAATGAAATCTAAATGAGTCTTTCACTAATGCAATTTGAGAAACCCTAGGATAAAAAAACAAGACAATACCCTTATTGAATGTTGATGCAAATAAAGTCTAAGATGTAAGATGCATTTGAAATAAAAAATGTAAAGTGCTCAATATGCAGGTTCACCAAAATGAATCGTAGATTTTTGGGTAGGGCTTATAAGTTACTCTTGTGCTCTTATGATGTTTCACCTAAAAGTAGAGAGATAAACCCCACACAAAGAATATAGCTAGGTTCACTCAAATGATTCAATGTATGATGTTATTTAGACTAAATGGAATGATATGAATGCAATTAGATGATCTATGTGACTGATTATGAATGCAAAGCCTAAGATTTATGCAATGTTGGAAAACACAATGTGATATGCAAGCATGAACTATGAATGAACAAATACAAAACACAAAAGAAGAAGGATAATTTAGAGTGCACCTAGGTAGAGAATGCAAAATATGCAACCTTCTAAATGCTATCTAAGATTACTAAAAATCACCAATGGGATGCATTCACCACTAATGGCGAATCAACCCTGCTTGTGATCAAAACTAATGAAAACTAGTTTCCTAGTGTCAGGATCTAGAATATGAAAAAATATAGATTTCTATCATTAAGGTGGAACTCATTTGCCACTATGGAGAGTCAATTCTCTCCCAAAATTTGATAAAATTAGGGAACAATTCTACAACACCAAATCTGAGGTTGTCTTCTTGTTAGGTTGACAAAGTTAATTCTACATAAAATGGATAGAATATCTTCCCTAAGCTTGAAATAAGGTAGATTTGACTTGAAGTATCTTTTTGACTTGCTTACCACCTTTCAAGACCTAATTTCTTGTCAAATCTACACACAAGTCTACAAATACACATGTAAGAGGGGAAAAATAGGTGAGGGTTATAAAATAGAGGTTTTCCTTGGTCAAACCCTTAATGAAATAATGAAATGAAAGAGAATGCTAAACAAATAACATGCAAGTGTTATAAACTTACCAAAACCTTGTTGAGGAAAATCTAAAGATATGTCAATGGATTCTACAAAATGCTTGATTAGATGATGCAAACTACTTGAATGCTTGATGAATGTTTGAATGAATGGGAAGATTGCTTGAATGTTTTAGGAGATGTAAAATAAGAAGAAAACCACTTATTTATACACACTTGTGCCTTATTAACCCAATGATACCTCATCACAGGCCAACATCAAGTGATTTTGAATAAAAACCTAAAAGAAAACTTGAAAAATATTGAATTTGGAGCTAAAAGGGACTCATTCGCCACCCGTGGTGAATGGGTCCCACCTTGGACTTGAAAGTGGGTGTTAGGAATTAAGTCCCATTTAATGTTATTTATTGGGTTTACATTAAAAAATACACTTAATTAAGCCTTATAAGGGCATAAATGGGTTAAATAAAGCATAAGGTGTAAATAGTGAAATTATGCCTAGAAAAGTGTGAAATCTTGTTACAAGAGTTTACAACACTTCAAAATAGGACTTGATAAGTGATGAAAAGGTGATTTTTAGGTGAATTTCAATGAATGGAGTCTAGAAAAGTGTAGAAATATGTTACAACACTTCACAACACCTTCACAAGATTCCTTAATTTGAATTTTAAGGGCCTAATATATATTTTCACCACATTACATCAATAAATCAAAGAAAAATTGGACCAAACATCATGAAGAAAGACCTAAAAGGCCATGAAAATGACAAGGGGCCATTTTTCTATGGCACACTTCAGCATTATCTTTTTCATCATGGGTGTGTGCAAGAAGTTGAGTCCACTTTTTGGCCAAATAGTGGAAGTGTTTTCCTTGATTTTCAGAATTTGACACATTTGAACTTAAATTTTGAAGCACTTAGAGATGGAATCTTCAAAAAATTAACTAATCATTAAATGTAGTAATGAGAGTCTAGTTTCCAAATATGTACTTTATTTCAATACCCAGATTGTAAAAATTGAGTTTCAATAGGAGTTTCTAAAAACCACTGTTTAAAAGTCACTTTTTTATACCATACCATGCACATGTACAACATCCATATTTTAACCTAAATTATCATATTTTTCTAAATCCTTTTGGGAAAAGATTTGTGACTCACTAAAGCTTGTTTTCGATATTTTTTTGTAATTTTTTATTGAATTTTTTTTTCGTTAAATCTTTATTAGGCATATTTGTCATTTTGAAAAAATTTCATGTAAGACACGTATAAGATGACCTAAACTTATCATTTTTTGATTTTATCTTAAACTGAAAAGAATTTTCTAAAGTTTGTTCTTGTTCAATTCAATCATTAAAATGTTATGTTGATCAAAAGTTATTAAAATACTAAAAAAGCTTGATAATTCAAATTATGGACTATTTTCATTAGAAATTAATTTAAAAATAGAAAAAATAATCAAATTATTAAAAAAATTACATATTTGGAATCTTCACTGTCTCATCTATAATGGGTTTTAATTTTGTAAAAAAATTCTGCAAAATAGGTCTTCAGACATATGTCTAAAGTCATTATTTTCCTATGACATTAATAGGACCTTCAAGTTACAGGTCAAACTAGGTCCAAAGCTTAGGTTTGGGTCGCCAAGCCATTTCTCGAAACAGAAAAAGCCAAAAAACCTGCCCAAAAATTCATAATTTAAAACACATGATCTCGTTTTAAAACGGGATCCCGTTTCAAAATGGGATCCTGTTTCATAAATGGGATCAAGTTTTGAATTTTTTTCAAAAACAGAAATTTTCATTTTCGAAAAGTTTTCAAAATGGGGTCCCATTTTGAAAACTTTCCGAAAATGGAATTTTTCAAAATTGGAAGTTTCAAAATGGAAATATTCCAAAGCGGGTTTTGAAATTTTCCATTTTGGAAAATTTTCAAAATGGGATCCTGTTTTGAAAATTTTCCAAAAATGGAAATTTTGAAAAACGGGATCCCGTTTTTTAAATTTAGGCTCAGGATCTCGAATTTAAACAGGATCTTGTTTTTAAAAACGGGATCTCACTTTTTAAAAATGGGATCCCGTGTTTTGCAAGCTAATTTCATTTTTTTTCCTAAGGCGAAAACTTCCACATTTCATGGAGTCATCTTCTTGCACTTACCCTCATTTCCTTTTTCTCCTTTAGTGTGCTCCAAAGGAGCATTATTATGTTTTTCAAGCTTAGTTTCACCTTCATTCTATTTCTCTTACTAGAGGATCATTTTCACCACTGACATCAAGTTCATCAATGCTTTCAGAAATATCTACATTACCTGTATCAAGAGGAACATATTCCATGGCATTTTCAGTAGCAACATCTTCATTAGCCTTAAGCATGCCATTTTTTTTGTTGTATCATAGATCACCTTTGTTGTTTCCTTATCTTCTTTATCATATTATTATTCCTTTTCATTAAAATATTTACTCTTTTCTTCATTCGAAACATGTCTGTTTAAATCTTTTTCAAAGTCTCCAGATCATCCAGGGTCAAGGAAGACCCAATCTTATTAGATGCAACATTTCTGATTTTCTCTTCAAATTCAACAGCCTTTGATCTATTTTTCATTAGACCTTCCCACATATTCTAAGGTACATCTTTCCTTATATTATCCCCCTTAACCTCCAAGATGATAACATACTGAATGACAACTAAAAGAAAAGTTTTATTATCCTCATCTCCACCATTATCATAATATTATTTTAAAGGTTTTAGCATATTCTCAAAATGTATCAAAGTATTGGTAGTTTCCTCTAACTTAAAATGGGGACCAAAACTTATTGGATTGTCTTGTTCTTCTCCCTGGTCCGTAAAGGCTTCACCAGAAACCTTAGGCTTCTTTGATTATGGTTTGGTGGTGTACCATAGAAAATGGATCACTTACAATTTCATGGTCGTTTAGGTCTTTCTCTCATGATGATTGGTCTATTTTTCTTTGATTTAATGTTGCAATATAACTTTTTCATTCACATTAGGTCCTAAACATTCAAATTATGACATCTTGTGAAGGTGTTTTGAAGTGTTGTAACACATTTTTACACTTTCCTAGACTCTTCTAATTGAAATTCAGCTAAAAATAACCTTTTTTATCACTTATCAAGTCCTATTTCAAAGTTTTGTAAAGTCTTGTAATAAGATTTCACTCTTTTCTAGGCTTGTTATCATTATTTGCACCTTTCTTATGCTTTATTTGACCCCTTTATGCACTCATTAGACTTCAAATTAAGTGTATTTTTTAATGTCAACCCGAAAAAAAGCATTAAATGTGACTTCATTCCTGACACCTACTTACAAGCCCAAGGGGGGACCCATTCTCCATGGGTGGCAAATGAGTCCTTCTTGGCTCCAAATTCAAAATAATTCAAATTTTCTTTTCAATTTTTATTCAAAAATACCTTATGTCGGCCTATGATGAGGTATTATCAGGTAATTAGGGCATAAGTGTGTATAAATAAGTATTTTTCCATCCATTTTACACCTAATTCATTCAATTATTCACCCACTCACTTGCATTCACTCATTCAACATCAATTAGCATTCTTGCATCAAAGCATTATTCAATCAAGAAAACATCAAGCATCTTGGAGTAGCCATTGACATATCTTCAGATTTCTTCAATAAGGTTTTGGTGAGTTTAGGAAACTTGCATGTTATTTATTCATCTGTCCTTGTTCATTTCATTTCATTTCTTCATTAAGGGTTTGATTACCAAAGTGGGATTTGACCAAGGAAAATCCCTATACCCTAATCCTTAACCATTTTTCCCCTTTTGCATGTGTTTGTAGACTTTTGTATGTATATTTTTCAAGAAAATAGGTGTTGAAAGGTAGTCAACAAGTCAACAAAGTGTTTCAAGTCAACTAGAACCTATTTCAAGCTTGGACACAACCTACAGTCTATTTTCTGCAGATTTGACTCCGTCAACCTGACAAGAAGACAAGTGCATATTTGGAGCTACAAGATTGACCCTTGATTTTGTATAATTTTGTAGAACTAATTTTCCATCAATGGTGAATGAGTCCCACCTTAGGGATAAAATTTGATTTTATCATAATCTCGTTCCCGATAGTCAAAAAGCAGTTTCAGGTGTTTTTGTCAGTAGCAGGACTGATTCACCAACATTGGAAAATGATTCCCACTAGTAATTTATAGTGATTTTTGATAGTTTTCATAGCCCTCTAGATCCATCAATCAATTCTCAGGTGCACTCTGTTAGACCTTGTTCAATTCTATTTGCATTAATTTATGTTTTTAGTTCATTCTTGCATACCTCACCGTGTTTTCAAAAATTACATATTTCATTATTTTTGCACATATAATCAATCAATTTCATCACGTAGTTGCATTTAGATCATTTCATTTAATCATAATAACATCATACATTCCTTTATTTGAGTGAACCACCTTTAATTATAGGGTTCTATCTCTCTTTTTAGGTGAAAAATCATAAGAGATCAAGAGAAGTCCATAGAACCACAAAATCGATGGTTCAGGTGTGCACATGAACACCAAATTCTTGCACTTCCTCATCATAAAATGATGATACAAAATGCACTCTCTTGTAACCAATAAATTCCTTAGAAGCACCTTCACCAGAGGATAAACCTACTCTTCTTGTCCTCACCAATTTTGCATTAGGATCCTCTTCTTCTTCATCCTAATCATCTGTGACACTAATGTTCTTCTCTCTTGTTTCATTCTATGTCTTTCCTCTCTTTGCAAGGGATACCAAGGGACTTTCTTTCCTCTTCCCAAATCTAGTAGCCAGTCCAGAGGAAACCAAAACTTTTCCTTTATTAGTGGTATAGGGTTCAATCTTTGTTGTAGGGGTTGCAGAGGATTTGACAATGGTAGTCATGCTAGATCTTCTAGGCTAGATGATTTTTCCTCCAACTGTTCTCCTTTAGCCCTTCCAAGGTAAATTTCCTCATCAATGAATCCAACTTCTTTAAGCATTTTCTCCACTTTCTTTATGATTTTTGGCTTCTACTACTGCAAGTGAACTTCCATAGAATTTCTAGCATAAGTCCCAATTTTGGATTCATTGTGATCTTCAAATTCTTCAGCAATATTTTCACATATCCTTCAACCTCTACTTCGATAATCTCATATCCCAATGGCTAAATCAATATGGTTGAGGGTTCTATTTCCCTGATCATGCATTCATCAAATGAAACATGGAATATGATGTCATCTTTATACTTTTCAACAATTTTCCTTGAAATCCTTTCTCTTTCATTCATGTTTCTCTTAAATACAAAAAATAATATTGCTAGATAATTTTCTTAAGCTTTAAAATTACCCATAATATGTAAATAATCAAAAAATTGATGTGCCACTAGTCTAGATGAGTCCTAGAACACTTCATCATTCTTTCATAGAAGTCTCTTCATGAAATAAAGCAATAGACATACAATCAATGAACTAAATTTGAAAGCATACTTCCTTTCCTTTGTTTCCTTCAAGTTCTCAAGCAACTATAACTGGAGAATCTCACATAAATCATAATCTGCACCATTTACAACCATATGAAAACTAGTATAAATTGTTGTAGCCGAAAAAGAGTTCTCTCTATTTGTGAAGTATATTTTGTAGCCAAACATGATAGTTGCATACTTCACAACTGGATTAGTGATGGTCTTCACTGTTAAAGCTCTCTTGTCATATGCGGATCTTGTAAGTTTTGTTACTACCTCATTATTCATAGTTTTTAGTGTGGGTATTGTACCTTTATCCAAGAGATTAGTAACAACCCTTATCGCTTCCTTAGTTATCAGGTGTGGTCGGTCATTCCATAGGAATTTATCATGAATTCTACTCAAAACTGACTTCACTAGATCATCATCATAGCTAAAGTTGGGAAAATTATTCCATTTTTCTAACTTATTAGCAACTAGGTTTGAGTACTTAGGTTTTATCAAGAAATCATCACTAGTAAGCTCATTCCACAATATGTCAATCAATTTTGTGTGATTGAATTCCTCATACTTCACTCGAATATGCATCCTTGTGTCCTTGATTGGCATGAATCCATGAGGGATTGATGAGAATGTGCCCATGTGGTCATCTTCGAATAATTTCAAGGAATATTTTCTATAAGGTCTCAACCTCTCTAACATTTTAACAACTACAAGGGTTTCCATTCTTCCAATTTTGAATTCAAACAACTCAAAGAACACAAACCCACAACTAGATAGAAAAGAAAAATACCTCTTTCTTCGCAATGAAACCAGAACTAGGGTTTTTATGCCTCAAACTCCAATTATCCTCAAGAATGCTCCAAAAATATCTTCAATCTCTTCAAATGCATGAATGATCAAAATTCCTTACATATTTTCATTATAAAAAAACTATCTGCCCTAATTCACATTAAATGTGGTAGATTCACAAGCTGCTAAAAAAATTTCTTCTTTGCTCAAAAAAACCCTAATTCACTTTGCAAAAGATCATTCCTTCATACTTTCTTTTGGCTCCATTTCCAAAACCTTCGATTATTCATTCTTTACATTGCATCCTCATGCTAGCCTCTTACACACCATTTATCTAGGGGGTTTTTATAATTTTTTGATAATACTCCCCCTAAGACCATGCTAGGTCTAGTTATTAGAGGAATTATCCATATTGGATGAGGGCACAGACACATCAGTAGTTTCTAGTTCTTCTTTCTTCCCCCAGATATTATTCATCTCTTGCTTAATCTCACCTTTGTCAAACTTCTTCACAAATTCATTCTTCTCTACCAGATTGGTCTTCTTACCCTTCTTTCTTCTGCAATTTCTTGAGATATGTCATGGTTTGTTGCAGGTATAGCAGGAAATATTTCTTTGATTATATTGACTTAAACTAACTCTTGTTCTACACTATTTAGCTTTATTTCCATACTTATTACAAGTATAACAATAGCCATTAAAGGATTGATTCACTCTTCCTCCATTAAACTAATTCATAATCCAGGTTCTACATTCACTTGCCTTATGTCCAATTATTATGCAAGAAAAACATTGACCAAAGAAAGAACTAGGAAATTGATTCATCCTAATCCTACATTTTTTTTCCTTGTGATGAAATTTGTTGCATTAAAAACAAGCTCCATTAAGAGAAGGATACCTTTGTTCACTAGGTTGTCTCACAAGGGGTCTCCTAATAGAGTTCCCTAAGTTTCCATTTTTCTTTCCTTTATTTTGAGCCTTTTGATTGTCCACAACCTTGGAACCTTCACTGATATCATTTTCTAGACCACCTTTGTCTTTACTAGGTTTTTGTCCTGCAATCAATTCATCAAGCCTGTCTAAGCTGGATTTGAAATTTTTCTCACAAAGTTTTACCTTCTCCATATTCACTTTCAGGTTCAAAACTTCTTGGTCAAGCTTGGTGCAATCTTCAGACTTTCTTTGTACCAATTTTTTCATACATTCTTCAATTCTTTTCTTCTCCTCTACTTGCATTTTCAAACTGGTAATTTCTTCATTAGCCTTCTTCAACTAATCAGTTACTTCCTTATGCCTATCTTTGAACTTTATCTATTGCTCTTTTAATTTTTGGACACACTCATTTGCATATTTTCTCTTTCAACTTTATCAAGATCCTCAAAGGCATTCTACAGCTCTCCTTTATAATCCATTTCTTCTATCTACAAGATCTCCTTCAAGCTACAAGGATTTTCCAGAGGAACCAAGTTCTGATACTAATTGCTAAATATCCAAGATACTGAGAGGGGGGTGAATCAATATCTTCTTAAATTTTTTGATCATACACCATCCAATTATTCCAATGAATACAACAACAAAGATAAGAAAAATTATTAACAAAGAATGTGATCACAAAACAAATGAACACCAAGATTTTTTACGTGGAAAACCCATAATGGGAAAAACCATGGTGAGTATTAGCTCACAATATAGTATAATCGGTTATAATATATTACATAAATGGGTGGCTCACTACCAAGACTTACTATCCAAATACAAAGGCTCAGTTCTTTTAGAATTACAATGACAAAATAGCTTATAGCCAAAAAAAATGAGCTGATTAAGTACACCTAGTGAGTGGGAATTCAATTCCAATGAAGCTTAGTAAACTGAATTGACACACTTCATCATATTCACTCTCCTTCACATTCACATTTTCAAGACAAAAATATCTCACTCACAATCTTCAAAAACTATCCAATATATATATATGATCTCTCTGCAAGCATCAATTAGGTTGGCCTAATTAGATGCAATTTTTATTCACCAAAAATACCATCTATCAGCTCCAACCTTTCACAAAATCATCCCAAAAAGGAATTCAAACACTCAACACACTACATCAAGTTGGCATGGACCTAAGATAGGTCACACATATGTCTGCATAACAAAAATTAATTTACCATCCATTAGGTCGGCCAAGGATAGACTTAATAGCACAAATGCAATCACTAGACTAATGGCAATACGAGCATCTGAGTATGTGAAATATTGAATTTACATGCTTCCAACATCAACGAAACATTTCCAAAAACCGCAAGCAACAATAATCAACAACAACAAAAAATGTAGACCAAAATACTAGAGGGTATACTTAAATACCAAAGGATAAAAACATTATACCGGTTTAGATACCGGACTAGAATACCACAAAAAATTTAGACTTGATCTTGCAATTACAACTCATATATCATGGTGACATCAATGAAAACACAACATAACAAAATGAGATGTTCTTCTTTATTTTTCCAACAGGAAGGGGCTAATGTGTGGGTTGTGACAATCCAAACCTCTGGATAAATAGTTGGTTCCCTTTCCAAACTAATTACAGAGTGTTGATCCAACTCAAATCTAATAGAAAATAAAACATAATCCTACTAACTAAATTTCACAAGGAGAAGAGAGAGAAGAAGGGAAAAAAAAATGGAAAAAGGTGATGCACCAAGATTTAGAATGGTTTCTTCCTTTCTCATTACAACCCAAAGAGTTAGCAAAATTAACTAGAGGATTACTCAATTCTTTAGTCTATAGAATCCCATAACAAAAAAGAAGCTAAAGGGGTAACCAACACTAAGAGTGAAGTAAAATCCATAGTTAGTTATTGACTTTAAGTTTTTACAAAACATGAATATGTATAAAACCATAAACATCTATCCAAATATGAATATAAAATATTGTACAATATGCCAAAGAGAGAGAGAGAGAGAGAGAGAGAGAGAGAGAGAGAGAGAGAGAGAGAGAGAGAGAGAGAGAGAGAGAGAGAGAGAGAGAGAAGAGGTAATAATAAGTAACTTTGCATTAATTACAAGGATTGAAGCCAAATTATAGTTACAAAGATGTAAAAATTACATGTATCTTCTCCAATAACAAAAGAAGAACCCTTCAAAATTAATTCTAATATGTTTGTTTACTTCTAGAAGGCAAAGGAGAGGAGAATATTGTAGGGGAAAAAATCATAATTGTGGTTATACTCGAGTGTGACATATCTACAAAAAAATATAGTTTGTAAGTGTGAAAAATATTCCCAATCCATTTCCATACTTTACATTGATAATTTAGAGGATGAAGTACATAAATATCTTGTGAAATACATTGAATATCATGGCTCTAGAATGACCACCTAAAAAAATGAGAATATCTACTAAATAATGAAGCATGACACCATTTTTCCCAAAAAATATTAAATTGAATTAAAATCCTGTAGAAAGCCCTCACAACATGAAAAATAGGTTATTGTAGGAGTTGTTAAGCATTGAAGATGTTGCAAATAAGGTTGGAGGAAAATAGATAGAAAAAATGAAATAAATAGATTCATATAGAAGTTTGGCTTCTATGAGGTCAATGTAGGACTTTGGTTGGCATCAAAATTGTAAGAATCAATCCATGTATAAGTTCAAACTCCTTCGGGTTATTGAAAAATATTAGGCTTGATTAGGATATGAAGGAAGGTTGGGCTTCATATTATTGGTGCTTTCTCCTTTGGAGATATCATTTTTTACTGATGTTTATTTATTTCTTTTCTCAATTCCTTCTACTTCACCTTTTAGAGTTGACACAAAGTTGACACCCTCTTATATCAAATCCTATAACCCTCTAGGGAACTTGAAATGCTTCATGAACCTATTAGAGGTTCAATAAGTTCTCAAAATAAATGAAACCTATATGATCCCTCTTTTTTATTTATCTTCACCTTCGTGTTGGTATTTCTTGAAAGTCTTTACCTTACCTTTATTGAGAATTGAGGGATTACTAGGAACTAAGAACCTCATCATAGGTTCTTGAGTTTTAGGAACCACCAAAAATGCCAATAAACACTTGCCTTGTTCTTTTTTTTTTTCCTTTTCAAATATCCCATCTCCATTAGGTTCTTGTAAAACTTTGATTAGCATCAGGTCATCACCTTTGTATAATAAATTATTTACTTTGAATTACCTACAATAATCCTCTCCTTCAACTATTGGACTTTTTTGTAACTTGAAACTCCAAATGAACAAGTGAAAGCCTCTTATTGAACCACACATGAAGTTAACCTCAAACAAACTCATGCAAGAGTTTGGATGGGATGTGAACTTCACCTTCTAAAACATCATCAGGTTCACTTACCCTTTCACACAAATCCATCCTTAGGTGATTTACTTTTCTATCGAACTTGTGTTTCCATCAGAACTATATGGATCTAGAACCTTCATCTAAACCATGTGGGTTTGGAACCTCCATCTAAAATGCACCTTTTATTAATGAACCAAATCACTTGGGATGACCCATGTGTTTTCTTAAATTCCTTCATTTTTTTTCTTCATAGAACTTGGACCTCCAATTGACCCATGCAAAAATTTCACTTCCATTAGGTCTAGGTTGAATGTTCACTTTGATCAGAATTACACCCTTGGAACTATGAACTAGTTTAGTAGCCCCTTTCCACAAATCTTCCCTTAGTTAATTTTGTTTTTTGTAGAGGCTCAAGGCCTAGTTAAACCTTGCAAAATCAAGATGGTTCACTAAGAATTACCCACAAATCCATCCTTACAAAAATTCAACCTATGTTTTGATTATGTGGAAATTTCTCCTACTATTAAATCGTGTAGGATCAATACCTACTACTGAATTTTACCTTGGAACAATGATCCAATTCAATTATACTTTCCCATAAAATTTTGGTAGCAAACCCCAAACCCATAAGCACATAACTTTTCTAATTTTAATCTAGTTTTCTTCAAAATTGGATTGTGGGTACCCATTAAGGTGCTCACCAAGATAGAGGACCTATAAAACCCTAACACTTAGCTAATTTTAGGATTTTTAATTTAGAAAACTTACTAAAAGAAAGAAAAGGGAAACCACAACGAGAAGCACAATTGACATGGATGAACCTATAACAATTTCTTAGATTGGTTATCATCAACAAAAAAATACTAGGGGGCATACTTTGAATGTTGACCAAATTTTCATCAACTCATCATCCCATGAGGTAAATGACTTTTTATTTTTATTGAATTTTGGCTATTTTGTTCACCACCTCTTCAATGGCCCTATCCATCTTGGTAATACAATTTTCTATAGTGTAATGTCCCCATTTTTCATCGTGCTAGCATCAAATGTACCTTTGGCTTTCTCAATAGTTGTTAGACATTCTAGAAGGGTTATTTGATGTTTTGAAGAGCTCTAAAGTATTTTGGCACTATCAAATATTATCTTTGTTCAAGGTTTTTTTCTGGTAATTCCAATTATTGGTACAAAAATATTTTAATGATTAAATAATTAATTAAGTTGTTGAAAGAACATAAAGTAAAAGGAAACTTAAATTAATTATTTTAATTTGTTTAGTAAAAGTGGCTACGAGCCAAAAAAATTAAATATGTTAATAAAGTCACTTTTAGAGCTAAGGAGTATAAAGTGGATTGGGAGGTTCATTTTTTTTTCATGCTTGGATAATTTTCTATATTGTGTGGAGTTTGGGAAATTTTTTAGGGTTTGAAACCCTAGGAATAAAATCCTATGGGTAATTCATTCAATGAAATTTGAAGTGTATGATTATTATGTAGGCACACACACACACACACACACAGACACACACACACACATATATATATATATCAAGAAAATCATGTCAATATTACTTAGCCCTAATCGAATTGTATAGTAGTAATGTCTACCAAATGAGTTGATTAATTCCTTGAAGGTTATCAACCTTAAAGCCTATTGTATCCTTCTTAATATTGGTTGGATCAATATTATAGACTACAATCACTAAATAAAAAGGGGTTGCTGCTCAAAATTTAGGTGATGTGGAAAACTTGGGGGGTCACAGAGTTGTCAAAAATCATACATTGTCTCTATTATTTCCATGGTAGCTGCCCTTTCATATTATTCATCATCTAGTCCTTAATTCTTAGAGCCAATCTAAGTGAAGGTGTAGAAATGTGAAGTTGTGGATGTTTGAAAAGTACCATATAGAGTTTCCTAAGGTGGTCATTTTTTTTGGAAATGAGGTGTCTCAACCTTGCTATTTCCATAGATTTGTTTTGTTTTCATTTAAGATTTTTCTATACTTGTTACGCATTGTCAGTGCTTTGAAAATATAAATACTAGTTGTCAAAATATTCCCATGTGATAGCATATGATGGAAGGGATAATTTTAGAGATATTATGACATCTTTGATGGTAAAAAATTAGGGAGAATATTGTGGATGTGAGAGCCTAATTTTAGACTAAAATCTTGCATTTTTGGGCAATACAACTCACGAGAGGTTTTGCACAGGGTTTTGTAAACCATGGATGGTTTCATGTATAGCCAGAGGTCTATAAATTGAATGATTGAGGAGTAGTTTGTGTGTTGATTTTTTAGTGACTTTTATGCTATCTAATTGCTGCTAGAACTCTTCTAGAATTGTTTATTGGTTATACTCATCTAAAAGACTTGCTCTGCCAGTGTATGTAATCTTGTTGTTGGATTTGAAATACATTGAGTAGGCTTTGGAGTATGGGATTTTTCACTTGAAATGGTTTTCCACATGTATACCTTGTGTTCACTATTTTTTTTCTATTAGGAAAGTGTTTTTAGTTTTTCTATAACTGTTAGATCAGTTTTAAATTTTGCATAATATCTCTTCTAAAGATTGACATAGGAAATTTTTTCTATTACAAAAACCTTTCTAGCCATCGAAAACTAAAATGGTATTCAAAGTATGGAGGGTCAATAGAATAATATGGAGGATACACTTAGTTCTAAGAGATTGAGTAGTTATTTAATCACCCCTCTTCTATTAATTCTAACACTTACCTTCATGAATCCTTATGGTATAGTGAAGGAAGTGTAATTAATAAAGAAATTGTACCAAGGATTATGATGTGGAGCTGATAACAAGGAATTTTTACAACAGATTCTAGGTAATCACCACCACATATTTTGGAAGAATTGATATTTCTTGAGGGAACTGATATTCCTTGAGGGAGGCCATGTTTTTCTTTATTCCAACTCAATTTCATCTCATGGCCATATCTAAATGTATGGGAAATTTACATTATTCGGGTCAAGTATTTGATATTTTAAAATAAACACATATTTATGAGAATTCTATACATTCATACATGCTAAATAATATTTTGTACTTTCATAAATTAAATTTACACATGATATTTGTCTTGAATTTTAATTATTGGAAGAGAAATTTAAGCTATCCAAATGAATGTCAACTATGCAAAAAAATGCTTGCACATTGAAAACTTTGAACAAACAAATATCAACCTCTGAAAAAACTGAATACAGGCTCAAAATAGCAACAAGAAACACTATTTGATGAGATGTTTTCTCCCATGAAGTGAAAAAATAGAAAAAAAAATTGTATGATAATTTAGCTTGGGATATTGTTGTGATATCAGAGTGGAAGATTTGGGATTGTAGTGATATTAGAGTGGAATATTTGGGATATTGCAGCCATGATTTTTTAATTTGAAATGATAGATTAGGGACAAATGTGCTACTTTCTTCATATAGAAGTACGGAAAAATAAAGATGAAATATTCATGTCTCAAATAAAATATGCATTAGATATTCTTAAAAATAAATAAATGAAGAGTTGCAAATCAATTGCAACACCTATTGAAAATGGACTTAAGTTATCTAACTTTAAAGATGTGTCAGATCCAATGGACCCCACACTATATAGACAGTTGATTGGAAGTTTGATCTACTTAACTACTACTCACCAAATATCACATATGTAGTGAGCTTGGTATCTAGGTTTATGTCAAAGCCTAAGAAAACACATTAGAGTGCAACAAAGAAGATTCTTTTGATATTTCAAATGGACATCGAGTTATGGTCTCAAATTTAAGCATTAAGAGGATAGTGAGTTGGTTGGCTATAACAACTTCAATTTAGTAGGCTCCAAAGATGACCAAAATTTTGCTTTTGATTATGCTTTCAGTCTTCATTCAACAATATTCTCTTAGAAGTCTAAGAAACAACCATCTCACTCTCTTTAGCAAAGGCTGAATATAAAGTTGCAACATCAATAGCTTTCCAAATTATGTGGTTGAGAAGACTACTAGAGGATTTACACATAATACAAAATAGACCTACCTTGTTGTATTGTGACAATAAGAGTGTTATCCAAATGACTAAGAATCTAGTGTTCTATAGTAGGACAAAACATATTGAGATTCAATATCACTATATTAGAGAATAGGTTCAACATGGATTGAGTGAGCTTGTGTATTATAGTACAAAAGATCAGCTAGCACATATTTTCATGAAGTTTCTAGCTTGTAAAAGGTTCCAAAAACTTAGAGATTTACTTCATGTTCTTCCCAATGATCATTATGGGGGAGAATGGTAGTGATAATTCCCATTGGAGCATCCTTTATTGAACATAAATAATATTGTTGTGCATAATAAATATTGTAGTTGGGTTATTGGTGAATATGGTTGTGTTCCATAATGTCACCTCTCTTTTAAATATTTATTTAATAGATTCTCTATCTCTCATTTCATCAAGGAAATTTGGGGCTTTTGCATATTTGTTTGTTTTTTTTATCACGAGATCACTATTCTTGTTTATTTTCCTTCATAACACTTATAAGAATTAATACTATTATTGCATCTCATTATCAAGGAATCCAAACATTTAGATTTTTCTACCATGAAAAAAAGTGTAATGCCCAAATATTTTCTAGGAAGTGAGCCAATCTTATAATCTAAAATCTCTACCAACATTTATTGAGTTATGTGATCTATATTAAAAAAGAATGTTTGATTTCTATTTTTCCACACTTTCCCCTAAAGCTTTGTAGTAGTCATCTAAGGTATTCCTTATCAACTACGCCTCTCTCTTGTAGGTGACACCAAAGAGAAGGGTAACATCAACAAATTTTGATGAGTGATAGGAACTACATTTGAAGCAATGTAAATTCCTCTCCAATTTTTCCTTTGTATTTTTCTCTAAATATATCTTCCTAGTTCCTTTTTCCATTTTAATAAAAAAATGAAGTTAAAGGGTCTACCAACCCTAAGCCACAAGAGGATCCAAAGAAACCCTAAGTGTCCCCATTAACTAAGCTCATAAATCTTGGTATCAAATTACAATTGCCAATCCAAATGCACCAATCTTTATTAAAGCCAAATCTCTCCAAAACTCTTAAAAGGAAACTTTGCTTGACATTGGCATATACTTTTTTTTATAGCTATTTTAACCAACGTCCTTTTTCCTTTCCATTTCTAGAGTGTATGTATAGCTTCATAAGCGATGATTATTCCATTTGTGATGGATTACCTTGGATTGAACTCACCTTGTTCTTCTAAAATTATGTTTGGAATTATTCCTTTTAATTTGTTAGATATCACATTATAAATTATTATTTTATTTTTTTGCACAAACAAGTGGGCCTAATATTATCCAATGATTATATAGTACTTTTCTTCTATAATAGTGCAATAAAGGTGTTATCTTAACCCTTGAGAACTATTTTTTTATTTTGGATTCGTCTATCACGTCCAAGAGATCCATGCAAATGATATCCTACCGTTGTTGAAAAAAAACTTGCTAAAAATCTATCTAAACTCAAAGCCTTGTTAGGTGCTAGCTAAAAGTGGCAACTTTTATCTTCTCTAAAGAGGAGGACTTCATGATGAAATTGTTTTGTTCCTAATGCCATGTTAGGAATGATGTCCAAAAACTTTAAAATTAAAACTTCATGTTAGTATTGCTAATATTTAATCATATAATTATTTTAAGGATTTTTTTAATACATCTATTATTTTATTTATCAAATTGTAGAGCTATTTACAATTTTATTTACTAGAGTTAGTATGTCAACTCTTTATACAAATTTTGCTAACATACTAATTGTCATTACACTTTTCCTTTTACTATTATTGTAATTGATATATTAACATATAAATAATTGTCAAAGAAAAAAAAAATAATAATAATAATACATGTTCAGAAAATAATAATTTTACATATTTACAACAACAAAAATAGCACTTTTCAATATTATAACCAACAATAGAACTAATATTTTTAAAATTAGAAGTAAATTTTTACTAATTGATTTTTTTTTTCCATCTCTAGGGGAGAAGAGCCAGTAGCCGCTAGGGCTAACTTCGCACAACCGTAGAATACAAACTGTATGTCGAATCGGAAAAAAAATTTATGGGTTTTTTCGCACATGAGTTAAGATCTTATAACTAAGGTTTTGGCTTTTGGGCAATTCGGTAGAGTGCGGTAGCATCCGATATGCGCATGTATGTCAAAAAGACCCCTTTTAGAGGTGCCGCCCAGTTATCATCACCTAACGTCCCAATACCCCCTACATATAACCACCAATAAAAAATTAAAAAAACACCTAAATATGTCACTTTTAATATCTAATTAAAACTCTTTTATCATTCAAATCCACTCAAAAGTGAATGGGTCTAATTCACGTTAGCACCTTCTACATTCAATTTCGCACCCATTACAAATCACTCCTACATATTAATCTCCTTACTAAAGCACCGGATACCAAACACATTACACCCCAATTAATCTTTATTTGGGGTCCGATTGACGCATATGACTAATGCTTTTTTGTGGGTATCCCATCATAACCATTCGCTTTGCCGCGCGCTGTCTAGAAGGTTCCCGGTGATGGAGAAGGCTACGGATGGCGACGGCTCCCCACAGCTCCTCCACGTGCGCACGGCTCCAGGTAACATCTAACATATTCTACCTTTAGAATATGCAAACAATGGTACTGGTTAATCATTTTCTTCTACATCTTTCATGACCCGTGAAGGGTTTATTCGAGTGTTAAGACCCGTGAAGGGTTTGTTCGACATTTGATAAATTATTACTACTTGTCTATGAAGTAAATCATGCATCTTACATGCATCTCGCCATGTGCTATTTTATTCTGCTAATGTCATGGTACTGGCATTATACACACGGGTTTTTTTGGGGTAAAATGATTTCCTGTCCTCATGTTACTGCGCGCTCACAACGTGGTAAATTCGACTAT
The DNA here is from genome assembly GCA_007258455.2 of Sequoia sempervirens. Classification (NCBI taxonomy): domain Eukaryota; kingdom Viridiplantae; phylum Streptophyta; class Pinopsida; order Cupressales; family Cupressaceae; genus Sequoia; species Sequoia sempervirens. The sequence goes on along the minus strand of VDFB02000003.1, from coordinate 384,191,793 downwards.
ATCATGATTTTGTCTGCAGAAATGATAACAAATTTCATGGGTTTGTGAAAACCCTTGCTTTGTTTTTCCAAATGCGGGTTTTATTGTGCTTAAATTATTAAATACGAAATGGTAAAGTCGATTGTCTCATGATTTTGTCTCCAGAAATGATCAAGAATTTTGTGGGTTTGAACACATGTCTATTAAAAACCCATCTCACTTTGGGCATAAATCGACAAACCCATTAAAAATAAATATGTTTTTGTCAAAACCCTTGCATGGTTTTTTCCAAATTCGTGTGCTTAATGAATTAATCTCATGAAACCCTTGTTTGGAATATTCTGCATCTATCTCAAAAATGAATTCATGAAAACCCTTGCTTGGCTTTTTCCAAATTCGTTTGCTTAAGGAATTGATCTCATGAAACCCTTGCCTGGAATATTCTGCATCTATCTGAAAATGCACTTCTGTATTCCTGCGACTGACAAATTATTACTATGAAACCCTTGGTTAATTTCTTTTGCACCTTTCTGAAAAACCCAATACATACATACATACATATATGTATGGTATGTATGTGCACATACATACATACATATATGCATGTATGTATGTGTACATACATACCATCTATATATGTATGGTCTGTATGTATGTACACATACAGACATACATATACACATACATACCATACATATATGTATGGTCTGTATGTATGTATACATACAGACCATACATATATACGTACATGTATATACATACATACATGTATGTATGTATGTATGTACACATACAGACATACATATATACATATATGTATGTATATACACATACAGACATACATTTGTACATACATGTATGTATGTACACATACAGACATTACATATGTACATACATGTATGTATGTACACATACACACATACATATATACAGATGTATGTATATATGTATGTGTGTATGTGTACATATACATACATGTATAAATATGTATGTCTCAGAATGTGTACATACATACATACATACATACATACATACATACATACATGTATGCATGTATGTATGTATGTATGTACACATACAGACATACATATTTACATACATGTATGTATGTACACATACACACATACATATATACATACATACCTGTATATACACATACAGACATACATATATACACTTACAGCATACATATGTACATACATGTATGTATGTACACATACAAACATACATATACAGACATACATACATACATACCATACTTTCCATTGCACATACAGCAGGCCTCAGGTAACATCTAACATCTTTCTCCTTTGAATATGCAAACAATGGTACTGGTTAATCATTTTCTTCTGCATCTTTCATATTACAAAATGTATGTATGTATGTATGTATGTGCACATACATACATACATGTATATATGTATGTATGTATCGAAAGCAACGACAAGCATCCTCTGCACATTCCTCTAATATCCCAAGTATCAGGTAGGTACTTATAGTTATTTTCATTTATGCAGTGTCTTCTTACTTTATACATTCTACCATTTGTAAAGAAATTTCTACTTTCCATTGCACATACAGTAGGCTAGCATACATATATTTGTCATTTTACATTCTGTGTCTCTTGTTCATTCAACAAATTGATGTATATGTGTGTATCCTTTGCCTATCCTTTCAAAATGCAAACAATGGTACTGGTTATTCATTTTCTTCTGCATTTTCATGACCCATTAAGGGTTTATTCGATGATGTCAAAATTATTACTGCTTGTTTATGAAATAAATCATTCCTCTTACACTCCTTTTTTCCATGTAAGTTGATGTTTGAAATAAATCATTCACCATGTGTTGTATATATGTATGCATGTATCTATGTGTGTATGCACATACATACATACATACATTTATACATATATGTATATATGTATGTATGTACATGCATACATACATACATACATTTATGTGTGTATGTATGTGCATACATACATGCAGACATACATGTATGTATGTATGTACATGCATACATACATACATACATGTATGTGTGTATGTATGTACATGCATACATACATACATACATGTATGTGTGTATGTATGTGCATACATACATACACACTTACATGTATGTATGTATGTATGCATGTACATACATACATATATATATATATGTATGTGTGTATGTATGTATGTACATATATACATATATATATGCATGTATGTATGCATGTATGTATGCACATACAGACATACATACATATATGTATGTGTGTGTGTATGTATGTGCATATATACATGTATGTATGTCCATATATGTATGTATGTATGTATGTATGTATGCACATACATACATATATAGATACATATATATATGTGTGTGTGTGTGTGTGTATGTATGTATGTATGTATGTATGTGCAACTACAAAGACAGCGCGTGGTAAAGTGAATGAATAGGATGGGATACCCACAAAAAAACATTAGTCATATGCATCAATCGGACCCCAAATGAAGATTAATTGGGGTGTAATGTGTTTGGTGTCCGGTGCTTTAGTAAGGAGATTAATATGTAGGAGTGATTTGTAATGGGTGCGAAATTGATTGTAGAAGGTGCTAACGTGAATTAGACCCATTCACTTTTGAGCGGATTTGAATAATAAAAGAGTTTTAATTAGATGTTAAAAGTGACACATTTAGGTGTTTTTTCTACTTTGCAATGTATATTACTAATATATGATTGTATGACTCTATGCACGCATGCAAAGCTGCAAAAAATCACAGATATATAAGGCTTCCCAAATGAACATCCAATCCAAATATAGTGTAGAATTCAGTCATATCATCTCTAAAAACCTACGTAACTGGCAGCTACAAATTCAAATGCTATAACAAATTCATATTTGAAACACAACAATCAAATTGAATGCATTCAATTGTCAGGTTCAAATTTCTAAATAAGAGGGATAGCAGCCAGTGGCATTCACAATTTTTCTCCTCTACTACTATATTCACAATTGAACTTGATTAATTATGTGTTGTTGTACATGCATTATTTCAAAGGTCATATGATGTTTGTATGTTACTAGCCTCGGTTGTGACTACCCGTGGTTGTAAATCTTTTCTTGCAGGCATGGGAGAACAAGGAGAGGTGGTGTAACGATGTTCATGGTGGGCAGTTTGGTAATTGTGTTTATCAACACACCAAATAATTAAGGATTTTTTGTTCAAATTGTTCTAAGTTTCAATTATTGTTCTATGTTTTTTACTAACTAGTATATCTTTTTATTTATTTCAATAACTATTGTCCATGTTTGTTTGTTGTATTATATTTGTTTGTTGTGGCAGGCATGTCAAATGGCTAGGAGGTTGTGAAGACCATGTCAATTTGTAAGATTACATATCAGGTAAAGTCTTTCAAGACTTTACTTTGGCTGTGACCCGATAGACATTGTGTTCATTTATAATGTTCATTTTTATTATTCATTGTAAACTTACATTTACAATTTACAATTAAATTAATTTCCAAGTGTATGTGTTCAAAAATTTATAATTTCAAATAGATTAATTTATGGATATGTTGCATATAGATGTATAGTTATATGTATGCATATACTTAGTTGTGTATACATATATATGTATGTATGTATGTATGTATGTATGTATGTATGTATATACGTAAATACATATATATATAGATGTATAGTTATATGTATGCATATACTTAGTTGTGTATACATATATATGTATGTATGTATGTATGTATGTGTATGTATATACGTACATACATATATATATATATATGTATGCATGTATACACAACTAGGGAGGTTGTAAAGAGCAAGTCAATTTGCATGATGACATTTCAAGTCAAGTCTTTCAAGAGTTTACCTTGGCTGTGACCTGCTAGACATTGTGTTCATTTATGATGTTCTTTTTTCTGATGATGTTCATTCATGAACCTGAACAATGGGATTTGATTTATGGTGGGATTTACTTATTCATTGTAAACTTACATATAGATGTATAGTTATATTATATATATATCTATGCAACAAACAAACACATATGTGAAGTTAGAATTTTCAAAATAAATAGATGTGAGAAAATACATACAAACTTATTGAATTATTAAGTTTGAATTTTCAAAAAGTCTGATGTCAGGAAAAATACAAAGTTTGAATTATAATGTTTTCAACCTTTACCAAATGCATTATTTACAAAACATAGATCTTGAATAGACTAGTGAGTCATATTTTTAAATCACATCAATGATAGATGAATACAACAAACACAAAACTGATTTCGAATCACAAAAGCATAGATCATTAACTTGGAAAGAAGACAAGGAGTCTTCATATATACAAAAAACACATTGGAACACATCGAATTAGATAAGTTGAGAACACACTACCATTTAGTTCTACAAAATTAGACACTAGTATCGAAATGCTATCCAATACAACAAACTAGTATCCTTTGACTGTCCAATACAATAGACTAGCATTCAGTTTTACAAAAAACACTCTAGCACACTTCGAGGTCAAAAAATTGACAACAAAAAATCGTAATCAGACATCCACAGATCTGATTATGAAGTGGTGTGTCCTTGGGGGTCAACTGACTCTGCGTCAACTGGAGAAGATGTTGAGGACTGCGGATTGTTCTGTATGGCACTTGCTATACAAGCAAGCAATGCATGATTTGCCTCTGGAGTTAGCTGTAACTGTGGAGAGCAGCCTTCAGAAGACCCATTTTGTAGGCTGCTAAGAGCTGCAAAGGCTGGAGACAAAATGTTAATCATGTCCCTTAAAATTGGATGTTGACTTGGAAGAGGAGTTGTAGGAGTACTCTTACTTCTGTTTCTTTCTGCTCTTTCTGCCTGCTTTTGGTTTTCCTTCAACTGTCTAGCAATCTTTGCTTGCTCCCTTTGAAGCTCCTTTTCATGTCGCTGCCTCAGTTTCTCCTCTGCAATTTTTTGTTTTTTTGCAGCACACTCCAATCTATTTGCCTCCCTCTGTGCGAGGATTGCTTCTCTTTCTGCCTTCCTTTCAGCCATTTGCTCCCTTTTCCTTTGCTGCAATTCTTGGTTTCTTTGCTTCTGTGCCTCTTGTTCATTCAACAAATTGAAGAAATCATCCGATGTCAAAATTTGAGACTGCCTACTAAGGCGTAGGACCCCATTGCGACCTCTGTTAGATGATTGGCACACTCGTTGCATTGGGAGTTGCAAAAAAGTGCTTCTGCTGCCTGCTGGTTGCTGATCATTGACTTGTGTGCATGGCACATAGTCAGCCTCTTCATCATTTGAGTCATTACCATCGACTCCATCCTCTTCATCATTTTCAGCCTCCCAATTTCTCCCAGTTGTGAAGTAATGGATGACATCTTCAGGATCAACATTCGGTGGTGATGGCATGGACAACCCTTCATCCACTTGAGTGAAATTGAGATGCACCCCTAGGTTCAAAGCTGCATCTTCAAATTCAGATGGCAGATTCAGACTCTCTTCATTTTCAGCTGCCTGATTAGATGATCGAACTGCTGGTTCTTGTTGAATTTCTGTTGCCTCAATGTTTTCTAGATTTGGGGGAATGTTTGCAGAAAAGGTATCCACAAACTGTCCAATCTGTTCCTCATTCCAACCTGCTATCCTCAAACAAGTCTCAGCTGCCATGAACTGTGCCTCTTCATCAGCTGTATCACCCTCAGTTTCTGCTCCCAATGTCGTTCCTTCCTCTTCAACCACAAAAGCTTGGCTTGGCCCCATATCCAAGTCAAGTGCATGTCGATCTAATGGCCAAATTCCTATTTTTCTAAAACCACTTGCAATGTTATTAGGAGTCAAAGCTTGTGCAAAAGCTTTGCTGGCAAGTGTTGCCAACTCTTCCCTTCCAATGTCAAGTTGAGGATTTGCAGAGAGCCATATAGTCCTTTGCTGTTTGAAGTAGTTCTTAAATGGTGAGAACACACTAACATCAAGGGGCTGCAATTTGTGACTGCAATGTGCTGGAAGTGTGAGCAAATCTATTCCCATAGCCTTTGCTACTTCAACCATTTTGAATGCCACATGGCTGCCATGACCGTCAAAGATTAGAAGCTTTCTATTGGTTGGTGACACACCTCCTGGGACATTTTTTGTGAAGTGTTTTAACCATGCCACAAATAATTCTTTGGTCATCCAAGCATGCTCTTGGATTGCCATGCATGCCCTTGGCTCATAGTTAACAATATAGTTTTTAATGTTCCTTTTGGACTTGAACAAATAGTAACCAGGTATAGCTTGACCTGCTGCACTAACACAAGCTAGAACAGTGATCCATTCTCTGCTTTTAGCAATTAATTGTGGAACACATTTTGTCCCTATTTTTGCAATAACTCTCATTGCACAATTTCTGCCAGCTTGCACACCTGTTTCATCACAATTCCATATGTTGTTGGGCCCATAATTAAGTTTGTTGTACAACTCCTCCAAGTTATCATAGAATGAAGAAACTATTTCAGGCCGCAGCATTATAGCTCGATCTGTGTCCACTCCTTCGGGTGTTTGAATTGTCAGATCAGGATGCCTTTGACGAAATCCAACCCACCATGACCTCCCTGGTATCCCATTTGTGAATGGGTTAGGCCTCACTCCAGCCAGGTGGGCCACCATTGACTTAAGCTGTGACACTTGAAGGCCATGGCCAATATTAGCCATATCTTTACACCATTGCACAATTTCAGCTTCTTCTTCGTCAGTCAGGATTGTTGGTGGCCCCCTCTTTTTTGTGGATGTCACACCATTGAGCCATGACCGCAAACTGCTAGGCGAGATTCCCGATTTGATCGCTGAACCTCTGATTGTCATGTGATGGTCTTCAACATCTACAATGGATTTTTCCATGTCATCCATAGACCAACTTTTGATGCTATGATCTGGGGTTGTCACTTGGTCAGCAGATGGCGGTTCCATTTCTACGTCATATTATGAACAGCGGTTCCATTTCTACGTCAGTATTATGAACAGCAGGTTGAAAACCATCATTTTCATTGGTTTGTTTTGCATTTTCAGAAATAACTTCCTTGTCCATGTTCACTGCTAGCTCTTTGTCAACATCTGGAACATTGAATGTCACTACACGAGGTACTCTATTCAAGCGCTTCAGACCCGATCTTTTCCTCTTGTGCCTTGGTGCCATGATTGTCAATGATCTTGTACATTGTAAGTGATCAAGTGTCAGAAAAATAGTGTATAAACATTGCAAAACATAGATATAAATACAAAACACAGGTATAAACTTTGCAAAATATAAAACATATCTATTTTATCATTCAAATCCGCTCGAAAGTGAATGGGTCTAATTCACGTTAGCACCTTCTACAATCAATTTCGCACCCATTACAAATCACTCCTACATATTAATCTCCTTACTAAAGCACCAGACACCAAACACATTACACCCCAAATAATCTTTATTTGGGGTCCGATTGACGCATATGACTAATGTCTTTTTTGTTGGGTATCCCATTCTTTAGTTAAATGTATGCATATATCTGTACATATACATATATATATCTATATATACATAGATATATGTATGTATATTTATCAATTTTCAAAGCACATTGTATAGACTTGGGTTTTGAAAAAAGAGCAGAAGAAATTAACCAAGGGTTTCATAATAATAATCCCTCACTGGTAGGAATACAGAAGTGCGTTTTGAGATAGATGCAAAATATTTCAGGCAAGGGTTTCATGAGATTAATTCATTAAGCACACGAATTTGGAAAAAACCATGCAAGGGTTTTGAAAAAATAATATTTATTTTTAATGGGTTTGTTGATTTATGCCCAAAGTGACCTGGGTTTTTTATAGACATGTGTTCAAACCCACGAAATTCCTGATCATTTCTGAAGACAAAATCATGAGACAATCGACTTTACCAGGTCGTATTTAATAATTTAAGCACAAAAGAAAACCAAATTCACTTTTTTTTAGGGTATGTATGTATGTATGTATGCAGATACATACATACATATGTACATATGTACCTATGTATGTATGAAGCTGCATACATACATACATACATACATAAATGCAATGTGGGAAAAGGAGTGTAAGAGGAATGATTTATTTCATAAACAAGCAGTAATAATTTTTCAATCATCGAATAAATCCTTCATGGGTCATGAAAGATGTAGAAGAAAATGATTAACCAGTACCATTGTTTGCATTTTAAAAGGATAGGCAAAGGATAGACATATACATCGATTTGCTGAATGAACAAGAGACACATAATATAAAATGACAAATATATGTATGGTAGCCTGCTGTATGTGCAATGTATGTATGTATCTGCATACATACATACATACATACATACATACATACATACATATACATATATATATATGTGTGTGTGTGTGTGTGTGTGTGTGTGTGTGTGTGTGTGTGTGTGTGATGAAGCTGCATACATACATACATACATAACTGCAATGTGGGAAAAGGAGTGTAAGAGGAATGATTTATTTCATAAACAAGCAGTAATAATTTTTCAATCATCGAATAAATCCTTCATGGGTCGTGAAAGATGCAGAAGAAAATGATTAACCAGTACCATTGTTTGCATTTTAAAAGGATAGGCAAAGGATAGACATATACATCGATTTGCTGAATGAACAAGAGACACATAATGTAAAATGACAAATATATGTATGGTAGCCTGCTGTGTGTGCAATGGGAAGTAGAAAAATATAAACAAATGCTACGCTATTGTATTGGACAGCCAAATGAAACATATTTAAACAGACTAATAGACGTATATATGTGTTTGTCTATATATATATATATATACACACACATATACATATTAAACCCTGATAAATGACCCCCCTGACAAATGACCAAAAATAAACAAGAGACATATAAGAAAAAATAAATAACAACTATAAACCCTGATATAAACACTGAAGTAAATGACAAATGAGGAAAAACAGACAAATATAAATATAGGTACCATAGTCTGCATTTTCAATGGATAGGCAAAGGAAACACACATATACATCGATTTGCTGAATGAACAAGAGACACGTAATGTAAAATGACAAATATATGTATGCTAGCCTACTGTATGTGCAATGGAAAGTAGAAATTTCTTTACAAATGGTAGAATGTAAAAGTAAGAAGACACTGCATAAATGAAAATAACTATAAGTACATACTCTGCATTTTCAATGGATAGGCAAAGGAAACACACATATACATCGATTTGCTGAATGAACAAGAGACACGTAATGTAAAATGACAAATATATGTATGCTAGCCTACTGTATGTGCAATGGAAAGTAGAATTTTTTTAAGAAATGGTAGAATGTATAAAGTAAGAAGACACTGCATAAATGAAAATAAATATAAGTACATACCTGAGACTTTGGATATCAGAGGAATGTGCAGAGGAATGTGCAGAAAATCTTTGTCGTTGCTTTCAACTTTGGTGGGAGTAACATCCAATTGTGAATGCTGCTGGCTACTTTCCCCCTCTTATTTAGGAATTCGAATCTGACAATTGAATGCATTCAATTTGGTGGTTGTGTTTGAATTTTGAATTTGTTAGAGCATTTGAATTTGAAGCTGCAAGTTACATAGGTTTTTAAAGATGATATGCACTCAATTTGGTGGTTGTGTTTGAATTTTGAATTTGGTAGAGCATTTGAATTTGAAGCTGCAAGTTACGTAGGTTTTTAAAGATGATATGACTGAATTGTGCATTACATTTGGATTTGATGTTTAATTGGGGAGCCTTACACCTATATTTAATTGTGCAGGTACCTACAGGGAGTGTGTGAAAGACTGTGCAAAGGAGATTGTGATTATGTCATCTAAAGCACCAGTAGCTGTGCATGTATACTTGTAAATATAAAATGTAGTGAGGGACAAACATTTGCAAGTGGGGGTAATTGTAAAAAGTAAATGATTTAAATGAAATTGTAAATGGGCCTTTTTATGTGCAAGTGGAGTTCTTTTATAAATGCAAAGGCATGTTTAGTTGTGTACTTTGATTGGTGAGTGACTCATTCTGTTATGAGCAGCTATTGGTGTTGTTGTAATTTTCTATTGGTATTGTTGTAATTTTCTATTTGTTAATAAAAAGTTTTTTTGTGGATCAGAGTTAAATTTTTTTTGGGGGGTGGAGTGAACCTGGAGGTGGCGGTTATTCAATGGGTGGTAGCTACTGGCTCTTCTCCCCTACATGTGTTCTAAATTTGTTTTATAAATAACATTGAATAATGACTGTGGACGTTAAAATGAGAATGAGTATTGCGTACAGTCATGGAAAGTGCATGAAATCAGTCGGCAACACGAAAAGTTAATGACATTTCTATACGAATAGATAATACGTGAAAAACAGAAAGAAATCATGGAAAGCGCGTGACAAATATCAAAGTAGCCAATAATATGAAGAGAGGTAAAATAACTGTTCTCTTCGGTTCATGCCTTTGATACTTTTACTTATTTGTACCTCTTCCTTGAGATGAATTATAAATAGTAAATAGAAATATATGGTAGTGCATAAGATGCTCTCTCCCACAAATATACTTCCAGCAATGGAGAGACTCTCGAGAGTATCTTCTCGAAGCGACTTGATTTTAAATTTCTCATTAAGATTAATGTTTCGTGTGAAATATTGTTCAATTAAATTAGGATGGGAGGAATTGGAAAGAAAAATGTTTTGCATATGTTACTCATTCTTTTCAATGAGGGTTGGATTCGGCATTGTTGTTGCTGTTTGGTGTTCAAGATTGTTGTTGCTCAGTTTGGTGTTGAAGATCTTCTTCTGGGTGGGCGGAGCGAGTATATGCACGGGCATCCACGGTGAAAAGGTGTTTGAGCTGTGACATAAATACTGAGGCTGAATGGATCGGCTGAATGGATCTGCAGTGCTGCTTATTGTGTTGGTGTAACGCTTACCTTACTGCAGTCCAATCTTTATTGTCTATGTAACGCATCTCACACCTCCATATTCTTGTAACCACCTCCACTCTCTTTTTCCTTCGGTATTCCCACGTTGGGGTTAAGAATAGAGAGTCTTATTGAAGGTTGTTTATTATCTGCTATTGTTAGACTTTGAGGGAAGTGAAATGTATACTATTGTAGGATGAATATATAACTCAGAGATTATTGATTTTTTTGGATTTAATAGAAACAGAGTTATCCCCTGATGTAAATGTAGTCTTTTGGTGAACCACGTGAAAAACTTGGTTCTTCTTTCTTACATCTGTTCTGTGTGTATATGTTCGATTTAATTATTTGCTTTTAGTTTTTGTCTCTATTCTTCACTCAACATATTGTTCAAATAATGAAAGGTACAACTCTCAGCAGAGTTACAGAAAGGGCAGACAGGAGCTTTGTATGATGTAAATAGGTATATCAGATATCCAATTGTTCCCTTTTTTTTGGCAGTATACAAGCAGGAATGTCCAAATTTCTTTTTATAAGATTCAAAGCATACTGGAAATTGAACTCTTGGACATTGAATTTCTGAAACAAACCTTGCAGAATATCCATCATTAAACTGCTCTGAAAACTGAATGCAACTGCAAAATACAATGTATTCCTTTTCACGTACAAGTATCATATAATTTACTTGCATGAATCACTTTCTCGCCTATAAATAGTCTTTATTAGGGCTGCCGTTTGCAAAAATAGAAATTTTCTTTTGCTTTATTTGTTGACAGGAAAAAACTCAGAAATTCCGCTATATAAATATAAGTTTTCTTTTGCTTCGTTACTTTTGCTGCAGCCTCATCTACTCGAGTTCCGCCTGCCTTTCCATCCTCTGTTTTAAGTTTATAATTTATACTCTTACATTCTAATATTTATGTTCACTCCACATTCCCTCCTCTCATATATATTATATGATATTATGTTTATTTATTTTAATTGTCTATTAAATAATATATAATAATTAGAATATAACATAATATAACAAATGTTACATAAGTATTTGTCTTTATTATAGTATTGTAATTATTGTTTTTTAGATTTGGTAAAATTTAAATGTAAGTTTTATTAATGTGAATAAAAATAAATATAAATTTTGTTAATTATTGTTTTTAGTATTGTTAATTAATTATTTGTACGACCTAATCCTAATTCTAATTCACATAGTAACTCTAATTCTATCCCTAATCCTAAACCTAACCTTAACTTTAATCACATGCCTTTTTTATATCCAGTTTAATGAAAATTGCTTTTGATTTATATTCGTAGAGCACTCTATAGCTTCAAGAGCAATGATTATTCCATCTATGATGGATTTCCTTGGAGTGAAGCCACTTTGTTATTTTAAAATTATGTTTGGAAGTATTCCTTTTAATCTATTAGATATTTTCCTTATAAATTATTTTGTAAACTATTTTGCACAAAGAAATGGACCTAAAATCATCCAATGATTTTGTAGTCATTTTCTTTTGTATTAGTATAATAGAGATGTTATTCAAATCCTTGAGAATTTTTTTTTTTTTGGATTCCTCTGTCACATCCAAGAGATCCATGCAAATGATATCCTAGCATTATTGAAAAAAAATTGATGAAAATTCATTTGAATTCACACCCTTGTTAGGTGCTAGTAAAAAGAGGCACTTTATTATCTCCTCTAAGGAGAAGGGCCACATGGTGGAGTCATTTATTCCTTAGATCATGCTAGGAATGTTGTCTAACAACCTTGAAATTAAGGCTTCATTAGTACTCTCAATATTTAATCATATAGTTATTTTAAGAGTTTTTTTAATGTATTTACTATTTAATTTATCAAAACGAATAATTGTTTACTATTTTATTTATTAGAATTAGTATGTAAACTCTTTAATAGATTTTGTTACTACACTCATTGTCATTACACTTTATCTTTTGTTATTACTATAATTAATATTTTAACATATAAATAATTGTTAAAAATAAAATAACAATTTTATGTCAAAATAATAATATATTTTTTTATATATATACAATAGGGGTGTCCCCATCCAGCCCAACAGCCCGTATCTTAAGTGCCTGGGGCAAAAAGTCCCACAACAAAATAAATAAATAATAATTTAATAATTTTAAATGTAATAACCAACAATCAAACTAATATTTTAAAAATTAGAAATAAATCTATATTAATTATTATTTTTCAAACTCTGAATCAATATTTCATAGTCATGGAAAGTGCATGAAATCAGTGGCCAACATGACATTTCTATACGAGAAGATAAGATAGTAATACATGAAAAAGAGAAAGAAATCATCAAAAAGGCGTGTTTAGATGTTTCATATCTAAGTAGCTGAAACTCTTCAACATAAGAATAAAACTGAAAAATGTTCTTAGAAATGCATTTTTCACCAATTCAGGAGCAAGATAATAGCTTTGAAGCCACCATTGAAGCCCATCTTATCTTACTTCTCTTTTAACTACAAGATAAGTCATCTGTTTGTATATCTGTGATGTTGCTTTTGTTTATACTAGTTTATTTTCTCTATGTATAAATCGGCAATGCCTTGCATTTTTTTTTGGCTCATGTCTATATAAAGGTTATAGAATAGCCACCTTCGTTATTCTTTTCTACTTAAAATATTTCATTCCATTCTATGTTTTAGCATCCTAATTTTTTATCATATTTATGAATTAAATATAAATAAATAATATAATATATTTTGATTTTTAATTAATTAATAAATATAGTCGTTTGTGCATTCTAATTTTTAGATATGCATCACTTATTAAACCTTCACACTTAGTTAATTTTAGGAATTTTAATTTAGGAAACTTTCTAAAAGAAAGAAACAAAAAAAACCACAACCAAAAGCACAATTAACATGGATGGACTTGTAACAATTTCTTAGATTAGTTATCATCAATTAAAAAATAAAAGGGGCATACATTGAATCTTGACCAAATTTTCATCAACTCAACATCCCATGAGGTAAAAGAATTTTGGTTGTATTGTTCACCACCTCTTCAATGGCCCTATCCATCTTGGTAGTAAAATTTTCTATAGTGCAATATCCCTATTTTTTATCATGCTAGTATAATGTAGCTTTGGCGTTCTTAGTGACTGTTAGACATTCCATAAGGGTTATTTAACATTTTGAATAGCCCTAAAGTATTTTGGCACTACCATATTATCTTTGTTCAAAATTTTATATTTTTTCGTAGTTTCAATTGTTGGTGCAAAAATATTTTAATAATTAAATAATTAATTAAGTTGTGGAAAAACATAAAGTAAAAGTAAACTTAAATTAATTATTTTATTTTGTTAAGTAAAAGTGACTAAGAGCCAAAACATTTAAATGTGTTAATAAAGTCACTTTTAGAGCTGAGGAGTATAAAGTGGATTGGGAGGCTCATTCTTTTGTTCCTGCTTGGATAATTTTCTATCATGAGGATTTTGGGAAAATTTTGAGAGTTTGAAACCTTAGGATGAAAACCCTATGGTTAACTAGATTCAGTGATGTAATGATTCTACCCTAATCAATTTATTGGAGAGATTGCTTACATTTCTCACAAAGATATTATAAATAGAAACCAAAAAAATTGTAAAATTTCTTACAGAAACAGATTTTAAATTCTTAATATTTATTGTAGAGGTCTAGTGAAATTTGAAGTGTATGATTCTAGGAAGACACACACAGATATATATATATATATATATATTTCAAGAAAATCATGTCAATATTACTTAACCGTAATCGAACTGTACAGTAGAAATGCGTGGCAAAGGAGTTGATTAATTCCTTGAAGGCTATCAACCTTAAAATCTATCGTAGCCTTCTTAATATTGGTTGGATCAATATTATAGACTACAACCACTAATAAAAAGGGGTTGCTGCTCAGATTTTAGGTGATGTGGCAAACTTGGGGGGTTACGGAGTTGTCAGAAATCATATGTTGCCTCTATTCTTTCCATGGTAGCCGGCCTTTCATACTATTCATCATCTAGTCCTTAATTCTTAGCACTGATGTAAGTGAAGGTGTAGAAATGTGAAGTTGTGGATGTTTAAAAAGTACCATGCAGAGTTTCCTAAGCTTCTGTAAAAACCTTTCTAGCCACAGACAACGAAATGGGTATTCAAAGTATGGAGGGTCAGCAGAATAATATGGAGGATATACATAGTTAGCAATTGAGTAGTTATTTAATCACCCCTCTTCTATTAATTCTAATGCTTACCTTCATGAAGCCTTACGGTATAGTGAAGGAAGTGTAATTAATAAAGAAACTATACGAAGGATTCTGATGTGGAGCTTAGAGCAAGCAATTTTTACAACAGATTCTAGGTAATCAACCACCACATATTTTGGAAGAATCGGTATTTATTGAGGGAGCCATATTTTTCCTTATGCCAGCTCAATTTCATCTCATGGCCATAGCTAAGTGTATGAGAAATTGACATTATTCAGGTCAAGTATTTTATTTTTTTGGTTAGTAAGAGGCCAAGGTCAAAATTCAGTCAAGTATTTGATATTTTCAAACTAACATATATTTTTGAGAATTCTATTGTGAGAGGTAAAACCTTACATTTATCGAAGATTGAAAAATATGGAGAAATATGTCAATATTGAATAAATGAGATATTCACTCTCCCTATGAAATTGTTGAGAAAATGTAAAGGGAACAATAACATCATCAAACTAACATGAAATTATAAACGAGACAAGTATGAGATATATTCCTAAACTACTCAAACATCATCTCACAGGGGGATTGGTGCTACTTTGATGTGGAAAGTAGCCCTTTCCCAATCCCTTTAGATAAGCTAAATGATGAAATTGCTTTGAAGATGATATGGAATGCTAAGAAGATATTATATGGATTCAAATGACAATGATGCATTTGTGCATGAGATTGATGAGGATTTGTTGAAGAATGAAGCTTCCATTTATAGACTCTCAAGTTGAAAGAGTGTTCAAAAGAGAGCAATTTGGGATAAAGATTTGACCAATGAGATGAAGCCACTTGTCACCTTGTGATAGGTTGAAGAATGTGCAAGTTTTGGTCAATGTGCCAAAGAGGGGGAGATTCAAATTTGAGTTTGAGAGTTCAATGCTAAGTTTGACCTTTGCAAGAGACATGTAAGAAACATGTATGACCTATTAAATGCTTTGTTGGATGTACATGTCAATTTATTTTTGAATTCAAACTTTAGGGAATATTCCTCAAAGATGTCATGTTGATGGAAAATGATGAATTAATAAATCAATAAATTGATTTATTTGTGTAACTGGGAAAAGTTAGAGGATGTGATGGGTGGTTAAATTAGATTAATCATGATTAGATTAGATTAGATTATGATTAGATGCTTTTGACCCATTTGACTTAGATTTAGGGATTTAAATTAAATCAAAGGGAGATGAATGGTGATTTCAGATTTAATTAAATAAAGGTTTGATTTATTTAATTAAAAGGATGATGATAGCCTTAAATTAAATAAAGTTAATTTATTCAATTTAAATGGATGACCTAAGGAGATTAATCAATTAAAATTGGTTTATTTAATTGATGAGCAAATATGATTATGCATGATGTCAATTTTGCATGTCTACATTTTTCCCCTCTTAGAAACAACATATTTGCTGCATTGGTTCAAAGAATAAACTTGCCGCAATTAAAATTCATTTTTTTTTTTAAAATTCAGATGCTCCAGCTGAAAGAAATACACTAGTACATTTCCCCCAAGAGAGATCGAGCGAAAAGATTCCATTTGAGGGTCGATCTTGCGATAAAGAGGTTCAAAATGGATGGTTATGATGATGATGCAAATGAGATGATTTTAAGATGTTTAGAATAACCAATCTATATTTAAAATGATGATGCAATGCATGTGAGATGGATGAGATGGATGATGTGATATGCTATGATTATGAAATTTATGTATGCTAATGGTTTGTGGATGCATGATGGATGCAAGGTGGATGCATTGGTGATGTTATATTAGCACAGATAGAAGAAAGAAGAAATGAGCTAATGACAAGAGGATCCAACAAGTCCATGATCTAACTAGACTTTATTAGAGATGATAATGATGATAGATGATGATGATTTTCTTATCAAGGATTGGGATTTTGAAAGGGCTACTTACCTTATGTTTTATAACACACATAGGTACGATGCATCAAGGTATAAAGAACTAGGATGGCATTGTACCTAGTGCAATGGAATTTGACTCGACAAACAGATAGGAGAATTCTTGCTCACACTTGACATATGGAAACCTTGCTAGGACATACCTAACAAAGCAAGTATTTGCCAAGTTATATTGCAAGAACATTCAAAAAGAACAAAAGAAAAAAGGATAATGATCGTTACCCCATTCCTGTCTCTCCACATCATTCATTCAGATATCATTGAGAGGTCCTTGGAATGAGCACAATAAGATAAATGAAAAGAAAAGATCAAGTATGCAAACAAGCCAATGTTCTTCATATCTCTAGCCAAAGGGATTTGTTTTGATAGGATAAGAATCCAAAGTGATATCCAAAATGATTCCCATTGTCAAAATGATATATCCTAGGACATGCATTGTATAGGATAATGATGGGTCGATAAGTTGATTAATAGGTTGTTGATAAAAGGTTGATTTACATGTTTGCAAATGATCAAGAGTTTGATTTTGCATTTAAAGGTTTTTTCTTCCATTTTGATTTTACGTTTTAAGTTTTATTTTTCCAATTTTTTTTATTGTTTCTATTTGTGTTGCCAAAGGATGAAGGTAATGATCAATTTATTATAGATGATTGATTATTCAGGTGAAAGCGAGATGAGACAGATGGATTTTTTCAAATATTTGGATGTTTTTGATGTTTCTGGAATGTTTTGAGGCTATTTTTTTCATTATTTCAAGATTTTATAAATGGTTTGATTTTTTATTTTTTCAAACATTTTGGGGTTTTCTGAGATTTTATGAATGTTTTTGGATTTTGTGTTCTTTTGATTTTTTTTATTTTGATGTTTTTTGAATATTTTTGGATTTTTCTTGGTTCTTTTGATTTTTTTTGGATTTTGATGTCTTGGGGGCTGATCAGAGATTAGCCTTGCCTACGTTTAAGCTCAGAGGCGATGTAGTTCAAATTCCAATGATTTTGACACTTTTTGAGTTTTTTTGGATTTTTCGCACATTTTTGACGATTTGGATGTGGATATGATATCAGTGCTCTGTTTGGGATTTTTTTGAAGACCAAGCTAAGGTTGACTGATCAAATTGATGGATTGATAATGATGATAATCTTGGCTGGCAACAAAGGTAAGGAGCTACAAGGAGCAAATAGAGCTGATCGTAATCAATGTATATGGTCCAATGTCCCCTCAAAGCAAGAAACAAGTGTGGGTAGAGATAGGCACATTCATGTAGTCACAACAGGATTCATCATTTATTCTGGGGGGAACTTTAATGCCCTTCTTCAAATCAGTGATAAGAGAGGGGGAATCCAAGTAAATTCAAAATCTCAGGAGGATTTTGTGAATTTTGTTGTAGAGCAGGGCTTGTTTGAGATAGCAATGCCAGAGGGGACTTTTAATTGGACAAATCGAAGGTTAGGCTTCAGTAATATATCAGAGCATTTAGATAGGTTCTTCTTTGGTGGTGACTTGGGCAACTTTCCTTATGCCTTTGATAGCAACACTTTGCCATAGTTAGGCTCAGATCATTATCCGGTAAAGCTTGACATCCTTGGTGTCAAACACACAGTAAGGTGTCCATTTCAATTTGAAAAAATGTGGTTTATGAATCCTGATCTTCTGCCTTTGCTTGAAAAATGGTGGAACATCGATCAGCCAGAAGGAAACAAGCTTTTTTGTGTAGTAAAGAAGTTAAAACTCTTGAAACAAAAATTGAAACATTGGAAGAAAGAGACTTTTGGAAATATTTTTGAGGAAAAGGCCAGGCTGGAAGGAGAATTGGCAAATGTAAATGAATCAGTGTTAGCATATGGAATGGAAAAAACTTTTTTCTTGAAAGAAAAAGAACTGATCGAAAAATTAGAAGATCAATTGGCAAAGGAAGAGATTTTCTGGTGCCAGAAATCTAGGGAGCTTTGGATCAAAGAAGGGGATAGAAATTCAAAGTTTTTTCACAACTCCACAAAGGTACGAAGGGAGGTAAATAGGTTTGATCATCTTTGCATGAGTAATGGTGGGTGTATTGTAGGTGCAGGAGCAATTGCAGAAGAGGCGGTTAGATATTTTCAAAATCTGCTCGACAACAATGAAGGATCCAACATGACTGCCTAGAATAAGCTCCTCAAGAATATTCCCAAGCTTGTAAGCTGGGAACAAAACCAATCTTTGTGGCATCCTTTCATGAAGAAGAAGTTAAAGTAGCTGTGTTTCAATTACACCCAGACAAAGTGCCTGGGCCAGATGGATTTCTGGCATTTTTCTTCCAGAAGTGTTGGGGTTTCTTGGGTGCTGATATCGCGGAAGCCTTTGAGGAAGCTAGGGTAGTAGGCACTCTACTAAAGGAGGTAAACAACATGTTCTTAGCCATGATTCCAAAGAAAGGGAAATCAAATTCTCTGGAAGATTTTTGGCCGATTGCACTTTGCAACACATTGTATAAAATCTTATCAAAGGCAATAGCAAATCATTTGAAAAGAATAATACCAACCTTGATTGCAGAAGAGCAAACAGGCTTTGTACCTCGTCAATTGATTTATGAAGGTGAAATAATTGCACTTGAGATTATACACTCCCTGCAAAGCAACAGAAAGGCTAGGATGTTAATAAAATTGGATATTTGGAAGGCTTACAATATGGTAGATTGGAGATTTCTCTGCAAAATATTAGAAGCATTTGGTTTTGACAGGGAATGGATAGATTGGATCTTTTGCTGCATTTCCACCCCTCATTTCTCAATCTTGGTTAACGGTGAGCCTACTGGTTTTTTTGGCTCTTCTAGGGGTCTAAGGCAAGGGGACCATCTTTCCCCTTTCCTTTACATCCTGATGGCAAAAGATTTAAGGCACACCATAAGCAAGGAGTTTGAAGATGGCAGAATTGAAGGTCTACAGGTCACAAGGGGAATACCAGCCTGCTCACACTTGCAATTTGTAGATGATACTTTTCTATTTGGAATTCCAAGTGTTGAAGAAGCGACAACTTTCAAAGAAATTTTGAATGTGTATAGCAGTTCCTCTGGTCAGCAAGTTAGTGAGACAAAATCAGAGGTCTTGTTCATCAATACTCCTCATCGTTAAGAAATACGCGTGGCAAGAGTTCTTAACTTTGGAATTGGCAAATTTTCGATCACTTACTTAGGGCTACCTTTAGCGTTGGGCATAAGTAACTCCAAACTCTAGGATCCTTTGGTTGAGAAAATCGGAAATAGGATGACTTCCTCGAGTGGAAAATGGCTTTCATGGGCTCGGAGGATTGTAATGCTAAAGGCTATGATATCAGCCTTACCCATTTACCTACTATCATGCTTGGCTATTTCCAAAATTGTAGCAAATACAATTAACAAGGACATGAGAAGGTTTTTCTGGCAGTGAGCCTCAGAGCAAAAGAAATATCCACTCATTGCTTGGGACATGGTCTGCAAGGCGAAGGAGAATGGCAGGGTGGGCCTTCATGACATATTGAAACAAAATCACACTTTGGGAGCAAAGCTAATATGGAGCATGTATGAGAATAACAAGGCGAAATGGGCAAGGATCCTATAACACAAGTATCTTTTCGGAGAAGCAATGAATAGTATCTTGCTCACAAACGATTTACCCCAGAGCTCAAGGATTTTGAACTTTATGAAGGCTTGTCGTCCCCTTATTCTGAATCATCTTACTTGGGACATTAAAGATGGGAGATTTGCAATGTTTTGGGAGGACTTGTGGGGGGGATATCCACGTTTGGACAGCATCTTAATGTTGGATCAGTCAAAAGTTGTGTTGCAACAAGTATGGGGAACTAAGGTCAGAGACTACCTCAAAGAGGAGTGGTCTAAGGGGCAACTGGTTTAGTCATGGAAGGACCTAAGCACTATTCCCATCTTGCAAGTGGATAGGAAGGCTTTGTTGGATATCCTGGGACAAAAATCAATAGTAATCAGAACTGGTGAAGATAGGTTGGTTTGGAATGGCTCGCCCTCAGGAGTCTATAGTGCTAAGGAAGGATATGAGATATTGTGTGTCGAGGAGAGGAAATCTTCCTTGCCTCTAGGGTTGTGTTGGAATAAGGCATGTCTACCCAAAGCGGGCACATTTGCGTGGGCGACAATTCAAAACAAAGTTTTGACAACTGATAAGTTTCAAAAAATGGGATACAAAGGGCGTTCAAGGTGTGCATTATGCAAAGCGGAGGAGGAAGATACGAACCACTTGTTTGTTTGCTGCCCATTTGCTCAAGCTTGTTGGAGGTGGCTATGTGCCAAACTTGGTTGGACTGGGGCACTACAAAATGATATCCGATCGCTCTTTACGTGGTGGACCATACTCAAACAGAGCTCTTTGTACGGTGTCTTTTCGTTAGTAAGTCCTTCCACATTGGTCTGGGAAGTTTGGAAAGAGAGGAATCGAAGAATATTCTCAAATATAGATTGGACCTTGCCAACTTTCATCAACTGCCTAGAAGCAGTAATAGTGGAATTAGTGAATAATAGAGTGGCTAATGGAAGATGCAAAGATCTCTGCTTTATGGAGTGGGATTCTTAGATGCAGAAAGGTTGGCATGGTTTAAAAGTACCATAGGCTGGAGCTTTTAAGATGGAAGGGGCCAAAAAGAGACACACAAAGGTAGAGTGGCAACCTCCCCAAGATGACTGGCTTAAGTTAAACTTTAATGGGGCTTCGCGAGGAAACCCGGGCATCTCAAGAGCTGGATGCATAATAAGAAATAGTCAGGGTCAATCTTTGGGTATCCGTTCAATCCCTTTACTAGTACACACCAACATGGCTATTGAACTCCATGGTCTTCTTGGAGGCCTCGATTTATGCAAAAATATTGGTGTAAAGAGGGTGGTTATTGAAGGGGATTCGATGATTGTGATCCAAGCTTTGAAAATCGGAAGGCTGCTAAATTGGAAGCTCCAACCTCTTAGATGAAGCAATAAATTCCTTACAAGGCTTTGAATCCCTTGAGCTTCAACACACCTACAGGGAAGTAAATGTAGAGGCTGACAAACTAGCTAATGAAGGCATGGATTGGCACATAAGAACAACATTTGAATCCTCATTTCAGATTTAGGGTAAACATTCCTCATGGTGGCATGGATGGCAGCGCTTTAATGTCTTTAAGGGCTCTCTAGACACATCTCGGGTCAGCTTGGGGGTCAGATTGGTGGTGCTTATTCGGTAACACTTGGCAGCTATGAGCACAGAAGCCGTAGTTTTGAATTGGCGTTCTTGTGATCGGCGTTTGG
The DNA here is from genome assembly GCA_007258455.2 of Sequoia sempervirens. Classification (NCBI taxonomy): domain Eukaryota; kingdom Viridiplantae; phylum Streptophyta; class Pinopsida; order Cupressales; family Cupressaceae; genus Sequoia; species Sequoia sempervirens. Next base: position 384,169,455 of record VDFB02000003.1, on the reverse strand, counting down.
ATGTTCTTAGCTAGCTTTATCCATTGTGTTTGGGTGGTTTTTGTACGCGTAGGTCAGGGGAATGGTTGCAGTTTGTTATGGGGCTAGATAGCGGTTGCCTATGGCTCTGACCTAGTCTCCTATGCTGTGTTTGGATCATGGTTTTCCAAACAAAATGTAATTTGCTATAAATTAATGAAATCTTCATTTATGCATAAAAAAAAAAACATTGTTGAGGATACACAACAATGCAAGGATTTGATTGATCAGGATTGATGACAATAACATTGTTGAGGATGCACAAAAATGCAAGGATTGGTTAATCATGGTTGATGATGATAACATTGTTGAGGATGCACAACAATGCAAGGATAGTGTTAAGCAACACAATGATCAGGAAGGATATCCCAAGATTATGGATTGATTGGATTCGATTGATTAGGATTGTTGAAGCTTGGTTTGGAACCAAAAGATGTTTTGATGATTTGATGCGACGTTGAAGCATGCATTACATGCAACTAATGGTGATTATTTGGATTGATGTTCGATAAAAGATAAAACTTGATAAGGAACATCTTCTTTTCAAAATGTGTCATGGGGTAGTGATTTGGATGTTTTTCTCATAAGTGGTGGACCAATTGTATTTCACATTTTTCCAATGCTCAAATCACCACATAGGATGGAGGATATAGATCAACATTTATTCTAGAAGCAAGATGTAAATATTTGCCCTTAGTGTTTAGCAATGTGTGGAATGTTATTGATAGATTCCTAGATAGGTGTATGGATGGATGGATATGGTAAGCACACAAAGGATGCCAAGGATTATCTTGTGATAAGATAAGGCATTCAGATAAAGAAAGCTCATTGGATAATGTTTCATGGCTCAGATAACACTGGATAGGATGAAAACAACCCATGTCAATATGTTTATCATAAACAAGTGTAAAGTGTGCCCCGCAATTTCATCAAGATCAAGATAACTTGGATGATGGATGGAGATAGGTGAAAATGGATTTGATAAATGGTTCATGGATGCATGGATTTATTATGGCTGAGATGGATGGAATGTTGGATTTATTATGGATGAGGTGAGATGCTTTCACCTAAACTAGCACACATAGATGCTTGATTCTACACATGATGCCTATTTTCTAGGTTTTCATCATGGCCTTGCCCAAAGCACCACCCATGCTATTTTCACTAGAGGACGATTTTATTTTATTTTCTTTACTTTTTTCAATCATTTTTGTAATTTTTTTGGATTTTCATATTTTATGATTTTTTTTATTTTTTCTTAAAGATTTTAAGCTCATACTGAATCACAAGGTATTACTGATGTAGATGCCCTTGTCATAATCTACCATCGATATCCTACTTGAAGAAGCTGCTTTGCTAATATACGTGCACTTGAATGCAACTTTTGGGATTCTTGATCTCCTTTATTGATATCAGGGTTAACTCTGTCTCTGTGCATATATCACGATATAATTCCTTCAAAATCCTTATGATGAAGGGTCTTTTCCAATACATGGTTAATTTGAGAACTGGATATCATGTGTGGAGGGGTAGATGGAGTGTGTTTAGGGATAAAAGATGGATTGGTTGATAGTTTGGCACCTTTGACTCTCCAAACTTGGGAAGATGAGCAATGATAGGTGGATATGAAAGTGTGCATGGAATGAAGACCGACTACTTGATACACTTTGTGCATTGCTTAAAAAGCCTACTTTTTCTTTTTCAGACCTCTTCGATGGATACTTTTCCCTTTTTTTATTTTTCCCCATAGTTTCTTTGACTAATGGAGTTTGATAGGGATGATCTTTCTTTATTTTTTTTGGTATCCATTTGTATTTGATTTGTCCATTATGCTTTCCAGCTTTTTTTTCTTTGATAATATTCTTCATACTTTGATTCAATTCTTTCTTTTGACATTGGTCCCAATTCCTGGATGGGGTGATGGGTAGATGAAGATTCATGACATGGCTGGTTGTAGTATTGGCAATGGTTTTACCATAAATATTTTGTGTGCTCCCTATGTTGATGCTTGCATTAGATAAAGTTTCCCCCAATATTGTGGAAGTAGTACCTTCATACTTTGATTCTGCTTGTTCTAAGAGCTCTTGTTTAGAATGTATTCTTTGATAAATGATCACTGTAGATGATGTTATTTCAATTGGATGCTCTATTGTCTCTATAATATCTTGTTCTATCTGTCTGGTTTCCTTGAGTGGATAATGTTGGATATCCTCATACATGATGTCCTCAGTCTAGATTTTGGATATATCTAATCCTAATGTTGAAAAGTTTTTTTGGCTATAGGAATCAATAACCTACTCTTTTTGTGTAATAGGAGTAAAGGAATCCTATTCTGAATGAAGATCATCAACATGTCCGTCTCAAAAAGCATCTCATGGGTAGATGGAGGTGTATATGCTACATGGATATGATCATCTTGCATATATAGGAGAGTTTCCATTAGATTATTGTAGTATCTTGAAGATACAAATTCTTGATCTTGAATGATTTCAGAGTTGCTTTTGACATGCTTTGGATCAAGTTCTTGACATGGGTTGGTTTCAAAGGATGGATTTCTTACAAAGGGTTCTTAGATGTTGTCATTAGACATGGTAAGTGGTTCAATATCCTCTTGATCTTTGAGTGGAATTGGATCAAATGTCAAGTTGAAGATTCCTTTAGTATCTATAACCATGAGGTCAAAGGGGGTCAACATGTCTTGGAAAGGGCCATTGCTACACCTTAGTTGAAGATTTTCATCTTGCTTTGGAATGAATTCTTGAGATATGTCCTCTAACTCATAAGGCGATGTAGAGACATTTTCAGCATGATCCATGGTTGATGTGTCATGGATTATGTCAATAGGATCAAATAATTCCAACACTACTTGAAATAGATCACTAAAAAGTGGCTCTTGATGTATGGTGAGTTGATCATCGGATGGGGTGGAAACATCTTCAAGGTGCTCATCGATGGAGAGATTTTGATCATTGTTTTCAATAATTGTGGCAGAGGTATTTCCAATGTCTTCAACCATAAGGTTAAATGATGTTGATATTTCTTGAATTGGATCATTGTTGGGTATTGTTGGTGGATTTTGATCTTAGTTAAGAAGTGACTCTTGGCATATGTTGATTTGATCATTGGATGAATTAGACATAGCTTCAAGGTGCTCAGTGATGGATTGATCTTGATCCTTGCTTTCAACAATTGTGGTGGGGAGATTGTCAATTCTATCACAAGTGGTTGAATGTTCATCGTTATCCCCAATAGTTATCATTTTTCATGTTTGTGCTTGTGTTTGTTGGGTAGCTTGAGAGGATTTTTGCACTTGGTGAGCTTGTGTTGCTTGTTGTGTGGCTAGATATTGTTGGATGGCCTTTTGGTAGGCCTAGTGAGCTTTTAGTGCAATGTTATATTGTCTTGCTGCATTTGGTTTTGGTGGTAGTGGTGGCAGATTCAGAATTGGATATAGTGACAAGTGTTTGAGATATGCTTGGAGTGATCATGTTAGTGAGGGGTTGAGATATGATAGGTGTGATAGGGGTGGTTGGAATGATCAAGGTGATAGGAATGGTCATAATGACTGAGGTGATAGATCCTTGGGAGACCATATTTTGATTTGTTAGGATTGATGTTATCATTTGATTAGATACCATCTATTGGTGTGATGATGATGGTATATTCAAAGGATTTGATGTGATGGATTGATTGGTGTTAGTTGGATTGATTTGGATGGACTGATTGGTGCTAGGTAAAGGGGGAATCCCTAAACCAAGGAATGATGTTGATATGAGTAATGGTGGTGGATATGTCTCTTGGCACAATGACTCAACTATTTTGGTAAGTGTGGCAATTTGATCTTGCCAAATTTGATCTTGATTTCAATCTTGACTCCCTTGATATAGTTTATTTGGTTTTTTTTCAAACAGATTTGGGATGAATACTTGTAGTTTTTGAATGGGATCAAGGAAAAATCAATTTTGGACATTGTTTTGATTTGGGATGATGTTCAAATTTGGCATGATAGGTTGAACATTGTTGTTGTTGGGAATCACATTGCCTTGTTTTAGGTAACTTTGATTTTGCATGGTGTTACCTTGACTTGGATTAATACACGGAGTTGTTAATGTCTTGTTTGGACTTTGAACAACATTCGTATGATTTGCAAACATATCCATCCCAAAGTTCACCAAGTTTGGACTCAAAATGTTCATGTTTGGTAAAGTTGTACTTGGTACATTCTCATTTGGAATGTAGGGATTTGGTGGGATAATGTTGATTTGTGGAAGACTCATGTATTGAGTGTTCAGTTGATAGACTTGTAGGTTTGGAATTGGATTTAAATCTACCATCGGGAAAGGTGTTCCAAAATTTTGACTAGGAATACTCACATTTGTGCCATTGAGGTTTGTAGAAGGTAATGATCCCATGTATGGATTGTATAAATGTGAGTTTTGATAACCAATCAGCATTGTAAGGTTTTGAAAGTTCAATTGATTTGGATTACTCATGATGTATGGATCAATTTTATATTCCATGTTCCTCTTGTGTTTTGACCTTGTTGTAAAAGTGACCTCTGAGGTGTTTAGGACCAATGACGAGATGAAGGATGAAAGGGGTAAATGATATGAGTGTTGAACGTTTAGGGACTTTAGATCAATGCTAGACTTAGGTTTTGATTTTTATTGGTTTGATTGGATAATGAGATTTTAAACCCTAAGATGTTGGATGTGATCTTAGGATGAACTTTTTCAAAAGTGTGCTAATTTAAATAGAAGCATGAGAAAGGATGCATTCCCATACTCCTAATTAAACAAGGTGATTTTGATTTTGATGATTTACCCAAGTCTAGAATGACGTTTCCAAAGCTCTAATGTTGTTTCTGGGATGGGATGATCAATGTTTGAAATGGATGAAGTTTTTGATTTTGATGCTAAATGAATCTAGGAAGGACTTGTTTACTAGACCAAGAGAGTGAAGAACATGCTTTTCTGTAAAAGTAGTTCAAACCAAAAGACCAATGTTTGCTCAAAAGATGATAAAAAGATAAACAAGCACATGTGTGGGGTTCAATTGAGTTAATCTTGGTTAATGACTTTATTTTACCACATCCACACTTCGTGCTTAGTTTTCAAAATGAATGTCTATGTCTACATTCCTTTTCATTCCACAAGATCCGTTATGTGAAAATGAAGGTTTCAAGAGCATGGTTTCCTATTGTTGACTTTAGTAGGATCAAATTGAGATGAAATCCAAATGCCTAGAAACCTCTAAGGATATGAATCCCAAGGGAAATCAAGAGAATGAAAATTCGTTCAAGGATATTTGCTTCTCCTAAAGGGTTTGAAATTTGAATGATTCATTGAATGTTGGTTTCAATATTTTGGATACAAGCACTGTGTTTTCAAAATGACTCACAAGCAATATATCATCATAGCTCAATTGGTAATTTTTTCTTGGTGGGCTTGCCTCATTCCCTTTGTAGTAGAAGAGATGATTTTACATACAACCAAGGAGAGAGTATAAAGTTATGTTAAGAATGAAGTATTAACCTCTATACATTAACCAAGATTGGACATGGCAAGTAACTTCTTGGAATCTAAGTTCCAATGCACCGCTTTGATAAACTCGTTGGATGGATTGGTTGGTTGCTACAAACAAGGTTGTTAATGATAGGACATTGGGGACATGGCACCTTGTGAGTGTCCAGCAAGCCACTAAAGGCTTTAATCAATCCTACTAGGGGCTCTTATACTTTTTACAATAGTACCCCATTCTGAAAGAAACTGTACAGATAAGGCCTACATACCATGAGGACTTGATATTTTAGTCTTATCCATTTATATATCGGCCCAAATGAAAAATTGGTTGGAGTCGCCTTTAAGTTCTCCTTTCAGATGTGTCTCTTAGGCAAGCCCCTCTAAAGGTAACTCAAAGCAATAAAATGCATTTTGATTGTTTCTCTTGCACCCCAGATCACATGAAGCGTAAGGGGAGAGGATATGCACTCAAAATGCACCAAAGACAAGATCACACAGATCAAACACTTATTCATTTTAGCCCCAAAGCAATGATGAGTTCGTTTTAAGCACCAATATCAAGTATGAAGTTGATTTGTTCAACTTTATCCTAAAAGTAAAGTAGTCAGTTTCTAAGGTTCAATTTTAGCGCAACTTTGAAAAAGAATCAAACAATGATTCATTTTACATCCAAACTTGAAGTGAGTTGTTCTAAAATAGAACATGAAAGTGACACATGAATGCTCTAGGTTGTTTCGATAAGAACTTAAAAATTCTTTTTCAAGTTCAAGTTTAATGCTTAGTTTTCTCTAACTCCAAAATTTTTCAAAGATCGTTTCTTACACTTCAATGTTGTGAGTCTTTTGCACGAACGAAATAAGTCCTCCTTTGTTTTCCTTCCTTTTCCTATATCAATAAATAAAATCATGCAATAATTGGATCATAAAATCATTTTAAACATTAACTTCAATCAATAAAATGATTTTAAATAATAAAAAAAGACTAATGAGTGAATCATCAATGGATGGATCTGCAATTATTAGTTCTGGCTATGTAATTTAAAAAGGAAAATATGAGTATGGACTTTCAACAAGATTTATAATCCTCCAGCTAGCATGCATTTAATGAATTAATTTAATTATTTTAAAAAAAGCCTTTAAAATTAATTTTGTTTCAATGCAATGTCAATCAACAAGTAAAGACTTTATGGTACGCCTTTTCATGATGTAGTTGTTGCTAGCAGAGGTAAAAAAACATACGAGAAAATCTTTTGTGAAAATCTTCCAAAAATAAAGATGCCTCCTTTTATCCAGTTAATCACCCATGCTACAACAACTTTGAAGATATCAAACCATATTAAGTAGACACAAAGACTTTAGATAACCATATTTGATATACTAATCAATTTTAAACAAGGACATAATGAGAACACGTCCCTTGCCATATGTTTGACTTGGAAACTAGTGTACCTAAAATTGGGATTTTCTATCCACAATGGACAACCCATATCTTGTGATCTACTTCATTAAAGACTCCATTTGGCAACAACAGAGGTGTCTGACACCACCCACTAATTTCTATGCAAAATGAGAACTATCTTTTATGTGTCATTCATTAGCTAGAAATGATTTAACTAAAACTATTTTAGAGAAAATAAAACAAAGAAATTATGATGTGTTCAAGTTTAAATTTAAAAAAAAATACTCACATACTGTACTATACTGGGACATCAACAATGGGATTACTGAAAAAAAAAGTTAAAGAAAGATGTCAATAAAGAAATCACACAACTAGTATTAGTATACCTACAAATAAATCTTAAAACCAGACCTGTGATCTATTGTGACAAAGTTTGATTTGCTTCTCTAATTCAACGATCATGGTTAAGAGTTTGTGATTTCTACACTACTTCCAAGTTGGCAAATGTACAACCTATCTGGGTATGGCGTGGATTACAGAGTTTCTTTTCTCTGTCCTAAAATATTACAAACACCCATTTGAATGGGCAGAGATCCAGCCAAAAGAGAGAAGCACCAGATATAAATGGTGGAGACACTAAAATTCTATGCAGGTCTTAAGAGCTTTTGTAACTTCTTTCTCTATAATCTTTTCTCTATAAAGAAATATAAAATTCTCTTTTACCTTTCATGTAGACCTTCCATAGCAGTTGTCACAAGTAGGCAAAGGAATTCAAAATAGAAGGAAAGGCATATCAACTAGTTCAAGAGAAGAAAATGTAGAGATGAAGCTTTAAAAGCTTTCAACAGCTTATTCAATCAGTGGTCAAAAAGAAAAAACACACACCCAAACCTCTCTTAAAAACTTTAAAGCCAATGGAATTCATAGGTATAAAGCTGGAAAGAAATTTTAAAGATAAGCAAGCACACTTGGTAGTTGTAAAGTTGGCGTTCCCTTCGACCAGCATCGTCTCAATACATAGAAGTGATTACTTAGCCAATAGATATGTGTGGTATTAGATTGTTTGTTTCTTTTCCACTGAAACCCACTGGAAAACCTTGCAAACTCTACTGAAAAAATAACCTTGATAGAATTGTATCTACCTAGAAGTAGAAGTAGTAATTTAAATATGACTCTTATTTTTGACTAATCCAACTTTCACAGATATCTAACACTATTCCCCTCTCTAAACATTTTAAACATATTTGACAGGCTAAATATACAATTCTCAAGAATTTGATCCATTATTCAAAACGTTTCCACCACCGTATTCAACTTTGAAACTAATTATAGTGAGCAAACATGAGAAAATGCATCTGTTGAACAATGTACATTTCAGTATAATGCTCATTAACACTGATTCAAAGAAGAAATAAAGAAAACTCACTTACTACAATTACTATAGGACCTTGAAGAAGACAATGAGCCAAACCAAAGGCTAGTACATGTTTACAAACAAAGACAACAAGATGTAGTAACCCAACATTGGCTTGACTAAGACAATGACATTTCACTAATTTGTAGAGTTTGAGACACTGACATTTAAGTCTTATACGCAACAAGGAAATCATCGCTTCTACACAGTCTTTACAACTACATTAGCATATACAACAGTGGAAAGAGACAGAAACAATGACTATTCAACACTGATTGATACAAAAAAGTATTAGTCACTTGAGAAAGATCACTATCATATCAATAATAATGGTAGTGTGACATCACAATCTTTTTCAATCAGCATAATTCCCATATTTTGATAGTACTCGAATAAACATTGAAAGCATGCAAAGTCACGCCATACATGCCATATGAGAAATTTTCAAACTAATGCAAATGGTAGTTGCAAGGACACATTAAAAGTCAGTTGAAAACCTTTCCAAGTAAATGTAAATAGTAGGTGTAAAGCTAAATTCTCAATATTTTCTAGCATTTCTCCCAAACCACAATGACCATACATCATTGATTGATGCTAAAACAATGTTTTTAATAAGTAATATGTCTCCCAAACCACAACTTCCAAAATTGATGGAAAAAAAGTTAAAACATCATAGGTTGTGACTAAATATCTTCAATACGAGTTTTCAGCAGTGATGAAAATAAAATAAATACAACAACAATCTTCTAGTTAAACTAAAATAAAAGTCAGAGATTCATATACAAGTTTTCCATTAAAAATATTCGAGCATAGTGGGCGCCAAAATGTGAGAGGTAAAACCTTACATTTATCAAAGATTGACAAATATGGAGAAATCTATCAACATTGAATAAATGAGATAATCACTATCCCTATGAAATTGTTGAGAAAATTTAAAGGGAACAATAACATCATCAAACTAACATGAAATTATAAATGAGATAAGCATGAAATCTATTCCTAAACTACTCAAACATCATCTCATAGGGGGATTGGAGCTACTTTGATGTGGAAAGTAGCCCTTTCCCAACCCCTTTAGATAAGCTAAATGATGAAATTGCTTTGAACATGATATGGAATGCTAAGAAGATATGATATGGATTCAAGTGAGAATGATGCATTTGTGAATGAGATTGTGGAGGATTTGTTGAAGAATAAAGCTTCCATTTATAGAATCTCAAGTTGAAAGAGTTTTCAAAAGAGAGCAATGTGGGATAAAGATTTGACCAATGAGATGAAGCCACTTGTCACCTTGTGATAGGTTGAGGAATGTGCAAGTTTTGGTCAATGTTCCAAAGAGAGGGAGATTCAAATTTGAATTTGAGAGTTAAATGCTAAGTTTGACCTTTGCAAGAGACATGTAAGAAACATGTAAGACCTATTAAATGCTTTTTTGGATGTACATGTCAACTTATTTTTGAATTCAAAATTGAGGGAATATTCGGGTATGTGAAGGATCATCATGGAAAAAACAAGCCCTTAAGTGGAAAAAAATTTAGAAAAATTAGAGTTAGGCAACTTGACGTAAAAATTTGAATAAGTTATCTATATTATTTTAAAAATATGTAAGAATAAAAGTTTTAGCAAATTGAATGTAGTTTCTAAAATACTAGGTTTATTTAAAAAAATAAAAATCTATTTGGTGAAATTTTGAAATTTTAATGTAGTAGTACTTAAATTTCAGGGAAAAAATAAGTAGGTGTCTATCTGACCAGCCTAACCACAATAAAATGATAATATTTTTTGTAAAATTTTAGATATAAGTAGAGGACTCATGTCTCGATGTGATGCATATTTTTTTGTAATTTGTTTCTGAGCAAATAATTAATTATGAATTTTTATGACAACTTTTAAAAAATAAAACTCATGTGTCTGACCACCTTAACTTGGTCAAAACTTCATGAAATTTATTTTTCTTTTTTAATCCTATAGTATGTGAAGCATAGAATGTGATGCATGTTTCAGATTCAAAAAATGATATTGTTTGAAAGCTATAGATGTTTTTCAATAAACCTATCAATTAGGACTTTAGTCGTAATTCAAATAGAAAATGAATAATAATTATTTATTAAATTTAAAGTAAAGCATAATTTATATTGATGGAAAATTGAGAATCTCCTTTTAAAACCCTTTTTGTTTCATCAATTTTGGATAAAAATAAAGTCGCCAGCCACATACCCTACACATTCCCATCATATTGCCACTTTTTGGCCCATCATGATCCTGCACATAGCCATTCCTCAAAGATGTCATGTTGATGAAAAATGATGAATTAATAAATCAATTTATTGATTTATTTCTGCAAGTGGGAAAAGCTAGAGGATGTGATGGGTGGTTAAATTAGATTAATCAAGATTAGATTAGCTTAGATGATGATTACATGCTTTTGACCCATTTGACTTAGTTTTAGGGATTTAAATTAAATCAAAGGAAGATGAAAGGTGATTTCAAATTTAATTAAATAAAGGCTTGATTTATTTAATTAAAAGGATGATGATAGGCTTAAATTAAATAAAGTTAATTTATTCAATTTAAATGGATGACCTAAGGAGATTAATCAATTAAAGTTTGTTTATTTAATTGATGAGCAAATATGATTATGCATGATGTCAATTTTGCATGTCTACATCTATACATTCATACATACTAAAGAAAAATTTGTACTTTCATAAATTAAATTTACGCCTAGTGTTTCTCTTGAATTTTAATTATTGGAAGAGAAATTTGAGCTATCCAAATGAATGTTAACTATGTGAAAAAATGCATGCACATTGAAAAAATTTGAACAAAAGAATATCAACCTCTGAACAAACTGAATACAAGCTCAAATTAGCAATAGGCAAAACTATTTGATGAGATGTTTGGCCCCACGAAGTCAAATTTTATTTTTAAAAAATGTATGATAATTTAGTTCAGGATATTGCAGTGATATTGGAGTGGAAGATTTGGGATATTACAGTGATATCAGAGTGGAAGATCTAGGATATTGCAGCCATGATTGTTGAATTTGAAATGATAGATTTGGGATAAATGTACTACTTTTTTGGTATAGAAGTATGGAAAAATAAAGATGAAATATTCATGTCTCAAAGAAAATATGCATCAGATATTATATAAAAATTTCAAATGAAGAGTTGTAAACCAATTGCAATACCTATTGAAGTTGGACTTAAGTTTTCTAACTCAGATGTGTCAGATCCAATGGACCCCACTCTATATATGTAGTTGATTGAAAGTTTTCTCTACTTAAGTATTACTCAACCATATATCACATATGCAATGAGCTTGGTATCTAGGTTCACATCAGAGCCTAACAAAACACATTAGAGTGTAGCTAAGAGGATTCTTTGATATTTCAAATGGACATTGAGTTATGGTCTCAAATTTCAACATTAAGAGTATAGCGAGTTGGTTGGCTATATAGATTTTGATTTGGCAGGCCCCAAAGATGACCAAAAGTATGCTTCTAATTATGCTTTATTTCATGGTACAACAATATTCTCTTGGAAGTCCAAGAAACAACCATCTCACTTTCTACAGCGGAGGTTGAATATAGAGATGCAACATCAGTAGCTTGGAAAACTGTGTGGTTGAGAAGACTACTAGAGGATTTCCACATAATACAAAATGTACCTACCTTGTTGTATTGTGACAACAAGAGACCTATCCAAATGACTAAGAATCTAGTGTTTCATAGTAGGACCAAACATATTGCGATTCAAAATATTTATATTAGAGAATAGGTTCAACATGGATTGATTGAGATTGTGTATTGTAGTATAGAAGATCAACTAGCACATATTTTCACAAAGTTTCTAGCTTGTGAAATGTTCCAAAAACTTATAGATCTACTTCATTTTCTTCCCAATGATAATTATGGGGGAGAATGACAACAATAATTCCCATTGAAGCATCCTTTATTGACTTTACAGTCTATCATAAATAATATTGTTGTGCATAATAAATATTTTAGTTGGGTTATTGGTGAATATGGTTGTGTTCCATAATGTCACCTCTCTTTTGAATATCTATTTAATAGATGTCCTGTCTCTCATTTCATCAAGGCAATTTGGGGCTTTTGCATATTTGTTTGTTTTAAGTGATCACCACATCACTATTCTTGTTTATTTTCCTTTATAACCCTTCTAAAAATTAATTCTATTATTGCATCTCATTATCAAGGAATCCTAACATTTATATTTTTCTACGTCGAAAAAAAGTGTAAAGCCCAAATATTTTCTAGGAAGAGTGCCAATCTTATAATATAAAATCTCTACCAACATTTATTGAGTTATGTGATCTATATTAAAAGAGAATGTTTGATTTCTGTTTTACAAACTTTCCCCTTAAGTTTTGTAGTAGTCATCCAAGGTATTCCTTATCAACTATGCCTCTCTCTTGTAGGTGACACTAAAGAGAAGGGTAACATAAAAAAAAATTGATGAGTAATAAGACTTACATTTGGAGCAATGTCAATTCCTCTCCAATTTTTCCTTTGTTTTTTTCCCTAAATGTATTTTCCTAGTTCCTTTTTCCATTTTAATAAAAAAAATGAAGATAAGGGGTCTGCCAACCTTAAGCCACAAGAGGATCAAAAGAAACCCCAAGGGTTCCCATTAACTAAGATCATAAATCTTGGTATCAAAATACAATTTCCAATCCAAATGCACTAATTTGTATTAAAGCCAAATTTCTCCAAGACTCTTGAAAGAAAACTTTGTTTGACATAGGCATATACTTTTTTTATAGCTATTTTAACCAACATCCTTAAATTCCTTTCCATTTCTATAGTGTATGCATTGCTTCATAAGCGATGATTATTCCATTTGGGTATGTGCAAGATCATGATGGGATAAAAAGTGGGAATATGGTGGGTATGTGTAGGGTATGTGGCTGACAACTCTTTTTTTTTACGGGAAATTGATGAAACAAAAAGGGTTTTTAAAGGATATTCTCAAATTCACACCAATATAAATTATGTTTTTCTTTGAATTTAATAAATAATTATTATTCATTTTCTATTTGAATTACGACTAAAGCCCTAATTGATAGGTTGATTGAAAAACATGTGTAGATTTCAAATAGTATCACATTTCATTTTATTGTGGTTAGGGTGGTCTGACAAACACCCACTTCTTATTTTATCCCTAAAGTTTAAGTGCTACTGAATTGAAATAATGGATGTCTTAAAAAATCCTTTAAATAATTATATGATTAATTAATGCAAATAAGAGGATGTGTAGATGGAAATGGATAAATTTGGACAAATTAAAGTGTCCAAATTTGAATGTCTACATTTTTCCCCTCTTTGAGATCGTGTTACGAAGTAGCATCATTTCAAAGAATATTAAAATATAGAACCCAAAAGAAGATGGTTAGATTAGAAAAGATGCCCTAGTCATTCAAAGGAGTGACTAGGGAGGAAAAAATATGGGGGTGAAGATGAAGAGTAAGGTTTGAGGATGCCCCCTCAAGAGGACATGCAGGTTTAAGAGAACATAGGTGTGCTCTCAAAATGGATGATGTGATGCAGAGAGGATGATAAGTGATATGAGATGGATGAATCACAAATGGATTGAAGGAAAAAAGGTGATGTTGCCCTAGTCAAGCTACAAGCCAAAAGGGGTTGATGATGGATGGAGTGTTGTCAATGAGGGAATGAGGGATCCCAAAACAACATGAGGATAGGGAAGGATGCATCCCACTGAGTGGTATTGATGAGGGGAGGATACATCCCAAAACACCACTAAAGGATAGGGAAGGATACATCTTGATAATGATGATGAAAATGTTGTTGATGAGGGAAGGATAGATCCTGAAACAACATTGAAGGGCTAGGGAAGGAGACATCTGGAGGATGGTAATGATGGGATCGAGGCTTGTAACAATATTGGGGACAAGACCAAGGATTTTATTAGATGATTTGCACTAGATTGAATGGATGAGGATGTGTTGGAGATGTGAGATAGATGAAAGGATAAAAACGATGGAGGTTAAGATGCTTAGAATAACCAATGTATATTATTCTAAGAAGATTAAAGAGATGATAATAAGAAATTGGACAGATAGGGAAGGGAGTGTGATGAAGGATGAATGGATTGGGGGAAATTGTTGACAGATGAGAGGATGGAATGGGAGATGAAATGCAATCTTAATGCAATTTTCCATTGTTAAGAGCACTGATTATTGCTATAGCATAAGACATGATACACCAAGGTATGAGGAACCAAGGCAAATTAGTGTCTAATGCATAAAACAAACACACACAAAAATAAGGCTATCCCAACACCCCAAATTCACAATGACCTTGGTCAAACAAGGTATTGAGATAACCACAAGCACACAGGATGCCTCAACATAACAAAAGATCACATGGATCTTGGTGGGTATTATGTGAGACAACCAAAAAGAGAAAAACAAACAAAAAGATTAAGATATGCTGCTATGTTTACCAGTCAAAGCACACCATGATATGATGGATCAAGGCAACCATGACGAGGTGTGATAGGAAGCTCAAATGATAAACAAAAACCAAAAGCATCGAAAGATCACAATCAATTTCAAACGTCCTTTTCCATAGGATCAAGAGGATGGATGGGGTTGATGAGGTTTGTTAGGAAGGATGCATCCTATTTAGACCAAAGATGATGGATACTAAACTAAAAGATAGTTATGATGTAGGATGCTCAAAATTGATTAGATCTCCTGATACAAGTGGATCTCGTTTGTGAAGAACCAAATAGATAGGGACACACTTGATGACATGACAAGAGACAAGAGACACACGACGCAAAACTGACACACCCTAAAGACCTGGGGGCTTGAGGGCCGATCAAATATTAGCCTTGCCTACATGAAAGAACAAAGCCCTCATAGTTCGATAAAATATTAATGAATGACCATGGATAAAAGTGGAAAGAGGAAGATGGAGACCGACGATGGATGATAGGACCAAATGGAAAAAAGAGCTCTGAGGGTGGATCAAATGATCAACCTTGCCTACGTGAAAGAATAGGGGCAATGTAGTTTGAGAAGAGACTAAAGATGAATGATGGATAAGGTATCATGATAGGATAACCATGATAAGGGGATAAAATGATGGGACCAATATGATGAGATAAGATAGACCTGGTGGACAAGATAGGATGATGACGATTACAAAGCTTAGGGATGGGATAGTTATCCAAATCATTAGAGGATGAATTGGGATGATAATATGATATAAAGATGAAAGGTGATAGTAGATGAGAAAGAGTTGTGAAAGAGGTGGGATTGATGATAGCGAGAAAGATGACATGGGGTTGCATGAAGGGGAGGCTAGAGCTAGATACCAATGACAAGGGATTATGATATGGGAGGAGGATAGAGATTAATGGAGAGGGAGAGAGGGATGGGGGATGAAAGGGGTGGTAGGATGGATGGATATGAAGATAAGGATGGGGGGATGAGAAGGACTTGATGATGGAGTTATAGGTAAACAAGGATGGGGAGGGAAGGGATCGTTTGGATGGGTAAGAAGACAAGGAAGGGGGATGAGGAAGATTATTTTGATGGGTAAGAAGACAAGGATCAGGAGATGGAAGGGATTATTTGGATGGGTAAGAAGACAAGGGGGATGAAAGAGAATATTTGGATGGGTAAGAAGACAAGGATAGGGAGATGGAAGGGATTATCTAGATAGGTAATAATACAAGGATGGATAAATGAATATTGTCTCCAAGGACTATGTCACAAAGAAGGAGATGCCCCCACTCTAGACATGTCTTGTCTGATAAGGAAAAAGGGGCAAAAAACAAGTGGATGAGAAGATAAAGGAGATAGCTAGAGGAGGATAGGATGGGTGGACGATGGAGTTGGATGAATGAAGGTAGGATGCCCTGATAAGGAAGGGATACTAATGGTATCATGACAGAGGGACAAAGAAGGTAGATGGGGAGGATAAGGATTAGGATAACAGGGGGTAGATGTATGGTAACATGATGGGTGGACAAAGAATATGATAATGTATGGATGAAGGAAAAGTATGCCAAGAGGTGTCCAAAGCAATCATATCTATGTGCCCCTATCTATATCAAGATAAAAAAGGAGGATGGAGGGAGTGAGATAAATGGATATGACCGACCGAATGTATAAGATAGGTGGGATGGAGGAGGTGGGTGAAAGGGATGCATGTGCCCCCAAGTGCAGAAGTAAACTAGATAGTGGATTTATGCATGATGCATGTTTACTAGGTTTTCATCATGTTACTTATCCAAGGTGCTTGGTTTCCAAGTTTTCACCATTGGACGAATGATTTCTCTTTACTATTTTTTTTTTTTTTACAATTTTTTGCTTTTTTGTTTTTTTCTTTGGATTTTTTGGATAATATGCAGATAGAAATGGACTCAAGCATCAAGTAAGAAGAGCCCATGTGTGAAGTGACTATCAGATGTTGGTACAACCTTATTAGGATAAGTGGATTATGCAAGAAAATGGATTAGATGGACTTGATGTGGGGGATATGTGGGATAATGGCTAGGATGTCAGGAAGTGTATGGATGGAATGATGGGGTGGATGTGTAATGGGGAGATGTATTCAAGAAAAAAATTGGCACATGTGGTAGGGGTGTGAAAGGATAGGAGGATTAATGGTTGGATGATGTGGAGATAATGGAGGGTGTAATGGAGGATGTGGAGATAATGGAGGAGAGGTGATAGCAAATTTTGGGACATAAGGACCCAAAATGGATTTAGGAGATGGAGGATTTACATGCTTAGATTTTGGAGTAGCAACTTTGGATGTTGTTATGGATGCTTTATTTGAAGACATTGCATCATTTTTCTTTCAGATCCACAAGGTTTTGATTTTTGCTTTGGTGGGCCTTTGTGGCCTATGTATTTGATTTGGATTTTGGATTTGATTTTTCTTTTCTTCAACATGTCTTTTAGAGGGGACATGACGAGCTTTTGATTCATGTGGATGTTTAGATATATGAATTTTTACTTTGGAATCCAAAGTGCTTTTAGTAGCAATGGGATGGGTGCAAGCGGATGGATGATGTGGAGGGATATAAATGGAGGGACAGAGGTAGGATTTTGAGGATGATATGTGGATGGATGATGTACAAGTACATACCTTTATTGATCTTTATTAGGGAAGATGAGAGTGGGATAGTTATGATGGGTGACATGGATAGGTGATGGATCGATGAAAGGATGAATAGGGTGAGATGGAGGATGTGATCTCGGGATGTAAGGGCCCAAAATGGACATAGGACCTAGAGTATATGTGATGAGGGATGGGGGAACATAAGGACCCAAAATGGACAAAGTGGATGAAGGAGGAATATGGATGGTTGTTTTGAAGTGATATGATGGAGGAGGGGGGATGGCAGAAAATGATCTAGTGGAGTTATGGGAGGAGCCTGTTATCCTTTTAGAAGAGGACCAGGGAAGATGTGTGGAGGTTGTACCAACATTCTTGGATTGCAAGTTGCGAGTAGTACATCTAAGACCTTGCGTATACAAATGTTCTTTAGCTTGGATGGGCTCTATAATACCTTTCTCATGAAGGCCTAAGCCTTTTCCTTGATAATTCATTCTCTTGAGCATTCGATCTAGGACAGGGTTTTTGTTATTCTAGAAGAATGATGTGAGTCCATTATTAGGTGGAAGAGGAGGGTTGGTCTATATTCTTTGTTTTTCTTTTGTGACGAGACCACCATTGAGGAATGTGAGAGTACCAAGGGGATATGGAATAGGTGGTGATGGAGGATCATGAGATGGAGATGATGGGATAGTAGCATCCTATTCAGGTGGAGTAAGTGGTAAGGGATCAAGAGAGTAATTAGGGGATATGATAAGATCTATATTTGTGGTAGTGGGTGATAAGGACTCTTGTGGTGGAGTGATTAGATCTTGAGTGTAGAGGGTATCATGGGTCAGAATGAATGGGGGATTGTAATAGGAGTATTGGGATGGACTAGATGGGATAATAGTATCTTGATTGGGAGGAGGGGATCATGGATCAGAATGGATGGTAATAGGAGTATTGGGATGGAATAGATGATATATTAGTATCTTGATCAGGAGGATGGGATATGTTGGTATGCTTTGGATCAAACTCTTGGCATGAATCATCTTGTGTCGGTGGCATGATAACAAAGTGTTAGAGGGACTCTTCAAGTAGGGGAGACGGAAGTATGGAGGATTAATGAGGTTCATGGGAATGGGTTTCGATGCAACCAGGAGTGGAAGGAGTGGATTAGATTTGGGTGTCTTCGATGGATTGGGTGGATCTAGGAGTAGAGGGAGTGGATTGGTCTTGGGTCTCTTCGATTGATTCAGTGGATCTCAGAGTAGGAGATGGGGGTTCAATGGATTTGGTAGGGGTGATGGTTTCAACTATTTAAGTAGTGCTAGGCGTGATAACATAAATGATAGGTGTGGTATGGAGAAGGGTCTCATCACTAGTGGTGATGGATGATGGATTGGGATGGCATGACTCCACGACTTCAAGATGTCGAGTTGGGGATGGATTCTTTGTCATGATTCCTTGGAGAACTTTTGAAATGAGAGACTTGCATATGGTTGGCTTGATTGTAGTGGTAGAAATGGATGAGGGATTATGGATTGGTGGACTAGGGTTAGATGGAGGAATACGATTGGATGTAGGACTAGGAGTAGATGGAGGACTAGGATTGGATGGAGGGTTAAGGTAAGGATATTGGAATGGTGAATTAGGATAGGGGGACATGGACTATGGATTAGGACAAGAGGATACAAGTGGTGTAGTGGGACAAGAGGATGTGGGCGATGGATTATAATAAATGTATTAGGATGGTGGATTAGGATGAGGAGACGTAGACGTAGGATAAGAATGGGTAGGCTAGGAAAGAGGATTAGGATAGGGGAACATGGATGGGAGATGGTAATAAGGGTATTGGGATGGAAAATTAGGATAAGAAGATGCAGGTATCAAATAAGAGGATGATGTAGATGGGGACGGGGAAGATACTAGATATCCCTTGTCAAAGGTTGCATAAGGAGCATGATTAGGTATGGATGAAGACATAATGGGATAGCTCAAAGGAGTAATTGGATTTGGGAAAGAAGGTGGAGAAAGCTTACTAGCGATGAAAACTTCAAGGGGATCTATGTCATATACCTCTTGATCAACAAGACTTTCATTATCATCGTCAACATAATTAGGGTTTCCCTTGACTAGTATTGATGGAGGATTCAAGGATTCATGATGTTAAAAATGGATTAGAGATTTTGGATGGGAATGGACTAAAGCTCAAATTGGGATTCAGGTCAAGCTCATATTGGGATTGGATTAAAGCTCAGATTAGGATGATTGGATGATGCGATGGAATTGATTTTTGATGATCAAATTATCAAAGGATGACTACAACACAAAATTTGCTTCGGGATAGAAGCAGATTGATAGGGTCAAAGGTGATTGGATGGGATGTGATTGGATTAGATCAAATAGGATGACAAAAGGGACTATAAACCCCATTCAAAAATTACCCTGGGTGACTTAGGATACTGATTGATCAGATTAAAGGATAAATAGATGATTACAGCACCACATCCATCTTGAGATTGAAAGTGAATTGATTGGGCTGATGATGATGATTAACTTAGGATGGATGAAAATCCTAAGCAGATGTTGATGATGATGATCAAATTCAAACACCTAGGTCAATTGGGATAATAACTTCTGAAAAGATGTTCAAGGGATTTGGATAGGGAAAATGATTGATTGGATCAGGTAGACAGATGATAGGAGCAGGTAGATGGATGATTGGATTAGGGAAACAAATGATCAGATTGAAAAAATGAATACTTGGAAGGGGCGATCGATTCGTAGAATGAGGGAATGGATCCTCAGAATTTATGAAAGATTCTCGAAATGAAGAGACAAAAGCTCATTCAATGGATGAACGACTACCCATAATGAGTAAAGGAGTGCTCGGAATGGATGAAAAAATCTCAGAAGGGAGAGATGAAGGCTCATTTACATAGAATGGATGAATGAGTGCTTGAAATAAATGAACGACTATCGAAACAACTACTCAATATGGATGAATGAAAGCTCGAAACAAGTAAAATATTGATCAAAATGGATGAAAGAATGACCTTGGGAAAATGCAAATGGACCAAAGCTCATATTGTGATTAGATCAGAGGACATGATAGGATTTATTCTAAACTGAGTTCAAGGGTTTTAGCTAGAGGACGTAAGATGTTGACAATTAAATTTTTGCCAGATTTGGTAGTTTTCAAAAAATGTTAAATTTTTCCATTTTAGGAAACTTCATAGGCATACCTTTGAGTGTCTATTTTTTTCCCAAAAAATACACAAAACCAAGGTAGGATGAATTTCCACCTAACATCCCAAATCTAAGACATGCATTCAGAGTTATTAACAAAAATAATTTTTCAAAAACTAAAAAAATACTAAATCACAATTTTGAGGGTCAAGATGAAAGTTTAAAGCCTCAAAAATATGTCAAAACAAGCTCCATCCTACTCAAGGTTTGGTGGGAATCTGCATGCCACCTCATAACATAACCACCCATAAAATTTCATCTCAAACAGACACTCGAGTCAAAAGTTATGGCCTTTGAAAGATTCGACATAAAAATCAAAACCCTCAAAACGAAGTCTAGATGATTGGGATGGATGATTTGATGATAGATATGGACTCTAATGTTGTTCTAAGTAGCACCCATGGGATTTTGGTGATGAAATGACAAATTACGAAAAATGTTGATAATGGACAAACAGGTGCTTGAAACGACTGAACAGAGGGTGAAAAAATGTTGTTTTGAAGGTCAGGTTCATTCCTGGCTGGTCAAGCCCACCCCTAGTTGGGCAGGTTTTCCCCTTGCTAGGAAGGTCTGCCCCTAGAGGGTCATGTCTGCCCCTAGTTGGGAAACTCCTCTCCTAGCTAGGCATGTTCACCCTTAGAGGGTCAAATCCACCCTTGGGGGGAAAAATAGGAAAAAATAATTGTTTGGAGTAGGTAAACGAGCACACAAAATGAGGAAATGGATGTTTGGATGAAGAGGATGAATGTTCAAGACAAGAAATGGATTCTCAAAACAAGGAGATGGAAGCTTGGAATGGATGAAGTATTACTTAGAACTAGTAAACGAAAGCTCAGAATGGGTGAACGTTTACTTAGAACGAGTGAACGGGTGATCAAAACAGATAAACAACTCTTAGAACAGAGAGATGAAGGCTCAAAATAGGTGAACGTTTACTCAAAAAAAGTGAATGGGTGCTCAAAATGGATGATGAATCTCATAATAAAGAGACAAAAACTCAAAATGGTTGAATGTTTACTCGAAATGAGTGAACGGGTGCTTGAAACGGAGGAATGAGTACTTTGAATGAGTGAATGGATGCTCAAAATGGAGGAGCAAGTACTTCAAATGAGTGAATGGATGATCAAGAGGGGTGAATGACTATTTGAAACAAGTAAACGACTACTAAGGATGGATGAATGACTCTCAGAACAAGGAGGTGAAAAGTTAGAATAGATGAAAGATTACTTGGAATGAGTAAACGGATGATCGAGAGGGATGAACAACTACTCAAAATGAGTAAACGATTGCTCACAATGGATGAATGATTCTTGGAATGAGAAGATGAAGGTTCAAAAAGAATGAATGATTACTCAGAATTAGTAAACGATTGATTGAAATGGCTATACGAGAGCTCAAAATGATAGGAGGTTCAGAATGGATGAATTTTTACTTAGAACAAGTAGACAAATTATCAGAATGGTAGAATGGGAGTTCAAAATGATAGACGAAGGTTTGAAATAGATGAATGTTTACACAAAATGAGTAAACAATTACTTAGAATGAATGAATGAGTACTCATAATGAGTAAACAATTTCATGAAACAAATGAATGATTCTCAATTTAAGAAGAAAAAGGTTCAAAATGGATGAGAATTTACTCAAAACAAGTAAACGAATGATCAAAATAGAAGAACAAGAGTTTGAAATGATAGACGAAGGTTTGGAATAGATGAATGTTTACTCAGAATGAGTGATCAGAATGATGAAACAAGTGATAAACTTGATTGTTTAAGGGTCAGGTCCACCCTTGGATGAGGTCAAATCTGCCCCTAGAGGTCAAATCCACCCATGGATGGGCAATTTGGACAAAAATTGATTGAAATAGGCTAAAAAGGGGCTAGTTCAGAGGGTAGGTCCACCCCTCGCTAAGGTCAAATCTTCCCTTGAAGGTCAAATCCACCCTTGGATGGGTCTAAACTTGGTTTTTAGAAAAAATACTAAGGTAAAGGACCTAAAACAATGTAAACAATAATCAGAGGATAAGGCTAACTCAATTGAATAGAGAATTACTAGTTTTTCAGAAAGAAAACAATTCAAGAAACAAAATCCTAAGATTAGTATAATGGGCATGGCCAACAAAATCCTCTGCTCTAGGATAAACATGGTTGCTAGGGAGTCTTCGATATACACCCAGTATGTGAGACCCAAACTGTGAACACCAGCCCATCACAAGTGTGAGTCAGGAACCTTTGTGAGATACTAAAGGCTCAGACCAAGTTTTCACGTCATCCTGACACTTCGACAATAACAATATGGCTAGATTAGGGTACAACTTTTTCTCTCCCCCCTTTATATACCTTGCTGGTATGTGTGGTTGGAATCATCCCTTGGGGTGATGAAATCCCCAAGTAGGTCCCGCTAAGAAAAGAAAAAAGGGGTGAATCAAAAGGACTTGGTAAGCTATGATTTCTCATCACCTAGGATCGCCAAATGGCACAAGGGGATTGGATACATCAATAGCCTACCACAAACATGGCACACTAAGCATATTGACCACCTCCTAGTTAATCTATGTGCCTAGATTAATAGAAAATGATAAACAAACAACTATTAAAAGCTTTGAAATAGATAGCCCTACAAGAAACTTGTTAGTATTTTGTCTTTCGTTCTCCACCAAACACTACTAAAATACTTGCAAAGACACAAACAAAACACATTAGGAAGTAAAAAACACTCAAAATGGGAGAAAATGATGCTTAAAATGCAATGTTTTAACTTCTTGAAAATGTTGTTTTGGTCAAATCCACCCCTAGTTAAGGTCAAATCCACCTATGGAGGTAAAATCCACCCCTGGAGGTCAAGTCTACCGCTGGAAAAGGTCAGGTCTGACCCTTTGAGAAAAATTGCAAATTTTCTAGTTTTAGACTCTATGGAGGTCAAGTCTACCTCTCTACTAGGTCGGCTCCACCCTTAGAGGTCAAATCAAATCTACACCTGGAGGTCAAATGTACCCCTGGTTAGGTCAAATCTTCTCCTGGATGTCAAATCTGCCCCTTTGTAACCTACACCTGCACCTACAAACAATGAAAAAATAAAAAAATGAAAGAATATGACCCCTTTGTGGGTCCTATTGAGCATGCCAAAAATGTCACCAGGTGAAAATATTGTTCCAAAAATGAGCAGCAACAAAAGAAATGAAAGAAACAAAATAAACAACTTTAGCACCTCAAGATTGGTCAAAAAATTGAACTTAACAAAATGAATGAAACGATTATACCTTGTCAAGTTTTCCTTTGGTGAAGAAGGCCCCTTGTTGTTGAAGTTGTGTATGCTCCTCTTGATGGGAAAAGATGTTGAAATAAGATGCAAGATGGATGAGAGATAGATTTAAATGCTATGGTGAATGCAACATGTGAAAACTAGCTAAGTATGCTTTGAATGATAAAATTGCAAGAGTCTGGCTATGAGATGCAAAAATTGTTCAAATGAAGGGAAGAGGAGGGTATTTATAGAGAATTTTGAATTCTCTAGAGAAATGGACAGTTGAGATTGAGCCACCATGGCCAAGATATAGGGTTATGGTGAGTTGAGGACTAACAAGCCCTCACATTTTTTCATGTGGAGGATGAAGTGGAAAAGGAAAAGAAGAGATAGAAGGGGGTACAAATGATGTGAAGGAAGGACAAGTACCTTCAAAGTACATTAGGAGAATAAAAGTGACTTTAAAATTCACATGCTTGGGGAATATCCAGTGGATAAAAGAAGGTTTCAAAAGAGAGGTGAAAATTTCCTTAGATAAGACAAGGTAAGTGCTCACACACATGTGACTTGATGTGACAAGTCAAAGATCACATGGAGAAGGGTCCATGTGTGACTTGATGTGACAAGTCAAAGATCACATGGAGAAAAAGTTTACATGTGACTTGATATGACAAGTCAAATATCACATGGGGAAGAGAAAAAGGAATTTAATATTCCTTGGAAAGATAAAAGGAATTAAAAATTTGTTGGGAAGTTGATTAGGCTAGTTAGGGAGGGATTAGAAGACAATTAGTGGTTAGGAGAGAGATTAAGGGCCAACTTGCAAAAGCCAGAGGATGTGACACATCCTAATCAAGGATTAGGTATGTGAACATTCCTGATGAAGAGATTAGGAGATGGACTAGATGAAAATGATGGAGGATGTAACATGTGAGGGATTAAATAAATGTATTATTTATTTCATTCATTTGAGGAAAGTGGTGATAAAGGATAAGGTATTTGATTATTAACTAAATACCTTAGGGATTTGAGAATAATTAAGGGTATTAATTAAATAATAGCAATATACTTAATCAATGCAAATAAGAGGATGTTTAGATGGAAATGGATAAATTTGGACAAATGAAAGTGTCCAAATTTGAATGTCTATATTTAGAATAAGAATAGTGAGTCTTATTGGAGATAATTACATTATCTGGCTATTGTGAGACTTTAGGGAAGTGGAATGTATACTATTGTAGGATGAATATATAGCTACAGATTATTCATTTTTTGGATTTAACAAAAATAGAGTTATCCCTTCCTTTGATGTGAATATAGTCTTTTGGTGAACCATGTGAAAAACTTGGTTATTCTTTCGTACATCTGTTCTTCTATGTGTATGTGTTCGATTTAATTATTTTATTTTAATTTTTGTTATTCTTCACTCAAGATATTGTTGAAATAATGGAAGAGAAAACTCTCAGCAGAGTTACAGAAAGTGGAGAGAGTAGATTTGCATGATCTAAATATATCAGCTATCCAATTGTTCCCTTTTTATGGCAGTATACAAGTAGGAATGCCCAAATTTCTTCTTATAAGATTTAAAGCATACTGGAAATTGAACTCTTGGACATTGAATTTCTGAAACAAACCTTGTAGTATATCCATCATTAAGCTGATCTCAAAACTGAATGCAACTCCAAAATACAATGTATTCCTTTTCACATACAAGTATCATTTATAATTTATTTGCATGAATCACTTTCTCACCTATAAATAATCTTTTATTAGGACTGTCGTTTGCAAAAATAGAAATTTTCAATTGCTTTATTTGTTGATAGGAGAAAAGCTTAGAAATTCTGCTATATATTTATATAAGTTTTCTTTTGCTTCATTACTTTTATTGTTTCCTCATCTACTCGATTCCCACCTACCTTTCCATCCTCTATTTTAAGCTTATATTTATATTTTTACATTCTAAAATTTATGTTCACTCCAACATTCCCTCCTCTCATATATATTATATAATATTATGTTTATTTATTATATATTATTATATATTTTATTCAAATGAAATCATATATATATATTAAATAATATATAATAATTAGAATATAACATAATATAACAAATGTCACATAAGCACTTTTTTTATAATATTGTAATTATTATTTTTTAGATTTAATAAAAATTAAATGTAAATTTTATTAATGTGAATAAAAATAAATATAATTTTTTTTAATTATAATGTTTTAGTATTGTTAATTAGTTATTTGCATGACCTAGTCCTAACTCTAACTCACATCCTAACTGTAATTATATCCTTAACCCTAACCCTAACTTTAATCACATGCCTTTTCTATATCTAGTTTAACTAAAATTCCTTTTGATTTATATTTTTAGAGCATTATATAGCTTCAAGAGCAATTATTATTCCATCTATTATGTTCTAAAATTTTTTGTACAAAGAAATGGATCTAAAATACTCCAATGATTTTGTAGTGATTTTATATTGTAGTAGTATAATAAAGATGTTATTCAAATCCTTGAGAATTATTTTTATTTTCACATCCAAGAGATCCATCCAAATAAATCCTAATGTTATTGAAAAAAAATTGATGAAATTCATTTGAATTCACACCCTTGTTAGGTGCTAGTAAAAAGAGGCACTTTTTTTTGTCTCCTCTAAGGAGAAGGACCTCATGGTGGAGTTATTTATTACTTAGATCATGCTAGGAATATTGTCTAACAACCTTGAAATTAAGGTTTTATTAGTATTGTCAATATTTAATCATATAGTTATTTTAAGAGTTGTTGTGCATGTTTTGCACACACGCCCCGCCGTAGGCAGGGACCCGCTTTTTTTCGCTCCCGACATGCTACTTTGCTCCTGTCTTATTTTGCGTGCCCCATTTCCAAGCCCAAATTGGTCATGTGCCATCAAACAATCAAATTCCCCTACCCAAATTCACCTGCTTGGGGTATTCAAATCTGCGGAGAAATAAAGTCCCCCATCCCCTTTCTACCTTTTGTCTTGCTTTGGCTATTTCAGAAACATCCGTGGACCCCTGTCGGTCCAGTTTCCACATTTTTGGCTTTGGGGACAACTTTTTGGTGGATTTGGGATGTGTTTGGGGTGTTTCAATGAACTGCTAAGGTTTCATCAACATTTCATTAAGTTTCGATGGTTTCAGAACTTTGCCTCCGGAGTTCCCTTCCTCCTTGGTTGTTTTGGAAACATCAGCGGGCCCCCGTCACTCCCGTTTCCTCAATTTTGACTTTGGGAGCAATTTTTTTTGTATCGGGGATGTGTTTGAAATACATAAATGAACTGCCAAGGTTTTGTCAACGTTCCGTTAAGTTTCGATGGTTTCGAAACTTTCCCTCCAGAATTCCCTTCCTCCTTGGCTGTTTGGAAACATCTGCGGGCCCCTGTCCCTCCTGTTTCCTGAATTTTGACTTTGGGAGCAATCTTTTTGTATCGGGGATGTGTTTGAAATACGTAAATGAACATCCAGGAGCTTGCCTCCTTCCCTATTTTGAACATCCGGGAGCTTGCCTTCTTCCCGACTGTTTTGAACATCCGGGAGCCCACCTCCTTCCCGGCTATTTTGAACATTTGGGAGCCCGCTCCTTCCCGGCTGTTTTGAACATCTGGGAGCCTGCCTTTTTCCCAGCTGTTTTGGCTTCCGTCCGTTGTCTACCTTCTGGCTTTCTTCTGCCCTCTGGTGCTCGCACCCTTGAAGCATGCATTAATGTTTATGGTTCAAATGATCTCGAAATATGAATATCAAGATATTTTGATGATGCATGGATAGATCTAACAGGGAATTTTTAGGTTTGACTAACATTTTCCTTAACTCATGTATAAATGCACTTACGACACTTCGTGTTTGCAGGAGTCAAGAAGCCTTCCATAGGTCTATCGAAGAGGCCCATTGAGGGCGTTGTCCTACCTTTTTCCAGATGATGATGATTTCTAAGGAGCTTTCTGCCTGAATTAGGGGCCACTAATCCATTGATGCCAATTGTCGATGGACTCGTTTGATCAAAGCAAGAACACTGCAAGCACATCAAGCAAAAGACAACTTTTAGGAAGTTTTAGCTACAGTGAAAAGGCAAATTAGCTAAATGACAAAATTGCTATAGTGACTGGCACTAGATGACAAAACAGGGAAAAGACAAGGAATGTATTTTTAATTGTTGAATATTGTGGGGTAGGTGAAGCCCTAACTTGTAATGAAGCCCTAACTTGATGTAAAGACATTTTGCTGCAATAGAATACATCATTGCATGATTTATGGGTGTTCTTTTTGAGTTTGCTCTTTATGTATGCATGGTTCACCTTCCATGTTAGTTTTAGTGTTAGTTTCTTGAATGGGAGTGGTGATGGTGTTTGCTGTTTTAGTATTTGATGGATTTTCAGCTCATGCTTTTTGTGGTTCATTGATGATGAGTCACTTTGCAAAGCTAGTCTGAGCTCATTACTTCATTGCTGCAACTATGTTCAATTACATGTGCATGATGTGCATGTGCACTTTGAAAATCTGCAGTCCTTAGAAGATTGCACTGGTTTTGTGTAACTGTGGGTTTCTCTTGGCCAAGCAAAACCTAGTTTAGGAAGCCTATCTACTTTAGCAACCACCATTGTTACTGTTCATTCGTAGCTTAGGATTAGAATAGCTTTCTTAACCCTTCTCCTTTTGCTATTTTTTTTTAATCCTTGGTTAGAGTAGGACCCAAAGCATCACCATGAAGCCAAATCAGATGAACTTGATGAGTTTCAGCTTGTTGTTTTGAGTGGACAACCACTATTCATTCACTTTCAGTACTTTGAAACTACATTTGCAAACCCAACTTCCATGCTTTGTAACTCATCTGTAAGTCCGCCTTGTGATTCCAGCAAATCACATCAAACTACTGAGGTATCTAAGCATTGTCATGACCTCACATCCGAGAGACCTTGGGATAGAGTTCTGCAATCCGATTGTGGAAGATTGTCTTTCAAGAGAGGTAATGAACCTACGCATTACCTGTGTTGAAAAGTGCATAAAAACACCATCAACAGAACTGGTGCTAGAAGGAGGGCTTGACATGTTGAGGCTACAAAGCTGAAAGTTGGAAGTTGAGAAAGGAACATTCAGGAAGAAATCTGAGATAGGAGATCTCTTTAATTCAAAAATCAAAAAAATTTGAAGGGAAACAAGAGCTGAGTCGAAATGGAGTAGCATTTGTAAATCAACATCACTCAGTTACATGCACATTTGAATAAGAGATTGAATAAGCCATTACAACAATTCGCGTTGGCGGATAGATGTCAGATCCATTGCACTTGCAGGCATAGTGAATTGGAGTGTCTAACATTCTTGGACAGAATTGAGAAGGTCTTGCAAGGAGAAATTCCCTTTTGGGAAATATACCAGCCCTTGGCTCCTGAAGATCCGGAAGAGGAATTGCAAACCATGGCAACTAATGCTTTCAAGGAGCTAATCCAAAGATGTTTGAGCAGCAAGGATGGACCAAGATTGGAGGAAATATTAATGTCTTGTTGGTGCAGATTTCACAATACACCCCACTCTGAATTCACTTGCTCGTCATGCACAAAAATCATCGCTCAAGCTAGGGGTTGTTTGAACAAGTTGGAGCAGCCAACTCTCAATGAGGAGAAGTTATCCAATGAGGCAGAAGAGTTGTCAACATCCAGAGGACAGCAAAATAAAAATGAACCAAGAAATTTGACACAAGTTGGTGTTGGGACAACAGACATGGAAAATGAAAACCAAGAGGGAGGAGTTGAAAGTCTTGGGACAGCAACGTGCATTGATGAAAATCTGATTATAACCAGTTTAGAAGACTTTCCCTCCATTGAAGAAGATCAGTCCTCCACTCAAGAAGAGGGATTGGTAGTTGGAGATGAATCAAACGAGTTTGCAGTAGTTTGTGTTGGGGCAGCAAATGAAAATGCTGAAAATCAAGAAGAGGAGGCTGAAAGCCTTGGGGCAGCAGAAGGAGATGGTAAAAGCATAAGCAAAATTAGGTCGAAAGACCTCTCCATCTATAATGACAGTGATCAAGAAGATAAAAATGTAGGTTTGAAGGAGTGGGAGCAACCACTCACTACGGATGTCTACCATCATAATTCTTTTTCAAGTGATGATGAGGACTCAATAGTGGAAAGATATGACCAGCTCGTCTCCAAGTTGGAAAAGGATTGGTCAGAGCTGAAGTACCAAGTGGATTTGGAGATATTGCTGCTCCCAAACTGGTGCAGGCTCCATGATTCATCGCACTCAGAGTTCACATGTGAACTGTGCCAAGAAGCCATTAAGAAAGTCAAAGAACAAGCAATGAAGCCAAGTGCCTGACCTCCTCTACTTGCTGCCCATATCAAAGAAGAAGACCAAAAGCCTGAATCAACTAATGACTCAATTGAAGGTAGATCTCAAGAGGATGTTGGGGCAGCAATAGAAGAAGGACAGCAATAATGTCTCAGACTTCCGAGCAATGAAGTAGATCAAGCGGGAATGTTGTCCACCAGTCACCAAGAAGTTCTTCCTCTTGAAGAGCAGTTGTGTACCATGGACGATGGAATTTTTGGCGAATCTTCAGAGGGAAATTGTGCAGTAGACTTTGGTCCCCTTGATGAGGTTCCATCAATTGATGACTTCTTTCTATTAGGAGCTACACTACGGAGGTATGCTCATGCTGAGGAAGAGCACATCTCAGAAGACGGTAGTGATGAATACATACTCCTTGAGCCCCCGAACGGTGATGCACTAGAGTTTCCAAATTGGGAGAGGAGCTCCTTCTCCATTTATAGCGATAGTGACCCTAGAGGAAACAAGTGGGCGCCATGAGGAGATACATGAACAACAAAAGGAAGAAGATAAAGGTGGAGGTGTTTTGATGGCTGCCAACAAATACAATGCGCTTGGTCAACCACGGGCTGCAACTGATGGTCCTTCTACCTCAATCCTTGTAGATTTTCCTTCACAACTAGAGAGCTATAATAGGATAGATTCAAATATGTCATCATCCAATGACACTGAAGATCACGAAACTAAGGCTGACACCTGGGAAAGGAGATGGGATATCATGCTGCCCCTTGAAGACAATAATTAAGAAGAGGTTTTGGCAATGGAAACCCATGCAGATGAGGTGTTCCTCCTTCAAGAACAACTAATTGGGACTGTGGATCTTGCTCACAGCTTGGAAGAATTGTTTGCTACCCCATCCTCCCAGCCTTATGAAAGCTCAATGTCTGAAGTGTTGCACCCTCCACCGCGTCCACCCGAAGCTGCCAATGCAACAATCAAGGATTTTATGCTTGCTCTCGACTGTCCAACGCTGCCACCTCCGTGTGACGACATCCAAGTTTTATCCTTCCTTGCCCCTATTATTTCTCATAATTGCACTTATTATTTTGATTATGGGAATGAGGGAAAATGAACATGTTTATGGATTAACCATGGGTTCAACGAGCCTCCTCAATTACTGATTTTTCATGATGACATGATTGAACTTGAGTGCTGCAACATTGAATTTCTTTTTTCAGAATATAAAGATAAGTTTTCATGGTTAAGAATGATAACGATTGCCCATTTTCTTGTGCATGCATTACGAAATCCAATGAATGTTAATGTTGGTTTGTCGTGCCTGAACATAGTGCTTTGTAAATATCTTTGTACATAGCTCATTTTTGAGTAGTATAGGTTTCTTGTAAATACTCTGCTTTCCTGCTTTCCTTAGGTTAGTTGGCTTTTGTAGGTTGTTTTCTTTCGTTTCCTTTCACTTTGTTGCTGCTTTGCTCGGGGTCCCTTTGGTTTTAGCTAGGCACATCTATGCGCACAACAACCATACTTGCGTGGGGGTTGTTCTATGTATTTCTTTGTCAAACTCTAATCAAGTCTTCAGAGTGGATGGTGAAGGTCTTCTGTTAGTGTCAAGTGATCTGGGTGTTTAATTCAAAGAGAATAAGTTGTTGGTTTAGTCTGACTTTGACGTATTCTGAAATCTTATAGCTCTTACACATCTTAAGAATTCGACGATCACTATAGGGCCTTTTGTGAAGTCTAGTTAAGTGAAAAATCTAAAATTCTGCTCCAGCACCACTGTGATTCTCAGCCCTGAGCGCGAGCTTCAATGCTTGTGGGTTGAAATAAAAGAGCTGAAAAGAGAAAAGAAAGAAAGAAAGAAAACATTGAAAATTAAAAGAAAGAGAAAATTCAATTTTCAGGGGTATTGAACAACTCTACGGAGCTATATGGGCCGGTGCGATCAGAGAGCAATGTTGGGAGAATCAATGATAACCTCATTGGGGCTATGGGCCTTGGCCAGCGGAGGCAATGTTAGGATGCTTTTGGAGTTAGAATAAACTTCGTAGCTTGACTTGTGGAACTCAGGTTCCTATAGCAAGCGAAGGATGAGAATTAAAGCAATTGCACACACTTTCGGGTTTTAGCATACTTGAAGGTTGGGTTGGCTAGTGGTTTTGATCTTTGGATTGGGTGTCTGGTTTGTTTTCCCTAGCGAGAGGGTCAGAACCAGAGATTCTATGTTCATGAATCCAGTTTGTCATCAAAATGCTCTGGAGCATTTCCCCAGCGAGTCGCCATCTGTTGTGCATGTTTTGCACACACGCCCCGCCATAGGCAGGGACACCTTTTTTTTTGCTCCCGACAGGCTACTTTGCTCCTGTCTTGTTTTGCGTGCCCCATTTCTAAGCCCAAATTGGTCATGTGCCATCAAACGATCAAATTCCCCTACCCAAATTCACCTACTTGGGGTATTCAATTCTGCGGAAAAAATAAAGTCCCCCATCCCCTTTCTGCCTTTTGTCTTGCTTTGGCTATTTCAGAAACATCCATGGACCCCTGTCGGTCCAGTTTCCACATTTTTGGCTTTGGGGACAACTTTTTGGTGGATTTGGGATGTGTTTGGGGTGTTTCAATGAACTGCCAAGGTTTCATCAACGTTTCGTTAAGTTTCGACAGTTTCAGAACTTTTCCTCCGAAATTCCCTTCCTCCTTGGTTGTTTTGGAAACATCTGCGGGCCCCCATCACTCCCGTTTCCTCAATTTTGACTTTGGGAGCAATCTTTTTTGTATCGGGGATGTGTTTGAAATACATAAATGAACTGCCAAGGTTTTGTCAACGTTCCGTTAAGTTTTGATGGTTTCAAAATTTTCCCTCCAGAATTCCCTTCCTCCTTGGCTGTTTGGAAACATCTGCGGGCCCCTGTCGCTCCAGTTTCCTGAATTTTGACTTTAGGAGCAATCTTTTTTGTATCGGGGATGTCTTTGAAATACGTAAATGAACTGCCAAGGTTTCGTCAATGTTCCATTAAGTTTCGATGGTTTTGAAACTTTCCCTCCGGAATTCCCTCTCTCCTTGGCTGTTTTGAACATCCAGGAGCCTGCCTCCTTCCCGGCTGTTTTGAACATCTGGGAGCTTGCCTTCTTCCCAGCTATTTTGAACATCCAGGAGCCCGCCTCCTTCCCGGCTGTTTTGAACATCCGGGAGCCCACCTTTTTCCTGGCTGTTTTGGCTTCCGCCTGCTGTCTGCCTTCTGGCTTTCTTCCGCCCTCTGGCGCTCGCACCCTTGAAGCGTGCATTAATGTTTATGGTTCAAATGATCTCGAAATATGAATATCAAGATATTTTGATGATGCATGGATAGATCTAATAGGGAATTTGTAGGTTTGACTGACATTTTCCTTAACTCATGTATAAATGCACTTACGACACTTCGTGTTTGCAGGAGTCAAGAAGCCTTCCGTAGGTCTATCGAAGAGGCCCATTGAGGGCATTGTCCTACCTTTTTCCAGATGATGATGATTTCTAAGGAGCTTTCTACCTGAATCAGGGGCCACCAATCCATTGATGCCAATCGTCGACAGACTCATTTGATCAAAGCAAGAACACTGCAAGCACATCAAGCAAAAGACAACTTTCAGGCAGTTTTAACTATAGTGAAAAGGGAAATCAGCTAAATGACAAAATTGCTATAGTGACTGGCACTAGATGACAAAACAGGGAAAATACAAGGAATGTATTTTGAATTGTTGAATATTGTGGGGTAGGTGAAGCCCTAACTTGTAATGAATCTGAGCCACTCAATACAAATTGATCCTAGCCATTCATTTGGGATTTGGAAAACTATAAATAGGGGCTTGCCCCTCATTTGTAAGAGTTGGAGAATTGATGTAAAGACATTTTGCAGCAATAGAATACATCATTGCATGATTTATGGGTGTTCCTTTTGAGTTTGCTCTTTATGTATGCATGGTTCACCTTCCATGTTAGCTTTAGTGTTAGTTTCTTGAATGGGAGTGGTGATGGTGTTTGCTGTTTTAGTATTTGATGTATTTTCAGTTCATGCTTTTTGTGGTTCATTGATGATGAGTCACTTTGCAAAGCTAGTCTGAGCTCATTACTTCAATGCTGCAACTATGTTCAATTACATGTGCATGATGTGCATGTGCACTTTGAAAATCTGCAATCCTTAGAAGATTGCACTAGTTTTGTGCAACTGTAGGTTTCTCTTGGCCAAGCAAAACCCAGTTTAGGAAGCCTATCTACTTTAGCAGCCACCATTGTTACTGTTCATTCGTAGCTTAGGATTAGAATAGCTTTCTTAACCCTTCTCCTTTTTCTATTTTTTTTTAATCCTTGGTTAGAGTAGGACCCAAAGCATCACCATGAAGCCAAATCAGATGAACTTGATGAGTTTCAGCTTGCTGTTTTGAGTGGACAACCACTGTTCATTCACTTTCAGTACTTTGAAACTGCATTTGCAAACCCAACTTCCATGCTTTGTAACTCATTTGTAAGTCCGCCTTGTGATTCCAGCAAATCACATCAAACTACTGCGGTATCTAAGCATTGTCATGACCTGACATCCGAGAGACCTTGGGATAGTGTTTTGCAATTTGATTGTGGAAGATTGTCTTTCAAGAGAGGTAATGCACCTACGCATTACCTGTGTTGAAAAGTGCATAAAAACACCATCAACAAGAGTTTTTTTTAATGTATTTATTATTTAATTTATCAAAGTGAATAATTGTTTACTATTTTATTTATTAGAATTAGTATGTAAACTCTTTAATATACTTTTTTACTACATTCATTTTCATTATAGTCTATCTATTGCTATCACTATAATTAATATTTTAACATATAAATAATTGTCAAAAATAAAATAATAATTTTATGTCAAGAAAATGATACCTTTTTTTTATACAATAGGGGTGTCCCTAACTTAGTCCAGCAGCCTGTATCTTGGGTACTTCAGACGAGTTAGGGTGAGACTAGTCCCCTATAGGTGAGATCCCTTACAAGAAAAGTCCCACAAAAAAAAAAGACTTTTATTTAATAGTTTTAAATGTAATAACCAACAATCAAACTAATATTTTAAAAATTAGAAATAAATTTATATTAATTATTATTTTTCAAACTAAGAATCAATATTGCATACAGTCATGGAAAGTGCATGAAATCAATCGGAAACATGGCATTTCTAGCATTTCTATACGAGAAGATAAGATAGTAATATGTGAAAAAGAGAAAGCAATAATGGAAAAGGGGTGTTCAGTTGTTTCATATCTAAGTAGCTAAAACTCTTCAACACAAGAATAAAAGTGAAAACTAGCTCTTAACAATGCATTTTTCACCAATTCAGGAGCAAGATAATAGCTTTGAAGCCACCATTTAAGCCCATCTTATCTCACTTCTCTTTTAACTACAACAAAAGTCATCTATTTGTATATTTGTGATGTTGCCCTTGTTTATACTATTTTATTGTCTCTATGTATAAATCGGAAATGCATTGAATTTTTTTCTGGCTCATGTCTATATAAAGGTTATAAAATAGCCACCTTCGTTATTCTTTTCTATTTAAAATATTTCATTACATTCTATTGTGTAAGCATGTTTTTCGAATGTATCTTTTATTGTATTTATTAATTAAATATAAATAAATAATATAATATATTTTTATTTTTAATGAATTAATAAATATAGTCACTTATGCATTCTAAATTTTAGATATGCATCACTTATTAAACCCTCACACTTAGCTAATTTTAGGATTTATAATTTAGGAAACTTCCTAAAAGAAAGAAACAAAAAAAACCACAACCAAAAGTACAATTGACATGGATGGACCTATAACAATTTCTTAGATTAGTTATCATCAATTAAAAAATACAAGGGGGCATACTTTAAATCTTGACCAAATTTCCATCAACTCAACATCCCATGAGGTAAAATACTTTTTTTATTTTTATTGAATTTTGGTCGTGTTTTTCACAATTTCTTAGTGACTGTTAGACATTCCATAAGGGTTATTTAATAATTTGAAGAGCTCTGAAGTATTTTGGCACTACTAGCTCTTATCTTTTTTCAAAGTTTTATATTTTTCCTCGTTCCAATTGTTGGTGCAAAAATATTTTAATAATTAAATAATTAATTAAATTGTTGAAAAACATGAAGTAAAAGGAAACTTAAATTAACTATTTTAATTTCTTAAGTAAAAGTGACTAAGAGCCAAAAAATTTAAATGTGTTAATAAAGTCACTTTTAGAGTTGAGGAGTATAAAGTGGATTGGGAGGCTCATTTTTGGTTCATGCTTGGATAATTTTCTATCATGAGGGTCTTGGGAAAATTTTGAGAGTTTGAAACCCTAGGATGAAAACCCGACGAATAACTAGATTCAGTGATGCAATGATTCTACCCTAACCAATTTGTTGGAGAGATGGCTTAAATTTCTCACAAAGATATTAAAAAAAAAAATCAAAAAGGCTACGAAATTTCTTATAGAAACAAATTTAATATTCTTAATATTTATCATTGTGGAGGTCTAGTGAAATTTGAAGTGTATCATTCTAGGTAGACACATATATATATTTCAAGAAAATCGTGTCAATATTACTTAGCCCTAATTGAATTGTACAATAGTAATGCCTGACAAAGGAGTTGATTAAATCCTTGAAGGCTATCATCCTTATTATAGACTACAACTAGTAATAAAAATGGCTTGTTGCTTAGATTTTAGGCAATTTGGAAAACTTTTGGGGTCATGGAGTTGTCAGAAATCAGACGTTGCCTGTATTCTTTCCATGGTAGCCTCACTTTCATATTATTCATCATCTAGCCCTTCATTCTTAGCACTAATGTAAGTGAAGGTGTAGAAATGTGAAGCTATGGATGTTTGAAAATTACCATGCAAAGTTTCTTAAGCTAGTGTAAAAATATTTCTAGCCACTAACAACTAAATGGATATTCAAAGTATGGAGAGTTAGTAGAATAATATGGAGGATACACTTAGTGATTGAGTAGTTATTTAATCGTCCCTATTCTATTAATTCTAACACTTACCTTCATGAAGCCATATGATATAGTGAAGGAAGTGTAATTAATAAAGAAAATATACCAAAGATTCTGATGTGGAGCTAAGAGCAAGAAATTTTTACAACAGATTCTAGGTAATCAACCACCACATATTTTTGAAGAATCAATATTTATTGAGGGATCCATATTTTTCCTTATTACAAATCAATTTCATCTCATGGCCATATCTAAGTGTATGATAATTTGACATAATTTAGGTCAAGTATTTGATATTTTGAAATAAAAAAATATTTTTGAGAATTTTATACATTCATATATGCTAAAGAAACTTTTGTACTTTATGTAAAAATCGCCCCAACGCAGAGGAGAATTTCTACACAATTTTTTTTTTCTTATCTTCATCATGCAAGAAGGATCACATAGAAGGTTAGAATCATATAAACAATAATTGAGTTCAGCTTAATCATTATAATATCATATTAGTTACATAAACCACTAGTAAAACTTATTGCATTAAAGCATAAGGAAGCTACTAGCTAGCTTTTTTATACCTTCATGATTGAGTTCAAGTTATTTCCACATCCCTCCTTACTGTACTCATGTTGGGGTGAAAACTAATCCCAAAAAAAGTAGATTATGTGGTTTGTGGTGAGAGAGAGTCTATCATTCAATCCCCTAAACTATGTACAAATTGTCTTCCTAGTGACCCTCTTCCCATGGTACACCTAGCTATGGTAGCTTAAGGATCCCTTAACAGCTATAGGGTTACATAGGGAGTTCATTGTACCTACTTGAGCTTGCTAAGGAATTTTCCTTCATGATGTCCTATTAGCTAAGCAACCAAGAGTAGCCATCATTGGCATGGAATGCCCATAAACTAATGACCATCTCAAGCTAGTACTGCTTCTAGACTGTTGTCCATCTTGAGCATATTGCTGCCCCTAGAATGTTTTCCATCTCAAGCATAGTACTACCCATATTCTTTTGTCCATCTCGAGTATAGCACTTCCCATAGACTATGGTATATCTCAAGCATAGTACTTCCTCTAGTCTTTTGTCCATCTCGAGTCTAGTGCTACTCCTAGACTACCATCCATCTCAAGTAGTACTATTCCTTGGCTCAAGCTTAGTGTTGGACAAGAAGTAGGTTCCCAACTCAAAATCAATAGGTTCCACTTAGAATCAATAGTCTCCCATCATAATTGCAACCAAGCATGGCATGGCCAGATATTTCATGAAGAGAACCTCTTACTCCTAGACACCTTATGGTGGAGAGAAGGTAACTCTGCATCTCTAAATAGAGAAGGTAACTTTGCATCTCGAGGTAGTTTGAGGTGGTTAACTATTCTATTAATTCCTTCAAGAATAATTTTCAAAACACGGATTTGTAGAGACTATAATTCCATACTACAACAATTCAAG
This sequence comes from Sequoia sempervirens, assembly GCA_007258455.2. Lineage (NCBI taxonomy): Eukaryota > Viridiplantae > Streptophyta > Pinopsida > Cupressales > Cupressaceae > Sequoia > Sequoia sempervirens. The sequence continues at coordinate 384,130,747 of VDFB02000003.1, read as the reverse complement.
TACTCCATTAGAGGAGAATGACTACCTATTTTCTCATTCATAACAAAAATAACCACATATAGATGGTTTTCGTACTAGCCAACAAGACAGAGAGGTATGGAGTGGATATTTAACTTGTGGAGGGTGATAGATCAATTCACCTTCCCTAAATGTTGCTTGCATTCTACTATGTCTTCGTCTTAGTTTTAGCCTAAGGTTATGAAAGAGTTATTTTTATCAATAACATTGTTTGATGCTTCAATTTGGGAAACACCTATGAAGAGGGAATACCTTGCCACCAACACTTTTGGGTAGAGATTATACAATGTGCAGGTATCACATAGAGTTAGCATCCCTCGTATTTTCATTTTATTTATAATAGTTTTGACTCACACAATTTCTAAGGTAAATTTGGTCCAATAAGACCATAGTTAATGGAGTTATCTTAAATTTTTTCTTATATCAAACTTACCCAGCTCCAATTCTAAAGTAAGATCAAACCATTATGGCAATAACTGAAGGAGAGATAACCCATTTGCATTAGATTTGACCTGCTAGATTACTAATAAAAAAACAAACCATTAAGACTATGTTGGAAGAGGTATTTCAATGCATTTGCATCATATTTGACCAACTAGCTTACTAAATAAAAATTAGACGATTAAGATTGTGCTAAAAGAGGTATTTTAATGCATTTGCATCTTATTTGACCACCTATCTTACTAAATAAAAATTAAACCATTAATATTTTGTTGAAAGAGGTATTTTAATGCATTTGCTTCATATTTGACTAGCTAGCTTACTAAATAAAAATCAGACCATTAGGACTATGCTGAAAGAGGTATTTTAATGTATTTGCTTCATATTAGACCAACTAGCTAACTAAATAAAAATCAGACCATTAAGATTGTTCTGAAAGAGGTATTTTAATGTATTTTCTTCATATTTGACCAAATAGCTTACTAAACAAAAACCAGACCATTAAGATTGTGTTCGAAGAGGTATTTTAATGTAGTCAGACAACTGTGTGATGTGATGGTTCTATAATCTCTACTCAAGTCAAAATACCCTACCCTCATCTTTCCTATGAGTTTTTTTTTGTTCAAAATAAGCAATAGTGGATTCCATATTCAAACACTCCTTCCTACAATTGGTGTGGAGCTTATTTTCTAATTTCCTAGTTTCTTAAATTATTTTCTTTAAATTTATAAAAGAAAAGAAAAAAACTCTCAACTCGTGAACATGTGGTGAGTTGTCCAAAAAAATTACTACAATAACTTTAATTCAAGATTCCAAGGCCCAAATAAATTTTTACAAAGGCTATGATGTAAAATGGTACTACAAGTTAGAGTAATCTCAAACGTAAATTATGAGGTCTCTAGTCGCAAAATGGAATTCCCTAGTCACCAAACTTTGGATTCCTCTTCAAAACCCATCCCTACTTCAACCACGCCCTTTTTTTCCTCTTCTCCTCTTTCTCCAAATCCTCTCTACCTAAAAATAAGACACTGCCAAAATAAATGGAGAGAATTTTTCATGGTATGTTGGTCAAAATTTCTTCCTACCATTGGTGGTGGTTGCAGGGGTTTCCAGGCCTTTTAATGTCTTTGATGTCCTCCTCCTTACCAATATTTTTCCTCCTTGGTCGATATTCTTCCTATCTTGCTTCCTTGTGCCGCCTTCTTCTCTTATGAAAGCATCTCTTCTTTTCTTGCGTCCTTTTTTTTCCATATTTGCTTGATGGACTAACTTTATTTCTTTCATTCAATGGTTTGCTGAACAATGCCCCTCCATGTTGCATTTGATATAAAAGACTAATGTTTTATTATTCATAGTTTTAAATCACTATTTTTTTGTTTTTTTTATTTGTGTTGAAAATCTCTTGGTTTATCTAGTGCCCAACTTCAAGGTTTGTCTTTTTTTTTTTTTAATGTGAACTAATTTTATTGAAGTGGTGTAATTTATTTATTTTTCCCATACATTATAGTTATATTTTATTTATCTTTAATTAGATATGTATTTATTTACTTTAATTTATTTTTAGTATGTTATGTATTACCATTTCTAGTGAACTTACCATATCAAGCAAGAACCTTAATTTAGCCATAGCTATTTATATTATCTTAATGACTCCACCTAGTTAGAAATGAATAATTATGGTGATTATTATTTGTCTAAGGCCCTGGGTTTGAATCAATCTCGGGTTGATAGAACTATGAGCATGGTCAAAACTAGAATGATTACCAATTACCTTTCTCTCATCTAACAAAACCACGTAATCTACCTCACTTTGCACCCCTAGTACCTGCATCCAACAAAAAACCTCGCAGAAGTACAACAACCAAGTCATTAGTTCAAATTAATTCAAACATTCAATGCATTAAATTAAAATAGCATAATAGGATTTATAATCACATTTAATAATAATATCAAGGTTCACATTTAACACACACTCACATGCACATACATAGACACTTATACATGTTCACATATTAAAGTTTGAAGTTCCACCCCTAGTCGAAATTACATTGGGGCTAGGGGTCATGCAAAATGATTAAAAAAGTATTGAGGGGATATGACATACTTCCCTCCTTAGGATTAAGCCAGCTTAGCTTAATTAAAAAAGTATGGATATTGTAGTTTCATTACATTTTCATCTTCCCAAGTAACTCCTTGTTTCCCATAGTGGTCCCATAGGACCTTAATTTGCTGGATAGTTTTGTTGTGTAATTACATATTGCAGTTGTCTATTATTGTAAGTGGTTCAAGGTGGATATCTCTTGTGTCTTCTACGTGTATTTTCTACCAATAAATTACGTGTGATGAGTCAAAAACATATTTCTTAAGCAAAGATACATGGAATACATTGTGAATGCAAGAGAGGGATGGGAAAAGAGCTAGTCGGTAAGATACACGGCTAATTTTCTCAAGTATCTTGAAAGGCCCTATGAATTATGGAGCCAATTTAGCAGCATTTCCAAACTTTATTGAGCTTTTGTGTGGTTTGATGGATAGGAACACCTTGTCCCCTACTAAAAATTCCCTCGGTGTTCGCTTGGTATCCGCATAGCTTTTCTGCCAATCTGAAGCCTCCTTTAGTCTTTCTCTTATAAATTTCACCTGAGTGTCATATTCTTGAAGAATTTATGGCCCTATAGTTACTTTATTTCCTAAACTATCCCAACCTATAGGTGTTCTGCACTTTCTACCATACAATGCTTCAAACGGTGCCATTTGGATGGAAGAATGGTATGAATTGTTATATGCAAATTCTACTAGCGGTAGAATCTTCCCACTTAGTGGGTTGGTCCATGGCATACATTCTGAGCACATGTTTCCTCCATGACTTGGTTAAATCTTTCAGTTTGGTCATCTATTTTAGGGTGATAAGTCATACTAAAATTGATTTTGGTTCCTAATATGGTCATAAGTGAGGTCCAAAACCTAGAAGCAAACAACTTATCCCTATCTAAAATGATTACCTCAGGCATCCCATGTAGCCCAATGACTTCCTTTATGAATATTTTAGCCAAAAGTGGGGCATCATCCTTCACATTGCCCAGTATGAATTGTGCTACCTTGGTTAGTTTATCAATGACCACTAAAATATTGTTGTGTTGATGTCAATTTTTAGGCAATCCTGTCACAAAATCCATGGAGATTACCAACCACTTGTGCTATGGTATATCCAGAGGATATAGTGTTCTCATAGGATGATATTTCTCTTCCTTAATTTGTTGGCATTCAAGACATTTGGCAACATAGCAAGCTATTTATTTTTTCATTCCTGGAAAAAAATAGTGAGTTTTTAGGTCTACATACATCTTAGTCACCCCAAGATGTGCTTGATAAGGCACATTATGCCCTTCTATGAGAATTTTCATTCTCAAACCACCCTTTTTCAACACATAAACTTGGTTCAAATAATGGAGAATTCCATCATTTCCCACAAATTACTCATCTGGATTAATCCCTCATTGTATTTCTACCCTCATTTGTTGACAAAAGGGATCTATTTTCTACATTTTCTTGATCTTTTTGTAGAGTTGAAACTTCATCTATGAGATTGTAGCTAGTTTAGCCCTTTGACTTAAGGCATCTGCAACATGGTTTTATTTTCCTTTAACATATGAGATATCTATCTCATAGTTGCTTAAGAATTCTAACCACCTTCTTTGACATGCATTCAAATCTGGTTGAGTGAATAGATATTTAAAGTCCCTTATGATTAGTGTTTAGCTTGAAGGGTCTTCCTACCAAGTAGTGTTTCCATACCTTTAAGGCATGCATGATTTCTTTTAACTCCAAGTCATGGGTGGGATAGTTGAGTTCATGATATTTCAATTTCCTAGACTCAAAGGAAATCACTCACCCATTTTACATTAGCACTCCACCTAGCCCTTCCAATGAAGCATCTATCAAAACTACAAATTATTTATCCAGATGAGACACTTGCAAAATGTGTGTGGTAGTATGAGCTTCCTTCAACTTCTGGAATGCAATGTCTCACTTTTCTGTCCATTCAAACTTCTTTCCCTTTCATTGAAGGGAGGTTATGGGGTTAGCTATCTTGGAGAAGTTCTCTATAAAATGTCGATAATATCCTACCAAACCCAAGAAGCTTCTTAGTTTAGTCACATTTTTAGGAATAGGCCATTCTACAATTGCTTGCACCTTGGCTAGATCTACTGTAATTCCTTAGGCTGATATAATATGTCCCAGATAGTGTACCTTAGGCTAAAAGAAAGAACATTTGGACAATTTTCCATATAATTTATGATCTCTCAACCTTTGTAGGACTATTCTCAATGCTCCTCATGCTCTTGAAAATTTTAGAGTAGATTAGAATGTCATAGAGAAACACTAATAAAAACTTGTCCAAGTAGTCATGGAAAATATGGTTCATGAGGCTCATGAAAGTAGAGGGGCCATTTGCTAGGCCAAAAGGCACCACCAAAAATTCATAATGGCCATACCTAGTTCTAAAGATTGTCTTTGGAATTTATCTTCTTCCTTGATTCTTAGCTGGTGATAACCTAACCTTAAATCTATCTTGGAGAATATTGTAGCTCCCTTCATTTGGTCAAATAAGTCATCAATTCTAGGTAGGGGATATCTATTTCGAATGGTTACCTTATTAAACATGTGGTAATTGATGCACGACCTTAGTGTTCCATCCTTCTTAATGAACAAGACTAGAGCTCCCCAAGGAGACACATTAGGTCATATCAAGCCTTTCTCCATTAGATCTTGTAATTTCATTTTATGCTCTTGTAATTCAATAGTGTTCATTCTATAGGGGACTTTTGAGACAAGCTCGGCCCCTGGAACTAGGTCTATTGTGAAGTAGATCTGTTTCTAAGGAGGTAATCCTAGCAATTATTTAGGAAATACATCACATTACTCTTGGAGAATGGGATGGTCTTCAATGCTAGGTGTGGGATCATCATTACCCTCTTCCACATTTACTAGATAGATTTTACTCCCCTTTCTCACTACCCTTTTTCACTTGAATGGCTAAGATCATTCTTACCACCACAAGTCTCCTAATCCCTTGAAGCACCACTAACCTTCCTTGGTCATCTAGACATTCAACCTTCTTGCTATAGAAATCCAACTTGGCTTGGCACCTTTGGAACCAATCCATCCCAAGGATTAAATCATTTACCCTAATAGAATGATCCATAAATCCACCTTGGTCCTTATAATTCCTAGGTCAATTTCAACTCCTCCCAGGAAAGATTTAATCTTTTATGTCTTACCTGACCCAAACTCAACCTCCATCTCCTCACTACTAAGACTCTTATGATCAATTTTACATTTTTGAATAGCACTGGAGGAAATAAAATTATTTATGGCTCCTAAGTCTTCTAGAATAGAAATTGGCTGAGAAGTGTACCTTGAAGTTCTATCAATGGAGCTTGGTTACCTGCTTGATGATTATCCACTACTACATAAATTCTGGCAGTGATTTTTATGCTTTTTTTTGGATTCTTGGGACACTTACTCATATAATGATCACCTCTGCATGTCCAACATGCACTCACTAGTCCTTTTTGGTCCTCCTTGATTCTCTTGTAATCACCTTGTGCCTTATGCCTGAATGATTTTTTTCTTTTCTCTCCTTTATCCTTTTGACCTTTTGACCCATGATTTTCCCTATAATTTCAGCCCCTCTTAGACTATTGAGAAACCTTCCCTTTAGCTTTAGCTTCTTGATTACCCCTCTATTTATTATTGAAGTGGTTGGAGGAATATGGATTTTTTTTGCGTTCTTTCTTGCTCTTATTCTTTTCTTCAACAACCAAAGCTACCTCCAAGTTACTTGGTTAAGATTTTAGGTCGAGTGAGCTTAGTTGCATACAAAATATTCTTATTCAATCCCAAGATAAACTTGTTCACCTGATCCTCTTCTTCCTTCATATAAGGTACATGATGAAGTAAGCTCATGAATTTGGACTTATACTTAGCTACCATCATTCCCCCTTGGTGTAGTGAATGGAATTTGGTTATATTTTGGTCTCTATGATGAGAAGAAAGGTACTCCTTGAAAAACTACTCAGTGAACGTGTCCCAAGTTAGTTGACTAATATCATAGTTCTTGATTTCTTCCAAATGTTCCCACCAACGCAAGGCTTCTCCTTTCAGGTGATAAATGGAAATCCTAGACTTATTATTGGAACTTAATTTTATCAACCCAAAATACTCTTTCATTCCAATGAGCCATGCTTTAGTAGCATCCCCACCCCTAGTCCCATCAAACTTAGGGGCTTGCACTTTCTTGAATTCTCAAATCAGTGTGTGCTTTCCCACTCCTCTTTGTGTCTCTAATCAAGAGTCACTGTAGGTGGAAATTCTAGAGCATCTCTCATGTTATTGACTTGTATTCCCATTGTGCTACCTATCTAACTTTTTTGTTCCAATGCTAGTTTTTTGATTATTTCCTAGGATAGTGTTGTGGTTAGTGTCTTGCTCCTTTTGCCTCATTAGTTCCTCAATTTGCTGCTCTTGTGATGCTATTTTGCACGAAGTGAATTTAATTCAGCTTGTAACTCTTCAAGTATGGTAGGAGGTGGAGATGATGCACCCCTACTTGCAACATTCTAGAAATGCTAGGGCTTGTTCCACTCCTAAAAGTTCTCTTCATTGATTTTTTTTGGTTCTACAAAGGAAAAGAGAGTATTATTTAAGTGTCTCTGTTATTCTGTTTTAAATCTTCTCTTATATCATATTTAGAATCAAGAAGAAATCCATATGCAACATAAGATTCACAATATTAAATATTCCATTCTCATTCACCATAACACCTTGATTTTTAAGCATATATAAGTCTATATATATATATATATCATTAATAGTTGGAAACTTTTACAAAAAAGTAAGATGATGTTTATTTAGTACTAGTTCATCATCTTTTACATAGTTTCAGTTACAGAGTAGGTTCCTCCTCCTCTTCAAGTTCTTCCTCATCAAAGGCCCCCATAGTTACAAACATATTAGCATGGGCATAGTTGTATTCTACAATTACTTCCTTAGAGAGGATTGGAGAATTTCATCCACAACCAAAAAGGAAGTCACTAATAGCTGAGGGTTTGGTTTTGTCTTTGGTTATGGGAATCCCTTTGGTGGTTTATGAATTTCATCTGATTTGGCCATTTGCTTTCCCTTCTAGATTTTCAGTTGCTTAATAGTCTTCGGTTTGGCTCTGTGTTAGACATGGTTTTGGTTTTGGTTTTGGTTTCAATTTTTGGCCATGTAGTAGTAGTGGTCTTGGATCCTTCTGGGCTAAATTTCGTTGGGGATGTTTTCTTGAGGCCTTATTCTTCCCCTTTCCTTACTTCCCTTGACCCATGACTGCCATTACCAAATAGTCATATTAGTACAATTAAAGAGAGATAGCACCTAGTTCCTAGTGTGGAGTTCTAAGCTCTGATACCAATATAGAAACCACCCCAACGAAGAGGACAATTTTTGCACAATTTTTTTTTTGTTTCTCTTCATCATGCAAGAAGGATCACATAGAAAGTAAGAATCATATAAACAATAATGGAGATCAGCTTAAAACCATTATAATATCATATCAATTACATAAACCACTAGTACAACTTGCTACATTAAAGCATAAGGAAGCTACTAGTTGGCTTGTCCATACCTTCATGATTGATTTCGAGTTATCTACATGTTCCCACTTACTCTACTCATGGTGGGGTACAAAAATATCCCAACCATAGTAGATTCAAACCCTATCCACCACTCCAAGTTGATTATGTGGTCCGTGGTGAGAGAGAGAGAGAGTGTCATTCAATCCCCTAAACTATGTATGAATTTTCTTCCTAGTGACCCTCTTTCCATGGTACGCCTATCTATGGTAGCTTAAGGATCCCTTAACAACTATAGGGTTACACAGGGACTTTTTTCTACCTACTTGAGCTTTCTAGGGTATTTTCCTTCCTGATGTCCTATCGGCTAAGAAACCAAGAGTAGTCATGATTGACATGGAATGCCCCTAGACTAATGACCATCTCGAGCTAGTACTACTTCTAGAATCTTTTCCATCTCAAGCATATTGTTTCCCCTAGACTTTTGTCCATCTCAAGCCTAGTGCCAACCCTAGACCATCATCCATCTCAAGCTTAGCACCACCCCTAGACTATGGTCAATCTCAAGCATAGTACTACCCATAGTCTTTTGTCCATCTCGAGCCTAGTGCTACTCCTAGACTACCGTCCATCTCAAGTAGTACTATTCCTTGTCTCAGGCTTAGTGTTGGACAAAAAATAGGTTCCCAACTCAAACTCAGTAGGTTCCACTTAGGATCAATAGTCTCTCATCATAGTTGCAACCAAGCATGACATGGCTAGATATTTCATGAAGAGCACCTCTTAATCCTAGACAACTTATGGTAACTCTGCATCTCTAGATAGCTTGATATGGTTACCTATTCTATTAATTCCTTTGAGAATAATTTTCAAAACACAGATTTGTAGGGGCTGTAATTCCATACGACAACAACTCAAGTACTCCATTAGAGGAGAATGACTGCCTATTTCCTCATTCATAACAAAAATAACCCACATATATATGGTTGTCCTAGTACCCAACAAGGCAGAGAGGTATGGAGTGGATATTTAACTTGTGCATAGTGATAGATCAATTCACCTTCCCCAAATGTTGCTTACATTCTACCATGTCTTCATATTAATTTTATCCTGAGGTTATGAAAGAGTTATTTTTATCAATAACATTGTTTGATGCTTCAATTTGGGAAACCTCTATGAAGAGGGAATACCTTGCCACCAATACTTTTGGGTAGAGATTATACAATGTGCATGTATCACATAGAGTTAGCATCCCTCGTATTTTAATTTAATTTGTAATTGATTCGACCCATGCCATTTATAAGGTAAAATTGGTCAATAAGACCATAGCTAAGGGAGTTATCTTAAATGTTTTCTTATACTAGAGTTACCTAGCTCCACTTCTAAAGTAAGGTCAAACCATTATGGCAATAACTAAAGGAAAGATCTTAACCCATTTGCATCAAATTGACATGCTAGCTTACAAATAAAAATTCAAACCATTAAGACTATGCTGGAAGAGGTATTTTAATGCATTTGCATCATATTTGACCAGCTAACTTACTAAATAAAAATTAGACCATTAAGACTATGCTGAAAGAGGTATTTTAATGCATTTGCATCATATTTGACTAGCTAGCTTACTAAATAAAAATCAGACCATTAAGACTATGATGAAAGATGTATTTTAATGCATTTTCTTCATATTTGACCAGCTAGCTTACTAAATAAAAATCAGACTATTAAGACTATGTTGAAAGAGGTATTTTAATACATTTGCTTCATATTTGACTAGCTAGCTTACTAAATAAAAATCAGACCATTAAGACTGTGCTAAAAGAGGTATTTTAATGCGTTTTCTTCACATTTGACCATCTAGCTTACTAAATAAAAACCAGACCATTAAGACTATGTTGGAAGAGATATTTTAATGTAGTTAGACAACTGTGTGATGTGATGGTTCTACAATCTCTGCTCAAGTCAAAATACCCTACCCTCATCTTTCCTACGAGTTTTTTTTCTTCAAAATAAGCAATAAGGGATTCCATATTCAAGCACTCCTTCCTATAGCTTATGTGGAGGTTATTTTATGATTCCCCAGTTTCTTAAATTATTTTCTTTACACTAGCTTAAATTTATAAAAGAACAAAAAAATAACTCCCAACACTTGAACATGTGGTGAGCTATCCAAACAATTCACTACAAGAACTTTAATTCAAGATTCCAAGGCCCAAATAAAATTTCACAAAAGGATGCAACATAGAATGGTACTACAAGATAGAAGAATTTTAAACCTAAATTATGAGGTCTTTAGTAGTAAAATGGAGTACCCTAGCCGCCAAACTCTGGCTTCCTCTTCAAAACCCATCCCTACTTCAACCATTCCCTTTGTTTCCTCTTCTCCTCTTTATCCAAATCCTCTCTACCCAAAAATTAGATGATGCTAGAAGAAATGGACTCAATTTTTCATGGCATGCTAGTCAAAACTTATTCTTGCCATAGTGGTAGTTACAGGGGTTTCCAGGCCTTTTAATGCCTCTAATGTCCTGCTCCTCACCAAACTTCTTCCTCCTTCATCAAGATTCTTCCTCTATTGCTTCCCTGCATCACTTTCTTCTCTCCTAAAAGCATCTCTTCTTTTCTTATGTCCTTTTGCTTTTTCTTTTTTCCATATTTTCCTAATGGAAAACTCTATTTCTTTCATTCAATGGTTCGATTCAATGCCCCTCCATATTGCATTTGAAATAAATGACTAATGTTTAATTATTCATAGTTTTAAATAATTTTTATTTAATATTCCATAGCTCCTTACTTTGTGGTTTACCATTTTTTTATATATTTTTTTTGTTGACTATCTCTTGGTTTATCTACCGCCCAACTTCAAGGTTTGTCATTTTTTTTAAATGTGAACTAATTTTATTTAAGCTATGTAATTTATTTATTTGGCCCATACATTATAGTTATATTTTATTTATTTTTAATTAGATACATATTTATTTACTTTAATTTTTTTTTGGTTTGTTAACTATTACCATTTCTAGTGAACTTACCATATCAAGCAATATCCTTAATTTAGCCACAACTATTTAGATTATCTTAATGGATTTGCTTAGTTGGAAATTAATAACTATGGTGATTATTATTTTTCTAAGGCCCTGGGTTCGAATGAACCTCAGGTTGACAGAACTACAGGAATGGTCAACACTGGAATGGCATACCAATTACCTTTCTCTCATCTAGCGGAACCACATAATTCACCTCACTTTGCACCCCTAGTATCTGCATGTAATGAAAAACCTCACACAAGTACAACAACCAAGTCGATAGTCTATGTTAAACAAAAAATTCAATGTATTAAATTAAAATAGCATAATAGGATTGATAATCACATTTAATATAATATCAAGGTTCATATTTAACACACACAGACACTTATACTTGTTCACATATTAAGGTTTGAAGTTCCACCCCTAGTCCAAATTACTTCGTGGCTAGGGGTCATGCAAAACGATTAACAAAGTATTGAGGGGATGACACTTTCATAAATTAAATTTATGCCTGATATTTTGCCTAAATTTTAATTATTGGAAGAGAACTTTTAGCCATCGAAATGAATTCCAACTTTGTGAAAAAATGCATGCACATTGAATTGAAAACTTTGAAAAAAAAAATATGAACCTCTGAACTAATGGAATACAAGCTCAAAATAGCAACAAGGAAAACTATTTGACAACATGTTTGCTCCTGTCAAAAAATTGAAAAAAAAATTGTACGATAATTTAGCTTGGGATATTGCACTGATATCAGAGTGGATGATTTTGGATATCACAATTACATCAGAGTGGAAAATTCATGATATTTTAGGCATGATTGTTGAATTTGAAATGATAGATTTGGGACAAATGCACTACTTTCTTGGTATAAAATTATGAGAAAATGAAGATGAAATATTCATGTCTCAAAGATAATATGCATAAGATATTCGACAAAAAAATTATATGAAGAGTTGCAAACCAGTTGCAATACCTATTAAAGTTGGACTTAAGTTTTCTAACTTAGATGTACCAAATATAATGGACCCCACACTATACAAACAATTGATTGCAGAAGTTTGAACTACTTAACTACTACTCAACCATATATCACATATGCAGTGAGCTTAGTATCTAGGTTCATGTCAAATCCTAAGAAAAAACATTAGAGTGCAACTAAGAGGATTCATTTGGTAAGCTCCAAAGATGGCCGAAAGTCTACTTCTAATTATTTTTTCAGTCTTGGTTCATAAATATTCTCTTGGAAGTCCAAGAAATAACCATCTTACTTTCTACAAGAAGAGGTTGAATATGAAGTTGCAACATCAACAACTTTCCAAACTATGAGGTTGAGAAGAATACTAGAGGATTTACACATAATACAAAATGGACCTACCTGGTTGTATTGTGACAATAAGAGTGCTATCCAAATGACTAAGAATCTAGTGTTTCATAGCAAGACCAAACTTATAGAGATTCAACATCACTATATTAGAGAATAGGTTCAACATGGAGTGATTGAGATTGTGTATTGTAGTATAGAAGATCAGCTAGCACATATTTTCATGAAGTTTCTATCTTGTGAAAGGTTCCAAAAACTAAGGGATCTACTTCATGTTCTTCCCAATGATCATTATGGGGGAAAATGATGGCAATAATTCCCATTGGAGTATCCTTTATTGAATTTACATTCTATCATAAATAATATTGTATTTGGGTTATTCATGAATATGGTTGTGTTCCATAATGTCACCTCTCTTTTGAATATCTATTTAATAGATGCCTTGCATTTCATTTCATCAAGTAAATTTGGAGCTTTTGTATATTTTTTTGTTTTGTGATTACCAAATCACTATTCTTGTTTATTTTCCTTCAAAACCCTTCTAAGAATTAATTATATTATTGCATCTCATTATCAAGGAATCCTAACCTTTAGATTTGTCTACCTAAAAACAAAGTGTAATGCCCAAATATTTTCTAGGAAGAGAGCCAATCTTATAATCTAAAATCTCTACCAACATTTGTTGAGTTATGTGGTCTATATTTAGAAAAACAATGTTTGATTTCTATTTTTCAACACTTTCCCCTAAAGCTTTGTAGTAGTCATCCAAGGTATTCCTTATCAACTATGCCTCTCTCTTGTAGGTGACACTAAAGAGAAGGGTAGCATTCAACAAATTTTGATGAGGAATAGGACCTACATTTGGAGCAATGTCAATTCCTCTCCAATTTCCCCTTTGTCTTTTTCTCTGAATATATCTTCCTAGTTCATTTTTCCATTTTAAATAAAAAATGAAGAGAAAGGGTCTACCAACCTTAAGCCACAAGAGGATCAATAGAAACCCCAAGGGTCCCCATTAACTAAGATCATAAATCTTGGTATCAAAGTATAATTTCCAATCCAAATGCACTAATCTTTATTAAAGCCAAATTTCTCCAAGACTCTCAAAAGGAAACTTTGCTTGAAATGGGCATATACTTTTTTTATAGCTATTTTAACCAACATCCTTTTTCCTTTCCATTTCTAGAGTGTATGTATATCTTCATAAGCGATGATTAGTCCATTTGTGATGGATTGCCTTGGAGTGAACCCATCGTGTTCTTCTAAAATTATGTTTGGAGTTATTCTTTTTAATTTGTTAGATATTGTATTATAAATTTTTTTCTAAATTGTTTTGCACAAAGAAGTGGGCCTAATATTATACAATGATTATGTAGTACTTTTCTTCTATAATAGTGCAATAAAGGTGTCATCTTAACCCTTGAGAACTATATTTTTATTTTTGGATTATCTAACACATCCAAGAGAATGATGCAAATGATATCCTAGCATTGTTGAAAAAAAACTTGCTAAAAATCCCTCTAAAATTGGAGCCTGGTTAGGTGCTAGCTAAAAAGTGATAGTTTTTTTTATCTCCTATAAAGAGAAGGACATCATGATAGAGTTGTTTTGTTCCTAATACCATTTTAGGAATGTTGTCCAAAAACTTTCAAATTAAAGCTTCATGTTAGTATTGCTAATATGTAATCATATAATTATTTTAAGGATTTTCTTAATCCATCTACTATTTGATTTATCAAAGTGCATAGCTATTTACTATTTTATTTACTAGAGCTAGAATGTCAACTCTTTAATAAATTTTGTTAACATACTCATTGTCATTACACTTTACCTTTTACTATTACTTTAATTGATATTTTAACATATAAATAATTGTCAAAGATAAAGAAAAAAATAATAATATGACATGTTCACAAAACAATAATTTTACATATTTACAACAACAAAAACAGCAGTTTTCAATATAAAAATCAACAATCGAACTAATATTTTTAAAATTAGAATTAATTTTTTACTGATTGTTATTTTTCCATCTCTACATGTGTTATAAATTTGTTTTATAAATAACATTGAATAAGGACTGTGGACGTTAAAATGAGAATGGAGTATTGTGTACAGTCATGGAAAGTGCATGAAATCAGTAGGCAAGACGAAAAATTAATGACATTTCTATACGTTAAAATGAGAATGAGTATCGAGTACAGTCATGGAAAGTGCATGAAAACAGTCGGCAACACGAAATGTTAATGACATTTCGATACCAGAAGACAAGATAGATAATACGTGAAAAACAGAAAGAAATCATGGAAAAGGCGTGACAAATATTAAAGTAGCCAATACTATGAAGAGAGGTAAAATAACTGTATTCTGCGATTCATGCCTCTGATACTTTTATTTATTTTTACCTATTCCTTGAGATGAATTATAAATAGTAAATAGAAATATATGGTAGGGAATAAGATGCTCTCTCCCACAAATATACTTCCAGCGATGGAGAGACTCTACAGAGTATCTTCTCGAAGCGACTTGATTTTAAATTTCTCATTAAGATTAGTGTTTCGTGTGAAATATTGTTTGATTAAACGAGGATGGAAGGAAGTGGAAAGAAAAATGTTTTGCATATGTTACTCATTCTTTTCAATGAGAAACTGAGGTGGGATCGAATATTTATTCCTTAGACCATGCTAGGAATGTTGTCTAACAACCTTGAAATTAAGGCTTCATTAATATTGTCAATATTTAATCATGCAGTTATTTTAAGATTTTTTTGAGTGTATTTACCATTGAATTTATCAAAGTGAATAATTGTTTAGTATTTTATTTATTAGAATTAGTATGTAAACTCTTTAATATATTTTGTTAACACACTCACTGTCATTACATTCTATTTGTTGCTATCACTATAATTAATATTTTAACATATAAATAATTATCAAAGATAAAATAATAATTTTATGTCAAAAAATTATAATTTTACATGTTCACAATGAAAAAACACTTTTATTTAATACTTTTAAATGTAATAACCAACAATCAAACTAATATTTTATAAATTAGAATTAAATTTATATAAATCATTATTTTCCAATCTGAGAATGAGTATTGCGTACAGTCATGGGAAGTCCATAAAATCAGCAACATGAAAAGTTAATGAAATTTCTATATGAGAAGGCAAGATAGATAATGTTGGGAAATGAGACCCAACTATAGTGGGCAAAGAATGAAAAACACACACACAACAGAAAGGATACAAGCATAGGGAGACATAAATATATTTTCTATTTTCTATTTCATTCACAAAAAGATAACATTCAAAATGTTTACATACAAAAAACTCAAAGCTTAAAACTTTTTATTCACTTCATACAAAAACTTTTCATATTCTGGCGCACTGGAGCTTTTTGTGTTGTTGCTGCGTGTTGGAGATATTCCAAAGCACTAAAGCACTACTCTATGTCAATGTCTTATGCTGCTGTAGGTTCTCCTGAACATTCCTTGTTCTATTCTATTCTATTGAACATTCCTCATTGTTTGTTGCTGTAAAACTTACTACCTCATTCTACAAAAAAAATAAAAAAAATAAATTCTTTTGTCTTACTTTTCCTTTCCAAAATCTAATACCCAATTTCAAAATCACCCACCGGAATTAAATGCATTGCCAAAAACAATAACTGGCCAGAATGGTTGTCAGACACAGTAGGGGAGAACAATCCAAATTGGATTTCATCTGATTATGCATTAAATGCACTTGTCTATTGCAACTCTAAATTAGATATTCCAATAGTCCCCCTTAATTTTGAGCCTTTTTACTTTTCATCACTTTTGAGATTTTTGGAGCAACAGGGCAAAACTTTTGGAGAAAATTTTTCAGAGAAAGTTTCTTTTTTTTCATTAATCAATGAAATTTCTGGAGCAACAAAGCAATTCCAGAGCACATACACAATTCTAGAGCATACCTATTTGCACCTCTTCTGATTTTTGGCACCTTTTTGAGTTTCCATAATTGTATTTTCAGAGCATCAACACTTTTCTATTTTTTCCAAAACTATATTTCTTACACATTATTGCATACCAAGCATGTCTCTTGGGTGTTCAAAGGATTCTTTTGACAATTCCTTTGTAAAAATATCAGCGAGTTGTTGCTCAGATCTATAGTACTAAAGTTCAATCTCTCCATGCTTCACCAACTCTCTTATGAAATGGTAGCAAATTTTGATGTGCTTGCTTCATCCATGAAAGAAGGAATTCTTAGTCAATGCAATAGAAGACACATCACAAAATATGGTTGTACCATCTCGTTGCTCATTCAAATCTACAAGGATTCTTCTAAGCCAAATAGCTTGACATGCTACTGCATTTGCTGCTATGTGCTCCACTTCGGCTATGGAGAGTGAAACTATGGGTTGCTTCTTCGATGCCTATGATATTGCTCCTAAACCCATGTGGAACAAATATCCTGATGTGCTCTTCCTATCATCTACATTTCCTACCCAATCACTATTTGTGTACCCAACCAACTAAAACTCATTGGCGGCAGTATACATAATGTCATATCTTTTCGTGCCATTGACATACCTAATAATTCTTTTTCCTACTTGTCAATGTGCATCCTTAGGTTTCTTCATGAACCTAGAAATTAGGCTTACCACATACATCAATTATGGTCTTGTTGTTTTCAAATACATGAGGCTTCCAACCATGCCCTTGTAGAGGGTTGGGTTAACATTATTGTTGTCCTCTTTGCTTAATTTCAGGCCTCTAGCTATTGGGGTTGGGGCTGGTTTTTGGTCCAACATTCTAAATCTCTTCAAGATTTGTTTGGCATAACTTGTTTGTGAAATAAATATGCCATGATTTGTTTGTTGGACCTCTATGCCTATGAAATATTTTAGCAAACCTAGGTATGTCATTTCAAACTCATTTTTCATTGCCACTTTGAAATCAACAATGAAAAGATTACTATTCCCCATGAAAATTAAATCGTCTACATATAAAACAACAATAATAATCTCACCACTGGTTTCCTTGCTGTAGAGTGTAGGCTCACTACTACTTTTACTAAATCCATTTCTAAAATTGTACAAATCAATTATGTTGTACCATGTTTGTGGTGCTTGTTTGAGCATCTCATAAAGAGTTTTCTGGAGTATGTAGATCTTGTCTTCTTTTTCTGGGACTTTGCATCCAAGTGGCTACTCCACATACACCTCTTCTTTCAGCAATCCATTCAAGAAGGTTGATTTCACATCCATCTATATAATACTTTCCATTTGTGTTGCATTGTAATTGCTAGGACTTTCCACACTATTTCTAGCCTTGCAACTAGTGCATATGTTTTATCATGGTCTCTTCTAGGCTGTTGTTTCTATCCCTTAACAACCAGCCTTGCTTTATGTCTCTCAATCTTACCATCAATAGTACATTTGGTCTTATAGAGCCACTTAACAGTTAATGATTGATTTCCCTTTGTGTAAATTAGTGATCTCCAATGTCTTGTTTCTCACTATAGTGTCCAGCTCTTCATCCATGGCCTTGCACCATTTTTCTTCTTTCACAACTTATTCAAAATATATTGGATCACTATAAGAAAACATTTCAAAATATGAATTCTCATCAAATTCATCATACCTTGAGTTTTCATAAATTTTGCTCACAATTCTAGTATTCTATGGCATCAATGATGCAAGCGTAGGGTTAGAATTTCTAAAGTTGCTTGACTATTGGACTAATGAAGAAGACTGATGTTGTAAACTTCCAGAGCATCTACCCTACTGAAAGTTTTTAGAGTTGTTGATGTTATTTCCTAAACTGTTACCTTGCTGTAAAGTTCTGAAGCATCTTCCTTCTAAAGCTTCTTCATCCTCAACAAGCATTGAAATAGAAATACTTTTGTTGTTGTCCATTATTCCATCCAATGACCCATTCCCAATGAATTCAACATCCCTGCTATTGACCACTTTCTTGGTGATGGGATTGTACAATCTATAGGGTTTGGATTCTTCACTATAGCCTATGAAAATGCATTTTTCACCTTTGTCATCAAATTTGTGTCTTTTCTCTTTTACCATGAGTGCATATGCCACACATCCAAATATTCCTAAATGTTCAACACTCCATTTACATTTTGTCCATGCTTCTTGTGGAGTCTTATTACAAACGACCTTTGTGGGGAACCTATTTAAAATGTAGGCTGTTGTTCCTACAAAATCACCCCAATATTCATTAGACAAACATTTTACCTTTAGCATGCTTGTTGTAATCTCTGTGGTGGTTCTATTCTTTCTTTCAGCCACTCCATTTTGTTGTGGAGTATACTGAGTTGTGAGTTGTCTCTAAATACTATGAGACTTGCAAAAATTCATACTCTTGAGAGATATACTCTCCCCCTCTATCTGTTCTAAGGGCTTTGATATAGTGGCCACTTTATTTTTTAGCGAAGGCCTTAAACTCTTTGAACTTATCAAATGCATATGATTTTTTCTTCAAAAAATACACCTAGATTTCTCTACTATAGTCATCTATGAGTTTCATGAAATAAACATTTCCACATAGGGTTGGGATCTTCATGGCACCAAACAAATCTGAATGTACCAACTCTAATGGTGCTCTTGCGCTCCTAGAATGCCCTAATTGAAAGGGTTTCTTATGTTGTTTACCTAAGATGCATGCTTCACACTTTCCATTAGGCTCAATAATTACTGGTAGGCCCCTAACCATATTATTTTTAGCTAAAATATTTATACTAGAATAACTTAGATGCCCATACCTCAAATGCCAAAGCTTGGATTGGTCTTGAATGACTATTTTTAAGGATGACTGTTGCAAGCCTGTTGAATGTGCTGAGATTTGCATTTTGAGGGGAAACATTTGATTCTTTGTAATTTGAACCACTACCGTAACTCTCTTGCTTCCATCTTTTTCATAGATGATGCATTCTCCTTTCTCCATTAGCACTCTATAACCATTTTGGACTATCTATCCAATGCTCAATAGATTGTGTTTCATTCTTGAGGCATAAAAGACATCATGAAGCTATTTTTCTTCACCATGTAGGCACACTATTCCCTTTCCCATGACTAGAACCTTTTGATTGTTCCGCATTTTGATTTCAGACTTAATGTTGTTGTCTATGGAATCAAATAAATATCTATTACCACTCATTTGGTTGCTACAGTCGTTGTCCAAATACCAAACTTCGGTGCTGCCTTCTTCTATAAGATTGCATGCAATGAACACTTGTGACTATTTTTCATTTTCAGCCTTCTTCTCATTAGCCACATTTTCATTTTGACTCCCTCAGTCACGTTGTTTCTTCCTACATTCACTTTCATAGTAACCATACCTGTGACAGTAATAACACTACACGTTGCTCTTATCAAATCTCTAATTTAAGCTTCCATTCTTCTTTGTGTTTTGGAAGTCATATTGGGAGGTGTTAGCCTCCTCTTGACTATTTTAGCTTCCTCCTCCGGATTTGCTTCTACGTCTTCCTATTTGACCTCTTCCTCTTCCATTTCTTCCTCTCCCCTTGCCTCTCACATTTACTTGAACTTTGAAAGCTTGCTCCTAGGAAGAATTTGTAGACCTATTTAGGCACTGCTCATGGGTTTGAAGTGAACCCGTTAACTCATCAACTGACAATGTTGAGAGGTCCTTTGGCTCTTCTATTACAATAACCACCAAGTCAAATTTTGTGGATAAGCTTATAAGAATCTTCTCAAAAATCTTCTACTCTTCCATGGTTTTTCCATTTATCCTCAGCTGGTTAATCATTTTGGAATCCCTTGTATGACAATCTAAAATGGACTCACTGTCCTTCATCTACATGGTTTGAAATTCTCTCCTTTACAGCTAGATTTTCATTGACCTAACTTTCTCAAACCCTTTGTAGGTGGTTTGAAGTATTTCCCATCCTTCTTTTGCATAACTAGCTAATTCTATTCAAGGAAAAGTAGCCTTTGTCAAGGTTGCCACAATCAAACTAAGGGATTTAGCATCATTTTTTCTTTTCTCCTTCAACTGATTCTTTTGAGCATTGCTCAATGTTGTAAATGCATTTGGGTCAATCACATCTATGAACCCATTTTCTACTAACTCCCATAAGTCATTTGCTACTAAAATGGTTTACATTTTTCTTATCCAGACATCATAATTTTTACCATCAAATATAGGTGGCTACTACCAAATCCTATTATCTCCTCCAGTCATTTTGATAAATGGGGGAAACTGCAAATTCCTAGAAAAAATCTAGGGGTTTTCTTCACTGCACAAAAAAATAGGGCTTTTATAAATACCCATAAACTAGGGTTTTGCTACTACACACCTAGGAACAAAGCTAGGGCTTTAAAAAATTGAATGCCCAAAAAATTAGGGCTCTAATACAAATCTGTTGGGAAATGAGACCCAACTACAATGGGCAAAGAATGAAAAAAACACACATTGTAGAAAGGAGAGAAAGACAGGGAGGCATAAATATATTTTCTATTTTCTATTTCATTCACAAAAATATTACATTTAAAATGTTTACATACAAAAAACTTAGAGCTTAAAACTCTGTATTCACTTCATACAAAAATTGTGCATATTCTAGGACACTAGAGCTTTCTGTGCCATTGCTATGTGTTGGAGATATTCCAAAGCACTAGAGCACTGCTATCTGCTAATGTCTTTTGCTACTATAGGTTCTCTTGAACATTCCTTATTCTATTCTATTTTGCTAAACATTCTTCCTTGTTTGCTGCAGCAAAAACTTACTGTCTCATTCTACAGAAAATAAAATAAAATAAAATAAAAAATTCTATTCTTTTCCTTTCCAAAATTTGCTGCTGAATTTCAAAATCACCCACCAAAATTAAATGCATTGCTAGAAACAATAACTAGCCATAAAGATTTTCAATCACAGTAGGGGGAACAATCCAAATTGGATTTCATCTGAAGGTGCATTAAATGCACTGGCCCATTCCATATCTAAATTAGATATTCCAACAAATAATATGTGAAAAACTAAAAGAAATCATGGAAATGATGATTCAAATGAATATCAAAGTAGCTAATAACATTAAGAGAGGTGAAATAACTTTATTCTACCCTCTTCATTAAGGTGGATTATAAATAGTAGAATGAAATATATGGTAGTGAATAAAATCCTCTTTCTCCTAAATATGCATACAACAATTGAGTGATTGTCCATAGTATCTTCTCAAAGGGACTTGATTTTAAATGTCTTGTTAAGACTAATGTTCTATGTGAGTTTGACTAAAATATTGTTTGATTAAATTAGAGTGGAAGGAATTGGAATAAAAAAATAAAATATTAAGATGTTGATCCATTTCATTGTGTTGGACGAAGTTTCATATCTAAGTAGCATGAAACTCTTCAACATAAGACCAAAACTAAATTGTTTCTTAGAAATTATGCTTTTTTCCACCAATTCAAGAAGATAATAGTTTTGAAACCACCATTGAAGCCCATCTTTTCTTCCTTCTTGATGCAGGAGGAAAAAACAAACTCCCAACTTGACACCAATTCCAATTATCAATCAATTTGAATACTTCAAATTCTTACTAAGGGTATTTGCAAGATTATCATGCAAAAAACATGCCCTTAAGTAGCAAAAAATTTAGAAAAATCAAAGTTAGGCAACTTGATGTAAAAATTTGAATAAGTTATCTATATTATTTCAAAAATATGTAAGAATAGAATCTATAGCAAATTGAATGTAGTTTCTAAACTACTAGGTTTATTTTTTAAAAATAAAAATCTGTTTGGTGAAAATTTGAAATTTCAATGCAATAATACTTAAATTTCAGGGAAAAAATAAGAAGTAGGTGTTTGTATGACCACCCTACCACAATAAAATCATAATATTTTTTTATAATATTTTAGATATAAGTAGAGGACTCATGTCTAGATGTGATGCATATTTTTTTGTAATTTTTTAAAGTAAATAATTAATTATGATTTTTTGATTACAAGTTTTTAAAAATATAAAAACTCGTATGTTTGACCACCTTAACTTGGTCAAAACTTCATGAAATTTAATTTTTTTTTAATCCTATAGTATGCAAAGCATAAAATGTGATGCATGTTTCAGATTAAAAAAATGTGATATCGTTTGAAACTTATAGATGTTTTTCAATCAGCCTATCAATTAGGACTTTAGTCATAATTCAAATAGAAAATGAATAATAATTATTTATTGAATTCAAATTAAAACATAATTTATATTGGTGGAAAGCTGAGAATCTCCTTTAAAAACACTTTTCGTTTCATCAATTTTGGATTAAAAAAAAGTTGTCAGCCACATGGGCCATCATATCACTTACATATTTCCACTTTTTGGCCTATCACGATCTTGCACATACCCCTAAAAATTAATGTAGAGGGTAAAATTTTACTCCCTTGTTGTTCGCACACACTAACTTACACAAATTCTCAAAACACAAATTACATTCAACTTCACAATATGTAGCCAAACATTTCATTAATCCGACAATTTCATTTGTTGATTAAATCTAACTCCAGAGTCACAAAAGTTACCAATTGGTTACTTTCTCATAGATAAGCATTTTCAAATTACTTTCAAATTGGGATGACACCAAAATAGTTCCAACATTTTCAAATTGATTACTTATTCCATGAGAACAATATTTATAAGCTATGGAGAATTACAATCCACAAGTTTTAAATTCTTCGTTACTTACTCCCACATGAAATATCATCTTCTCCTATGGGTATGTGCAAGATCATCATGGAAAAAATAGGCCCTTAAGTGGTGAAAAATTTTAAAAAATGAAAGTTGGGAAACTTGATATAAAAAATTGAATAAGTTATCTATATTATTTTAAAAATATGTAAGAATAGAATTTGTAGCAAATGGAATGTAGTTTCTAAACTACTAGATTTTTTTTTTTTTGAAAATTCTATTTGCTGAAAATTTGAAATTTCAATGCAACAGTACTTAAATTTCAGGGAAAAAATAAGTAGGTGTTTGTTTGACCACCCTAACCAAACAAAATGGTAATATTTTTTATAAGATTTTAGATATAAGTAGAGGACTCATGTCCCATTATGCATATTTTTTGTAATTTTTCCAAGTAAATACCAATTATTATTTCTTATTACAACTTTTTAAAATAAAAACTCATATAGTCCTGGAAAGCACCTTAACTTGGTCAAAACTTCATGAAAATCATTTTTTAAATCCTATAGTATGTGAAGCATAGAATGTGACATGTTTTGAATTAAAAATGTGATACGTTTGAAAGCTATAGATGTTTTTCAATCATCCTATCAATCAAGACTTTAAATTCAAATAGAAAATGAATAATAATTATTTATTAAATTAAAATTAAAGCATAATTTATATTAGTGGAAAAATGAGAATATCCTTTAAAAACCCTTTTCGTTTGATCAATTTTTGTGTAAAAAAAAGTCATCAGCCACATACCCATCATATCGCCACTTTTTGGCCCATCATGATCCTGCACATACCCCTATATGGTGTAGTCCTCTGTTATTGACTTTCATATATCATGAATTTCCTCTTGGTTAATTTAAACTTCCATTATTTTGTACAAGGTATGTGCAGGATCATGATGGGCCAAAAAGTGGTGATATGATGGGTATTTGTAGGGTATGTGGCTGACGACTTTTATTTTACCCAAAATTGATGAAATGAAAAGGGTTTTTAAAGGATATTATCAACTTTCCACCAATATAAATTATGCTTTACTTTGAATTTAATAAATAATTATTATTAATTTTCTATTTGAATTACAAGTAAAGTCCTGATTGATAGAATTGAAAAACATCTATAACTTTCAAACAAGATCACATTTTTGAATCTAAAAATGCATCACATTCTATGTTTTGCATACTATTGATTAAAAAACAATGAATTTCATGAAGTTTTGACCAAGTTAAGGTAGTCGACATATGAGTTTTTATATTTTTAAATTTGTAATAAAAAATTCATAATTAATTATTTACTTGGAAAAAAATTACAAAAAAATATGCATCACATCAGGACATGAGTCCTCTACTTATATCTAAAATATTATTAAAAATATTATCATTTTATTGTGGTTAGGGTGGTCAGACAAACACCTACTTCCTATTTTTTCCTTGAAATTTAAGTACTACTACATTGAAATTTCAAATTTTCACCAAATAGATTTTAAAAAAATAAATAAATAAACCTAGTAGTTTAGAAACTACATTCAATTTTCTAAAAATTCTATTCTTGCATATTTTTGAAATAATGTAGATAACTTATTCAAATTTTTACATCAAGTTGCCTAACTATGATTTTTCTTTTTTTCTGCCACTTAGGGGCTTGTTTTTTCCATGATGATCCTGCACATAACCTACAACTAATATATTTACTACCCAACTCTCTTACCAGTGACTTGTACACTTATTCCATTCAACATTGATTTTCTTCCAAATCTTTGTGCACTTAAAATAGTCAATTTACAACCATCAATTTATATGCATCCCTCCTTTGTTATAAACTTTGCATATTTTTAAGTTTATTGAATCCAAATAGTTTCCATCTCACATATGTGTAGTCCCTGAGTTTAAATACAACCTTGAGAATTTGAATGCAGCCTCTCTATGTTTTTTTTTCATCCACCCATTATCTCCTCACTAAGGCATGATTTTTCGTCCCACCTACCATTCACATCTATTATGCATGTTATTTATCTTTTACCAACTAAAGTGGTGTGCCTCTTCACCTTGTTAGATTTTATTAATTGTTATCTACCAATGAAGAAAATAGTAGACATTAAATTTTCTCTAATTTCCCCTTTGGGATGTTGGAATGCAAAGAGGAGGAAAGTAAGATTAGAAGACTAAAACAAAGATTATAAAACACAAACATAGATTCAACTTTCAACAAAAATATTAAAGACCATAATTTTTCATTAATGCCTTCTAAAGATAGAGCTACTAGTGCTCTCTTACAAAACATATATTTTCTCATAAAAGCATAAAAATAGAGCAATATTTTTACTTTACAAAAATAGGGCACATTTCCAACCACTAGAGGAAGCTTCCAAAATATGCGTCCAAAATGGAATAGTCTAGATACAAAAGAACAATGTAGGAGGGAAGAAGAATTAAATGCGAAAGATGGAGAGTAGTTGATGAACAAAGGTAGGGGAGATTAAATTAGCTGACTTGGAAGCTACATCACCAACACTCCCCCTTAATCTTCACTAACATGTATGCCAACAATACCAATTCCTTCTCAGAGATGCTCTTCTTTACAAGTGGATTTGTGAAAATTTCTACTAGTTGTTCATTGGACTTGCAAAACTCAAGATATATGTCACCATTGTTCACCAATTCTCATATAAAATGATATCGTGTATCTATATTCTTGCTGCAATATGAAAAACATGATTTTTAGATAAGAAAATTGTTGAATTATTATCAAATTAAATCTTTGTAGGTTCTTCTTGTGGATACCTCAAATCTGAAAGTACTCTTCTCATCCATACTTCCTGACAAGTTGTTGATGTGGCTGCAACATATTCTGCTTCAGCTAATGAGAGTGTCACAATTGGTTGTTTCTTTGATTCCCAAGAAATAACACCCAAACCTAGATTAGAGATATACCCTAAAGTTATTTTTCTATCATTCATTTTACCTTCCTAGTCACTATTTGTATATACAATCAGTTTGTAGTCATTTGAAGATGTATACAAAATTCCAAAGTTCTTTGTTCCAGCTATGTATCTTAAAACTCTTTTTCTAGCTTTCCAATGTGATTCCTTTGGTTTGTCCATGAATCTAGAAATGAGACTAACCCCATACATGATTTCTAGTCTTGTGGTAGTCAGATACATCAGGTTTCCAACTAATCTTTTGAATAAGGTTGCATCAAGACTAGGACTTTTATCATCCATGTTAAGTTTTAAGCCCAATGCAATTGGTGTAGGAGCTAGATTTACATTTTCCATCTTAAATCTCTTCAACAAATCATTAACATACTTTCTTTGACATATAAAAATTCCTTGATCATTTTTTACTTACCTCTATACAAAGAAAATATCTCATGAGCCCCAAATCAGTCATATCAAATTCTCTTTCTATTGCTTCCTTGAATGAGTTAGTTGACATGTTACCTATGCATATCAAATCATCTACACACAAGCACACTATAAAGATTTTTCCTTCATCATTTAGTTTGACATACAAATTTGGTCCATTGCCACACTTGTTAAACCAATTATTCACAAAATAAGAATCTATCTTATTGTACCAAACTCTAGGAGCTTGTTTCAAACCATATATTGTCTTTTTCAATTTGTATACTTTATGTTCTTCTACCAAAACTTCATAATTGGGTGGCTATTTTATATATACTTCTTCTAAAATTCCATTCAATTTTTTTGATGTAACATCCATTTGATAAACCCTCCAATTGTTTTGAGTTGTTATAGATCAAACCATTCTAATGGTATCCAATCTTTCCATAGGTGAGAATTTTTCATTATAGTCTATGTCTAATTGTTGTGTGAAGCCTTTAGCTACAAGTCTTGCCTTGTGCTTCACTACTTTTCCATCAGCATTATACTTTTTCTTGTAAATCCAATTAAATCCAATCACATCCTTGCCTTTAGCAAGTGAACCATGGATTTTTGGCACTCTAATGAGTCTCTAGCACTTTCAAGGTGTTTCACTTAAAAGGAGAGAGATTAGGGCCAAGAATCACATGGGTTCATTCAAATTAATGTAATGTGTGATGTGATATATTCTAAATGAACTAAACTAAGTGCAATATATGACTTAAAACTAAACTAAATGAGTGCAAAATTAACTTTTATGAAATATTGGAAAACACAATGTGTAATACAAATATGAACAAAACAAAATAAATATGTAGAATAGAAAGAAAAGGTTGATATCAGAGTGCACCTGGGAGTGAATTGAGGCTATTTGAAGTGTTTAGAATGCTAACTAAGATTACAAAAATTTCACTGATGGACTCATTCACCAAGGAGGGAAAATGAGTCAATTGTCAAATGAAAAACTATTAGGAAGTGATTTTTGTCTGCAACAATCCTAGATCTAACAAACTCTAAAATTTGATGTTAAGGAGGATTCATTCAGCAAGGGTGATGAATAATTCCAATCCAAAATTTATTGATGTATAGTCAACAACTCTGCAACATCAAATCTGTGCAATCTTGAGTGTTGGGTTACTAATGTCAGATTCTACAAAACATGGACAAAAAGTGCTTAGAAGAAGAGAAATGATGATGTAATGTCTTGAAGAGATCAATTGACTTGATTCCACTTTTCAACACCTTTAAAACCTATCAAATCTACAAAATATCACAAGCAAAAAGGGGAAAATGTTGGTGGGTTAGCAAATAGGTGTTTTCCTTAGTTAAACCCTAGTTTGATACTCAAACCCAATGAAAATATGTGAAATGAAAGGGAAAGGATAAATGAATAACATAAATTATTGCAACTTACCTCAAAACCCTTGTAGATGTAGATCTAAATCAATATCAATGGTTGCTCGAAGATGATTCAATGATTGTTTAATAATGTATTGCAAAATAACTTGACAACAATGCTATGCTTAAATGCTTGAATGCTTAGAAAATGCTTGCTGGATGTGAAAACAACTTGTTGAATAATGGATGGGTGTAAAATGAGGTAAAATTAGCTTATTTATACAATTCTTGTGTCTTAGTACCGAGTATACATCATCACAAGCCAACATCAAGTGTAAACATGAATAAAATATCAAAATAAATTTGAAATTATTTTGATTTTTGTGTCAAGGTGGATTCATTTGACACCTATGGTGAATGGGTCCCACCTTGAAGGTGATTTCAAGTGTCAGGAATTAAATACTATTTAATGTAATGTGCCAAGGTATCATTCAAATATACACTTAAATAAACCTTATGAGTGTATAAGAAGGTCCAAATAGACATAAGAAACTGTAAATAAAGGGAAAATTCCTCGAAAAGCCTGAATCTTGATAACAATACTTAACAACACTTTAAAATAGGACTTGTTGATGTGTCAAATGATAATTTTTAAGTGAATTGTATTAAATAGAGTCTAGAATAATGTAGAAATGTTTTACAATACTTTGCAAGACATTCACAAGAGTTCAATATTTAATAATTACCATTAAAATAAGCATGTTCAAGCCATGTTGCAATATAAAATTAAGATAAACATATGAAACATGATGAAACAAGACCTAAAAGGCCATGAAAATGACAAGGGGCCATTTTTATAGGGTAAATTTAGCCCCCACTTTAATGAGAGGAAGAACTTGCTTCAGACTCACACTAAAGTAGCCATGAACATCGAAAGGATGAGGGTTCAAATACATTTATGTTAGAAATATGGAATAAAATCAAACAAGAGGGATGATCAAGCCCCTAGGGTGAAGATCCCATCGCAAACCAAACATAAGCACAAAGGAAAACACAAGTGTTGAGACATAAGATGAAGCTTCGATCATCAACCCAACATGTTCATGAATTAGATCTATGCAAAGAGAAGATGTGTACTCACTTTTGGCCCACAGAACTTTGGATTGTCCATGGGGTGAGAAGGGCCAAAAACATAAGAGATACATATGCTAGTTGGTATGCACTTAAAAAAAAAAAGTGACTATAGTGAAAAGTCATGCCGATATTTGGGCTTCCCACTAAACCATGCCAAAGCTATACCAACTGATAACTTTATCAAGGTGCCACAAATAACAAATGCAAATGTAAATGTTGATTTAAACATTTCATGAGACAAGAAAAACTCTGTATGGTTATAAACCATGAAAAAAATGAAATGACACAACAAGCGTGCAAGCTATATTATGCAAAGTGGCCAAGTGAAAAGTGCAATAAATATAAATATGTAAAAGTGTAATGTGAAAGATTGTTCAAAGGAGTATTGTTCATCTATGTAAGGTCAATCACTTAGGGAACATTGTATCTAATGTCTCCAAGAGAGGACCAATCAAAGAATAGTATATTCACAACTTAGGGGATGCAGTGTGTCACATCAAACCACTAAGAGGAATATAATATGCTAAGAGAGATCACAATTATGAAGGACATCATACCCAATGTCATCCAAAAATTAATGAACACATCATATAAATGACAAGGCTACATGAAGAACACACAATGAATAAGGTGTTGTATGCCCGCCACTTTAAAGTAATTTTTACACCTCATTCGTGAGCAATTGCTTTAAAGTAGAAGAAAGAAAATGAAAAATAAAAGTTACAAGACATGAGAGCCAACTAGGAAAGCTCTATGCCAGGTCATATGTTTCATAGTGAGGCTTTGTCATGTCAAGGAAAATGAAAGGAAAGTAAAAGTGAAAGGGAGTTTCCCCCTAGAAAAGAAAACACACCAAAACACATAAGGGATCTATGTATTTGGGGTTAGTATGTTATGTGTTACAATGTGCTTATGAATGAGCATGGAACTATCATCATCCCCCAAAGACATAGAACAAGAAGAATTGCATAGAGAGCAAAAAACAAAGGGAAAAGAAAGATTCATTTTGGGTCAACATGGAAGAGACATTGTGGGCTCAACACCTTGCAACATCCCCAAAAGGAAAACACAAGTGAAAAGACAAAGGAAAAGTGAAAAAGACTATTAGGTCAATATGGAGGAAAAATTGTGGTCTCAATACCTTGTGTCATCCCCAAAAGGAAAAATAGAAGAAAAGATAAGGAAAAAGGAAAGAAAAAAACCTTGTGGGTCAACATGGAAGAGACTAAGGGCGTCTCTATGCTTTGCATCATCCCTAAAGGACAAACACAAAAAAATAAAAAATAAAATACTAGGACCATTTGGGTCAACATGGAAGAGACTTAGGGTGTCTCTACACTTTGCGCCATCCCCAAAGGACAAACAAAAAGCAAAAGAAAATAGATAATTTACGACATATAGAAGAATGGAGATGCAGATAGAAGAAGTGTATGAAATGAAAAAAATAACATCAAACACAAGATATGGGAGAGGACGATACACACATGGAAAATAATATACAAGAGAATAGTAATGTAAAAGCAAGGAAAAGGAAAATCAACCATCTAATAGCTCATTCACCTCCCAATCATGATCATCAAATTGTAAGGGCAGTTGACTATCTAATGGAGGAATTGCAAGTGCCATACTAGGATAGTCACCAGGTTGAACACTTGGAATAAGAGATTTGTCATCTAGGTTGACAGAAAAGGAAAATAAAGTATTCAAATCAGTATGCACCCCTTCATCAATTTTAGCTACATCTTCGTCATCATCCTCTTCAAGATTAATGACTACAGGAGGACGAAGAGTGATCTCCAAAGAGGGATGAATCAATAAAGGTTTGTGTGGGATAAGTTCAGGTTGTGGTGATGAAGGAGATGGAGTGTCATGTGATAAGTTAGGGGGAGTATTAGGAATAACTTCAAACAAAGGAGGAGGTTGATTTTCTTTGTTTGTTTCAATTTTTTATTGTCTAGTGAGAAAAATTGATTGTCATCGATGCTCTCTAGCAACTTGATTGTTTCTAAGTCTATTGTGAATTTGTTGTGGTGTCAAGATGGATTGATCAACTTGAGGCTTTTTCGTTTCACAAGGAGGTGGATCAATCTCTTTCTCTTTAACTTTATAAACTTGTTTAAGGTGGGGTTGCGAAGTTGGGCTATTCTCAACCTCTCTAGGTCGTTTAAACAAAAGGGTTGAAGAATCAAGATGTGATGGAGTGGATAAAGGTTGATTATTGTCTGAGGAAGTGTCATGCATGGTTTGGTCAATAGAAAGAGGTTCAAAAGTGGGTGGGGAAACACCACTAAGAGACAATTCAACAATCCTTTTAGCTTTAAATTTTTGGTATTAGATGAAGAAGAATTATTTTCTAGGTGTGATAGGTTCGATGGGTGTGGGCCAAAAGGATTCTAGAGAAAAGTTACCTTTGAATGATAGGGATTGCATTGTCTATGATGGATGGTAAAAAATTCATTGTCATGCAAAAACTTTAAACAATTATGAATGACTGAGGTGACCTCTTTCATTGCACAAAACCATGGATGACCAAGCCACAATCAAAATTGGTTAGATTGGGAAATAATAGAAAATCTCAAATCAAGGGTTTTTGGTCCTATTTGTAAAGGTAGCTTGATCGATCCGATCGTAGGCAAAGAGAAACCATAATGATTTTTTATCCATGTAGTTGGGTTATCATATATATCTTGATATAAATTATCTAATACCAAGAACTCCTCTGTGATCACATTTTCACCACAAGCGGGATCTATAAGTATCCCATTAGTGGGCTTATCATAGATTCATCTAGCAATGTAGAGAGGACCATAAGGAAGTTTTGGAAATATATATTTGTCATAAAAGGTAATATAAATAAACTTGTTAGCATTTCCCTTACAAGGGATAACGTTTATCGTAGCCACAAGATCATCCATAGGACTGCATTAAAAATCCATGGGAGATATATCATTTCACTCAATATGACTATCAACAGTCATTACATCATGTTTAGAAGGTTCACTAGCCTTGACGAATGAAATAGAGTGTTTTGGCATAGGATTTGTGAAGATTTGTAGGTTTTGATTAGGTGGTGCGACATATTTGTTACGTCTATCCATGATGGTCAAGTGTCCTAAATCAATGAGGTCTTGAACAAGATGTTGAAGATGCTCGCAATGTTCAGTGTCATGACCTTTCTAACAGTGGAAGTAGCAATAAGAATTAGGCCTTAAAGAGGGTGGTAAAGGGTTATTTGGACCAAGCAGATGAACGGGTGGCAAAGTGAGCATATTTTTTTCAAGTAATTGGTTCATGGTATTATGGAGGGAATCGGGTAAAGGAGTGAATTATCAATTAGGTTCCCCATATTGATAAGGCACGGTGGAATTAACAACAACCATAGCATTTTGAACAGGTTAAGTAGGTTGTGGTTGCGAAGGTGAATTGAATTGTAAAAAATTTCAATTTGGTCAGCAAAAGTTTTGATTATTGTTGTTGTTTTAGCTGTTATTGTGTTTAGGTTTTTCTACTCGACTAGAAGTGGATTGGGATCACAACTCGAAACTAAATTATGATATTCACACAAAAAATGCATGAATGAAGGGAATTTCATCATTGCTAACTTGTCCTAAAGGTTTCTATGCAAATTCTCAATGAAAATCTTCTATTGATGTGCATCAAGAATGTTAACATCAATTTGAGAATACATAGATTGATATCATGAAATACAGTTAGTAATCATTTCATCTGTGTTTTTTCTACATCGCATGAGAACGATCATAGTTTTCATAGGTTGCATGTGAAATTGGAAGTTGCTTATGAAGAAATCCACTAACTCATTAAAGGAGTGAATGGAATGATTAGGAAAATTTGAAAACAATTCTAAAGCACTATCTTTTAAGGTCCTAGGAAAGAGCTTGGCCAAAAGTCTCATTGATGACAAAGTCACTACATAAATCTATGAAGGTATTGACATGGTTAACAAGATCTCCTTTACCTCCATATTTCTCAAATTGAAGCATTTCTATCCCTTATGGCAATAGGGTATGCAGAATCTCTAAGGATAATGGATTACTACACACATGATATGTAATAGGGGCAGAATGGCCTTGACTAATAGCAGAAAGTTGATGTTGCATTTATGATACTATATTAAGGAGTTGGGATATAATAGGATCATGGTATGTAGGTTGTGAGGTAAGGGAAAAGGGTGATGTAGTATAAGGCATAGTAGGTGAAGTGAAAGGAATGGTAGAAGGGGAGGTGAATGGAAGGGTAGGAGGTGTAAAGGCGATTAAAGGAATTTGAGATGCCACAAGGGAGGAAGGAATGCTAGATGGAACTGTGAAAGAAGGGATCAAATAACTAACCTGTTGTAAAGTAGTAGTGACTTGTGATGGGGTGTATGTTGGAATATATATAATGGTTGAAGGGGGAGGAACTTGAGATCCTCCTTGATTCACATTAGGGATTTTGGACTGGTTATTAGGTGGTGCATGTTTATTACAAATTTCAGCAATATTTTTTAGGACAATCA
Source organism: Sequoia sempervirens (assembly GCA_007258455.2). Taxonomy (NCBI): domain Eukaryota; kingdom Viridiplantae; phylum Streptophyta; class Pinopsida; order Cupressales; family Cupressaceae; genus Sequoia; species Sequoia sempervirens. Next base: position 384,097,250 of record VDFB02000003.1, on the reverse strand, counting down.
AACCATCATCATGTTCAAGTAACCAATGAAGTTTTTCAATGGAAGGAATGGTAGTTTGAGAAACATTCTCAAGGGTCAAATCATGTTGTAAATGTGCAAATTCTTCATGAATGTTAAATCCTATCTTGAGAATTGTTTTGAATTTCAACTGGGATTGGGTGAAAGGGTGAAGTAGTATTGTCAGTGCCTAATCCTCCATTATCCATACTAGGAGTAGGATCTCAAGATATCCCAAGGTCCACAATGAAAGTGATATCGTGGGAGGCCATGAGTCTAGAACTTCTTCTCACTAAACTATTGGCAATGGAATACCAAACACTCATACAAGCACTACAGAGGGGAAAGGTGACTCTAATTCCAAACAACTAGAAGATATAAATGTTGAATAACTAAACTACTACAACTATAACAAAATGAAAAATACAAAAAATAGAACACACCAAAGAATACTGAAAACATAGAAATGAAATATTGAAAAACTAGAAAAATGATTGATTCACCCTATGTGCTGAATGAATTCAACTAAACATTTTTTTTTGTGATTTTCATAAGTTTTAAGTGAATGTAATGCAAAAAAAAAATGTAATGAATAGTATAGAATGTAGAATGTTTTGATTTTTGAGTTTATATGATATGCAATAATGATTTCTAAATGATCTTTCACTAATACAAACAAAAGGACTTCTAAAATACAAGAACAAATCAATACACTAATTGAATTTTAGTGCAAAACAAACTTTAACATGCAATGCTAATGAAAATAGAAAGTGAAAAGTGTTCAAAATTCGGTTTCACTAAAATGACCTATGGATTTTTGGCACTCTAATGGGTCTCTAGCACTTTCAGTGTGTTTCACTTCAAAGGAGAGAGATTAGGGCCAAGAATCACAAGGTTTCATTCAAATTAATGTAATATTTGATGTGATATATGCTAAATTAACTAAACTAAGTGCAATAGATGACTTAAAACTAAACTAAATAAGTGAACAAATAACTTTTATGAAATTGTGGAAATCATGGTGTGTAATGCAAATATGAACAAAACAAAAGAAATATTTAGAACAAAAAGAAAATGCTAATATCAGAGTGCACCTGGGAGTCAATTAAGGTTGTTTGAAGTGTCTAGAATGTTGACTAAGATTACAAAAATTTCACTAATGGACTCATTTTCCAAGGAGCGTGAATAGTCCATTGTCAAATGAAAAACTGTCGAGAAATGATTTTTGTCTATAGGGATCTCGGATCTGACAAACTCTAAAATTTGATGTCAAGGTGGACTCATTTTCCAAGGGTGGTGAATCAGTCCAATCTTGAATTTGTGGATGTATAGTCAGCAACTCTACAACATCAGATTTGTACAATCTTGAGTGTTGGGTTATTGATGTCAGATTCTACAGATCACATACATAAAGTGCTTAGAAGAAGAGAAATGATGATGTAATGTCTTAAAGGGCTCAATTGAATTGATTCCACTTTTCAACACCTTTAAAACCTATTAAATCTTCAAATTATCACAACCAAAAGGGAAAAATGTTGGTGGGTTAGTAAATAGGGGATTGCCTCAGTCAAACCCTAGTTTGGTACTCAAACCCAATGAAAATATGTGAAATGCAAGGGAAAGGATAAATGAATAAAATTAAATATTGTAACTTACCTCAAAACCCTAGTAGATGTAGATTTGAATCAATATTAATGGATGCTCCAAGATTCTTCAATGATTGTTTAATGATCTATTGCAAAAGAACTTGACAATAATTCTATGCTTGAATGCTTAGAAAATGCTTAATGGATGTGAAAATAACTTGTTGAATAATGGATGGGTGTAAAATGAGGTGAAATCAGTTTATTTATTCAATTCTTGTGTCTTAGTACTTAGTATACATCATCATAGGCCGACATCAAGTGTAAAAATGAATAAAATCCCAAAAGAAATTTGAAATTATTTTGATTTTTGTGTCAAGGTGATTTCAAGTGTTGGAAACTAAATGATATTTAATGTGGTGTGTTGGGGTATCATTCAAATATGCACTTAAATAAACCTTAAGAGTGTATAAGAAGGTCCAAATAGACATAAGAAAGTGTAAATAAGGGGAAAATCCCTAGAAAGGCATGAATCTTGATAACAAGACTTAACAACACTTTAAAAGGGGACTTGTTGATGTGTCAAACGATGATTTTTAACTGAATCATATTAAATAGAGTCTAGAATAATGTAGAAATTTTTTAGAACACATTCACAAGACTTCAATATTTAATAATTATCATTAAAATAAGCATGTTCAAGCCATGTTGCAATATAAAATTAAGATAAAACATGATGAAACATGATGAAACAAGACCTAAAAGGCCATGAAAATGATAAAGGGCCATTTTTCTATGGCACAGGAAGCTCTACTAGAACCCAAGTTTGATTCATTTCAATTGACTAAATTCCATCATCCATGGCTACAATCAAATTGTCATCCTTAATAGAATCTTCAAAATAAATTGGATCAGCTTGTCTTAAAAATGAAAAATTAGAGCATAAATCATCATTTTCAGCCTCTTGTATTTCATCATATATCTTCTTGAGAATTCATGTCTTCTTTGAAGTGTTTATAGACCTCGATCTTAGTGATGCAAGTGTTAGATTAGAGGACACACTACTATTATTACTTGCCAGAGTATTTGGATTTGGAGTTATAGGTGCCCTTGTAGGTGTTGTAGGAACATTTTGCTTGTGTAGTAGGATTCACTACTTGATTTTCATTCTCTTGTGGAACACTGGTTGCAATTGTAGTTGACTTGTATATGCTGCCATCCCATGCTTCTTCTTCAACAAAATCAACATCAACGCTTATTATCAACTTCTTTGTGATAGGATAGCTTATATGCCTTGGATCGTTCACTGTATCACACAAATATACACTTCTCTTCTCTATCATCTAGTTTCTTTCTCAACTCTTGAGGTATCAAGGACTATGCTACACAACCAAAGACTCTCAAATGTGCTATATTATGCTTCCTTTTTCTCCAAGATTCTTCTGGTGTTTTACTTATCACTACTTTTGTTGGACATCTATTTAGTATGTATATCGAACATACAACGACTTCAGTCTAATATTCATTTGGTAGATGTTTTGATTTTATCATAATTTGTGCCATTTCCATGATAGTTCCATTCTTTATCTCACCTACTCCATTTTGTTGAAGAGTATACCTTGCTAGAAATTGTTTGTTTATGGCATTTTCTTTGCAAAAATTCTAAAAAATCATTTGATATGTACTCTCCACCTTGATCGGTTCTCAATGTTTTGATATAGTATCCACTTTATTTATCAAATTTTACCTTGAGTTCCTTAAAAAAAACAAATGAATCTAATTTGTATTTCAAGAAATAAACCCATAGGGTATGTGCAGGATCATGATGGGCCAAAAAGTGGAAATATGATGGGTATGTGGCTGATGACTATTCTTTTACCCAAAATTGATGAAATGAAAAGGGTTTTTAAAGGAGATTCTCAGATTTCCACTAATATAAATTATGCTTTACTTTGAATTTAATATGTAATTATTATTCATTTTCTATTCAAATTATGACTAAAGTCCTGATTGATAGGCTGATTGAAAAAAATCTATAGCTTTCAAATGGTATCACATTTTTTGAATCTAAAACATGCACCACATTCTATGCTTTGCATACTATAGTATTTAAAAAATACAAATTGAATTTCATGAATTTTTGACCAAGTTAAGGTGGTCATACATACGAGTTTTTATATTTTTTAAAATGTTGTAATAAAAAATCTATAATTAATTATTTACTTGGAAAAAATTTACAAAAAATATGCATCACATCGGGGCATGAGTCCTCTACTTAGATCTAAAATCTTATAAAAAAATATTATCATTTTATTGTCGTTAGGGTGGTCAGACAAACAGCTACTTCTTGGGTATGTGCGGGATCATCATGGAAAAAATAGGCCCTTAAGTGGCAAAAAAATCAAAAAAATCAGAGTTAGGAAACTTGACGTAAAAATTTGAATAAGTTATCTATATTATTTAAAAAATATGTAAGGATAGAATCTGTAGAAAAATGAATGTAGTTTCTAAACTACTAGGTTTGTTTAAGACAAAAAGAAATTTATTTGGTGAAAATTTGAAATTTCAATGCAGTAGTACTTAAATTTCAGGGAAAAAATAAGAAGTAGGTGTCTGTTTGACCACCCTAACCAAAATAAAATGATAATATTTTTTATAATATTTTAGAGATAAGTAGAGGACTCATGTTCCGATGTGATGCATATTTTTTGTAATTTTTTTCCAAATAAATAATTAATAATGAATTTTTTATTACAACTTTTAAAAAATATAAAAAGCTCGTATGTTTAACCACCATAACTTGGTCAAAACTTCATGAAATTCAATTTTTATTTTTTCAATCCTATAGTATGTGAATCATAGAATGTGATGCATGTTTTGGATTCAAAAAATGTGATATCATTTGAAACCTAGAGATGTTTTTCAATCAGTCTATCAATTAGGACTTTAGTCGTAATTTTAATAGAAAATGAATAATAATTACTTATTAAATTCAAAGTAAAGAATTATTTATATTTTTGGAAAGCTGAGAATTTCCTTTAAAAACCCTTTTCATTTCATCAATTTTGGGTAAAAAAAAGTCATCAGCCACATACCCATCATATTGCCACTTTTTGGCCCATCATGATCCTGCACATACCCTCTTATTTTTTCCTTGAAATTTAAGTACCACTACATTGAAATTTCAAATTTTCACCAAATAGATTTTTTATTTTTTTAAACAAACCTAGTATTTAGAAACTATAGTCAATTTTCTATAGATTCTATTCTTACATATTTCTGAAATAATATAGATAACTTATTCAAATTTTTCCGTCAAGTTTCCTAACTCTAATTTTTTTGATTTTTTTGCCACTTAAGGGCCTATTTTTTCCATGATGATCTTGAACATACCCCATAATTTCTTGCTAAAATCATCAATGAATGTCAAGAAATAAATTTTTCTACTTATAGATGGTGTTTCCATAGGTCCACAAAGGTCTGAATGCACTATCTCAAGTGAATATTTTTCCCTATAATACTCCCCAACAAAAAATTGTTTTCTATGTTGCTTTGCTAATATGCATCTCTCAAATGTTGTCTTAGATGGCTCTATTGGTGGAAATCCATATACCATTCCTTTCTTGTATAATAGTTGTAACCCTTTGAAGTTTAAATGCCCAAGTCTTCAATGCCATAACCAAGATTCATTTTTGTATGAATCTTTGAAAGCTAATTCGGCAACCTTTTGCAATGCTTGTGGCTATAAAAATAGTTCACTTTGGATTCTAAGTGGAAACATTCTATTTTTTGTCATTTCAACTTTTGCAATCAGCCTATTGCTTGGTTTCTTATCTAGAATCACACATTCACAATTTTCAAAGCATATTCTATATCTTTTTTACAGTACTTGTCCAATGCTTATAATATTGTGTTGCAATCCAAGGACATAGTATACATCATAAATATGCTTCTCCTCACTTTGCTTAGTTTATATGTTAATTGACCCTTTTCCCATGTTTGAAACTCGTTGATCATTTCCCAATTTTACTTATGATTTTACTAAATCATCTATTGTTGCAAACATCTCCTTACTCCCACTCATGTGATTACTACAACCACTATCTAGGAACCATACATCTTTGGAGTTTTTTTGTGCTACATTGCATGTTATGAAAATAGTTTTCTCTTCACTAGTGTTGGGTTTGGTATGTGCAGAATCATCATGGAAAGAATAGGCCCTTAAGTGGCAAAAAATTCAAAAAAAATCAGAGTTAGGAAACTTGACATAAAAATTTGAATAAGTTATCTATATTATTTTAAAAATATGTAAGAATAGAATTTGTAGCAAATTGAACGTAGTTTCTAAACTACTAGGGTCTTCTTAAAAAAAAAAAACTGTTTGGTGAAAAATTTAAATTTCAATGCAGTAGTACTTAAATTTGAGATAAAAAATAAGGTGTCTGTCTAACCACTCTAACCACAATAAAATGATAATATTTTTTTATAATATTTTAGATATAAGTAGAGGAATCATGTCCTGATGTGATGCATATTTTTTTGTAATTTTTTTCCATGTAAATAATTAATTATGAATTTTTTATTACAACTTTTAAAAAATATTAAAAATCATATGTCTGACCACCTTAACTTGGTCAAAACTTCATGAAATTCATTTTTTTTAATCCTATATTATGCGAAACATAGAATGTGATGCATGTTTTAGATTCAAAAATTGTGATACTATTTGAAAGCTATAGATGTTTTTCAATCAGCCTATCAATCAATACTTTAGTCGTAATTCAAATAGAAAATGAATAATAATAATTTATTAATTTAAAAGTAAAGCATAATTTATATTCGTGGAAAGCTAAGAATCTCCTTTTAAAACCCTTTTCATTTCATCAATTTTGGGTTATAAAAAATTTGCCAGCCACATACCCTACACATACCTATCATATCACCACTTTTTGGCCCATCATGATCCTACACATACCCGGCTGGTTTTCATTTGTAAAATGTGCATTTTTCTTATCCATGTCATATTGTCTTTTTCTACATTTAGATGCAAAATTCCTAAATTTATTGCAATAATGGCATTGGATGTTGGATTTATCATACCTTTCTCTTTGATGATGGCTATGAGAATGGTTGCTCCCCCTTCCTCTTGCTAGTGTAGGATGACCATGTGGACTTGATGTTGGTCTTCTACTCTCAAATTGTGTATTTTCTCCTCCTCCTCTTCCTATAAAACATCCTCTGCCTCTGTTGTGATTTGATCTCCCTCTTGTTCTACCAAATGAAAGCTAAGTCTTGAATGCATTTTCCAATGATGATGTCCCTAATCGATTTAGTCTTTTCTCATGTACTAAGAGTGATCCCATTAATTATGTTACCTAATTTTCACACAGGGCTCAATCAGGCAGGAGGAATCTATGTTTCAGGTGTTCATGAAGGCCAAATGGAGACCTTGTTGTGCATGATTAAATTATACCCCTAATGCATTCCTCAAGGAGCTCAGTTGAAAGGCATCACTTAGTCAATTTGGCATAAAAATCATCAGAGAAAAGTCGGCAAGACCCTTTTGTTGTCTTGATGACTAGCAGTGTGTTCTATTTGGCTAAGTGCACTAGTCACCAGGACTTTTGAGTTGCTGTGAGTCTCTAGGTATCTCCCCGACAAGAAAAAAGGGGACTAACGGGGGGTCTCGATGAAATTCAGGGCTCTTGGCATGATGTTTTAGTGACTAATGAAGGTCTCAACGAAGTACAATTTCATCACAAGGAAAAGAAGGGCCTCACTAAGAACTCTTGCCAAATCGGTAGGGTCTCAACGAAGTGAAGTGGCATCGGTGAAAGAAAGAAGATTCGATGAAAGGTTTCACCAAAAGTTGAGGGTCTTTCCAAACAAGTAGGTGCTTGAGAGATGTTTTAGTGAAATAAAGTGAGCTCGGCAAAAGGGGGTGCTATCGACTAGATCTCTCACTGATGGTTGCTAGTCATGCCGACATGTTTTGAACCTTTGGTATGACTAATGGAACCCGCCATGATGTCCTGCTTATAGATAAAGGTCTCCCAGACAGTTGTTCACAACTATGGCATCAGGGAGAGTTGTTTACCTTCACAGAGAGGTCCTGCCAAAATAGAACAAGCTCAAGAAGAATGGAGGAGCTCGCTATGACGTCTAGCCGACCCGAAGGAGCTCTTGCCAAATGTGAATGACTAGGAATGGAAAAGGAAATATCGGTATGACTTTTGGGCTCGCTATGAACTCTCATCGACGGTTTCATGTTATGTCAATAGCTACAAAGGGGTCTAATCGCATCGGCGAGACACTTTTAGTGTCTCACTGACATGCAATTTTGATGAAGAGCTTTTGACCACCTGATGTAGCTTGTGTGGCATATATTCGACCAATCAGGGGGAGCTACAGGCGGACCATTGGTAGCTTGACCGGTGCCAAGAAGATCAACAGAGTAAAAGTGACGTGGATTGGCTCTGAGCTCAGAAGCATTCAAAGCAATTTGACAAGGAGATTCGAAGGTGGACATGAAGGCCATGAAATTAATACTATGGTTTCAAAAGATCAAGGAGGCCATTCCTAGAGCAACTCTTCACTGACATGGACAGCAAGGGTTCCCATTTGATATATCATTAACTTCATTAAAAGATCTAGGGGAAGATCTTTCGAAAGTCAGATATTTTTGTAAGCCCTAAGGGGCCGACATCTTTTTGTATATAGGGCATTTTTGCCTCCTTGTAAAGGAGTTTGGATTATGCATTCTCAAGAGTTAGTGATTTTTTAACAATCCTCTCTCAACCGATGTATGTTTTGTAACTCAATTGGAATCTAGAATACAACACAGAGTTTACCTTGGAAGCCAATGTTAATATTTAGACTACTCTCATTTCTTTATTTTTAGCTTATGAAAGTTTTCAACTATGTTTTCTAAGTCTGCATTAATACCTTAAAGCTGTGAAATTCATCTTTCATTCTTAATATATGTATGTAGATCAAGCCTTTTAAGAATGATGAATAAGTCTAAAGAGGTGATGTTGAGTAAGTGAAATAGCTACCATTAGTTTTTCCAGTGTATGCTTATCTTGTTTTCATTTCATGATTTCTTATCAATTTGGTGTATCACCATAGTATTTAGTTTTATTTTTATGCATTCTCCTTCTCCCTTTTCCTTACAAGATCAGTAGTTAGGTGACACCAAAGGAAGTCGGCCTTCTCCAAAGGTTGACCTTTGTTTATAAGTGACCCACAGCTTTGGAGGCCTTCCCATGTTACACTAAGGTGTTGAACATCAGGTTCAACAAGGGTGCAACTTCAGGTGATAACAAATTCGTCTACTCATAGTTTAGTAAGATCTTTGGCCTCTTGAATGGCTATTACAACTGGATCAAACTTTGTAGGTAGGCTTCTGAGTATTTTCTCTATAGTCTATTGATCTCCATTGGTTTCTCCATAGGATCTAAGTTGATTTACTATTGTCATTGCATGAGTGAAGAATTAATAAATTGAATTTAAATCCTTTGTTTGCAGATTTTCAAAATCTCTTCTAAGAATTTGTAATTTTTCTATTCTCACCTTGTCTATGCCTTGGTAAGTTGTTTGCAAACTTTCTCATTCTTGTTTTGATCTTGTGGCAGCTACAACTTTTGGAAAGATTGATACCTCCATTTTTGGATGAATTATAAACAATGCTTTAGCATCCTTCTTCTTATTTTCCTTCAACAAATCCTTCTCAGCTTATGACAAAGCCTGATAAGCTTGTTGGTCTCTTGGTTTAGGGAACCCATTTTCAACCAAGCCCCAAATATTCTAGGAGAAAAATAGGGTTTTCATTTTTATGCTCCAATAGTCATATTTTTTTCCATTAAATATTGGAATTTGTGGTTGTGCAATGCTTCCACATGTTCTTCAATAAAAACTTTTCCTCTGTATTGCTATTCCTTTGTTGTCTTATCCAATTTCTTCAATCTTGCAAACCCTTTCCTTCTGGGTGATGGCTGCAACCTTCAATATGTCTAGTAGATTTCAACTTGATCAGATATTTTCACCTATTTCTTAATTTGGTGCCTACAACTTCTTCACTAGCAATATTATCTTTCTCCAACCGGTGTCTAATTATCACAATATGCTAATAGATACAATCTTTTTAAATAGCTCCAACAAAGCTATTGCTTCAATCTCCTCTATAATGGCCACAATTTCTTCTTGGAAAACTTTTCATTTGATTGGGAGATTCTTTGACCTACAATCTCCTTTGTAATTGCTAGAGGGCCTCCTCTTTCATCAATATTTTTAGCTCTTTTGCAACCCTTTTTGCAGCACCTCCTCCTTTTCACCTTTAATCTTGATTTCCATGAAACAAAAAACCCTTGCTTTGATACTAGTTTAATGGAATGCAAAGAGCAGGAAAGTAAGATTAGAAGGCTAAAATATAAATTATAAAACACAAACACATATTCAACTTTCAACAAAAATATTAAAGATCATAAATTTTCATTAATGCCTTCTGAAGATAGAGCTATGAGTTCTCTTTTACAAAACATACATTTTTTTCAAAAAACCATAAAAACATAGCAATATTTTTACTTTACAAAAAAAAGGCACATTTCCAACCACCGAAGGAAGCTTCTAGAATACGCATCCAAAATGGAATAGTCTAGATACGAAAGAAGACTATAGAAGGAGGGAAGAAGAATTAAATGTGGAAGATAGATAGTAGTTGTTTGGATGGAATAGTCTAGATACAAAAGAAGACTGTAGAAGGAGGGAAGAAGAATTAAATGTGGCAGATAGAGAGTAGTTGATGAACAAAGGAAGAGGAGATTAAAATAGCTGAGTTGGAAGCTACGTCACCAACATGGGAGCCGAGGTGGAATCTTAGCCATTAAGTATATCATTCTTTGAAACCATTAACTTAATGTTTTTGGAAGGAATCTAATAAGTTGTTCCACATAGTTCTTTATTTTATTTTATCAAAACAAATTTCAAGAATTTTAATTGTGTCATAAGTGAAAATAAAGACTCCTTTGAATTTCCTGACCACTTAGAAGATGCTCCTACATCACTTCTCTTATCTTTTAACTATACCATAAGTCATCTATTTGTATATAATGTTGCATTTAATTATCATCTATAATGCCCGTTGTGCAAACCCCAGAGAACAAACATTGCAACCAATTTTTTTTTTAAATACAATTCAATTAAACATGCAATAAACATTATAACACATTCACATTGCACATTACATAAAATTATCACACTTATTTCTCTGGGGCACATGAGGTTATGTACATCGCAAAACAACTAATACCAAAAGTAAAAGATAATGGTAACAACGTATCCATTAGTATAATAATAACCATGAGTAAGAGTACATCCATGAACCAAGAGTTAATGTATCACCTCGTCACATATTACAACCATAAAGAATCTCTTTTAATAATAATACAAAGGATCCTAACTATTACATCATCGTTTAAACAATATATTACATGATCTGAATAAATAAATTACAATACATTTCCCAAACATGTGGCATGATAAAAAGTACAATAACATATGAATTACAAAGTGAACACTGGTACACTCCAACTGCAGAATGCTGAGAAGATAGAATGATGATGGGGAACCTAATGTGTGGGGAGCATGTTCCACCCAACCATGTGAATTATAAATAACTCACCCCCTGTGCTCAGAGGTGACAAGGAAGAGATCCCAACCATGAATGTCAAAACCAGCTCCAAGAGAACAACAAAGTACAAACTCAAATACAAACTTAGAGATTACAATGACATAATCAACAACATTCATGAGTCAACATAATAATATAAAGCTATGAAACTCATCACAATTAACCAAAGCAATAACAATTAAACATGTCACCAAAGAACATTCAAAAATCATTTTAAAAAGAATTTGAAACAACATTAAGAATACAATTCTAGAGGCAACAAGAAAAAAGGCACAAGGGTGTCTAGTGGAGAGTGTCATCGCATAGCTCTCATGGGATATCCTAGCCCTTCCTCCAACTTGAGGTGTCATCACCCATCTATGGATCTCTTGGCCCTTCCTACTACTTGAGGCACCGGAACCATAGGGTAGCTCATGTGGAGCCGATAACCTCTCATGGGGATGAGGTTACGACTTTGCCAACCACAGCCTTCTCAGTCTATCATTAGTCTATGATAGCCCTAATGCATAGACGAGGTATCCAATATTTATTATCTTGTTTGTTTTACTACCCATCCCCTTAAGTTCTATTTTTAGGTTATCACTTGTTATACTACTCTTATGTGGGTTATCCTGTGCTCTTCCTTCTTTTGAGGTGTCGGCCCCCACGAAGAGCCACTCTCCCTAAGACCCTGAAACATAAACCAAAACAAGGCAAGGGTTGTTCCAAAATAGATAAAGCAAATAACTCAAACCAAGCCATGCGAGGCATTACTCATCTCACGATAATTCAAAACTCAACAACCCCATACAACCCTTCCAAGCATAATACCAATAAATTTCAACTCCAAGAGTACAACCAAAATGAGGATAAAATTCAAAGATTAAATCATGCCTCTGGAACTAAGTTTCACAAATTACAACTGGGTTCCCACATCCAAGAGTAAGGTCTACAACAATAAATAGAAGACAATATCAAGATCACAGGATTTCATAGCTTGAGAAAACAATTTGCTCAATTGCATATAATATCTCAATTTTAATCAATGCAAAGAGACACAATATTTTTGACAAAATTATGTAATTCATTTGCCCTTAATTAATCAATAAATCTACATTTAAAGATTTAATTCTAAAAACAAAGAAACATCATATATATACATCTTATATATATATATAAAATAATACATTAAAATTAAAAAAAAAATAATATTACTTTTAAAAATAATAATATATTTTAAATTTAATAAAAAAATATATTTAAAATTAATTAATTATATATATATATAATTCCAAGCCCCCATACCAAAACACGTGGTGGACCAAGTGGGGACTATGTAGTAGTCCCCACGGGCTGCTGTACGCAGCAGTCCTATAGACTGTTGTGCACAGTAGTCTATAAGGACAATTGTGGTAGTCACTGCCACAGGGGGAAGGGTGGGTAAGGCCTGTTGTCCCCCCCAAACCCCAAAATATAAATAAAAAATTTCAATTGCATATAAATTTTAAAAAAATAAAAATAGAATCTCTATTTTATTTAAAACAAAACCTCCATCCCTGGTACGAACGCCAAAAATGAATTCGGCCACAGTTTCAATTTTTGAACCACAATTTTAAATAAATAAATATATTATTAAATTTAAATATATATATATATATATATATTTATATTTATATTTAATAATATATATATTTTAAAATTTCAAATATATATATATATATATATATATATATATATATATATATATATATATATTTTAAAAATAATATTATTTGTTTTTTAAATTTTAATGTATTATTATATATATATATATATATATATATATATATATATAAGATGTATATATATGATGTTTCTTTGTTTTTAGAATTAAATCTTTAAATGTAGATTTATTGATTAATTAAGGGAAAATGAATTACATAATTTTGTCAAAAATATTGTGTTTCTTTGCATCGATTAAAATTGAGATATTATATGCAATTGAGCAAATCGTTTTCTCAAGCTATGAAATTGTGTGATCCTTATATTGTCTTCTATTTATTTTTGTAGACCTTACTCTTGGATGTGGGAGCTAGGTTGTAATTTGTGAAACTTAGTTCTAGAGGCATGATTTAATCTTGGAATGTTATCCTCATTTTGGTTGTACTCTTGGAGTTGAAATTTATTGGTATTATGCTTGGAAGGGTTGTACGGGGTTGTTGAGTTTTGAATTATCACAAGATAAGTAATGCCTTGCATGGCTTGGTTTGAGTTATTTTCTTTATCTATTTTGGAACAACCCTTGCCTTCTTTTCTTTTCTGTTTCGGGGTCTTAGGGAGAGTGGCTCTTTGTGGGGGTCGGTGCCTCGAAAGGAGGAAGAGCACAGGATAACTCATATAAGAGTAGTATAACAAGTGATAACCTAAAAATAGAACTTAGGGGGATGGATAGTAAAACACACAAGATAATAAATATTGGATACCTCATCTATGCATTAGGGCTATCATAGACTAATCATAGACTGAGAAGGCTGTGGTCAGCAAAGTCATAACCTCGTCCCCATGAGAGGTTATCGGCTCTGCATGAGCTACCCTATGGTGGAGGAAGGGTCAGGATATCCCATGAGAGCTATGCGATGACACTCTCCACTAGACACCCTTGTGTCCTGTTTCTTGTTGCCTCTAGAATTGTATTCTTAATGTTGTTTCAAATTCTTTTGAAAATGATTTATGAATTTTCTTTGGTGACTTGTTTAATTATTATTGCTTTGGTTAATTGTGATGAGTTTCATAGCTTTATCTTATTATGTTGACTTGTGAGTGTTGTTGATTATGTCATTGTAATCTTTGAGTTTGTATTTGAGTTTGTACTTTTTTGTTCTCTTGGAGCCGGTTTTGACATTCATGGTTGGGATCTCTTCCTTGTCACCTTTGAGCAAGGGGGGTGAGTTATTTATAAGTCACATGGTTGGGTGGAACATGCTCCACACCCATTGGGTTCCCCATCAGCATTCTATCTTCTCAGCATTCTGTAGTTGGAGTGTACCAGTGTTAACTTTGTAATTTAGATGTTATTGTACTTTTTATCATCCCACATGTTTGGGATATGTATTGTAGTTTATTTATTCAGATCATGTAATGTATTGTTTAAATGATGATGTAATAGTTAGGATCCTTTGTACCATTATTAAAAGAGATTCTTTATGGTTGTAATATGTGATGAGGTGATACATTAACTCTTGGTTCATGGATGTACTCTTACTCATGGTTATTATTATACTAATGGATAAGTTGTTACCATTATCTTTTACTTTTGGTATTAGTTGTTTTGCAATGTAACCTCATGTGCCCCAGAGAACTAAGTGTGATAATGTTATGTAATGTGTAATGTGAATGTGTTATAATGTTTATTGCATGTTTAATTGAATTGTGTTTAAAAAAAAAATTGGTTGCAATGTTTGTTCCAGATAAAATAAAGTATTTTCTTTCATAACAATATAGACAAATTGGACATTCTAGAAGATGTAGTTTTTTTTTGTTTTGACAAATTGAGAACAACCATTAACTTTTAGAAAGCTAGTTTAATCTCTTCCAGTAATTCTCTATTCAATCAAAACTTTTCTTTCCTCACTCAAGTCATATTTAACTATTTTTTTTATTTTTCTCTGAAACAGAAGGCTGAAGGAGAAAACAAGTGGAACCTAGAGTCCTGTGCTTATTTGAGAATTTGATGATGCTTGCTTGATCTTGATGGCCTCTATGAAGAGCTTCTCATTACTGCTTCAAAATCTCCTGTCCAGAATACCATGCTCGAATTTGACCAATTCTTTATTCAGAAAATTCTCTCCAACATAATGCAAGCAAAAGATTGAAAACCCCTTTCTAGAAACCTAGAAGAACTAATGAATTCAGAAAACTTAATTCTTGTGCAAGTTCAAATCAATTTCCTCTGTGTGTCTCAAACTCACAAAATTTTCAATTAAATAAAAAAATATTGCCTTTGCATTCTAAAAGCTCTAAAAATCCAAAATAAAAGAAATTATTTATTTTAAATCAAGCTTTTCAGTCAACCCTTAATTCTCATTCGTCCTTTCATCTTTTCTATTCTGTTATTCTTTTATTTTTCCATTTCACAATACTTTTTGTTTTAATTCTGATTTTACAACTTCACTTGCAAAGCACATAAGTTAATTTATTTAAATAATTTATTTTAATAATTATCCTCAACAACAATATTTAATTAAAATAACAAAACACAATTTAGTATTTAATTAGCATTTAATAAAACACATGACTTTTAAAAAAAAAACATTTAAATTTTTTCATACAAATTAATAGACAATTATTGCCACCTTTTAATTAAATAAATCACAACTTATAAAATATCAACGTAAATAACATACGACAAGACACTCACACAAACACAATAATAAGTACAAAAAAAAAAATTACAAGATCACACAATACCATTCAATCAAGACGGTTTGACAACATGGGATGAGGTGACTTCCTTGTCATCTCTGTTTCAAGATTATACCATTGGGTTATTGGTGCTCGCCCTGTCCTGCCGAAGCAGGTGGAATCAAGACTTTGTACCTGCAATCCCTACATACAAACGAGGTTGTGTACATGTGCATACATATATAAAATCAAATCATTACATTGTGAGAAGGAATTGCAGCATAGCGAGGCACTCACGAATGAGTGATGCTACACTGTCCTTTCATCAAATCTATTCTAACAATATAATATAACTGATAAAATAACATTTCTAAACTAACAGATCATATCATAACATAATTTACCAAATCGCTGCATCAAAATATATTTATGAAATCAACTAACATCACCAACATAATGTCATATCAATAACCATGTCCTCAAATTTATAAGCATAAACACCAAAGTCTACTTGTAGTACCCCTCCGTTTATGCTTATGTTTTTTGTTAGCATGCTTTCACATATGATAGACTTTGGTACTTTGTTTTGGATATTTTGATCGCTGACCTTTGAGCGACAGTGGATTCATTTTGTGATATGATGATACATTCTATGGTGATAATTAATTTCTGACATGCTTTGTAATAGCGTAGATATTTCCTTCAGATGTTATTGTTATATATATATTTATGGTAGATTAACTGTTACCTAATTTGTCAGTTTGATGTGACGTGTATTGGTGTGGAGAACGGAGTTGCATCACTCGCTTGCGAGTGCCCTGTGATTTCCATGATTTTCTCCACACAGTGTGTTTGTACAATGGATTATATATTTGTATGTCATTTGTTTGATTGCAGGATTGCAGGTACATGACACTGACTCCACCTAGTTACTCAGGTCTGAGCGTGTCAAGACTCAATGAAAATGTTGATTAGGAGGTAGTAACAAGGTTTATCCTAGTCTAGTCTTAAACCCAGTCAAAGTATGCCATCAGTTGAGTTTGGTATCTTTGGTTGTCTTGTAAGTGCCTAATTGGATTAATTGTTTTGAAAGGAAAATTTTGTCAATTTAATGATAGTTTATTATTCTTTAATTTACTGTTGATTTAAATTAATATTAAATGTTGGAAATAAAGTTTTACATTTTATTTAATTAATTAATTAGTTTGTTTGGTTAAGTAATTTGATCATTGAGATTAAAATTATTTAATTAAATAAAATTAATTAATTAAATTAAAATTGCTTTAATTGTGTGAATAGATTTAATTTAAATTAAATTGTTTTGTAGAAATGGTATGTTAATTGTTAAATAAATAAAATTAAATAAGGAAAGGGAAATTATATTTTTGAAATCTAAATTCTTTAATTTCTTGAAAGGCATTAAATTTTTGATAAGGAAGAAATAAAGGATTTTCGTGAGTTGGTTGGAAGATTTTTTTCTTCTTGACATGTGTGGTAGTTAAATTTATTGTTTCTTATTGAGGATTCTCTCAAGAAGATTTTTATGGATTTGGGGAAAACAAAAAACTACTTCACGGGAAAAGAAAGGAATGGAGTGTTGTTTTTTTAAAAAATATTGATCTCTATAATTTGTGATTTCCTCTGGGATTTCCTTAAATTTTCTAGAAGTTTTTTTGGATTAGTATTTGTTTTCTTTTGGGTGTTCATTTTTTGGAGGAGCTTTGGAGGATTGCACACAATAGGCAACAAAGTTTCTCCTCTACAGATAATTTTCAAGCTACAAGAAACAAGTTTTTCACTGGTTATTTATTTAATTTATCCTTTTGAAAAGTTTTTCTGTGAATAAGTATTAGTATTGAGAAGTTTTGTTTAAATTGTTTTAAAATCATGTCTGTTGAGGAAATTGTTTGTGTATTAAATCTCTATTCTTCTTGGCAAATTAGCCTATAGAGAATTGGCTATTTCTTTGTCAAAAGCTTCCCGCAGGAAACAGTTTGAGTAAAAATTTGTGATGGAAATCATTTATTTGGAAAATGAAATTGAAACCTCTGGGAATTAATTAGAATTTTTTGGGAAAATTTTTGTGCGTACTGTTAAATTTCTCAACTTCCCATCAAAAAACCCTGTTGAAAATATATTCCATTGTAAAACTCTGTTGAAATTTCTCAATTTCCCCATAGGAAAACCCTGTTGAATTTGTATATATATATATTATAGATATATAATTTCATATATAAATTGTATTATGAGAATTTCATTTTGAAATTCATGGTTATCGCCGTATAGGCGAATTTGGGAATTTTATTTAAAATAAACGAAATTAAAATTTCCATCATTTTTTTTTATTTTATATAAAATTTATGTCTTTAAAAGATACATATAAAAAAAAATTGACAGAGCCGAAGAATTGGGCGGGGCTACCCACGGCTGACCCCGCAGGGGGACAAAAGTGAGGGCCAAGCCCAACACTGCCCTCATAGGCGGCGCTTGGCTCAGCCGCCCATGGCTGAGCCCTCTGGGGAGGGCTACGGAGGCAGCCCCACCCACAACGGTCGTGGCTGTGACTCCTCAGCAGGGTAGGGGCTGTGTAAACAGCCAACGAAACCCTAAAGCAAATGTTTAATGAATAAAACTTAATTTGATTTGTTTAATATAAATCTAAATTGTTAATATATATCTATATCAATATATATATATATGTAAATATATATGTATATATCTGTATATATATATGTACATAATATATATATATATATATATATATAAAATTATATTTTATAGTTTCAGGAAATAAAACATTTAAATGTAGATTAAGAGGAAATTATATTGATTTATTGTAATAAGGAGTTGAATTTTTTTTTAAGCATGATTGTGGAAATTGGGAATTAGAAAATTAGTTCTATTTTATTGTTGCACATTGAATCATGTTTATTTTGAGTAGCTGCAAAAGATGAGTGATTGTAATGACTGGATTTAGTAAATCCGAATAGTAGATGTTTATTTCTCCTGATTTGTTTTAAATTGTGTTTCTTTTATTCGACAAATTGGGAATGTTTTAGATGTACAAGTCTTCCAAACAAGCTGTATAATGTGGGAGTTTTTATTGTATAAATAGAATTCTTGTATTGACTAAGGCTGTGTACATGCTTTTGCATGGTGTTTAGACACTTGGTTTTATGAACATAGACTTGATGTTCGTTTTAAAATGTGTAGTATTATATGTTGAATTTCTTGTGCACTTTGTCTACTTTAGTTTTGGGGACTTAGATTCCTTGTGTTATTTTAGGGGAGTGGCTCTGTGTGAGGGCGAACACACAAAGTGGTGCTTGGGTAACTCATGAAGAGCTAGTAAGTCAGTGGAAACTAAAAAAAAAAATTAGTTAGCTTAAAATCCTTAATTAGATTAATAAGCCTCGCTTATAGACTCAAGGGCTAATTCAGTCCTGAGTATAAGTTGAGAAGGCCTGGAATGGCAAATTGATATCTTGTTACTTTAAAAGATATTTGATTCCGCAACAGTTTGCATGTTGGGCCGGGTTTCGTAAGAGGTTAGCAGGGTAACCCAAGTTGGGGGTCGGAATCTAGGAAGAAACACTAGTGTAACCTATGCAACATTGTGATGACACTCCACCTACAATAATAGTGACCTTGTGAATTTAGTATATTTGATTATCCTAAATCTGGAAGCAGTGTAACCATCAGTTAAGTATGTACTTGTGTCTAGGGTTTGTAGGTTATGTCTAGGTAACCTTATTACTATCTCCTAGCAAGGGGGGTGGACCTACGGGTACCACATGGTTGGGTAGAACATGCACCTTACTCTGTTGGGTCTCCAGTTTATGATCATGGCAACAAGAGCTTCATGGATGGAGAGCTTGTATTTGGATATATATGTACTTCCTTTATTGCATCATTGGAAATCTTGTATTTGAAACATTCCTCAATTGTTATGAGGTGAACATTCGTAAAATGTAATTGTAAACTATTATTTGATCTACCTCATTTGAAGAATGAGTATTTTAATGTTATTTTAAATGCAATGTAAGAATCTTATTTGTACTTTATATTTTCATGAATGGAATACAAATGTTATACAATGTTTACTTTTAAGTTTATGTTATCTTATTACATGCAATGCTAAATACTAAAGTCATCTATGGGAATTCTCAAGAAGTGTGTCGTCACGTAACTTAGAGAATGTATGCAACTAATAAAGTTAATATTAATACTTTAAAAAAAATTATTACACTTTTCGTGAACAATCTACAACTTATTCAACAGGTTACAAGGCCAAGGGCATTGCATTTTTTTCCCTCTCTTTATTTGTGATCTTAATGTTCTATCCTTAAAGGAGATGATATGGGATACTGAGACACCCCACTATTGTGTGTCCCTCTGAGGTGTGCTTGGCTTTGTGATCCAATTGTCTATTAAAATTTTTGATTTACGTAGAATTTTTTTGAAAATTTGTCGAAGATTTTATTGAGGTTTTATCATCATATCCATCATCCACTAGGGCATTGGGGCACCTCTTGGGCTAATTTTTTATTATTATTTGATACAACACTCAAAACCATTATATATCAAAGATGGGAAAAATGTAGACCTTCTGGAAGAGCCCTACAACTGAAGCAACATTTTATCACTAACTTGCCTATAATTTTAATTATTTAATTATTTTCTAAAACCATATTCTTCTATTAATTAGATAATTTTCAATTATTTAATTATCCACTTTGTCTCATCCATTTTTTGATTAATTTAAATAAATATCAATTTTATTTAAATTATGTCACTAATTATCCTTAATTTCCTCATAATTAAATAAATTCTTATTTATTTAATTTTTTATCATTTTCTTATCTCCCTTAATTAAATAATTATTTATAATTATTTAATTATTCATCTTCCCTCGTTTAAACTAAATAATTGCTATCATTGTTTAATTATTTGAATTTATTCTTATCTTTGCCCTAAATCTCAACTAATTTCTTGAGTTTTGGTCTATCCTTCACATCCTTATCTCTTTTCTTCTCAATTAATATCATCCATTGATCATGATTCCTCATCATTCAATCATCACCCTTCATTTGAACCTTAACTAGAATCTTTGAAGTTTTGCTATCTTGAGATCTAGCTATCTTGCATCAACATCAGGCTTATCATACAAGTTGCATACTACAAATCTGAGAACAAACAAATCAAAATGGAGAAGAGCAATGGAGGTGAATCAACTTTGGCATAGAGATTGAGTATTATTGATTTATTATTATGATGTCTATTATCATTTGTGCTTCATTGTTGGATTAGGGTCTTTATTTCTTGAATTAGGTTGTTTTGTGTTTGCTATCATTGATTCATGCATTTGGCCCCAAAATTTCCCTGATCTACAAATAAAAATTCACCCAATTGAAGAAAACCCTAGCCTTGTTAGTAGAATTTTGTTCTAAGGAGTGGAGAAATGGTTTTGGGACCTAATGTAGTGCCCCTCCCATTTGCAACTTATAGTTGCAGGATTAGTGTTTTAGATTCATTATTTCCTCCTCATTTTTTTGTGATTGTATTATTTCTCTAGATAGTTTGTATGAACCACAACATGTTCAATATGGGGTTCCTCAACATGTCAGTTGTTGTAATATTTTATGTTTATATGTTTGGTTTATCATTATGCTTCAGTTCAATGACATGCATTATGCATTTAGTTATAGAATGTGAACTTGATTATTGATTTTTAAAATAAATGATTTATATGATAGATGTATGGATTTTATTTTATGCTTTATGCTATTGTACCTATTAGGTGTTTATGGTTATGTTGTGCTTCAACTATATATACACTGAGTAGGTACTCTTGACGTATGTTGAGTGGTTACAGGTAGAGGGTTATTTCTCCATAAAGTTACATAGATTTGAATTATTCCCCAATGGTGGTTATTTAAAAGATGTCACACTAGGCCTCTCTATCTATTTCCTAACTGTACTCAAATTGAGTATGGTATGTTTCATGTTTGACCCTATGTGAACCCAAATCTGAGTTACAAGATATTCTAGAATCCCTATATGTTGTGAATGACCAGTAAATGATTTAATTAATGGTTTAAATTCTATGTATCTACAAAATAATTATTAGGAATTTAAATGATTCTTATATTTGTTATTAAAATATTTTTCATGTTTCAGGAAAGGGGAAAATAGATGAAAATAGCAATGATTTTAAGTTTTATTTAATTAATTTACAAAATTCTTTGCATTAGGAAATGTAGGTTATGCGTGATTTAATTATCTTGTTTGAATTTTAATTTCCATAAATTTAAATGAATATATTCTTATATGTATTTAAATCATGAATTTAAATCGTTAATTAGGTTTTGAGGAAAATGAAGGGATTTACGAATTAAGAAATAGGAAAATAAATTTTATATATTTGTTAATTAGAAAGTTAAAAAAGCATAACTAGAAAAAGGGGTTTTACTTTTTTTTATGTAATTTTATTTTTGGAAGGGATTTTGGAGAGGAGAAAAAAACCCTCTTTTGGTGAAAATTTGAATTGTAGATTAGGAGAGTGTTTGGAAGGGGAATTCAATAGGATTATAGGATTGGATTTGTTTGGATATGAATTGAAAGGGGAGTGTGTGTGGGAGTTTTCATGTGCATTTGTTTGGAGTCTTTGAGTTACTCTTCATTTTAAATTTTGTATTAATTTTAGGTAAAATGTTAAATTATTCTCCTTTTATCATTTTATTTCAATTCAAAAGGTTGGAATAGGATTGTGAGAGTTTAGACAACTCCCAACACAATTATTTTATAAAATCTCATGCTTATTTGATTATTTTGTTAATTTTTTGAGAGATTTCAATTCTATGGGGTTATAATGCCCAAATTTTGAGGAAATGCGTAAAATTTTATTTTGATCTTAAAAATTTGTTATTAGGAATATATAGAGCCAAAGAGTATTTTTGGATTTTTGAAATTGAAAATTTTAATTTTTGAAGAAATTTTAATGGAGTCTTGAGAAATTTTCTATTTTTTGGTATTTGATTAAATATTAAAAAAATTTGAAGGTTTCAAATGAAATATGATGTTTTTGGGTGTTTGAATGAAAGTTTACTTCCTAGATTATTAAAATAGATTTTATGGAAAAATATTGTGAAATTTGGATGAAAATGGAATTTGTTCTTTATTTTTTGTGCCACATTCATTGGAAGATGTGATGAGCTTAGAGTGTAGGTATTAGAGAGGGTTATGGGAGTAAATCCAAATGTGAACCCAACCCAAAGTGGCATTTAGCCAATCATGGTGTGGGGACTTTGGTTTAACAAGTGAAAACTAAGGAAACATGGGTAATTAATTAACCAAGATAATAGATGGCCCTCTCATGTCTTGAGTGATCATATAGGTTAAGGATGATTGAGGAAGAAAAGTTTATTAGGGAGCATAAGAATTATAAGATCAATTATTTTCATCTATATGAGAGGGTACTCAGTTCCACATTGAGCCACATGTGAGTGTTCACGATGACACTCCCTCTCTTGCTCTCTAATATCTAACCGTAACGTAGTTGAGTAGCACCTAAAAGATGATGTATTCCCTTTCATATGCATGTTATTGATTATGTCATTGGTGAGTTTTCCCAATGGGTTTTATGTGATGTGACATTGGTGAGTTTACCTAATGTGGATTTGTGATGTGACATTGGTGAGTTTTCCCAATGATGGTTTTGTGATATGTCATTTATGGTTTTGTCTAATATGGACTTGTATTTGAACCTACCTATGATCGACCATCTTGTGGTTTTGGATGAGTGTTTTATATGGTGTGTATGTTGAGTGTATAGTTTGTGTCTTGTGTGATTTTTGTGCTTGTGGCCCATGTGACTATCTCCTAGCATGGTGGGAGTGGATCCTTTTAATTCTAGGAGGTTGGATGGTGTGGAAACCACCATTAGGGATCAAAGGATCATGGTGGAGTCTAATACAACTTCATGTGGTAGAATTATTTCATATTCTCTTTCATTCGGTTCATTTGATGTAATTTTAATTAATGTTGAATGATATTTGAGTCCTCTTGTAATTGTAATGTAATTATTGGACCTCCCTCTTGAGATGAATTGTAATAAGCCATTTAGTAGCACCTTTAAGTATATTGTTACATGCCTTCGAGTTGGGGTTAGGCACACACATAATATAGAATGCATTCAATATTTCATGTAATGTTAAAATGAAATTAGGAATATTTATTTTTGGTTTAAAATAAACTTAAGAGTCTTCTTGTGAGTTTGGATATCCCGTTGTTGCATTGGATGAATTGGTCTACCCAAAATTGATCAAAATCAACCTTAGATGTGTCTAGTTGTGTTTGGGTAGACTATTTTTATACTAAGTGACCTAGTTAGCAATGGGGCAACCTAGTTCTTTCTACATTTCTTCAGAAAATTCCTTGCACATAGCCTCATTTCCACCAAAGATAATATCATCCACATATACAACTACTATCAAGATTTTATCTTCCTCAATTTTAAAGTAAAGATTACTATCTGTGGATCCCTTACTGGATCCTTATTGTATCAAGTAGTTGTATAATCTTGCATACAAGGCTTTGAGAGCTTGTATTACCATATAGTTCCTTCTTCAACTTACATACCATAGTTGGTTGATCTGACAACTGAAAAGATTCTAGTTGTTCCATATAAACCTCTTCTTCCAATTCTCCATTCAGAAAAGCATGCTTCACATCCATTTGATAGACCTTAAAATCTTTGTGTTGAAAATGCCAAGAACATTCTGATATCTTCCATTCTATCCATAGGAAAAAAGTCTCCTCACAATCTATACCTTATACTTGTGAGTAACCCTTGCACACAAGTCTTTCCTTTTTTCTTACTACTCCATTCTCAATTAGCTTTTTCTTGAATACCCATTTGGTTCCTATTATGTTTTTGTTTTCTGATCTCGGGACCAATTCCAAAGTCTAAATTTTTTCTATTTGCATAAGTTGTTCTTCCATTTCCTTCATCCAATGTTCATCCTTACATTCTTCACTCACTGATTTAGGTTCAACTTTAAAAATTAAACAAAAATTTACCTCAACTTCAACAACTTTGCTTCTTGTCAATACACCTTTCCTCTTGTCTCCAATGATCTAATCTTCAAAATGGTTCTTTGTACATACTTAGGGGTTTTAGTAGTCTTCTCTAGAGCTTCTTCCTCTTCATTCTACAATTCTTATTCATAAAATATTTCTTCTACTTCTCTGCAATTAGGTCCATCTACTACAATAGAATTTTGCAAGTTTTCATCAACTTTAACATTTGAACTTTCAAATATCTTTCTCAATATTATTTTGTAACATCTGTAATCTTTGCTTCTAATAGAATATCCAAGGAATATACCTTCATCATACCTTGCATCAAACTTTCCTAAGCTTTCTTCTTCTCTTTTGATGTAACATTTTCTTCCAAACACTCTAAAGTACTTCACAATAGGAATCCTTCCATACCATAGCTCATAAGGAGTCTTTGTGTCATTAGCTTTAGCTTGAAATTTGTTAAGTATGTAAAAAATAGTATGAATAACTTCTCTCCAGTAGACTTCTAGTAGATTTTCCTCTTTCATCATAGTTCTTGTAGCTTCTTGAATAGTTCTATTTTTCCTTTCAACAACTCCATTTTGCTAATGAGTTCTAGGGGCAGACAGATGCCTCTTTATTCGATGAACTTCAAAAAACATGTTAAAGTCATTGGAGGTGAATTGACCACCTCTATCAGACCTCAAGCACTTTATTTTTAAATTGATTTCATTTTCAACCATAGCCTTAAATGCCTTGAATTTATCTAATGCACCAGATTTCTCTCTAAGAAAAGTAACCCATGTCATTCTAGAATAATCATCAATCAAAAGCATAAAGTACTTGTCACCTTGTAGACTTCTCACCCTTGTAGGACTAAAAATATCGATATGTACTAATTCCTATAGTCTGATAGCAGATTGTTCCTTTCCCTTAAATCCACTCCTTGCTTGATTTCCAAATTGACAACTCTCATAGACAACAATGATGGGTTTTGTGATTCTAGGAAAATCTCTCATAGCATGAACCAAACTAATTATTTCCAAATTATTAAAATTCATGTGACACATCCTCTGGTGCCATAACTAACTATCATTAATCTATGACATAAAGCAATGACCATAAGAACCCTTGAGATGATAGATGTTTCCATCTATTCTCTCAGCAACAATCATAGTTTCAGACCCTTTTCAGATCTCTCATGCTTCATTCTTAAACACAAGATTATACCCTTTGCTACATATTTGTCTAAAACTCAAGATATTATATCTTAAGCCCTTAACATAGTAAACATTTTTAGTATTATGCTTGCCATAAAAATTGATTGAACCTATTCCACAAATCATTGCTCCTGAATCATCTCCAAATTTAACTAATCCTCCATATTACTTTTCAAGTTTAACAAACTTAATTTTTTCTCTGATCATATGATTAGAGTAGCCACTATCAACAACCTAGTAGTTCTTATCCTCTTTAACATGACAAGGAGATACCAAGGTACCTTCAACCTTATCCTTCATCTTTGGAATACTTTCCTTCACACAACTTTCAGGGTTAGCAGAACCAAATTCTTCTTTTATAGCCAAAAATAGACATTCATTCTCATCAAAATATTTGTAATCAGATTCATCATCAAAAATACCAGCATCTTCTTTCACATAGTAAGCTTTCTTAATCATCCTTCCTTTATTTACCTTTTTCTTATTGTTTAGAGCTCTTTTTGGACATCTAGAAGCATAATGACCTATACCACCACAACAAAAAAATTTGAAAGGTAATTTACCTTGATACTTACTGCTGCCCATTTTCATCCTTCTCACAAAGTTAGCTTCCAAATCAACAAGATCTTCACCACCTGAATCTTCAACCTTCTCTGATTTACCAGCCTTGAAAGTAGTCTCCACTTTTGTACTTTTCTTCAGTTTTCTCATTTCAAATGTAGTCAAATTACCAATCAACTGATCTTTGGAATAATTATCAAAATCAATTGTTTCCTCAATAGCAAATACCTTTTCACTATAACAATTCAGAATAGATCTAAGAACTTTCTTCACCACTTTATATTCTTTAACTGTTGCACCAAGGCCTCTCATATTACTTACCAATTCATCTACTCTTTGTATGTAGCCTTTAATTGTTTCATCTTCAAGTTCTGCAACTTTTCTTGTTTGACCTTTATATCTCCTTCATAAATGCTTTCTAAATTATCCCAAACTTCTTTAGCAGTCTTCAAACTCATAACTTTAACTAATTTAGTATTTGAAAGACTATTCACAATAATTTACCTTTCCCTAGCATTGATCTCATGCACCTTAATTTCTACACTTGTACTCGGACCATTCAGGGGTGGAGTGTATGTATTCTGATAAGCCTTCTTGATCTCATATCTCTAAGCAAACAAATATTCTTCCATCTTTGTCTTCCAAAATACATAATCTAATCCATTGAACCTAGGATATTCCAAAGGAATCTTGTTCACCATCCCAGATCTACCTCAAGCAGTTAAGCTCTTCTTCAAGGAACTAGGATTTGATACCAATTGTTGAAATTAACAAGACAACTAAGAGGTGGGTGAGTTAGTTGTAGAAAATTTAAACCTTCAAAATCCTCAATAGTAAATAGATCCACAAGAATTCATTAAACCCTTATTCTGTTAGATTGATTAAACATTTATTGCACATAATAGAAAAAGAAAACACAACACCATACACATGAGAACAAAAGATTTACATGGAAAACCTAATGAGGGAAAAAATATATTGAGGATTAGCTCATAATATAAGTAATACAAAAAACTGGTACAAAGGGTCTCACTACCAGAAAAAGACACATTGTCCAAAAGGCTCGCAGCTGGGGCTCACTACCACAAAAAGAGTACAAGAAGATATAAGAAGAATGTTACATAGAGAAAACACTTCTCAATGCAACAAGGAGTCCACCACAATTTCTCACACACTTTCATAGTCTCACATGAAATATTTCAAATACCTTCAACTCACTTCCTTTAGGAACACTAACATGAAGTTCACACTGCTCTGCTCAATTTTGCATCACACACATCACTTGCAACAATCTTGCATCTATCTTGCTTCGTACTCTTTTTCTATCTCTTGAATCAACACCATACATATTTATATCAAGTTCTACCTCAAAAATGTTCTCCAATGTCGCCCATTAGTCGTTATACATTCAAACTTGAAATAGGTCAGCACCTAAATATTACCATAGTGGATAGTAACAAAAGGTGCCCTACATAAATACTTAATTAGGACCCAAATAGATCCCAACACACTTCAACATGCTTCCACAAGCCTCACATGTAGTGTTAAACACAAGGTCAACCAACACCTATGCAAAACACCATAGACATTAAGTACACACTTCCTTAAACCAAGTCAAAAGTTTTAGACAACATAATTCACTTGAACTCAATCTAGAATAATCCAAAAACCACTTAAGATTCATAAAACACTTCATCCAGGCTCGTATCAACAAATACTTTAACTCAGAACAACTAATAACCCTTAATTGCATATTGATTTAAATGAAAGTCTCACTGTACTACACCAAATCAAGTAAAAACATGAAAATAGAAATATAAAATCATTATAAGAAACTTCCCAAATGTACAAAAACTGAAGCCAAATAGTGGAGAAACGTGAAATAAATACATTTATCCCAAACCATAGAAAACATCACTAAACAATTGGTTCACACACTAGTGAAAATATCACATACTTTACAATGATCCAGAAACAAAAATTCTAAATATAACAAACTTTGTCAACCTTGAATAACTTATAAGATCCACATAGGCATAGTATAAACAAAAAAAGAATGCAAAGCACAATATCAGAGCACACTATGAACATTTGCACAACATAGTTTACTATGTTTATTAAATTTTCTCAAAAGTATTTGGAAACCAATAACCAAAGACATCATCTCAACTCATTACTCCATTCCAACTCATCTTCAGACTCTACAATAAAAATAATAGCTCCATGTACTCACAACACTTCCTCAAGGTCTCAACTACACATGCACAACCTATTTTCCTCTTTCCACGATTTTCTTAATATCCTCAATATCTTCATCTTATAGTTGACATCAATGACAACACCAATCAGTAGACTTTCTTTTGACATCAATGACAACACCATCATACTTGAAACACAATTTAGTCCATTTAATTTAGAAAGGCCCTAAACTTAATGTGAATATGAAAAACATATTACAACACTAAATTAAGCAAACATTAGGCTCATTGTAACGCCCCGCCGTGCGAACCCCAAAGGACAACACAATAATTACCACACAATTTTTTTTTATATAACATACATGTAATACACATTAAGTCATAACATGAATTCATTAAAGTAAATTCACTAACACATACATCCCTTGGGGTACACGAAGAGTCATTACGCAACTTAGATCCATACAACAGCAATAAAGAATAAAATCCAAAGATATAAGGTAAACAATAACAAATATAACACACATATGAAAATTCATTGATAAAAAGCCATCTGCACATAAATACAACACATTAAATAACAATCACCATGGCCAATATCCACACAAGGTTTAATGTTACATTACATTACAGTACAATGTTTAAGAAGTACAATGATACAAGAGTGTTCCACAAGATACCATGATACAAATAATTAGAGAAATACAAGTATCAAAACTGGCTCCAAGACAGATACAAATCTGGAGTCACTGCAACAGCACCAATTCGCACCTCTCGATCCTTGACTGGGGACCCAATGGGGTGCTTAGCACGTTCCACCCGACCATGTGAGTCCGAAGACCCACCCCCCATGCTAGGAGCTAACAAGAAAGAGACCACAACCAAGAACATCCAAGCAGAAAACCACAAGACTCAACGTCATACAAAAGTATCATAACACTCAGGAATTACAATGACATAATCAATCACATCCAAGAGTCATAAATCTCATCACATAAATCAAAACAATGACCAGTAACCAAATAACCAAAGGATGATCATGAAACACCTCCAATAAACTGCATTAATAAACATGACACAATTCCAAATTGCAATAACCAATCTAACAACATCATATCACAGTACCACAAGGGTACAAGGTCATAAGTCAAATATCAAGGAGATCATACAAGACCACAAAGTACACCAAAGATAAAATAGGGTAAAACCATAAATCATCTCAAATAATTGTGTTTCATCAATTCAAGACAAAGAACCACTTCCAGAGGATTTCCAAAGAAGCAATCATAATAAGGAGTGTTAGAGGAGAGTGTCATCGCATGGCTTAACATGGATTCTCCAGGCTACCTACTGCAAGGTACCGCCTCCATCTACTGACGGATTATCCAGGCAACCAAGCACTAGGAACCGCCTCCATCTATGGTTATCCAGGCTACCTATCTCAAGGAACCGCTCCATAGGGTTGCTCATGCGGAACCGTTAACCTTTCATGAAGACAAGGAAACGATCTTGCCAACCACGGCCTTCTCAATCCCCTTTAGTCTGTGGTAGCACTCAAAGGCGGATGAGGCATCAATTATCTTTTTAATGTGATTCTACCCACCCCCTAGTTAATTATTTAAATTATCACTTATTAAATTCACTCTAACGAGGGCTATCCTGGCGCCCCTTTGTGCGCCACCACCCACTTAGAGCCACTCTCTCTCTCTAGACACTCAAAACATAAAACCAAAATCCAAGGGTTGTACAACATAACAAGTACATTAGATCACAACAAAGAAGCATGCAAAGCATTACCCATCTTGCCGTAAATACATAATCAAAATCTCCATGATTCCCGTACAACCCTTTCAAAAAACATGAAACCAAAACACTTGCCACAACAAGGGCACATAAAAGGAGGAACATTAACCAATAGTAAAATAAACCTCTGGAAGATTCTCATAAAGTTACACTAAGGTTTCCCCATCAAAGAACTGACAGCAATAATTGCAAGACCTCAAAGAACTATTTCCAATATAAATATAATGAGCAAATACACCAAAATAAGATCAACAACTCCACTCAACAACACCAACAACTTCGATACGAACTAAATCGAGAATCCAAGGGAAACCTCTATTTTCTCCTCTCGGAATACCCATAATTCAAAGAACTTTTCAATTTGACTCATCAAGTAGAACCATCAATCATGACAAAGTTAACATTAACCAATTTTCCACTTAGGTAAAGAACAAAAGAACACATACTGGTTCCCAACGAAAAGCAACATAAATAAAATGAGAGAAAAACTCCAACTCAAAAATCAACTCAGGAAAAGTCACATTGAAAGAATCCATAAAACCACACATTCTAATAATATATCCATTCATTCAATAAGAAGTAACTTGAAACATTTTAAAAAGAACATTAGTTTAAAGATCAATCATTTCCAACATTTAAGGATAGCACAATATTGCGAAGTGAAAATAAAATCTAATGGTTTAAGCCATAAGACACTATTCACAAGTATACTCTTTCAAACACAATTATATTCCAATTTACACATTATAACAACAATCTCCCTTTGAAGATCAACCCACTCAAACCAACAATTTGATCCTGATATCAATCACAAGTATTTTCTAGAACTGTTCTTATAGAAATCCCACAAATCAACTATTAAAAGAATATGAGGGAAATTGACTTAGAAAAGATCATCTAATTTTATTCATTTACATAAACCCTTTGTTTAACTAAATATAATTAATCAAAACATTTATCGAATCAACAATCATTCACTAGCCTTTGTCGTAATACCCAACTATTTAAAGTTTTCAAACTTATTTACTTCCATTTATCTTATAAATCAATTCTCCCACCTAAACAGAAATAATCCTTATCGCCAATATTATCTACATACAAAACTCTACTTTTCATTATTTCTAAGTTAACTATCCCACTTGAAACTAATCAAATTGAGAATAAACTAATCTATCAATGTTACCCAAATTATTAACATAAGGAAACTCTCTCTCTAATCACTTTACTAACCTACTCAATAACATAATACCTAACTTAACTACCTAATAATTCTAATTTTCTAACTCCTATAAATAAATCATTTTTTGAATATAAACACATTAATTAGAAAGTCTTAAGGAATAATTCTATACAAGGAAACCATCAAACACATCAACCTTGAAGAACACTATCTTAAAACACTTACAATGAACAAGCCATTGAGACATCTCCATAAATATCCCACAAATAACACCCATCTTAAAACACTTAAACCAATAATCAAAACACTTTGTTTAAAACACATTTACTCACACATTATAACCATAAAGACCTTCCTTTAATTAAAGCATTATTTCAACGTTTTTACCACTTATTTTAATATATCCACTTAATTTAATTAAGAGAGTATTTACTACAAATAATTATATTTAAATTAACTATATCATTTATAAGATAACCACCTCCATCAACTGTTTAATACGAATCCTAATTATAACTTTAAAATGTAATACTAAGATGACAATTCTATAATTTACAACTTTATTATAATACTAAGGTGACGACACTAATGGATTATTTCACACAGTAGTTTGATAAATAATTATCATTCACAGACTCATTATATAACAAAAAGGTAATTAAAACCATTTAACATTTAATCAGTATCATTTAAATTAATTAACCTATGAACCTGGGATTTATCCTCACTTAAAAATAACTTTATCATTAACCTTCAAGTAAAAGAAACTATGTAAATGTAGATTCACTTATCTCCTTTAGTGAACCCTAAAACTTAATTAACCATATAAATCGATTTACTTTAACTAAATACACAGTTCATTTATCTACAACAAAATTAAATACCTAATTCAATAATGTTTATTCCGTTAAAATATTTTGTTAAATAATATTTTACTAAGCAATCTATCGAAATAACCATTTTCACTCTAATTATTTACCTAAAATAAAATTACACTTTTACTTAACTCACTATCTTACAGAACATTCTAACACTCGATTCATATTTTACTTTTACACCACCATAAAATCATAAACAAAACAATTAAAGAAATTATTCATATTTTATAAACATATTATATAAATACGAACCATTTTCTTTTGAATAATACTCATCATACAAATCTGCTTATATATTGAAATAACCTCATAAATCCTAAATATATAAAAGACTACCTTCACTTCAAATCTTTTAACCTATAATTATGTATCTATACTTGTTTATATAACCATACGCCTATATATATATATAAAAGAATAGTAATCAAAAATATATATAAATTTAAAATAAATAGAAAGTCACTCATATATGTAGTTGGTAATTCAAATGCCCTAACTCAGACAGGTTGACAAAGAAATCAGAGAGGCTATTTAATTCTGTACAATGTTTCAACTCTAATTATTATAAACAATATATATATATATATATATATATATA